>CM055116.1:895557835-896151652 GCA_029206835.1 Rana muscosa | reverse complement strand
CCATTGGGTCTTGTATGGATATTAAGGGGAACCTCGCACCCAAATTAAAAAAAGGCCCTATATACTCTGAACAGCAGTATACAGGCAGTGCAAACAAGACAGGGACTGTAGGTTTGTTCTTAAGTAGAATCTGTTTGTAATTTGGAACAGGTACATTTTTTAAGTGTAGCTCCAGCCAAAAATTCTATTTTTAAGCTTTTTGGAAAACATATGGAAGGGTTATCACCCCTGTAACATTTGTTTTGCTGTCTGTGCACCTGTTCAGAACATTTCACCTCACTTTCCATCCCAATGACAAATGTTTTTTGAAAATTAGTTTTTTTTATTGAAACAAGGATTGGTGATAAAGAATCAGTGGAGAGGAGACACCTTTTTCCCATATTAACTCTTACAGGAGAGAATTTCCCTTCCTAGGGGTAGATTTCCTCTCACTTCCTGTTGTCTCCTACTCTCCTTCCGTTTGCAAGTAAGAGTCATTTGTAAGTTGGATTTTTGAAAGTAGGGGCCTGCCGTATATACTCTGCAAAAATTTGGCCCTTAGGTGTTGGTGTTGCCACAACACTGTAAGCCCTCACAGTTACTCTTGGTGTGAACTATTATATCAAGAATTGTAATTACATGCCATTGTTGAACAGTGGTAGGAAAAATTGGGCCTTTGGTGGTGGTGCTGGTGCCACAACACTGTAAGTCCTCACAGTTCCTCTTGGTGGGCGCAGGAATGGGCCCAGCTGTGAAATATTAGAGAAAGAATTGTAATTACATGCCCCTGTTGAACAGGGGCATAAAAATTGGGCCTTAGGCACTGGTGCTGGTGCCACAACACTGCAACCCCTCACAGATACTGTAGTTGGAGCGCAGCAATGAGCCCTGCTACAAAGTATTGCATCAAAAATTGTAATTACACGCCCCTGTTAAACAGAAGCTGAAAAATTGGGCCTTAGGCACTGGTACTGGTGCCACAACACTGCAACCCCTCACAGGTACTCTAGTTGGAGCGCAGAAATGAGCCCTGCTGCAAAGTATTGCATTAAAAATTATAATTACACGCCCCTGTTAAACAGGGGCTGAAAAATTGGGCCTTAGCCACTGGTGGCGGTGCCCAGAAACAAAAATGTTCTTACATGCTATCAGCATGATCATTGAGGAGGAAGAGGATAGTCACTCAGAATAACAGAATTAAATCACAATAATGGCGCTTAAAATGTATCAGAAGACAATACATATATACATGTACCTAAAATGTCCTATGAGCTATGCGAAGAGCTCAGGTGTGAGTGAAAACAGTCCAGGAAGGTAACCGGGCAGCCTTGCTGAGGGAGCTGAAGCCAGACTCCAAACATATGAAAACAGAAAAAACAGAAAAAAAGGCGCCACTTAGTAAAAACTGTTTCACTTTAATAATACAATAGTATTAAAGCACTCACTCATAAGTTGACTGTATGAAGCACATAGATGATCAGGTCTGTAGTCGTATTCCGCTAGCTAGCAGTCTCAGTGTGGGATGTCCTCCTCGTTTGCTGTATTAGAAGCCGGGATAATATCCATGGTGGATGTTGCCGGAGGTTCTTCTCAGAAAACCAAAGGGAGGGCTGGACCGCAAACAGGAAGTTCAGTTTGAGACGCAATGCTACGTTCAGCGGGATGACATCAGGACCGGCATGCAACGCGTTTCGATGCTTAATGCTAAGAGACGTTCTAGGTCCCCGCACGCATCTTTCTCAAGCAATAATGTGACAGGCTAGACAAAGCCTTTTTATGTGCGCCTGAGGTGATGTTGCCACCTTGTGGGGATTAGTTGTAAGACTCCCTTTATCAGAGTGTGCTAACACTAATATTGTCACATTTATACAAAAAAGGGAACAAATGCTGTAATATAATAAAACTAAACCGGGCCTATACAAACATAGCATGTAGATCCAATATTGTGATATCGTATACAATTTTATAAAATTTCATTCAGAAAACCAATATCATTTAATATAAAAAAATTAATTAAAACACACACTGCTCTGAAAATTAAAAAAGGAAAAGTAGCAGATCAAAATCCATCCCTGAAAAAGCAAAGATGTTTGATATGCTTAATCCTTTGTATGCATAGATGGACCATAAGCAAGGTCTCTGCCCTGAACTACATAAAAATTCCTATAAAAATTATATATACATATATATATATATACACCTACAATATATACATACATATATATACATACATATACACCCATATATTCTGGAACACACATACTTGTATATATATTCCACAACAAGAATGCACATACATTATATCAAATCTGATTTGTTAAAGAGCAATTTAATTAACTATATTTTATTTTAATTTATTTATACTGATTAATTTTTAAAAACTTTTTTTAAAAACGTTTTTTAAAAAAAATTGGTATGAGAAGAGGTAGGGAAGGGAAAAGGGGTGGGAATATGGAATGGGTAATATATGGTAGTGAAGAATTTCATTGGAATAAGTTATATATGTGGTAAAAAAGCAAAATATAGATATGCATTTATCTTACTTAATTAAATAAAAGATGATAACGGTAGAGATACAATACAAGATTAATCATAATATAGTAGAGATTTCCAATTCTTCGTTGATACCCCCTGGATTGAGGGTATCTAAAGAATAAATCCAAAAGGTTTCGCGCTCACAGAGCTTGCGAAATCTTTCTGCCTCTGGCAATGTGTTTGGAATTTGTTCTACCACCCATACTCTGAGGCCCTCCGTGGATTTTTGGTGACAACCTGCAAAGTGACGAGGCACACTGTGTTTATCTTTTCCACCCTCTATTTTCCTTCTATGTTCGCCAAAGCGTTGGCGTAGCGGTCTTATGGTGCGGCCCACATACAACAATTTGCAGGGGCAAGTCAACACGTAGACAACAAAGTCTGAACTGCAATTATAAAATGCATCCAGATAATGTTTTTTACCTTTGGTGGAAAAATCTTTTTGTCCATGATCAATGAAAGAACATGTTTTGCACAGGTTTTTTTTGCACCGAAACATGCCCTTTAAAGGAAACATATCGAGATGTTGTAAAAATGGAGTATGTTTTTCCTTCAATTTACTAGGAGCTATTCTATTTTTTAGATTGGTAGCTCTTCTATACGTTACCCTAGGTGTATCAGTGAGGACTGATTTTAAATGTTGGTCTTCCAATAGAATGGGCCAATGTTTTTTCAAAATAGATTCCATTTTATTAGACTCTGTGTGGAACCTTGTTATGAAACGGACAGATGGATCAAACTTATTTTGGTCCTCATATTGTGTGCTCTTGGGTACTTTAGGCTCTAGATAATAGTTATATGCATTATCTATCAATGAGGTGGGATACTTTTTATCATGTAATTTCTTCTTCAAAATAGAACTCTGTTCTATATAATCTGTTGTTTGGGTACAATTACGCCGTAATCTACAGAATTTCCCTTTTGGAATATTATTAGTTCACTTTTTGTAATGGCAGCTATTAAAGTGGAGCAATGAATTACCTGCAGTAGGTTTAAAATGATTTTTGGCTTGAATGTTCTTGTCTAGATGATAGAGATCCAAATCAAGAAAAGTTAGTCTGTCTCTGTCCCAAACATGGGTGAAAGACAGGCCACATGAGTTTTTATTGCAGTGATTTACAAATTCATCAATGACTCCATTCTCACCATCCCAAATGACTATAATATCGTCTATATACCTACCAAAAAAGACTAAATTCTTGGCAAAAGGATTATTAGACCACACGTACCTGTCTTCCCAAAAACCCATGGCTAGATTTGCATAGGACGGCGCAAAGTTTGCGCCCATTGCGGTCCCCTTTATTTGCAAAAAATATTCTTTGTCGAAACAAAAATAATTATGAGTTAAACAAAAATTAGTGCATTCTAATATAAAATTTGTCTGTTCACCTCCCATGTAAGGGTTGTCAGATAAAAAATGACTTATGGCTTCCAGACCAAACTCATGAGGAATAGAAGTGTAGAGGGAAGTTACATCCAGAGACATCCAGATGTAACTCTCCTGCCACCTATAGGGTTCTAATAACGCCAAGAGATGAGTGCCATCTCGAATATAAGAACGTAAACCTTGGGCCAATGGTTGTGAATGATAATCAATGTACTTTGATAGTCCAGAGGTGATACTGTCCATGGCCGCAATAATAGGTCTGCCAGGAGGAGATTCAATGTTCTTATGAATTTTGGGAATATGATAAAAATAAGGAGTATTATAAAAATCTCTATGTAGAAAAAAAGCTTCATTTTTACTAATTATATTTTTAGATAGTGCTGACTTGATCAATAGCTCAATTTCAGTTTTGTAAGCTGAAAGTGGGTCACTCCTTAACTTCAAGTACGTTTGTTTATCTCCTAAAAGGCGTACTGCCTCCAAGATATATTTGTCTCTGTCCTGTATGACGATACCTCCGCCTTTATCGGCGGTTTTAATAATGATATCGTCATTTTTGATGAGACTGGACAGGGCAATGTTTTCTTCTCTGGTTAGATGACCAAGAGGAGAGATGTTTTTGGAAGAATTAGAACACATCTTTTTGAGGTCAGTGTAAACCATGTTGTAAAAAGTTATCAAATGAGGTCCTCTGGACTGATAAGGAAAAAAAGTTGACTTTGGTTTTAATGGAGTATGTATAATAGGTGGGGAGGTACAAAGATGTTGAGTAAAAAGATCGAGTCTCGTATGGGACTCGTCTTGCCATAATTCCTCAAGAGTCTCAAAGACATCAATGTCGAAATTGAATTCGCTGATATCTTGTTCCGAGTCCTGAAGGCTCGGAAGATCAAGATTGTCAGAGTGTGACTTTTGTTTTGTTTTCTGTATCTGAAAAAATCTCTTTAGAGTCAAATTCCTGACATATCTATTGAGATCCTTAAATAATAGAAATGGGTCAGGTTTATTGGAGGGTGCAAAATTAAGGCCCCTACCAAGAAGGGAGGTTTCAGCTAATGATAATTTATGTTTAGACAAATTATATATCTTTACAGTCTCCGAGCTTTGGATGCATTTTTTTCTTTTGGTTCTATTTCTTCCCCCTCTGCAGCCTCTTCTGCAAATTTTCTTTTGCTTGTTGAAGCCGGAGAGGGGTTTATTTCTAAAAAAGAAGAAGAAGGATTAGATGAAGATGCTGTAATGTTACCAACATTAGAAGGACCAGAAGAGCTTGGTAAAAGAACCAAGCTTTCCATACTCCCAAAGGTGATGGATGTAGGTTTGTCTGGGCACGTGAGGGAACATGGATGGGGATTGGAAATTTGAGATGCAGGTATAGATGGACTGATCTTAGCCTTAGACCTGTCTGATGGATTAGTGAAAACATGAATCTCTAGTTCCATCTCCGAACTTTCGGCATAGATCTTACTAGCACTGTGGACATGTTCTGAGGTGTTGGGATGGACACAATTCAGTGGCATAGTTCTTGGATTGGTACGGTTATAAAAGACGCTTAAATCCTGCAGGAGTTTATTTTGAGAAGATTTTTTAGTAACTGAAGTGGGGTTGGAGGATAAATGCAAATTTGGCGGTTGAAAAGTGTGTTTTTTTATAATAGGTTTAATCACGGGGAGTAAGGACATAAGGGGTGGTGGATAAGGGAGAAGAGGGGGGGACAAGACATTGGATATGTAATTTTCAGATGTCTTTGATGGTAAAACGTTTTGGGCAATATCTGACATGGTTAAAGGAAGGGGAAATTGGGTTTTGTTTTTGTCCATCCAAGTAAACACCTTGTTACTTGAGTAGTCCTTTATATCCCTTCTAAATTTACCTAGTTTATTGTATATAAGGTCACCCTCCATTTTTTTGGTCTTCTTTTTAAGAATATCCAACCAAGAGAGGGGTACCTTGTGCCCAAAATCTAAAATTTCAGTACACAAGGATTGCACGGCTTTTTCTAACTGATCAAATTTATTGGCTCTGTGTTTTAAAAGAATATTCATCCACTTTGTGGTACAAAATTCCGCCAGACTATTCCACTCTCTAGCATCATCAGATTCTAAAAATGAACAATTTTTTAGGATTCTTAAACCCCTAGGTGTTATTCTGCTTTCCAAATATTTCTCCAAGAAATATTTATCCCACCATTGTGAATTGGTGGAGTGTACTAATCGTTCTAATTTTTTGAATTTACCACATAATTTATATCTATTATTTTTGGTTAATGTGACATCATCCAAAAATAATGAGGGGGATAAATTGACATACAGTGAGTCCAATATACCATATTTTTTGGACTCTATATCAGTTAAAAAATCCATATGGAAAAAAAATACAATATCAATGTCTCTAATAAAATTATTATATAAAATCAAGACCGAGAAACAACAAAAAGCCCATATATGCAAACAAGAAAATACTAAAAACAATACAGATAATATATGAATGTATAGAATGATAATTGCTTATATATATTTCTTTGGTGTGCAAAACCAGCCTACCAAAAAAAAAGGAGAGAGGAGTAAAAACCACCTATGCGTGGAAAACCTCAGATATTATCATAATTAGGATTATGTATAATGTGTGCATATATACACATATTAAGTGGAGATAGGAATGAGCATAATCTACTTTAAACTGGACTGAATTAGGGTAAATATGTGTCTTATAGTAACAATAGCAGCCAAGACAATACTTCAAATAGTCATTCAAAATTAAATCACAATAATGGCGCTTAAAATGTATCAGAAGACAATACATATATACATGTACCTAAAATGTCCTATGAGCTATGCGAAGAGCTCAGGTGTGAGTGAAAACAGTCCAGGAAGGTAACCGGGCAGCCTTGCTGAGGGAGCTGAAGCCAGACTCCAAACATATGAAAACAGAAAAAACAGAAAAAAAGGCGCCACTTAGTAAAAACTGTTTCACTTTAATAATACAATAGTATTAAAGCACTCACTCATAAGTTGACTGTATGAAGCACATAGATGATCAGGTCTGTAGTCGTATTCCGCTAGCTAGCAGTCTCAGTGTGGGATGTCCTCCTCGTTTGCTGTATTAGAAGCCGGGATAATATCCATGGTGGATGTTGCCGGAGGTTCTTCTCAGAAAACCAAAGGGAGGGCTGGACCGCAAACAGGAAGTTCAGTTTGAGACGCAATGCTACGTTCAGCGGGATGACATCAGGACCGGCATGCAACGCGTTTCGATGCTTAATGCTAAGAGACGTTCTAGGTCCCCGCACGCATCTTTCTCAAGCAATAATGTGACAGGCTAGACAAAGCCTTTTTATGTGCGCCTGAGGTGATGTTGCCACCTTGTGGGGATTAGTTGTAAGACTCCCTTTATCAGAGTGTGCTAACACTAATATTGTCACATTTATACAAAAAAGGGAACAAATGCTGTAATATAATAAAACTAAACCGGGCCTATACAAACATAGCATGTAGATCCAATATTGTGATATCGTATACAATTTTATAAAATTTCATTCAGAAAACCAATATCATTTAATATAAAAAAATTAATTAAAACACACACTGCTCTGAAAATTAAAAAAGGAAAAGTAGCAGATCAAAATCCATCCCTGAAAAAGCAAAGATGTTTGATATGCTTAATCCTTTGTATGCATAGATGGACCATAAGCAAGGTCTCTGCCCTGAACTACATAAAAATTCCTATAAAAATTATATATACATATATATATATATACACCTACAATATATACATACATATATATACATACATATACACCCATATATTCTGGAACACACATACTTGTATATATATTCCACAACAAGAATGCACATACATTATATCAAATCTGATTTGTTAAAGAGCAATTTAATTAACTATATTTTATTTTAATTTATTTATACTGATTAATTTTTAAAAACTTTTTTTAAAAACGTTTTTTAAAAAAAATTGGTATGAGAAGAGGTAGGGAAGGGAAAAGGGGTGGGAATATGGAATGGGTAATATATGGTAGTGAAGAATTTCATTGGAATAAGTTATATATGTGGTAAAAAAGCAAAATATAGATATGCATTTATCTTACTTAATTAAATAAAAGATGATAACGGTAGAGATACAATACAAGATTAATCATAATATAGTAGAGATTTCCAATTCTTCGTTGATACCCCCTGGATTGAGGGTATCTAAAGAATAAATCCAAAAGGTTTCGCGCTCACAGAGCTTGCGAAATCTTTCTGCCTCTGGCAATGTGTTTGGAATTTGTTCTACCACCCATACTCTGAGGCCCTCCGTGGATTTTTGGTGACAACCTGCAAAGTGACGAGGCACACTGTGTTTATCTTTTCCAATAAACCCTCCAATAAACCTGACCCATTTCTATTATTTAAGGATCTCAATAGATATGTCAGGAATTTGACTCTAAAGAGATTTTTTCAGATACAGAAAACAAAACAAAAGTCACACTCTGACAATCTTGATCTTCCGAGCCTTCAGGACTCGGAACAAGATATCAGCGAATTCAATTTCGACATTGATGTCTTTGAGACTCTTGAGGAATTATGGCAAGACGAGTCCCATACGAGACTCGATCTTTTTACTCAACATCTTTGTACCTCCCCACCTATTATACATACTCCATTAAAACCAAAGTCAACTTTTTTCCTTATCAGTCCAGAGGACCTCATTTGATAACTTTTTACAACATGGTTTACACTGACCTCAAAAAGATGTGTTCTAATTCTTCCAAAAACATCTCTCCTCTTGGTCATCTAACCAGAGAAGAAAACATTGCCCTGTCCAGTCTCATCAAAAATGACGATATCATTATTAAAACCGCCGATAAAGGCGGAGGTATCGTCATACAGGACAGAGACAAATATATCTTGGAGGCAGTACGCCTTTTAGGAGATAAACAAACGTACTTGAAGTTAAGGAGTGACCCACTTTCAGCTTACAAAACTGAAATTGAGCTATTGATCAAGTCAGCACTATCTAAAAATATAATTAGTAAAAATGAAGCTTTTTTTCTACATAGAGATTTTTATAATACTCCTTATTTTTATCATATTCCCAAAATTCATAAGAACATTGAATCTCCTCCTGGCAGACCTATTATTGCGGCCATGGACAGTATCACCTCTGGACTATCAAAGTACATTGATTATCATTTACAACCATTGGCCCAAGGTTTACGTTCTTATATTCGAGATGGCACTCATCTCTTGGAGTTATTAGAACCCTATAGGTGGCAGGAGAGTTACATCTGGATGTCTCTGGATGTAACTTCCCTCTACACTTCTATTCCTCATGAGCTTGGTCTGGAAGCCATAAGTCATTTTTTATCTGATAACCCTTACATGGGAGGTGAACAGACAAATTTTATATTAGAATGCACTAATTTTTGTTTAACTCATAATTATTTTTGTTTCGACAAAGAATATTTTTTGCAAATAAAGGGGACCGCAATGGGCGCAAAATTTGCGCCGTCCTATGCAAATCTAGCCATGGGTTTTTGGGAAGACAGGTACGTGTGGTCTAATAATCTTTTTGCCAAGAATTTAGTCTTTTTTGGTAGGTATATAGACGATATTATAGTCATTTGGGATGGTGAGAATGGAGTCATTGATGAATTTGTAAATCACTGCAATAAAAACTCATGTGGCCTGTCTTTCACCCATGTTTGGGACAGAGACAGACTAACTTTTCTTGATTTGGATCTCTATCATCTAGACAAGAACATTCAAGCCAAAAATCATTTTAAACCTACTGCAGGTAATTCATTGCTCCACTTTAATAGCTGCCATTACAAAAAGTGGACTAATAATATTCCAAAAGGGAAATTCTGTAGATTACGGCGTAATTGTACCCAAACAACAGATTATATAGAACAGAGTTCTATTTTGAAGAAGAAATTACATGATAAAAAGTATCCCACCTCATTGATAGATAATGCATATAACTATTATCTAGAGCATAAAGTACCCAAGAGCACACAATATGAGGACCAAAATAAGTTTGATCCATCTGTCCGTTTCATAACAAGGTTCCACACAGAGTCTAATAAAATGGAATCTATTTTGAAAAAACATTGGCCCATTCTATTGGAAGACCAACATTTAAAATCAGTCCTCACTGATACACCTAGGGTAACGTATAGAAGAGCTACCAATCTAAAAAATAGAATAGCTCCTAGTAAATTGAAGGAAAAACATACTCCATTTTTACAACATCTCGATATGTTTCCTTTAAAGGGCATGTTTCGGTGCAAAAAAAACCTGTGCAAAACATGTTCTTTCATTGATCATGGACAAAAAGATCTTTCCACCAAAGGTAAAAAACATTATCTGGATGCATTTTATAATTGCAGTTCAGACTTTGTTGTCTACGTGTTGACTTGCCCCTGCAAATTGTTGTATGTGGGCCGCACCATAAGACCTCTACGCCAACGCTTTGGCGAACATAGAAGGAAAATAGAGGGTGGAAAAGATAAACACAGTGTGCCTCGTCACTTTGCAGGTTGTCACCAAAAATCCACGGAGGGCCTCAGAGTATGGGTGGTAGAACAAATTCCAAACACATTGCCAGAGGCAGAAAGATTTCGCAAGCTCTGTGAGCGCGAAACCTTTTGGATTTATTCTTTAGATACCCTCAATCCAGGGGGTATCAACGAAGAATTGGAAATCTCTACTATATTATGATTAATCTTGTATTGTATCTCTACCGTTATCATCTTTTATTTAATTAAGTAAGATAAATGCATATCTATATTTTGCTTTTTTACCACATATATAACTTATTCCAATGAAATTCTTCACTACCATATATTACCCATTCCATATTCCCACCCCTTTTCCCTTCCCTACCTCTTCTCATACCAATTTTTTTTAAAAAACGTTTTTAAAAAAAGTTTTTAAAAATTAATCAGTATAAATAAATTAAAATAAAATATAGTTAATTAAATTGCTCTTTAACAAATCAGATTTGATATAATGTATGTGCATTCTTGTTGTGGAATATATATACAAGTATGTGTGTTCCAGAATATATGGGTGTATATGTATGTATATATATGTATGTATATATTGTAGGTGTATATATATATATATGTATATATAATTTTTATAGGAATTTTTATGTAGTTCAGGGCAGAGACCTTGCTTATGGTCCATCTATGCATACAAAGGATTAAGCATATCAAACATCTTTGCTTTTTCAGGGATGGATTTTGATCTGCTACTTTTCCTTTTTTAATTTTCAGAGCAGTGTGTGTTTTAATTAATTTTTTTATATTAAATGATATTGGTTTTCTGAATGAAATTTTATAAAATTGTATACGATATCACAATATTGGATCTACATGCTATGTTTGTATAGGCCCGGTTTAGTTTTATTATATTACAGCATTTGTTCCCTTTTTTGTATAAATGTGACAATATTAGTGTTAGCACACTCTGATAAAGGGAGTCTTACAACTAATCCCCACAAGGTGGCAACATCACCTCAGGCGCACATAAAAAGGCTTTGTCTAGCCTGTCACATTATTGCTTGAGAAAGATGCGTGCGGGGACCTAGAACGTCTCTTAGCATTAAGCATCGAAACGCGTTGCATGCCGGTCCTGATGTCATCCCGCTGAACGTAGCATTGCGTCTCAAACTGAACTTCCTGTTTGCGGTCCAGCCCTCCCTTTGGTTTTCTGAGAAGAACCTCCGGCAACATCCACCATGGATATTATCCCGGCTTCTAATACAGCAAACGAGGAGGACATCCCACACTGAGACTGCTAGCTAGCGGAATACGACTACAGACCTGATCATCTATGTGCTTCATACAGTCAACTTATGAGTGAGTGCTTTAATACTATTGTATTATTAAAGTGAAACAGTTTTTACTAAGTGGCGCCTTTTTTTCTGTTTTTTCTGTTTTCATATGTTTGGAGTCTGGCTTCAGCTCCCTCAGCAAGGCTGCCCGGTTACCTTCCTGGACTGTTTTCACTCACACCTGAGCTCTTCGCATAGCTCATAGGACATTTTAGGTACATGTATATATGTATTGTCTTCTGATACATTTTAAGCGCCATTATTGTGATTTAATTTTGAATGACTATTTGAAGTATTGTCTTGGCTGCTATTGTTACTATAAGACACATATTTACCCTAATTCAGTCCAGTTTAAAGTAGATTATGCTCATTCCTATCTCCACTTAATATGTGTATATATGCACACATTATACATAATCCTAATTATGATGATATCTGAGGTTTTCCACGCATAGGTGGTTTTTACTCCTCTCTCCTTTTTTTTTGGTAGGCTGGTTTTGCACACCAAAGAAATATATATAAGCAATTATCATTCTATACATTCATATATTATCTGTATTGTTTTTAGTATTTTCTTGTTTGCATATATGGGCTTTTTGTTGTTTCTCGGTCTTGATTTTATATAATAATTTTATTAGAGACATTGATATTGTATTTTTTTTCCATATGGATTTTTTAACTGATATAGAGTCCAAAAAATATGGTATATTGGACTCACTGTATATCAATTTATCCCCCTCATTATTTTTGGATGATGTCATATTAACCAAAAATAATAGATATAAATTATGTGGTAAATTCAAAAAATTAGAACGATTAGTACACTCCACCAATTCACAATGGTGGGATAAATATTTCTTGGAGAAATATTTGGAAAGCAGAATAACACCTAGGGGTTTAAGAATCCTAAAAAATTGTTCATTTTTAGAATCTGATGATGCTAGAGAGTGGAATAGTCTGGCGGAATTTTGTACCACAAAGTGGATGAATATTCTTTTAAAACACAGAGCCAATAAATTTGATCAGTTAGAAAAAGCCGTGCAATCCTTGTGTACTGAAATTTTAGATTTTGGGCACAAGGTACCCCTCTCTTGGTTGGATATTCTTAAAAAGAAGACCAAAAAAATGGAGGGTGACCTTATATACAATAAACTAGGTAAATTTAGAAGGGATATAAAGGACTACTCAAGTAACAAGGTGTTTACTTGGATGGACAAAAACAAAACCCAATTTCCCCTTCCTTTAACCATGTCAGATATTGCCCAAAACGTTTTACCATCAAAGACATCTGAAAATTACATATCCAATGTCTTGTCCCCCCCTCTTCTCCCTTATCCACCACCCCTTATGTCCTTACTCCCCGTGATTAAACCTATTATAAAAAAACACACTTTTCAACCGCCAAATTTGCATTTATCCTCCAACCCCACTTCAGTTACTAAAAAATCTTCTCAAAATAAACTCCTGCAGGATTTAAGCGTCTTTTATAACCGTACCAATCCAAGAACTATGCCACTGAATTGTGTCCATCCCAACACCTCAGAACATGTCCACAGTGCTAGTAAGATCTATGCCGAAAGTTCGGAGATGGAACTAGAGATTCATGTTTTCACTAATCCATCAGACAGGTCTAAGGCTAAGATCAGTCCATCTATACCTGCATCTCAAATTTCCAATCCCCATCCATGTTCCCTCACGTGCCCAGACAAACCTACATCCATCACCTTTGGGAGTATGGAAAGCTTGGTTCTTTTACCAAGCTCTTCTGGTCCTTCTAATGTTGGTAACATTACAGCATCTTCATCTAATCCTTCTTCTTCTTTTTTAGAAATAAACCCCTCTCCGGCTTCAACAAGCAAAAGAAAATTTGCAGAAGAGGCTGCAGAGGGGGAAGAAATAGAACCAAAAGAAAAAAATGCATCCAAAGCTCGGAGACTGTAAAGATATATAATTTGTCTAAACATAAATTATCATTAGCTGAAACCTCCCTTCTTGGTAGGGGCCTTAATTTTGCACCCTCCAATAAACCTGACCCATTTCTATTATTTAAGGATCTCAATAGATATGTCAGGAATTTGACTCTAAAGAGATTTTTTCAGATACAGAAAACAAAACAAAAGTCACACTCTGACAATCTTGATCTTCCGAGCCTTCAGGACTCGGAACAAGATATCAGCGAATTCAATTTCGACATTGATGTCTTTGAGACTCTTGAGGAATTATGGCAAGACGAGTCCCATACGAGACTCGATCTTTTTACTCAACATCTTTGTACCTTCCCACCTATTATACATACTCCATTAAAACCAAAGTCAACTTTTTTTCCTTATCAGTCCAGAGGACCTCATTTGATAACTTTTTACAACATGGTTTACACTGACCTCAAAAAGATGTGTTCTAATTCTTCCAAAAACATCTCTCCTCTTGGTCATCTAACCAGAGAAGAAAACATTGCCCTGTCCAGTCTCATCAAAAATGACGATATCATTATTAAAACCGCCGATAAAGGCGGAGGTATCGTCATACAGGACAGAGACAAATATATCTTGGAGGCAGTACGCCTTTTAGGAGATAAACAAACGTACTTGAAGTTAAGGAGTGACCCACTTTCAGCTTACAAAACTGAAATTGAGCTATTGATCAAGTCAGCACTATCTAAAAATATAATTAGTAAAAATGAAGCTTTTTTTCTACATAGAGATTTTTATAATACTCCTTATTTTTATCATATTCCCAAAATTCATAAGAACATTGAATCTCCTCCTGGCAGACCTATTATTGCGGCCATGGACAGTATCACCTCTGGACTATCAAAGTACATTGATTATCATTTACAACCATTGGCCCAAGGTTTACGTTCTTATATTCGAGATGGCACTCATCTCTTGGAGTTATTAGAACCCTATAGGTGGCAGGAGAGTTACATCTGGATGTCTCTGGATGTAACTTCCCTCTACACTTCTATTCCTCATGAGTTTGGTCTGGAAGCCATAAGTCATTTTTTATCTGACAACCCTTACATGGGAGGTGAACAGACAAATTTTATTATAGAATGCACTAATTTTTGTTTAACTCATAATTATTTTTGTTTCGACAAAGAATATTTTTTGCAAATAAAGGGGACCGCAATGGGCGAAAACTTTGCGCCGTCCTATGCAAATCTAGCCATGGGTTTTTGGGAAGACAGGTACGTGTGGTCTAATAATCCTTTTGCCAAGAATTTAGTCTTTTTTGGTAGGTATATAGACGATATTATAGTCATTTGGGATGGTGAGAATGGAGTCATTGATGAATTTGTAAATCACTGCAATAAAAACTCATGTGGCCTGTCTTTCACCCATGTTTGGGACAGAGACAGACTAACTTTTCTTGATTTGGATCTCTATCATCTAGACAAGAACATTCAAGCCAAAAATCATTTTAAACCTACTGCAGGTAATTCATTGCTCCACTTTAATAGCTGCCATTACAAAAAATGGACTAATAATATTCCAAAAGGGCAATTCTGTAGATTACGGCGTAATTGTACCCAAACAACAGATTATATAGAACAGAGTTCTATTTTGAAGAAGAAATTACATGATAAAAAGTATCCCACCTCATTGATAGATAATGCATATAACTATTATCTAGAGCCTAAAGTACCCAAGAGCACACAATATGAGGACCAAAATAAGTTTGATCCATCTGTCCGTTTCATAACAAGGTTCCACACAGAGTCTAATAAAATGGAATCTATTTTGAAAAAACATTGGCCCATTCTATTGGAAGACCAACATTTAAAATCATTCCTCACTGATACACCTAGGGTAACGTATAGAAGAGCTACCAATCTAAAAAATAGAATAGCTCCTAGTAAATTGAAGGAAAAACATACTCCATTTTTACAACATCTCGATATGTTTCCTTTAAAGGGCATGTTTCGGTGCAAAAAAAACCTGTGCAAAACATGTTCTTTCATTGATCATGGACAAAAAGATTTTTCCACCAAAGGTAAAAAACATTATCTGGATGCATTTTATAATTGCAGTTCAGACTTTGTTGTCTACGTGTTGACTTGCCCCTGCAAATTGTTGTATGTGGGCCGCACCATAAGACCTCTACGCCAACGCTTTGGCGAACATAGAAGGAAAATAGAGGGTGGAAAAGATAAACACAGTGTGCCTCGTCACTTTGCAGGTTGTCACCAAAAATCCACGGAGGGCCTCAGAGTATGGGTGGTAGAACAAATTCCAAACACATTGCCAGAGGCAGAAAGATTTCGCAAGCTCTGTGAGCGCGAAACCTTTTGGATTTATTCTTTAGATACCCTCAATCCAGGGGGTATCAACGAAGAATTGGAAATCTCTACTATATTATGATTAATCTTGTATTGTATCTCTACCGTTATCATCTTTTATTTAATTAAGTAAGATAAATGCATATCTATATTTTGCTTTTTTACCACATATATAACTTATTCCAATGAAATTCTTCACTACCATATATTACCCATTCCATATTCCCACCCCTTTTCCCTTCCCTACCTCTTCTCATACCAATTTTTTTTTAAAAACGTTTTTAAAAAAAGTTTTTAAAAATTAATCAGTATAAATAAATTAAAATAAAATATAGTTAATTAAATTGCTCTTTAACAAATCAGATTTGATATAATGTATGTGCATTCTTGTTGTGGAATATATATACAAGTATGTGTGTTCCAGAATATATGGGTGTATATGTATGTATATATATGTATGTATATATTGTAGGTGTATATATATATATATGTATATATAATTTTTATAGGAATTTTTATGTAGTTCAGGGCAGAGACCTTGCTTATGGTCCATCTATGCATACAAAGGATTAAGCATATCAAACATCTTTGCTTTTTCAGGGATGGATTTTGATCTGCTACTTTTCCTTTTTTAATTTTCAGAGCAGTGTGTGTTTTAATTAATTTTTTTATATTAAATGATATTGGTTTTCTGAATGAAATTTTATAAAATTGTATACGATATCACAATATTGGATCTACATGCTATGTTTGTATAGGCCCGGTTTAGTTTTATTATATTACAGCATTTGTTCCCTTTTTTGTATAAATGTGACAATATTAGTGTTAGCACACTCTGATAAAGGGAGTCTTACAACTAATCCCCACAAGGTGGCAACATCACCTCAGGCGCACATAAAAAGGCTTTGTCTAGCCTGTCACATTATTGCTTGAGAAAGATGCGTGCGGGGACCTAGAACGTCTCTTAGCATTAAGCATCGAAACGCGTTGCATGCCGGTCCTGATGTCATCCCGCTGAACGTAGCATTGCGTCTCAAACTGAACTTCCTGTTTGTGGTCCAGCCCTCCCTTTGGTTTTCTGAGAAGAACCTCCGGCAACATCCACCATGGATATTATCCCGGCTTCTAATACAGCAAACGAGGAGGACATCCCACACTGAGACTGCTAGCTAGCGGAATACGACTACAGACCTGATCATCTATGTGCTTCATACAGTCAACTTATGAGTGAGTGCTTTAATACTATTGTATTATTAAAGTGAAACAGTTTTTACTAAGTGGCGCCTTTTTTTCTGTTTTTTCTGTTTTCATATGTTTGGAGTCTGGCTTCAGCTCCCTCAGCAAGGCTGCCCGGTTACCTTCCTGGACTGTTTTCACTCACACCTGAGCTCTTCGCATAGCTCATAGGACATTTTAGGTACATGTATATATGTATTGTCTTCTGATACATTTTAAGCGCCATTATTGTGATTTAATTTTGAATGACTATTTGAAGTATTGTCTTGGCTGCTATTGTTACTATAAGACACATATTTACCCTAATTCAGTCCAGTTTAAAGTAGATTATGCTCATTCCTATCTCCACTTAATATGTGTATATATGCACACATTATACATAATCCTAATTATGATGATATCTGAGGTTTTCCACGCATAGGTGGTTTTTACTCCTCTCTCCTTTTTTTTTGGTAGGCTGGTTTTGCACACCAAAGAAATATATATAAGCAATTATCATTCTATACATTCATATATTATCTGTATTGTTTTTAGTATTTTCTTGTTTGCATATATGGGCTTTTTGTTGTTTCTCGGTCTTGATTTTATATAATAATTTTATTAGAGACATTGATATTGTATTTTTTTTCCATATGGATTTTTTAACTGATATAGAGTCCAAAAAATATGGTATATTGGACTCACTGTATATCAATTTATCCCCCTCATTATTTTTGGATGATGTCATATTGACCAAAAATAATAGATATAAATTATGTGGTAAATTCAAAAAATTAGAACGATTAGTACACTCCACCAATTCACAATGGTGGGATAAATATTTCTTGGAGAAATATTTGGAAAGCAGAATAACACCTAGGGGTTTAAGAATCCTAAAAAATTGTTCATTTTTAGAATCTGATGATGCTAGAGAGTGGAATAGTCTGGCGGAATTTTGTACCACAAAGTGGATGAATATTCTTTTAAAACACAGAGCCAATAAATTTGATCAGTTAGAAAAAGCCGTGCAATCCTTGTGTACTGAAATTTTAGATTTTGGGCACAAGGTACCCCTCTCTTGGTTGGATATTCTTAAAAAGAAGACCACAAAAATGGAGGGTGACCTTATATACAATAAACTAGGTAAATTTAGAAGGGATATAAAGGACTACTCAAGTAACAAGGTGTTTACTTGGATGGACAAAAACAAAACCCAATTTCCCCTTCCTTTAACCATGTCAGATATTGCCCAAAACGTTTTACCATCAAAGACATCTGAAAATTACATATCCAATGTCTTGTCCCCCCCTCTTCTCCCTTATCCACCACCCCTTATGTCCTTACTCCCCGTGATTAAACCTATTATAAAAAAACACACTTTTCAACCGCCAAATTTGCATTTATCCTCCAACCCCACTTCAGTTACTAAAAAATCTTCTCAAAATAAACTCCTGCAGGATTTAAGCGTTTTTTATAACCGTACCAATCCAAGAACTATGCCACTGAATTGTGTCCATCCCAACACCTCAGAACATGTCCACAGTGCTAGTAAGATCTATGCCGAAAGTTCGGAGATGGAACTAGAGATTCATGTTTTCACTAATCCATCAGACAGGTCTAAGGCTAAGATCAGTCCATCTATACCTGCATCTCAAATTTCCAATCCCCATCCATGTTCCCTCACGTGCCCAGACAAACCTACATCCATCACCTTTGGGAGTATGGAAAGCTTGGTTCTTTTACCAAGCTCTTCTGGTCCTTCTAATGTTGGTAACATTACAGCATCTTCATCTAATCCTTCTTCTTCTTTTTTAGAAATAAACCCCTCTCCGGCTTCAACAAGCAAAAGAAAATTTGCAGAAGAGGCTGCAGAGGGGGAAGAAATAGAACCAAAAGAAAAAAATGCATCCAAAGCTCGGAGACTGTAAAGATATATAATTTGTCTAAACATAAATTATCATTAGCTGAAACCTCCCTTCTTGGTAGGGGCCTTAATTTTGCACCCTCCAATAAACCTGACCCATTTCTATTATTTAAGGATCTCAATAGATATGTCAGGAATTTGACTCTAAAGAGATTTTTTCAGATACAGAAAACAAAACAAAAGTCACACTCTGACAATCTTGATCTTCCGAGCCTTCAGGACTCGGAACAAGATATCAGCGAATTCAATTTCGACATTGATGTCTTTGAGACTCTTGAGGAATTATGGCAAGACGAGTCCCATACGAGACTCGATCTTTTTACTCAACATCTTTGTACCTCCCCACCTATTATACATACTCCATTAAAACCAAAGTCAACTTTTTTTCCTTATCAGTCCAGAGGACCTCATTTGATAACTTTTTACAACATGGTTTACACTGACCTCAAAAAGATGTGTTCTAATTCTTCCAAAAACATCTCTCCTCTTGGTCATCTAACCAGAGAAGAAAACATTGCCCTGTCCAGTCTCATCAAAAATGACGATATCATTATTAAAACCGCCGATAAAGGCGGAGGTATCGTCATACAGGACAGAGACAAATATATCTTGGAGGCAGTACGCCTTTTAGGAGATAAACAAACGTACTTGAAGTTAAGGAGTGACCCACTTTCAGCTTACAAAACTGAAATTGAGCTATTGATCAAGTCAGCACTATCTAAAAATATAATTAGTAAAAATGAAGCTTTTTTTCTACATAGAGATTTTTATAATACTCCTTATTTTTATCATATTCCCAAAATTCATAAGAACATTGAATCTCCTCCTGGCAGACCTATTATTGCGGCCATGGACAGTATCACCTCTGGACTATCAAAGTACATTGATTATCATTCACAACCATTGGCCCAAGGTTTACGTTCTTATATTCGAGATGGCACTCATCTCTTGGAGTTATTAGAACCCTATAGGTGGCAGGAGAGTTACATCTGGATGTCTCTGGATGTAACTTCCCTCTACACTTCTATTCCTCATGAGTTTGGTCTGGAAGCCATAAGTCATTTTTTATCTGACAACCCTTACATGGGAGGTGAACAGACAAATTTTATATTAGAATGCACTAATTTTTGTTTAACTCATAATTATTTTTGTTTCGACAAAGAATATTTTTTGCAAATAAAGGGGACCGCAATGGGCGCAAACTTTGCGCCGTCCTATGCAAATCTAGCCATGGGTTTTTGGGAAGACAGGTATGTGTGGTCTAATAATCCTTTTGCCAAGAATTTAGTCTTTTTTGGTAGGTATATAGACGATATTATAGTCATTTGGGATGGTGAGAATGGAGTCATTGATGAATTTGTAAATCACTGCAATAAAAACTCATGTGGCCTGTCTTTCACCCATGTTTGGGACAGAGACAGACTAACTTTTCATGATTTGGATCTCTATCATCTAGACAAGAACATTCAAGCCAAAAATCATTTTAAACCTACTGCAGGTAATTCATTGCTCCACTTTAATAGCTGCCATTACAAAAAGTGAACTAATAATATTCCAAAAGGGCAATTCTGTAGATTACGGCGTAATTGTACCCAAACAACAGATTATATAGAACAGAGTTCTATTTTGAAGAAGAAATTACATGATAAAAAGTATCCCACCTCATTGATAGATAATGCATATAACTATTATCTAGAGCCTAAAGTACCCAAGAGCACACAATATGAGGACCAAAATAAGTTTGATCCATCTGTCCGTTTCATAACAAGGTTCCACACAGAGTCTAATAAAATGGAATCTATTTTGAAAAAACATTGGCCCATTCTATTGGAAGACCAACATTTAAAATCAGTCCTCACTGATACACCTAGGGTAACGTATAGAAGAGCTACCAATCTAAAAAATAGAATAGCTCCTAGTAAATTGAAGGAAAAACATACTCCATTTTTACAACATCTCGATATGTTTCCTTTAAAGGGCATGTTTCGGTGCAAAAAAAACCTGTGCAAAACATGTTCTTTCATTGATCATGGACAAAAAGATTTTTCCACCAAAGGTAAAAAACATTATCTGGATGCATTTTATAATTGCAGTTCAGACTTTGTTGTCTACGTGTTGACTTGCCCCTGCAAATTGTTGTATGTGGGCCGCACCATAAGACCTCTACGCCAACGCTTTGGCGAACATAGAAGGAAAATAGAGGGTGGAAAAGATAAACACAGTGTGCCTCGTCACTTTGCAGGTTGTCACCAAAAATCCACGGAGGGCCTCAGAGTATGGGTGGTAGAACAAATTCCAAACACATTGCCAGAGGCAGAAAGATTTCGCAAGCTCTGTGAGCACGAAACCTTTTGGATTTATTCTTTAGATACCCTCAATCCAGGGGGTATCAACGAAGAATTGGAAATCTCTACTATATTATGATTAATCTTGTATTGTATCTCTACCGTTAT
Source organism: Rana muscosa (assembly GCA_029206835.1). Classification (NCBI taxonomy): domain Eukaryota; kingdom Metazoa; phylum Chordata; class Amphibia; order Anura; family Ranidae; genus Rana; species Rana muscosa. The sequence goes on along the minus strand of CM055116.1, from coordinate 896,130,041 downwards.
CATCTTTTATTTAATTAAGTAAGATAAATGCATATCTATATTTTGCTTTTTTACCACATATATAACTTATTCCAATGAAATTCTTCACTACCATATATTACCCATTCCATATTCCCACCCCTTTTCCCTTCCCTACCTCTTCTCATACCAATTTTTTTTAAAAAACGTTTTTAAAAAAAGTTTTTAAAAATTAATCAGTATAAATAAATTAAAATAAAATATAGTTAATTAAATTGCTCTTTAACAAATCAGATTTGATATAATGTATGTGCATTCTTGTTGTGGAATATATATACAAGTATGTGTGTTCCAGAATATATGGGTGTATATGTATGTATATATATGTATGTATATATTGTAGGTGTATATATATATATATGTATATATAATTTTTATAGGAATTTTTATGTAGTTCAGGGCAGAGACCTTGCTTATGGTCCATCTATGCATACAAAGGATTAAGCATATCAAACATCTTTGCTTTTTCAGGGATGGATTTTGATCTGCTACTTTTCCTTTTTTAATTTTCAGAGCAGTGTGTGTTTTAATTAATTTTTTTATATTAAATGATATTGGTTTTCTGAATGAAATTTTATAAAATTGTATACGATATCACAATATTGGATCTACATGCTATGTTTGTATAGGCCCGGTTTAGTTTTATTATATTACAGCATTTGTTCCCTTTTTTGTATAAATGTGACAATATTAGTGTTAGCACACTCTGATAAAGGGAGTCTTACAACTAATCCCCACAAGGTGGCAACATCACCTCAGGCGCACATAAAAAGGCTTTGTCTAGCCTGTCACATTATTGCTTGAGAAAGATGCGTGCGGGGACCTAGAACGTCTCTTAGCATTAAGCATCGAAACGCGTTGCATGCCGGTCCTGATGTCATCCCGCTGAACGTAGCATTGCGTCTCAAACTGAACTTCCTGTTTGTGGTCCAGCCCTCCCTTTGGTTTTCTGAGAAGAACCTCCGGCAACATCCACCATGGATATTATCCCGGCTTCTAATACAGCAAACGAGGAGGACATCCCACACTGAGACTGCTAGCTAGCGGAATACGACTACAGACCTGATCATCTATGTGCTTCATACAGTCAACTTATGAGTGAGTGCTTTAATACTATTGTATTATTAAAGTGAAACAGTTTTTACTAAGTGGCGCCTTTTTTTCTGTTTTTTCTGTTTTCATATGTTTGGAGTCTGGCTTCAGCTCCCTCAGCAAGGCTGCCCGGTTACCTTCCTGGACTGTTTTCACTCACACCTGAGCTCTTCGCATAGCTCATAGGACATTTTAGGTACATGTATATATGTATTGTCTTCTGATACATTTTAAGCGCCATTATTGTGATTTAATTTTGAATGACTATTTGAAGTATTGTCTTGGCTGCTATTGTTACTATAAGACACATATTTACCCTAATTCAGTCCAGTTTAAAGTAGATTATGCTCATTCCTATCTCCACTTAATATGTGTATATATGCACACATTATACATAATCCTAATTATGATGATATCTGAGGTTTTCCACGCATAGGTGGTTTTTACTCCTCTCTCCTTTTTTTTTGGTAGGCTGGTTTTGCACACCAAAGAAATATATATAAGCAATTATCATTCTATACATTCATATATTATCTGTATTGTTTTTAGTATTTTCTTGTTTGCATATATGGGCTTTTTGTTGTTTCTCGGTCTTGATTTTATATAATAATTTTATTAGAGACATTGATATTGTATTTTTTTTCCATATGGATTTTTTAACTGATATAGAGTCCAAAAAATATGGTATATTGGACTCACTGTATATCAATTTATCCCCCTCATTATTTTTGGATGATGTCATATTGACCAAAAATAATAGATATAAATTATGTGGTAAATTCAAAAAATTAGAACGATTAGTACACTCCACCAATTCACAATGGTGGGATAAATATTTCTTGGAGAAATATTTGGAAAGCAGAATAACACCTAGGGGTTTAAGAATCCTAAAAAATTGTTCATTTTTAGAATCTGATGATGCTAGAGAGTGGAATAGTCTGGCGGAATTTTGTACCACAAAGTGGATGAATATTCTTTTAAAACACAGAGCCAATAAATTTGATCAGTTAGAAAAAGCCGTGCAATCCTTGTGTACTGAAATTTTAGATTTTGGGCACAAGGTACCCCTCTCTTGGTTGGATATTCTTAAAAAGAAGACCACAAAAATGGAGGGTGACCTTATATACAATAAACTAGGTAAATTTAGAAGGGATATAAAGGACTACTCAAGTAACAAGGTGTTTACTTGGATGGACAAAAACAAAACCCAATTTCCCCTTCCTTTAACCATGTCAGATATTGCCCAAAACGTTTTACCATCAAAGACATCTGAAAATTACATATCCAATGTCTTGTCCCCCCCTCTTCTCCCTTATCCACCACCCCTTATGTCCTTACTCCCCGTGATTAAACCTATTATAAAAAAACACACTTTTCAACCGCCAAATTTGCATTTATCCTCCAACCCCACTTCAGTTACTAAAAAATCTTCTCAAAATAAACTCCTGCAGGATTTAAGCGTTTTTTATAACCGTACCAATCCAAGAACTATGCCACTGAATTGTGTCCATCCCAACACCTCAAAACATGTCCACAGTGCTAGTAAGATCTATGCCGAAAGTTCGGAGATGGAACTAGAGATTCATGTTTTCACTAATCCATCAGACAGGTCTAAGGCTAAGATCAGTCCATCTATACCTGCATCTCAAATTTCCAATCCCCATCCATGTTCCCTCACGTGCCCAGACAAACCTACATCCATCACCTTTGGGAGTATGGAAAGCTTGGTTCTTTTACCAAGCTCTTCTGGTCCTTCTAATGTTGGTAACATTACAGCATCTTCATCTAATCCTTCTTCTTCTTTTTTAGAAATAAACCCCTCTCCGGCTTCAACAAGCAAAAGAAAATTTGCAGAAGAGGCTGCAGAGGGGGAAGAAATAGAACCAAAAGAAAAAAATGCATCCAAAGCTCGGAGACTGTAAAGATATATAATTTGTCTAAACATAAATTATCATTAGCTGAAACCTCCCTTCTTGGTAGGGGCCTTAATTTTGCACCCTCCAATAAACCTGACCCATTTCTATTATTTAAGGATCTCAATAGATATGTCAGGAATTTGACTCTAAAGAGATTTTTTCAGATACAGAAAACAAAACAAAAGTCACACTCTGACAATCTTGATCTTCCGAGCCTTCAGGACTCGGAACAAGATATCAGCGAATTCAATTTCGACATTGATGTCTTTGAGACTCTTGAGGAATTATGGCAAGACGAGTCCCATACGAGACTCGATCTTTTTACTCAACATCTTTGTACCTCCCCACCTATTATACATACTCCATTAAAACCAAAGTCAACTTTTTTTCCTTATCAGTCCAGAGGACCTCATTTGATAACTTTTTACAACATGGTTTACACTGACCTCAAAAAGATGTGTTCTAATTCTTCCAAAAACATCTCTCCTCTTGGTCATCTAACCAGAGAAGAAAACATTGCCCTGTCCAGTCTCATCAAAAATGACGATATCATTATTAAAACCGCCGATAAAGGCGGAGGTATCGTCATACAGGACAGAGACAAATATATCTTGGAGGCAGTACGCCTTTTAGGAGATAAACAAACGTACTTGAAGTTAAGGAGTGACCCACTTTCAGCTTACAAAACTGAAATTGAGCTATTGATCAAGTCAGCACTATCTAAAAATATAATTAGTAAAAATGAAGCTTTTTTTCTACATAGAGATTTTTATAATACTCCTTATTTTTATCATATTCCCAAAATTCATAAGAACATTGAATCTCCTCCTGGCAGACCTATTATTGCGGCCATGGACAGTATCACCTCTGGACTATCAAAGTACATTGATTATCATTCACAACCATTGGCCCAAGGTTTACGTTCTTATATTCGAGATGGCACTCATCTCTTGGAGTTATTAGAACCCTATAGGTGGCAGGAGAGTTACATCTGGATGTCTCTGGATGTAACTTCCCTCTACACTTCTATTCCTCATGAGTTTGGTCTGGAAGCCATAAGTCATTTTTTATCTGACAACCCTTACATGGGAGGTGAACAGACAAATTTTATATTAGAATGCACTAATTTTTGTTTAACTCATAATTATTTTTGTTTCGACAAAGAATATTTTTTGCAAATAAAGGGGACCGCAATGGGCGCAAACTTTGCGCCGTCCTATGCAAATCTAGCCATGGGTTTTTGGGAAGACAGGTATGTGTGGTCTAATAATCCTTTTGCCAAGAATTTAGTCTTTTTTGGTAGGTATATAGACGATATTATAGTCATTTGGGATGGTGAGAATGGAGTCATTGATGAATTTGTAAATCACTGCAATAAAAACTCATGTGGCCTGTCTTTCACCCATGTTTGGGACAGAGACAGACTAACTTTTCATGATTTGGATCTCTATCATCTAGACAAGAACATTCAAGCCAAAAATCATTTTAAACCTACTGCAGGTAATTCATTGCTCCACTTTAATAGCTGCCATTACAAAAAGTGAACTAATAATATTCCAAAAGGGCAATTCTGTAGATTACGGCGTAATTGTACCCAAACAACAGATTATATAGAACAGAGTTCTATTTTGAAGAAGAAATTACATGATAAAAAGTATCCCACCTCATTGATAGATAATGCATATAACTATTATCTAGAGCCTAAAGTACCCAAGAGCACACAATATGAGGACCAAAATAAGTTTGATCCATCTGTCCGTTTCATAACAAGGTTCCACACAGAGTCTAATAAAATGGAATCTATTTTGAAAAAACATTGGCCCATTCTATTGGAAGACCAACATTTAAAATCAGTCCTCACTGATACACCTAGGGTAACGTATAGAAGAGCTACCAATCTAAAAAATAGAATAGCTCCTAGTAAATTGAAGGAAAAACATACTCCATTTTTACAACATCTCGATATGTTTCCTTTAAAGGGCATGTTTCGGTGCAAAAAAAACCTGTGCAAAACATGTTCTTTCATTGATCATGGACAAAAAGATTTTTCCACCAAAGGTAAAAAACATTATCTGGATGCATTTTATAATTGCAGTTCAGACTTTGTTGTCTACGTGTTGACTTGCCCCTGCAAATTGTTGTATGTGGGCCGCACCATAAGACCCCTACGCCAACGCTTTGGCGAACATAGAAGGAAAATAGAGGGTGGAAAAGATAAACACAGTGTGCCTCGTCACTTTGCAGGTTGTCACCAAAAATCCACGGAGGGCCTCAGAGTATGGGTGGTAGAACAAATTCCAAACACATTGCCAGAGGCAGAAAGATTTCGCAAGCTCTGTGAGCGCGAAACCTTTTGGATTTATTCTTTAGATACCCTCAATCCAGGGGGTATCAACGAAGAATTGGAAATCTCTACTATATTATGATTAATCTTGTATTGTATCTCTACCGTTATCATCTTTTATTTAATTAAGTAAGATAAATGCATATCTATATTTTGCTTTTTTACCACATATATAACTTATTCCAATGAAATTCTTCACTACCATATATTACCCATTCCATATTCCCACCCCTTTTCCCTTCCCTACCTCTTCTCATACCAATTTTTTTTAAAAAACGTTTTTAAAAAAAGTTTTTAAAAATTAATCAGTATAAATAAATTAAAATAAAATATAGTTAATTAAATTGCTCTTTAACAAATCAGATTTGATATAATGTATGTGCATTCTTGTTGTGGAATATATATACAAGTATGTGTGTTCCAGAATATATGGGTGTATATGTATGTATATATATGTATGTATATATTGTAGGTGTATATATATATATATATGTATATATAATTTTTATAGGAATTTTTATGTAGTTCAGGGCAGAGACCTTGCTTATGGTCCATCTATGCATACAAAGGATTAAGCATATCAAACATCTTTGCTTTTTCAGGGATGGATTTTGATCTGCTACTTTTCCTTTTTTAATTTTCAGAGCAGTGTGTGTTTTAATTAATTTTTTTATATTAAATGATATTGGTTTTCTGAATGAAATTTTATAAAATTGTATACGATATCACAATATTGGATCTACATGCTATGTTTGTATAGGCCCGGTTTAGTTTTATTATATTACAGCATTTGTTCCCTTTTTTGTATAAATGTGACAATATTAGTGTTAGCACACTCTGATAAAGGGAGTCTTACAACTAATCCCCACAAGGTGGCAACATCACCTCAGGCGCACATAAAAAGGCTTTGTCTAGCCTGTCACATTATTGCTTGAGAAAGATGCGTGCGGGGACCTAGAACGTCTCTTAGCATTAAGCATCGAAACGCGTTGCATGCCGGTCCTGATGTCATCCCGCTGAACGTAGCATTGCGTCTCAAACTGAACTTCCTGTTTGCGGTCCAGCCCTCCCTTTGGTTTTCTGAGAAGAACCTCCGGCAACATCCACCATAGATATTATCCCGGCTTCTAATACAGCAAACGAGGAGGACATCCCACACTGAGACTGCTAGCTAGCGGAATACGACTACAGACCTGATCATCTATGTGCTTCATACAGTCAACTTATGAGTGAGTGCTTTAATACTATTGTATTATTAAAGTGAAACAGTTTTTACTAAGTGGCGCCTTTTTTTCTGTTTTTTCTGTTTTCATATGTTTGGAGTCTGGCTTCAGCTCCCTCAGCAAGGCTGCCCGGTTACCTTCCTGGACTGTTTTCACTCACACCTGAGCTCTTCGCATAGCTCATAGGACATTTTAGGTACATGTATATATGTATTGTCTTCTGATACATTTTAAGCGCCATTATTGTGATTTAATTTTGAATGACTATTTGAAGTATTGTCTTGGCTGCTATTGTTACTATAAGACACATATTTACCCTAATTCAGTCCAGTTTAAAGTAGATTATGCTCATTCCTATCTCCACTTAATATGTGTATATATGCACACATTATACATAATCCTAATTATGATGATATCTGAGGTTTTCCACGCATAGGTGGTTTTTACTCCTCTCTCCTTTTTTTTTGGTAGGCTGGTTTTGCACACCAAAGAAATATATATAAGCAATTATCATTCTATACATTCATATATTATCTGTATTGTTTTTAGTATTTTCTTGTTTGCATATATGGGCTTTTTGTTGTTTCTCGGTCTTGATTTTATATAATAATTTTATTAGAGACATTGATATTGTATTTTTTTTCCATATGGATTTTTTAACTGATATAGAGTCCAAAAAATATGGTATATTGGACTCACTGTATATCAATTTATCCCCCTCATTATTTTTGGATGATGTCATATTAACCAAAAATAATAGATATAAATTATGTGGTAAATTCAAAAAATTAGAACGATTAGTACACTCCACCAATTCACAATGGTGGGATAAATATTTCTTGGAGAAATATTTGGAAAGCAGAATAACACCTAGGGGTTTAAGAATCCTAAAAAATTGTTCATTTTTAGAATCTGATGATGCTAGAGAGTGGAATAGTCTGGCGGAATTTTGTACCACAAAGTGGATGAATATTCTTTTAAAACACAGAGCCAATAAATTTGATCAGTTAGAAAAAGCCGTGCAATCCTTGTGTACTGAAATTTTAGATTTTGGGCACAAGGTACCCCTCTCTTGGTTGGATATTCTTAAAAAGAAGACCAAAAAAATGGAGGGTGACCTTATATACAATAAACTAGGTAAATTTAGAAGGGATATAAAGGACTACTCAAGTAACAAGGTGTTTACTTGGATGGACAAAAACAAAACCCAATTTCCCCTTCCTTTAACCATGTCAGATATTGCCCAAAACGTTTTACCATCAAAGACATCTGAAAATTACATATCCAATGTCTTGTCCCCCCCTCTTCTCCCTTACCCACCACCCCTTATGTCCTTACTCCCCGTGATTAAACCTATTATAAAAAAACACACTTTTCAACCGCCAAATTTGCATTTATCCTCCAACCCCACTTCAGTTACTAAAAAATCTTCTCAAAATAAACTCCTGCAGGATTTAAGCGTCTTTTATAACCGTACCAATCCAAGAACTATGCCACTGAATTGTGTCCATCCCAACACCTCAGAACATGTCCACAGTGCTAGTAAGATCTATGCCGAAAGTTCGGAGATGGAACTAGAGATTCATGTTTTCACTAATCCATCAGACAGGTCTAAGGCTAAGATCAGTCCATCTATACCTGCATCTCAAATTTCCAATCCCCATCCATGTTCCCTCACGTGCCCAGACAAACCTACATCCATCACCTTTGGGAGTATGGAAAGCTTGGTTCTTTTACCAAGCTCTTCTGGTCCTTCTAATGTTGGTAACATTACAGCATCTTCATCTAATCCTTCTTCTTCTTTTTTAGAAATAAACCCCTCTCCGGCTTCAACAAGCAAAAGAAAATTTGCAGAAGAGGCTGCAGAGGGGGAAGAAATAGAACCAAAAGAAAAAAATGCATCCAAAGCTCGGAGACTGTAAAGATATATAATTTGTCTAAACATAAATTATCATTAGCTGAAACCTCCCTTCTTGGTAGGGGCCTTAATTTTGCACCCTCCAATAAACCTGACCCATTTCTATTATTTAAGGATCTCAATAGATATGTCAGGAATTTGACTCTAAAGAGATTTTTTCAGATACAGAAAACAAAACAAAAGTCACACTCTGACAATCTTGATCTTCCGAGCCTTCAGGACTCGGAACAAGATATCAGCGAATTCAATTTCGACATTGATGTCTTTGAGACTCTTGAGGAATTATGGCAAGACGAGTCCCATACGAGACTCGATCTTTTTACTCAACATCTTTGTACCTCCACACCTATTATACATACTCCATTAAAACCAAAGTCAACTTTTTTTCCTTATCAGTCCAGAGGACCTCATTTGATAACTTTTTACAACATGGTTTACACTGACCTCAAAAAGATGTGTTCTAATTCTTCCAAAAACATCTCTCCTCTTGGTCATCTAACCAGAGAAGAAAACATTGCCCTGTCCAGTCTCATCAAAAATGACGATATCATTATTAAAACCGCCAATAAAGGCGGAGGTATCGTCATACAGGACAGAGACAAATATATCTTGGAGGCAGTATGCCTTTTAGGAGATAAACAAACGTACTTGAAGTTAAGGAGTGACCCACTTTCAGCTTACAAAACTGAAATTGAGCTATTGATCAAGTCAGCACTATCTAAAAATATAATTAGTAAAAATGAAGCTTTTTTTCTACATAGAGATTTTTATAATACTCCTTATTTTTATCATATTCCCAAAATTCATAAGAACATTGAATCTCCTCCTGGCAGACCTATTATTGCGGCCATGGACAGTATCACCTCTGGACTATCAAAGTACATTGATTATCATTTACAACCATTGGCCCAAGGTTTACGTTCTTATATTCGAGATGGCACTCATCTCTTGGAGTTATTAGAACCCTATAGGTGTCAGGAGAGTTACATCTGGATGTCTCTGGATGTAACTTCCCTCTACACTTCTATTCCTCATGAGTTTGGTCTGGAAGCCATAAGTCATTTTTTATCTGATAACCCTTACATGGGAGGTGAACAGACAAATTTTATATTAGAATGCACTAATTTTTGTTTAACTCATAATTATTTTTGTTTCGACAAAGAATATTTTTTGCAAATAAAGGGGACCGCAATGGGCGCAAACTTTGTGCCGTCCTATGCAAATCTAGCCATGGGTTTTTGGGAAGACAGGTACGTGTGGTCTAATAATCCTTTTGCCAAGAATTTAGTCTTTTTTGGTAGGTATATAGACGATATTATAGTCATTTGGGATGGTGAGAATGGAGTCATTGATGAATTTGTAAATCACTGCAATAAAAACTCATGTGGCCTGTCTTTCACCCATGTTTGGGACAGAGACAGACTAACTTTTCTTGATTTGGATCTCTATCATCTAGACAAGAACATTCAAGCCAAAAATCATTTTAAACCTACTGCAGGTAATTCATTGCTCCACTTTAATAGCTGCCATTACAAAAAGTGGACTAATAATATTCCAAGAGGGCAATTCTGTAGATTACGACGTAATTGTACCCAAACAACAGATTATATAGAACAGAGTTCTATTTTGAAGAAGAAATTACATGATAAAAAGTATCCCACCTCATTGATAGATAATGCATATAACTATTATCTAGAGCCTAAAGTACCCAAGAGCACACAATATGAGGACCAAAATAAGTTTGATCCATCTGTCCGTTTCATAACAAGGTTCCACACAGAGTCTAATAAAATGGAATCTATTTTGAAAAAACATTGGCCCATTCTATTGGAAGACCAACATTTAAAATCAGTCCTCACTGATACACCTAGGGTAACGTATAGAAGAGCTACCAATCTAAAAAATAGAATAGCTCCTAGTAAATTGAAGGAAAAACATACTCCATTTTTACAACATCTCGATATGTTTCCTTTAAAGGGCATGTTTCGGTGCAAAAAAAACCTGTGCAAAACATGTTCTTTCATTGATCATGGACAAAAAGATTTTTCCACCAAAGGTAAAAAACATTATCTGGATGCATTTTATAATTGCAGTTCAGACTTTGTTGTCTACGTGTTGACTTGCCCCTGCAAATTGTTGTATGTGGGCCGCACCATAAGACCTCTACGCCAACGCTTTGGCGAACATAGAAGGAAAATAGAGGGTGGAAAAGATAAACACAGTGTGCCTCGTCACTTTGCAGGTTGTCACCAAAAATCCACGGAGGGCCTCAGAGTATGGGTGGTAGAACAAATTCCAAACACATTGCCAGAGGCAGAAAGATTTCGCAAGCTCTGTGAGCGCGAAACCTTTTGGATTTATTCTTTAGATACCCTCAATCCAGGGGGTATCAACGAAGAATTGGAAATCTCTACTATATTATGATTAATCTTGTATTGTATCTCTACCGTTATCATCTTTTATTTAATTAAGTAAGATAAATGCATATCTATATTTTGCTTTTTTACCACATATATAACTTATTCCAATGAAATTCTTCACTACCATATATTACCCATTCCATATTCCCACCCCTTTTCCCTTCCCTACCTCTTCTCATACCAATTTTTTTTAAAAAACGTTTTTAAAAAAAGTTTTTAAAAATTAATCAGTATAAATAAATTAAAATAAAATATAGTTAATTAAATTGCTCTTTAACAAATCAGATTTGATATAATGTATGTGCATTCTTGTTGTGGAATATATATACAAGTATGTGTGTTCCAGAATATATGGGTGTATATGTATGTATATATATGTATGTATATATTGTAGGTGTATATATATATATATATGTATATATCATTTTTATAGGAATTTTTATGTAGTTCAGGGCAGAGACCTTGCTTATGGTCCATCTATGCATACAAAGGATTAAGCATATCAAACATCTTTGCTTTTTCAGGGATGGATTTTGATCTGCTACTTTTCCTTTTTTAATTTTCAGAGCAGTGTGTGTTTTAATTAATTTTTTTATATTAAATGATATTGGTTTTCTGAATGAAATTTTATAAAATTGTATACGATATCACAATATTGGATCTACATGCTATGTTTGTATAGGCCCGGTTTAGTTTTATTATATTACAGCATTTGTTCCCTTTTTTGTATAAATGTGACAATATTAGTGTTAGCACACTCTGATAAAGGGAGTCTTACAACTAATCCCCACAAGGTGGCAACATCACCTCAGGCGCACATAAAAAGGCTTTGTCTAGCCTGTCACATTATTGCTTGAGAAAGATGCGTGCGGGGACCTAGAACGTCTCTTAGCATTAAGCATCGAAACGCGTTGCATGCCGGTCCTGATGTCATCCCGCTGAACGTAGCATTGCATCTCAAACTGAACTTCCTGTTTGCGGTCCAGCCCTCCCTTTGGTTTTCTGAGAAGAACCTCCGGCAACATCCACCATGGATATTATCCCGGCTTCTAATACAGCAAACGAGGAGGACATCCCACACTGAGACTGCTAGCTAGCGGAATACGACTACAGACCTGATCATCTATGTGCTTCATACAGTCAACTTATGAGTGAGTGCTTTAATACTATTGTATTATTAAAGTGAAACAGTTTTTACTAAGTGGCGCCTTTTTTTCTGTTTTTTCTGTTTTCATATGTTTGGAGTCTGGCTTCAGCTCCCTCAGCAAGGCTGCCCGGTTACCTTCCTGGACTGTTTTCACTCACACCTGAGCTCTTCGCATAGCTCATAGGACATTTTAGGTACATGTATATATGTATTGTCTTCTGATACATTTTAAGCGCCATTATTGTGATTTAATTTTGAATGACTATTTGAAGTATTGTCTTGGCTGCTATTGTTACTATAAGACACATATTTACCCTAATTCAGTCCAGTTTAAAGTAGATTATGCTCATTCCTATCTCCACTTAATATGTGTATATATGCACACATTATACATAATCCTAATTATGATGATATCTGAGGTTTTCCACGCATAGGTGGTTTTTACTCCTCTCTCCTTTTTTTTTGGTAGGCTGGTTTTGCACACCAAAGAAATATATATAAGCAATTATCATTCTATACATTCATATATTATCTGTATTGTTTTTAGTATTTTCTTGTTTGCATATATGGGCTTTTTGTTGTTTCTCGGTCTTGATTTTATATAATAATTTTATTAGAGACATTGATATTGTATTTTTTTTCCATATGGATTTTTTAACTGATATAGAGTCCAAAAAATATGGTATATTGGACTCACTGTATATCAATTCATCCCCCTCATTATTTTTGGATGATGTCATATTAACCAAAAATAATAGATATAAATTATGTGGTAAATTCAAAAAATTAGAACGATTAGTACACTCCACCAATTCACAATGGTGGGATAAATATTTCTTGGAGAAATATTTGGAAAGCAGAATAACACCTAGGGGTTTAAGAATCCTAAAAAATTGTTCATTTTTAGAATCTGATGATGCTAGAGAGTGGAATAGTCTGGCGGAATTTTGTACCACAAAGTGGATGAATATTCTTTTAAAACACAGAGCCAATAAATTTGATGAGTTAGAAAAAGCCGTGCAATCCTTGTGTACTGAAATTTTAGATTTTGGGCACAAGGTACCCCTCTCTTGGTTGGATATTCTTAAAAAGAAGACCAAAAAAATGGAGGGTGACCTTATATACAATAAACTAGATAAATTTAGAAGGGATATAAAGGACTACTCAAGTAACAAGGTGTTTACTTGGATGGACAAAAACAAAACCCAATATCCCCTTCCTTTAACCATGTCAGATATTGCCCAAAACGTTTTACCATCAAAGACATCTGAAAATTACATATCCAATGTCTTGTCCCCCCCTCTTCTCCCTTATCCACCACCCCTTATGTCCTTACTCCCCGTGATTAAACCTATTATAAAAAAACACACTTTTCAACCGCCAAATTTGCATTTATCCTCCAACCCCACTTCAGTTACTAAAAAATCTTCTCAAAATAAACTCCTGCAGGATTTAAGCGTCTTTTATAACCGTACCAATCCAAGAACTATGCCACTGAATTGTGTCCATCCCAACACCTCAGAACATGTCCACAGTGCTAGTAAGATCTATGCCGAAAGTTCGGAGATGGAACTAGAGATTCATGTTTTCACTAATCCATCAGACAGGTCTAGGGCTAAGATCAGTCCATCTATACCTGCATCTCAAATTTCCAATCCCCATCCATGTTCCCTCACGTGCCCAGACAAACCTACATCCATCACCTTTGGGAGTATGGAAAGCTTGGTTCTTTTACCAAGCTCTTCTGGTCCTTCTAATGTTGGTAACATTACAGCATCTTCATCTAATCCTTCTTCTTCTTTTTTAGAAATAAACCCCTCTCCGGCTTCAACAAGCAAAAGAAAGTTTGCAGAAGAGGCTGCAGAGGGGGAAGAAATAGAACCAAAAGAAAAAAATGCATCCAAAGCTCGGAGACTGTAAAGATATATAATTTGTCTAAACATAAATTATCATTAGCTGAAACCTCCCTTCTTGGTAGGGGCCTTAATTTTGCACCCTCCAATAAACCTGACCCATTTCTATTATTTAAGGATCTCAATAGATATGTCAGGAATTTGACTCTAAAGAGATTTTTTCAGATACAGAAAACAAAACAAAAGTCACACTCTGACAATCTTGATCTTCCGAGCCTTCAGGACTCGGAACAAGATATCAGCGAATTCAATTTCGACATTGATGTCTTTGAGACTCTTGAGGAATTATGGCAAGACGAGTCCCATACGAGACTCGATCTTTTTACTCAACATCTTTGTACCTCCCCACCTATTATACATACTCCATTAAAACCAAAGTCAACTTTTTTTCCTTATCAGTCCAGAGGACCTCATTTGATAACTTTTTACAACATGGTTTACACTGACCTCAAAAAGATGTGTTCTAATTCTTCCAAAAACATCTCTCCTCTTGGTCATCTAACCAGAGAAGAAAACATTGCCCTGTCCAGTCTCATCAAAAATGACGATATCATTATTAAAACCGCCGATAAAGGCAGAGGTATCGTCATACAGGACAGAGACAAATATATCTTGGAGGCAGTACGCCTTTTAGGAGATAAACAAACGTACTTGAAGTTAAGGAGTGACCCACTTTCAGCTTACAAAACTGAAATTGAGCTATTGATCAAGTCAGCACTATCTAAAAATATAATTAGTAAAAATGAAGCTTTTTTTCTACATAGAGATTTTTATAATACTCCTTATTTTTATCATATTCCCAAAATTCATAAGAACATTGAATCTCCTCCTGGCAGACCTATTATTGCGGCCATGGACAGTATCACCTCTGGACTATCAAAGTACATTGATTATCATTTACAACCATTGGCCCAAGGTTTACGTTCTTATATTCGAGATGGCACTCATCTCTTGGAGTTATTAGAACCCTATAGGTGGCAGGAGAGTTACATCTGGATGTCTCTGGATGTAACTTCCCTCTACACTTCTATTCCTCATGAGTTTGGTCTGGAAGCCATAAGTCATTTTTTATCTGACAACCCTTACATGGGAGGTGAACAGACAAATTTTATATTAGAATGCACTAATTTTTGTTTAACTCATAATTATTTTTGTTTCGACAAAGAATATTTTTTGCAAATAAAGGGGACCGCAATGGGCGCAAACTTTGCGCCGTCCTATGCAAATCTAGCCATGGGTTTTTGGGAAGACAGGTACGTGTGGTCTAATAATCCTTTTGCCAAGAATTTAGTCTTTTTTGGTAGGTATATAGACGATATTATAGTCATTTGGGATGGTGAGAATGGAGTCATTGATGAATTTGTAAATCACTGCAATAAAAACTCATGTGGCCTGTCTTTCACCCATGTTTGGGACAGAGACAGACTAACTTTTCTTGATTTGGATCTCTATCATCTAGACAAGAACATTCAAGCCAAAAATCATTTTAAACCTACTGCAGGTAATTCATTGCTCCACTTTAATAGCTGCCATTACAAAAAGTGGACTAATAATATTCCAAAAGGGCAATTCTGTAGATTACGGCGTAATTGTACCCAAACAACAGATTATATAGAACAGAGTTCTATTTTGAAGAAGAAATTACATGATAAAAAGTATCCCACCTCATTGATAGATAATGCATATAACTATTATCTAGAGCCTAAAGTACCCAAGAGCACACAATATGAGGACCAAAATAAGTTTGATCCATCTGTCCGTTTCATAACAAGGTTCCACACAGAGTCTAATAAAATGGAATCTAGTTTGAAAAAACATTGGCCCATTCTATTGGAAGACCAACATTTAAAATCAGTCCTCACTGATACACCTAGGGTAACGTATAGAAGAGCTACCAATCTAAAAAATAGAATAGCTCCTAGTAAATTGAAGGAAAAACATACTCCATTTTTACAACATCTCGATATGTTTCCTTTAAAGGGCATGTTTCGGTGCAAAAAAAACCTGTGCAAAACATGTTCTTTCATTGATCATGGACAAAAAGATTTTTCCACCAAAGGTAAAAAACATTATCTGGATGCATTTTATAATTGCAGTTCAGACTTTGTTGTCTACGTGTTGACTTGCCCCTGCAAATTGTTGTATGTGGGCCGCACCATAAGACCTCTACGCCAACGCTTTGGCGAACATAGAAGGAAAATAGAGGGTGGAAAAGATAAACACAGTGTGCCTCGTCACTTTGCAGGTTGTCACCAAAAATCCACGGAGGGCCTCAGAGTATGGGTGGTAGAACAAATTCCAAACACATTGCCAGAGGCAGAAAGATTTCGCAAGCTCTGTGAGCGCGAAACCTTTTGGATTTATTCTTTAGATACCCTCAATCCAGGGGGTATCAACGAAGAATTGGAAATCTCTACTATATTATGATTAATCTTGTATTGTATCTCTACCGTTATCATCTTTTATTTAATTAAGTAAGATAAATGCATATCTATATTTTGCTTTTTTACCACATATATAACTTATTCCAATGAAATTCTTCACTACCATATATTACCCATTCCATATTCCCACCCCTTTTCCCTTCCCTACCTCTTCTCATACCAATTTTTTAAAAAAAACGTTTTTAAAAAAAGTTTTTAAAAATTAATCAGTATAAATAAATTAAAATAAAATATAGTTAATTAAATTGCTCTTTAACAAATCAGATTTGATATAATGTATGTGCATTCTTGTTGTGGAATATATATACAAGTATGTGTGTTCCAGAATATATGGGTGTATATGTATGTATATATATGTATGTATATATTGTAGGTGTATATATATATATATGTATATATAATTTTTATAGGAATTTTTATGTAGTTCAGGGCAGAGACCTTGCTTATGGTCCATCTATGCATACAAAGGATTAAGCATATCAAACATCTTTGCTTTTTCAGGGATGGATTTTGATCTGCTACTTTTCCTTTTTTAATTTTCAGAGCAGTGTGTGTTTTAATTAATTTTTTTATATTAAATGATATTGGTTTTCTGAATGAAATTTTATAAAATTGTATACGATATCACAATATTGGATCTACATGCTATGTTTGTATAGGCCCGGTTTAGTTTTATTATATTACAGCATTTGTTCCCTTTTTTGTATAAATGTGACAATATTAGTGTTAGCACACTCTGATAAAGGGAGTCTTACAACTAATCCCCACAAGGTGGCAACATCACCTCAGGCGCACATAAAAAGGCTTTGTCTAGCCTGTCACATTATTGCTTGAGAAAGATGCGTGCGGGGACCTAGAACGTCTCTTAGCATTAAGCATCGAAACGCGTTGCATGCCGGTCCTGATGTCATCCCGCTGAACGTAGCATTGCGTCTCAAACTGAACTTCCTGTTTGCGGTCCAGCCCTCCCTTTGGTTTTCTGAGAAGAACCTCCGGCAACATCCACCATAGATATTATCCCGGCTTCTAATACAGCAAACGAGGAGGACATCCCACACTGAGACTGCTAGCTAGCGGAATACGACTACAGACCTGATCATCTATGTGCTTCATACAGTCAACTTATGAGTGAGTGCTTTAATACTATTGTATTATTAAAGTGAAACAGTTTTTACTAAGTGGCGCCTTTTTTTCTGTTTTTTCTGTTTTCATATGTTTGGAGTCTGGCTTCAGCTCCCTCAGCAAGGCTGCCCGGTTACCTTCCTGGACTGTTTTCACTCACACCTGAGCTCTTCGCATAGCTCATAGGACATTTTAGGTACATGTATATATGTATTGTCTTCTGATACATTTTAAGCGCCATTATTGTGATTTAATTTTGAATGACTATTTGAAGTATTGTCTTGGCTGCTATTGTTACTATAAGACACATATTTACCCTAATTCAGTCCAGTTTAAAGTAGATTATGCTCATTCCTATCTCCACTTAATATGTGTATATATGCACACATTATACATAATCCTAATTATGATGATATCTGAGGTTTTCCACGCATAGGTGGTTTTTACTCCTCTCTCCTTTTTTTTGGTAGGCTGGTTTTGCACACCAAAGAAATATATATAAGCAATTATCATTCTATACATTCATATATTATCTGTATTGTTTTTAGTATTTTCTTGTTTGCATATATGGGCTTTTTGTTGTTTCTCGGTCTTGATTTTATATAATAATTTTATTAGAGACATTGATATTGTATTTTTTTTCCATATGGATTTTTTAACTGATATAGAATCCAAAAAATATGGTATATTGGACTCACTGTATATCAATTTATCCCCCTCATTATTTTTGGATGATGTCATATTAACCAAAAATAATAGATATAAATTATGTGGTAAATTCAAAAAATTAGAACGATTAGTACACTCCACCAATTCACAATGGTGGGATAAATATTTCTTGGAGAAATATTTGGAAAGCAGAATAACACCTAGGGGTTTAAGAATCCTAAAAAATTGTTCATTTTTAGAATCTGATGATGCTAGAGAGTGGAATAGTCTGGCGGAATTTTGTACCACAAAGTGGATGAATATTCTTTTAAAACACAGAGCCAATAAATTTGATCAGTTAGAAAAAGCCGTGCAATCCTTGTGTACTGAAATTTTAGATTTTGGGCACAAGGTACCCCTCTCTTGGTTGGATATTCTTAAAAAGAAGACCAAAAAAATGGAGGGTGACCTTATATACAATAAACTAGGTAAATTTAGAAGGGATATAAAGGACTACTCAAGTAACAAGGTGTTTACTTGGATGGACAAAAACAAAACCCAATTTCCCCTTCCTTTAACCATGTCAGATATTGCCCAAAACGTTTTACCATCAAAGACATCTGAAAATTACATATCCAATGTCTTGTCCCCCCCTCTTCTCCCTTATCCACCACCCCTTATGTCCTTACTCCCCGTGATTAAACCTATTATAAAAAAACACACTTTTCAACCGCCAAATTTGCATTTATCCTCCAACCCCACTTCAGTTACTAAAAAATCTTCTCAAAATAAACTCCTGCAGGATTTAAGCGTCTTTTATAACCGTACCAATCCAAGAACTATGCCACTGAATTGTGTCCATCCCAACACCTCAGAACATGTCCACAGTGCTAGTAAGATCTATGCCGAAAGTTCGGAGATGGAACTAGAGATTCATGTTTTCACTAATCCATCAGACAGGTCTAAGGCTAAGATCAGTCCATCTATACCTGCATCTCAAATTTCCAATCCCCATCCATGTGCCCTCACGTGCCCAGACAAACCTACATCCATCACCTTTGGGAGTATGGAAAGCTTGGTTCTTTTACCAAGCTCTTCTGGTCCTTCTAATGTTGGTAACATTACAGCATCTTCATCTAATCCTTCTTCTTCTTTTTTAGAAATAAACCCCTCTCCGGCTTCAACAAGCAAAAGAAAATTTGCAGAAGAGGCTGCAGAGGGGGAAGAAATAGAACCAAAAGAAAAAAATGCATCCAAAGCTCGGAGACTGTAAAGATATATAATTTGTCTAAACATAAATTATCATTAGCTGAAACCTCCCTTCTTGGTAGGGGCCTTAATTTTGCACCCTCCAATAAACCTGACCCATTTCTATTATTTAAGGATCTCAATAGATATGTCAGGAATTTGACTCTAAAGAGATTTTTTCAGATACAGAAAACAAAACAAAAGTCACACTCTGACAATCTTGATCTTCCGAGCCTTCAGGACTCGGAACAAGATATCAGCGAATTCAATTTCGACATTGATGTCTTTGAGACTCTTGAGGAATTATGGCAAGACGAGTCCCATACGAGACTCGATCTTTTTACTCAACATCTTTGTACCTCCCCACCTATTATACATACTCCATTAAAACCAAAGTCAACTTTTTTTCCTTATCAGTCCAGAGGACCTCATTTGATAACTTTTTACAACATGGTTTACACTGACCTCAAAAAGATGTGTTCTAATTCTTCCAAAAACATCTCTCCTCTTGGTCATCTAACCAGAGAAGAAAACATTGCCCTGTCCAGTCTCATCAAAAATGACGATATCATTATTAAAACCGCCAATAAAGGCGGAGGTATCGTCATACAGGACAGAGACAAATATATCTTGGAGGCAGTATGCCTTTTAGGAGATAAACAAACGTACTTGAAGTTAAGGAGTGACCCACTTTCAGCTTACAAAACTGAAATTGAGCTATTGATCAAGTCAGCACTATCTAAAAATATAATTAGTAAAAATGAAGCTTTTTTTCTACATAGAGATTTTTATAATACTCCTTATTTTTATCATATTCCCAAAATTCATAAGAACATTGAATCTCCTCCTGGCAGACCTATTATTGCGGCCATGGACAGTATCACCTCTGGACTATCAAAGTACATTGATTATCATTTACAACCATTGGCCCAAGGTTTACGTTCTTATATTCGAGATGGCACTCATCTCTTGGAGTTATTAGAACCCTATAGGTGTCAGGAGAGTTACATCTGGATGTCTCTGGATGTAACTTCCCTCTACACTTCTATTCCTCATGAGTTTGGTCTGGAAGCCATAAGTCATTTTTTATCTGATAACCCTTACATGGGAGGTGAACAGACAAATTTTATATTAGAATGCACTAATTTTTGTTTAACTCATAATTATTTTTGTTTCGACAAAGAATATTTTTTGCAAATAAAGGGGACCGCAATGGGCGCAAACTTTGTGCCGTCCTATGCAAATCTAGCCATGGGTTTTTGGGAAGACAGGTACGTGTGGTCTAATAATCCTTTTGCCAAGAATTTAGTCTTTTTTGGTAGGTATATAGACGATATTATAGTCATTTGGGATGGTGAGAATGGAGTCATTGATGAATTTGTAAATCACTGCAATAAAAACTCATGTGGCCTGTCTTTCACCCATGTTTGGGACAGAGACAGACTAACTTTTCTTGATTTGGATCTCTATCATCTAGACAAGAACATTCAAGCCAAAAATCATTTTAAACCTACTGCAGGTAATTCATTGCTCCACTTTAATAGCTGCCATTACAAAAAGTGGACTAATAATATTCCAAAAGGGCAATTCTGTAGATTACGGCGTAATTGTACCCAAACAACAGATTATATAGAACAGAGTTCTATTTTGAAGAAGAAATTACATGATAAAAAGTATCCCACCTCATTGATAGATAATGCATATAACTATTATCTAGAGCCTAAAGTACCCAAGAGCACACAATATGAGGACCAAAATAAGTTTGATCCATCTGTCCGTTTCATAACAAGGTTCCACACAGAGTCTAATAAAATGGAATCTATTTTGAAAAAACATTGGCCCATTCTATTGGAAGACCAACATTTAAAATCAGTCCTCACTGATACACCTAGGGTAACGTATAGAAGAGCTACCAATCTAAAAAATAGAATAGCTCCTAGTAAATTGAAGGAAAAACATACTCCATTTTTACAACATCTCGATATGTTTCCTTTAAAGGGCATGTTTCGGTGCAAAAAAAACCTGTGCAAAACATGTTCTTTCATTGATCATGGACAAAAAGATTTTTCCACCAAAGGTAAAAAACATTATCTGGATGCATTTTATAATTGCAGTTCAGACTTTGTTATCTACGTGTTGACTTGCCCCTGCAAATTGTTGTATGTGGGCCGCACCATAAGACCTCTACGCCAACGCTTTGGCGAACATAGAAGGAAAATAGAGGGTGGAAAAGATAAACACAGTGTGCCTCGTCACTTTGCAGGTTGTCACCAAAAATCCATGGAGGGCCTCAGAGTATGGGTGGTAGAACAAATTCCAAACACATTGCCAGAGGCAGAAAGATTTCGCAAGCTCTGTGAGCGCGAAACCTTTTGGATTTATTCTTTAGATACCCTCAATCCAGGGGGTATCAACGAAGAATTGGAAATCTCTACTATATTATGATTAATCTTGTATTGTATCTCTACCGTTATCATCTTTTATTTAATTAAGTAAGATAAATGCATATCTATATTTTGCTTTTTTACCACATATATAACTTATTCCAATGAAATTCTTCACTACCATATATTACCCATTCCATATTCCCACCCCTTTTCCCTTCCCTACCTCTTCTCATACCAATTTTTTTTAAAAAACGTTTTTAAAAAAAGTTTTTAAAAATTAATCAGTATAAATAAATTAAAATAAAATATAGTTAATTAAATTGCTCTTTAACAAATCAGATTTGATATAATGTATGTGCATTCTTGTTGTGGAATATATATACAAGTATGTGTGTTCCAGAATATATGGGTGTATATGTATGTATATATATGTATGTATATATTGTAGGTGTATATATATATATATGTATATATCATTTTTATAGGAATTTTTATGTAGTTCAGGGCAGAGACCTTGCTTATGGTCCATCTATGCATACAAAGGATTAAGCATATCAAACATCTTTGCTTTTTCAGGGATGGATTTTGATCTGCTACTTTTCCTTTTTTAATTTTCAGAGCAGTGTGTGTTTTAATTAATTTTTTTATATTAAATGATATTGGTTTTCTGAATGAAATTTTATAAAATTGTATACGATATCACAATATTGGATCTACATGCTATGTTTGTATAGGCCCGGTTTAGTTTTATTATATTACAGCATTTGTTCCCTTTTTTGTATAAATGTGACAATATTAGTGTTAGCACACTCTGATAAAGGGAGTCTTACAACTAATCCCCACAAGGTGGCAACATCACCTCAGGCGCACATAAAAAGGCTTTGTCTAGCCTGTCACATTATTGCTTGAGAAAGATGCGTGCGGGGACCTAGAACGTCTCTTAGCATTAAGCATCGAAACGCGTTGCATGCCGGTCCTGATGTCATCCCGCTGAACGTAGCATTGCATCTCAAACTGAACTTCCTGTTTGCGGTCCAGCCCTCCCTTTGGTTTTCTGAGAAGAACCTCCGGCAACATCCACCATGGATATTATCCCGGCTTCTAATACAGCAAACGAGGAGGACATCCCACACTGAGACTGCTAGCTAGCGGAATACGACTACAGACCTGATCATCTATGTGCTTCATACAGTCAACTTATGAGTGAGTGCTTTAATACTATTGTATTATTAAAGTGAAACAGTTTTTACTAAGTGGCGCCTTTTTTTCTGTTTTTTCTGTTTTCATATGTTTGGAGTCTGGCTTCAGCTCCCTCAGCAAGGCTGCCCGGTTACCTTCCTGGACTGTTTTCACTCACACCTGAGCTCTTCGCATAGCTCATAGGACATTTTAGGTACATGTATATATGTATTGTCTTCTGATACATTTTAAGCGCCATTATTGTGATTTAATTTTGAATGACTATTTGAAGTATTGTCTTGGCTGCTATTGTTACTATAAGACACATATTTACCCTAATTCAGTCCAGTTTAAAGTAGATTATGCTCATTCCTATCTCCACTTAATATGTGTATATATGCACACATTATACATAATCCTAATTATGATGATATCTGAGGTTTTCCACGCATAGGTGGTTTTTACTCCTCTCTCCTTTTTTTTTGGTAGGCTGGTTTTGCACACCAAAGAAATATATATAAGCAATTATCATTCTATACATTCATATATTATCTGTATTGTTTTTAGTATTTTCTTGTTTGCATATATGGGCTTTTTGTTGTTTCTCGGTCTTGATTTTATATAATAATTTTATTAGAGACATTGATATTGTATTTTTTTTCCATATGGATTTTTTAACTGATATAGAGTCCAAAAAATATGGTATATTGGACTCACTGTATATCAATTCATCCCCCTCATTATTTTTGGATGATGTCATATTAACCAAAAATAATAGATATAAATTATGTGGTAAATTCAAAAAATTAGAACGATTAGTACACTCCACCAATTCACAATGGTGGGATAAATATTTCTTGGAGAAATATTTGGAAAGCAGAATAACACCTAGGGGTTTAAGAATCCTAAAAAATTGTTCATTTTTAGAATCTGATGATGCTAGAGAGTGGAATAGTCTGGCGGAATTTTGTACCACAAAGTGGATGAATATTCTTTTAAAACACAGAGCCAATAAATTTGATGAGTTAGAAAAAGCCGTGCAATCCTTGTGTACTGAAATTTTAGATTTTGGGCACAAGGTACCCCTCTCTTGGTTGGATATTCTTAAAAAGAAGACCAAAAAAATGGAGGGTGACCTTATATACAATAAACTAGATAAATTTAGAAGGGATATAAAGGACTACTCAAGTAACAAGGTGTTTACTTGGATGGACAAAAACAAAACCCAATTTCCCCTTCCTTTAACCATGTCAGATATTGCCCAAAACGTTTTACCATCAAAGACATCTGAAAATTACATATCCAATGTCTTGTCCCCCCCTCTTCTCCCTTATCCACCACCCCTTATGTCCTTACTCCCCGTGATTAAACCTATTATAAAAAAACACACTTTTCAACCGCCAAATTTGCATTTATCCTCCAACCCCACTTCAGTTACTAAAAAATCTTCTCAAAATAAACTCCTGCAGGATTTAAGCGTCTTTTATAACCGTACCAATCCAAGAACTATGCCACTGAATTGTGTCCATCCCAACACCTCAGAACATGTCCACAGTGCTAGTAAGATCTATGCCGAAAGTTCGGAGATGGAACTAGAGATTCATGTTTTCACTAATCCATCAGACAGGTCTAAGGCTAAGATCAGTCCATCTATACCTGCATCTCAAATTTCCAATCCCCATCCATGTTCCCTCACGTGCCCAGACAAACCTACATCCATCACCTTTGGGAGTATGGAAAGCTTGGTTCTTTTACCAAGCTCTTCTGGTCCTTCTAATGTTGGTAACATTACAGCATCTTCATCTAATCCTTCTTCTTCTTTTTTAGAAATAAACCCCTCTCCGGCTTCAACAAGCAAAAGAAAGTTTGCAGAAGAGGCTGCAGAGGGGGAAGAAATAGAACCAAAAGAAAAAAATGCATCCAAAGCTCGGAGACTGTAAAGATATATAATTTGTCTAAACATAAATTATCATTAGCTGAAACCTCCCTTCTTGGTAGGGGCCTTAATTTTGCACCCTCCAATAAACCTGACCCATTTCTATTATTTAAGGATCTCAATAGATATGTCAGGAATTTGACTCTAAAGAGATTTTTTCAGATACAGAAAACAAAACAAAAGTCACACTCTGACAATCTTGATCTTCCGAGCCTTCAGGACTCGGAACAAGATATCAGCGAATTCAATTTCGACATTGATGTCTTTGAGACTCTTGAGGAATTATGGCAAGACGAGTCCCATACGAGACTCGATCTTTTTACTCAACATCTTTGTACCTCCCCACCTATTATACATACTCCATTAAAACCAAAGTCAACTTTTTTTCCTTATCAGTCCAGAGGACCTCATTTGATAACTTTTTACAACATGGTTTACACTGACCTCAAAAAGATGTGTTCTAATTCTTCCAAAAACATCTCTCCTCTTGGTCATCTAACCAGAGAAGAAAACATTGCCCTGTCCAGTCTCATCAAAAATGACGATATCATTATTAAAACCGCCGATAAAGGCAGAGGTATCGTCATACAGGACAGAGACAAATATATCTTGGAGGCAGTACGCCTTTTAGGAGATAAACAAACGTACTTGAAGTTAAGGAGTGACCCACTTTCAGCTTACAAAACTGAAATTGAGCTATTGATCAAGTCAGCACTATCTAAAAATATAATTAGTAAAAATGAAGCTTTTTTTCTACATAGAGATTTTTATAATACTCCTTATTTTTATCATATTCCCAAAATTCATAAGAACATTGAATCTCCTCCTGGCAGACCTATTATTGCGGCCATGGACAGTATCACCTCTGGACTATCAAAGTACATTGATTATCATTTACAACCATTGGCCCAAGGTTTACGTTCTTATATTCGAGATGGCACTCATCTCTTGGAGTTATTAGAACCCTATAGGTGGCAGGAGAGTTACATCTGGATGTCTCTGGATGTAACTTCCCTCTACACTTCTATTCCTCATGAGTTTGGTCTGGAAGCCATAAGTCATTTTTTATCTGACAACCCTTACATGGGAGGTGAACAGACAAATTTTATATTAGAATGCACTAATTTTTGTTTAACTCATAATTATTTTTGTTTCGACAAAGAATATTTTTTGCAAATAAAGGGGACCGCAATGGGCGCAAACTTTGCGCCGTCCTATGCAAATCTAGCCATGGGTTTTTGGGAAGACAGGTACGTGTGGTCTAATAATCCTTTTGCCAAGAATTTAGTCTTTTTTGGTAGGTATATAGACGATATTATAGTCATTTGGGATGGTGAGAATGGAGTCATTGATGAATTTGTAAATCACTGCAATAAAAACTCATGTGGCCTGTCTTTCACCCATGTTTGGGACAGAGACAGACTAACTTTTCTTGATTTGGATCTCTATCATCTAGACAAGAACATTCAAGCCAAAAATCATTTTAAACCTACTGCAGGTAATTCATTGCTCCACTTTAATAGCTGCCATTACAAAAAGTGGACTAATAATATTCCAAAAGGGCAATTCTGTAGATTACGGCGTAATTGTACCCAAACAACAGATTATATAGAACAGAGTTCTATTTTGAAGAAGAAATTACATGATAAAAAGTATCCCACCTCATTGATAGATAATGCATATAACTATTATCTAGAGCCTAAAGTACCCAAGAGCACACAATATGAGGACCAAAATAAGTTTGATCCATCTGTCCGTTTCATAACAAGGTTCCACACAGAGTCTAATAAAATGGAATC
This sequence comes from Rana muscosa, assembly GCA_029206835.1. Lineage (NCBI taxonomy): Eukaryota > Metazoa > Chordata > Amphibia > Anura > Ranidae > Rana > Rana muscosa. The sequence goes on along the minus strand of CM055116.1, from coordinate 896,103,287 downwards.
TAGTTTGAAAAAACATTGGCCCATTCTATTGGAAGACCAACATTTAAAATCAGTCCTCACTGATACACCTAGGGTAACGTATAGAAGAGCTACCAATCTAAAAAATAGAATAGCTCCTAGTAAATTGAAGGAAAAACATACTCCATTTTTACAACATCTCGATATGTTTCCTTTAAAGGGCATGTTTCGGTGCAAAAAAAACCTGTGCAAAACATGTTCTTTCATTGATCATGGACAAAAAGATTTTTCCACCAAAGGTAAAAAACATTATCTGGATGCATTTTATAATTGCAGTTCAGACTTTGTTGTCTACGTGTTGACTTGCCCCTGCAAATTGTTGTATGTGGGCCGCACCATAAGACCTCTACGCCAACGCTTTGGCGAACATAGAAGGAAAATAGAGGGTGGAAAAGATAAACACAGTGTGCCTCGTCACTTTGCAGGTTGTCACCAAAAATCCACGGAGGGCCTCAGAGTATGGGTGGTAGAACAAATTCCAAACACATTGCCAGAGGCAGAAAGATTTCGCAAGCTCTGTGAGCGCGAAACCTTTTGGATTTATTCTTTAGATACCCTCAATCCAGGGGGTATCAACGAAGAATTGGAAATCTCTACTATATTATGATTAATCTTGTATTGTATCTCTACCGTTATCATCTTTTATTTAATTAAGTAAGATAAATGCATATCTATATTTTGCTTTTTTACCACATATATAACTTATTCCAATGAAATTCTTCACTACCATATATTACCCATTCCATATTCCCACCCCTTTTCCCTTCCCTACCTCTTCTCATACCAATTTTTTTTAAAAAACGTTTTTAAAAAAAGTTTTTAAAAATTAATCAGTATAAATAAATTAAAATAAAATATAGTTAATTAAATTGCTCTTTAACAAATCAGATTTGATATAATGTATGTGCATTCTTGTTGTGGAATATATATACAAGTATGTGTGTTCCAGAATATATGGGTGTATATGTATGTATATATATGTATGTATATATTGTAGGTGTATATATATATATATGTATATATAATTTTTATAGGAATTTTTATGTAGTTCAGGGCAGAGACCTTGCTTATGGTCCATCTATGCATACAAAGGATTAAGCATATCAAACATCTTTGCTTTTTCAGGGATGGATTTTGATCTGCTACTTTTCCTTTTTTAATTTTCAGAGCAGTGTGTGTTTTAATTAATTTTTTTATATTAAATGATATTGGTTTTCTGAATGAAATTTTATAAAATTGTATACGATATCACAATATTGGATCTACATGCTATGTTTGTATAGGCCCGGTTTAGTTTTATTATATTACAGCATTTGTTCCCTTTTTTGTATAAATGTGACAATATTAGTGTTAGCACACTCTGATAAAGGGAGTCTTACAACTAATCCCCACAAGGTGGCAACATCACCTCAGGCGCACATAAAAAGGCTTTGTCTAGCCTGTCACATTATTGCTTGAGAAAGATGCGTGCGGGGACCTAGAACGTCTCTTAGCATTAAGCATCGAAACGCGCTGCATGCCGGTCCTGATGTCATCCCGCTGAACGTAGCATTGCGTCTCAAACTGAACTTCCTGTTTGCGGTCCAGCCCTCCCTTTGGTTTTCTGAGAAGAACCTCCGGCAACATCCACCATAGATATTATCCCGGCTTCTAATACAGCAAACGAGGAGGACATCCCACACTGAGACTGCTAGCTAGCGGAATACGACTACAGACCTGATCATCTATGTGCTTCATACAGTCAACTTATGAGTGAGTGCTTTAATACTATTGTATTATTAAAGTGAAACAGTTTTTACTAAGTGGCGCCTTTTTTTCTCTTTTTTCTGTTTTCATATGTTTGGAGTCTGGCTTCAGCTCCCTCAGCAAGGCTGCCCGGTTACCTTCCTGGACTGTTTTCACTCACACCTGAGCTCTTCGCATAGCTCATAGGACATTTTAGGTACATGTATATATGTATTGTCTTCTGATACATTTTAAGCGCCATTATTGTGATTTAATTTTGAATGACTATTTGAAGTATTGTCTTGGCTGCTATTGTTACTATAAGACACATATTTACCCTAATTCAGTCCAGTTTAAAGTAGATTATGCTCATTCCTATCTCCACTTAATATGTGTATATATGCACACATTATACATAATCCTAATTATGATGATATCTGAGGTTTTCCACGCATAGGTGGTTTTTACTCCTCTCTCCTTTTTTTTTGGTAGGCTGGTTTTGCACACCAAAGAAATATATATAAGCAATTATCATTCTATACATTCATATATTATCTGTATTGTTTTTAGTATTTTCTTGTTTGCATATATGGGCTTTTTGTTGTTTCTCGGTCTTGATTTTATATAATAATTTTATTAGAGACATTGATATTGTATTTTTTTTCCATATGGATTTTTTAACTGATATAGAATCCAAAAAATATGGTATATTGGACTCACTGTATATCAATTTATCCCCCTCATTATTTTTGGATGATGTCATATTAACCAAAAATAATAGATATAAATTATGTGGTAAATTCAAAAAATTAGAACGATTAGTACACTCCACCAATTCACAATGGTGGGATAAATATCTCTTGGAGAAATATTTGGAAAGCAGAATAACACCTAGGGGTTTAAGAATCCTAAAAAATTGTTCATTTTTAGAATCTGATGATGCTAGAGAGTGGAATAGTCTGGCGGAATTTTGTACCACAAAGTGGATGAATATTCTTTTAAAACACAGAGCCAATAAATTTGATCAGTTAGAAAAAGCCGTGCAATCCTTGTGTACTGAAATTTTAGATTTTGGGCACAAGGTACCCCTCTCTTGGTTGGATATTCTTAAAAAGAAGACCAAAAAAATGGAGGGTGACCTTATATACAATAAACTAGGTAAATTTAGAAGGGATATAAAGGACTACTCAAGTAACAAGGTGTTTACTTGGATGGACAAAAACAAAACCCAATTTCCCCTTCCTTTAACCATGTCAGATATTGCCCAAAACGTTTTACCATCAAAGACATCTGAAAATTACATATCCAATGTCTTGTCCCCCCCTCTTCTCCCTTATCCACCACCCCTTATGTCCTTACTCCCCGTGATTAAACCTATTATAAAAAAACACACTTTTCAACCGCCAAATTTGCATTTATCCTCCAACCCCACTTCAGTTACTAAAAAATCTTCTCAAAATAAACTCCTGCAGGATTTAAGCGTCTTTTATAACCGTACCAATCCAAGAACTATGCCACTGAATTGTGTCCATCCCAACACCTCAGAACATGTCCACAGTGCTAGTAAGATCTATGCCGAAAGTTCGGAGATGGAACTAGAGATTCATGTTTTCACTAATCCATCAGACAGGTCTAAGGCTAAGATCAGTCCATCTATACCTGCATCTCAAATTTCCAATCCCCATCCATGTTCCCTCACGTGCCCAGACAAACCTACATCCATCACCTTTGGGAGTATGGAAAGCTTGGTTCTTTTACCAAGCTCTTCTGGTCCTTCTAATGTTGGTAACATTACAGCATCTTCATCTAATCCTTCTTCTTCTTTTTTAGAAATAAACCCCTCTCCGGCTTCAACAAGCAAAAGAAAATTTGCAGAAGAGGCTGCAGAGGGGGAAGAAATAGAACCAAAAGAAAAAAATGCATCCAAAGCTCGGAGACTGTAAAGATATATAATTTGTCTAAACATAAATTATCATTAGCTGAAACCTCCCTTCTTGGTAGGGGCCTTAATTTTGCACCCTCCAATAAACCTGACCCATTTCTATTATTTAAGGATCTCAATAGATATGTCAGGAATTTGACTCTAAAGAGATTTTTTCAGATACAGAAAACAAAACAAAAGTCACACTCTGACAATCTTGATCTTCCGAGCCTTCAGGACTCGGAACAAGATATCAGCGAATTCAATTTCGACATTGATGTCTTTGAGACTCTTGAGGAATTATGGCAAGACGAGTCCCATACGAGACTCGATCTTTTTACTCAACATCTTTGTACCTCCCCACCTATTATACATACTCCATTAAAACCAAAGTCAACTTTTTTTCCTTATCAGTCCAGAGGACCTCATTTGATAACTTTTTACAACATGGTTTACACTGACCTCAAAAAGATGTGTTCTAATTCTTCCAAAAACATCTCTCCTCTTGGTCATCTAACCAGAGAAGAAAACATTGCCCTGTCCAGTCTCATCAAAAATGACGATATCATTATTAAAACCGCCAATAAAGGCGGAGGTATCGTCATACAGGACAGAGACAAATATATCTTGGAGGCAGTATGCCTTTTAGGAGATAAACAAACGTACTTGAAGTTAAGGAGTGACCCACTTTCAGCTTACAAAACTGAAATTGAGCTATTGATCAAGTCAGCACTATCTAAAAATATAATTAGTAAAAATGAAGCTTTTTTTCTACATAGAGATTTTTATAATACTCCTTATTTTTATCATATTCCCAAAATTCATAAGAACATTGAATCTCCTCCTGGCAGACCTATTATTGCGGCCATGGACAGTATCACCTCTGGACTATCAAAGTACATTGATTATCATTTACAACCATTGGCCCAAGGTTTACGTTCTTATATTCGAGATGGCACTCATCTCTTGGAGTTATTAGAACCCTATAGGTGTCAGGAGAGTTACATCTGGATGTCTCTGGATGTAACTTCCCTCTACACTTCTATTCCTCATGAGTTTGGTCTGGAAGCCATAAGTCATTTTTTATCTGATAACCCTTACATGGGAGGTGAACAGACAAATTTTATATTAGAATGCACTAATTTTTGTTTAACTCATAATTATTTTTGTTTCGACAAAGAATATTTTTTGCAAATAAAGGGGACCGCAATGGGCGCAAACTTTGTGCCGTCCTATGCAAATCTAGCCATGGGTTTTTGGGAAGACAGGTACGTGTGGTCTAATAATCCTTTTGCCAAGAATTTAGTCTTTTTTGGTAGGTATATAGACGATATTATAGTCATTTGGGATGGTGAGAATGGAGTCATTGATGAATTTGTAAATCACTGCAATAAAAACTCATGTGGCCTGTCTTTCACCCATGTTTGGGACAGAGACAGACTAACTTTTCTTGATTTGGATCTCTATCATCTAGACAAGAACATTCAAGCCAAAAATCATTTTAAACCTACTGCAGGTAATTCATTGCTCCACTTTAATAGCTGCCATTACAAAAAGTGGACTAATAATATTCCAAAAGGGCAATTCTGTAGATTACGGCGTAATTGTACCCAAACAACAGATTATATAGAACAGAGTTCTATTTTGAAGAAGAAATTACATGATAAAAAGTATCCCACCTCATTGATAGATAATGCATATAACTATTATCTAGAGCCTAAAGTACCCAAGAGCACACAATATGAGGACCAAAATAAGTTTGATCCATCTGTCCGTTTCATAACAAGGTTCCACACAGAGTCTAATAAAATGGAATCTATTTTGAAAAAACATTGGCCCATTCTATTGGAAGACCAACATTTAAAATCAGTCCTCACTGATACACCTAGGGTAACGTATAGAAGAGCTACCAATCTAAAAAATAGAATAGCTCCTAGTAAATTGAAGGAAAAACATACTCCATTTTTACAACATCTCGATATGTTTCCTTTAAAGGGCATGTTTCGGTGCAAAAAAAACCTGTGCAAAACATGTTCTTTCATTGATCATGGACAAAAAGATTTTTCCACCAAAGGTAAAAAACATTATCTGGATGCATTTTATAATTGCAGTTCAGACTTTGTTGTCTACGTGTTGACTTGCCCCTGCAAATTGTTGTATGTGGGCCGCACCATAAGACCTCTACGCCAACGCTTTGGCGAACATAGAAGGAAAATAGAGGGTGGAAAAGATAAACACAGTGTGCCTCGTCACTTTGCAGGTTGTCACCAAAAATCCACGGAGGGCCTCAGAGTATGGGTGGTAGAACAAATTCCAAACACATTGCCAGAGGCAGAAAGATTTCGCAAGCTCTGTGAGCGCGAAACCTTTTGGATTTATTCTTTAGATACCCTCAATCCAGGGGGTATCAACGAAGAATTGGAAATCTCTACTATATTATGATTAATCTTGTATTGTATCTCTACCGTTATCATCTTTTATTTAATTAAGTAAGATAAATGCATATCTATATTTTGCTTTTTTACCACATATATAACTTATTCCAATGAAATTCTTCACTACCATATATTACCCATTCCATATTCCCACCCCTTTTCCCTTCCCTACCTCTTCTCATACCAATTTTTTTTAAAAAACGTTTTTAAAAAAAGTTTTTAAAAATTAATCAGTATAAATAAATTAAAATAAAATATAGTTAATTAAATTGCTCTTTAACAAATCAGATTTGATATAATGTATGTGCATTCTTGTTGTGGAATATATATACAAGTATGTGTGTTCCAGAATATATGGGTGTATATGTATGTATATATATGTATGTATATATTGTAGGTGTATATATATATATATGTATATATCATTTTTATAGGAATTTTTATGTAGTTCAGGGCAGAGACCTTGCTTATGGTCCATCTATGCATACAAAGGATTAAGCATATCAAACATCTTTGCTTTTTCAGGGATGGATTTTGATCTGCTACTTTTCCTTTTTTAATTTTCAGAGCAGTGTGTGTTTTAATTAATTTTTTTATATTAAATGATATTGGTTTTCTGAATGAAATTTTATAAAATTGTATACGATATCACAATATTGGATCTACATGCTATGTTTGTATAGGCCCGGTTTAGTTTTATTATATTACAGCATTTGTTCCCTTTTTTGTATAAATGTGACAATATTAGTGTTAGCACACTCTGATAAAGGGAGTCTTACAACTAATCCCCACAAGGTGGCAACATCACCTCAGGCGCACATAAAAAGGCTTTGTCTAGCCTGTCACATTATTGCTTGAGAAAGATGCGTGCGGGGACCTAGAACGTCTCTTAGCATTAAGCATCGAAACGCGTTGCATGCCGGTCCTGATGTCATCCCGCTGAACGTAGCATTGCATCTCAAACTGAACTTCCTGTTTGCGGTCCAGCCCTCCCTTTGGTTTTCTGAGAAGAACCTCCGGCAACATCCACCATGGATATTATCCCGGCTTCTAATACAGCAAACGAGGAGGACATCCCACACTGAGACTGCTAGCTAGCGGAATACGACTACAGACCTGATCATCTATGTGCTTCATACAGTCAACTTATGAGTGAGTGCTTTAATACTATTGTATTATTAAAGTGAAACAGTTTTTACTAAGTGGCGCCTTTTTTTCTGTTTTTTCTGTTTTCATATGTTTGGAGTCTGGCTTCAGCTCCCTTAGCAAGGCTGCCCGGTTACCTTCCTGGACTGTTTTCACTCACACCTGAGCTCTTCGCATAGCTCATAGGACATTTTAGGTACATGTATATATGTATTGTCTTCTGATACATTTTAAGCGCCATTATTGTGATTTAATTTTGAATGACTATTTGAAGTATTGTCTTGGCTGCTATTGTTACTATAAGACACATATTTACCCTAATTCAGTCCAGTTTAAAGTAGATTATGCTCATTCCTATCTCCACTTAATATGTGTATATATGCACACATTATACATAATCCTAATTATGATGATATCTGAGGTTTTCCACGCATAGGTGGTTTTTACTCCTCTCTCCTTTTTTTTTGGTAGGCTGGTTTTGCACACCAAAGAAATATATATAAGCAATTATCATTCTATACATTCATATATTATCTGTATTGTTTTTAGTATTTTCTTGTTTGCATATATGGGCTTTTTGTTGTTTCTCGGTCTTGATTTTATATAATAATTTTATTAGAGACATTGATATTGTATTTTTTTTCCATATGGATTTTTTAACTGATATAGAGTCCAAAAAATATGGTATATTGGACTCACTGTATATCAATTCATCCCCCTCATTATTTTTGGATGATGTCATATTAACCAAAAATAATAGATATAAATTATGTGGTAAATTCAAAAAATTAGAACGATTAGTACACTCCACCAATTCACAATGGTGGGATAAATATTTCTTGGAGAAATATTTGGAAAGCAGAATAACACCTAGGGGTTTAAGAATCCTAAAAAATTGTTCATTTTTAGAATCTGATGATGCTAGAGAGTGGAATAGTCTGGCGGAATTTTGTACCACAAAGTGGATGAATATTCTTTTAAAACACAGAGCCAATAAATTTGATGAGTTAGAAAAAGCCGTGCAATCCTTGTGTACTGAAATTTTAGATTTTGGGCACAAGGTACCCCTCTCTTGGTTGGATATTCTTAAAAAGAAGACCAAAAAAATGGAGGGTGACCTTATATACAATAAACTAGATAAATTTAGAAGGGATATAAAGGACTACTCAAGTAACAAGGTGTTTACTTGGATGGACAAAAACAAAACCCAATTTCCCCTTCCTTTAACCATGTCAGATATTGCCCAAAACGTTTTACCATCAAAGACATCTGAAAATTACATATCCAATGTCTTGTCCCCCCCTCTTCTCCCTTATCCACCACCCCTTATGTCCTTACTCCCCGTGATTAAACCTATTATAAAAAAACACACTTTTCAACCGCCAAATTTGCATTTATCCTCCAACCCCACTTCAGTTACTAAAAAATCTTCTCAAAATAAACTCCTGCAGGATTTAAGCGTCTTTTATAACCGTACCAATCCAAGAACTATGCCACTGAATTGTGTCCATCCCAACACCTCAGAACATGTCCACAGTGCTAGTAAGATCTATGCCGAAAGTTCGGAGATGGAACTAGAGATTCATGTTTTCACTAATCCATCAGACAGGTCTAAGGCTAAGATCAGTCCATCTATACCTGCATCTCAAATTTCCAATCCCCATCCATGTTCCCTCACGTGCCCAGACAAACCTACATCCATCACCTTTGGGAGTATGGAAAGCTTGGTTCTTTTACCAAGCTCTTCTGGTCCTTCTAATGTTGGTAACATTACAGCATCTTCATCTAATCCTTCTTCTTCTTTTTTAGAAATAAACCCCTCTCCGGCTTCAACAAGCAAAAGAAAGTTTGCAGAAGAGGCTGCAGAGGGGGAAGAAATAGAACCAAAAGAAAAAAATGCATCCAAAGCTCGGAGACTGTAAAGATATATAATTTGTCTAAACATAAATTATCATTAGCTGAAACCTCCCTTCTTGGTAGGGGCCTTAATTTTGCACCCTCCAATAAACCTGACCCATTTCTATTATTTAAGGATCTCAATAGATATGTCAGGAATTTGACTCTAAAGAGATTTTTTCAGATACAGAAAACAAAACAAAAGTCACACTCTGACAATCTTGATCTTCCGAGCCTTCAGGACTCGGAACAAGATATCAGCGAATTCAATTTCGACATTGATGTCTTTGAGACTCTTGAGGAATTATGGCAAGACGAGTCCCATACGAGACTCGATCTTTTTACTCAACATCTTTGTACCTCCCCACCTATTATACATACTCCATTAAAACCAAAGTCAACTTTTTTTCCTTATCAGTCCAGAGGACCTCATTTGATAACTTTTTACAACATGGTTTACACTGACCTCAAAAAGATGTGTTCTAATTCTTCCAAAAACATCTCTCCTCTTGGTCATCTAACCAGAGAAGAAAACATTGCCCTGTCCAGTCTCATCAAAAATGACGATATCATTATTAAAACCGCCGATAAAGGCAGAGGTATCGTCATACAGGACAGAGACAAATATATCTTGGAGGCAGTACGCCTTTTAGGAGATAAACAAACGTACTTGAAGTTAAGGAGTGACCCACTTTCAGCTTACAAAACTGAAATTGAGCTATTGATCAAGTCAGCACTATCTAAAAATATAATTAGTAAAAATGAAGCTTTTTTTCTACATAGAGATTTTTATAATACTCCTTATTTTTATCATATTCCCAAAATTCATAAGAACATTGAATCTCCTCCTGGCAGACCTATTATTGCGGCCATGGACAGTATCACCTCTGGACTATCAAAGTACATTGATTATCATTTACAACCATTGGCCCAAGGTTTACGTTCTTATATTCGAGATGGCACTCATCTCTTGGAGTTATTAGAACCCTATAGGTGGCAGGAGAGTTACATCTGGATGTCTCTGGATGTAACTTCCCTCTACACTTCTATTCCTCATGAGTTTGGTCTGGAAGCCATAAGTCATTTTTTATCTGACAACCCTTACATGGGAGGTGAACAGACAAATTTTATATTAGAATGCACTAATTTTTGTTTAACTCATAATTATTTTTGTTTCGACAAAGAATATTTTTTGCAAATAAAGGGGACCGCAATGGGCGCAAACTTTGCGCCGTCCTATGCAAATCTAGCCATGGGTTTTTGGGAAGACAGGTACGTGTGGTCTAATAATCCTTTTGCCAAGAATTTAGTCTTTTTTGGTAGGTATATAGACAATATTATAGTCATTTGGGATGGTGAGAATGGAGTCATTGATGAATTTGTAAATCACTGCAATAAAAACTCATGTGGCCTGTCTTTCACCCATGTTTGGGACAGAGACAGACTAACTTTTCTTGATTTGGATCTCTATCATCTAGACAAGAACATTCAAGCCAAAAATCATTTTAAACCTACTGCAGGTAATTCATTGCTCCACTTTAATAGCTGCCATTACAAAAAGTGGACTAATAATATTCCAAAAGGGCAATTCTGTAGATTACGGCGTAATTGTACCCAAACAACAGATTATATAGAACAGAGTTCTATTTTGAAGAAGAAATTACATGATAAAAAGTATCCCACCTCATTGATAGATAATGCATATAACTATTATCTAGAGCCTAAAGTACCCAAGAGCACACAATATGAGGACCAAAATAAGTTTGATCCATCTGTCCGTTTCATAACAAGGTTCCACACAGAGTCTAATAAAATGGAATCTAGTTTGAAAAAACATTGGCCCATTCTATTGGAAGACCAACATTTAAAATCAGTCCTCACTGATACACCTAGGGTAACGTATAGAAGAGCTACCAATCTAAAAAATAGAATAGCTCCTAGTAAATTGAAGGAAAAACATACTCCATTTTTACAACATCTCGATATGTTTCCTTTAAAGGGCATGTTTCGGTGCAAAAAAAACCTGTGCAAAACATGTTCTTTCATTGATCATGGACAAAAAGATTTTTCCACCAAAGGTAAAAAACATTATCTGGATGCATTTTATAATTGCAGTTCAGACTTTGTTGTCTACGTGTTGACTTGCCCCTGCAAATTGTTGTATGTGGGCCGCACCATAAGACCTCTACGCCAACGCTTTGGCGAACATAGAAGGAAAATAGAGGGTGGAAAAGATAAACACAGTGTGCCTCGTCACTTTGCAGGTTGTCACCAAAAATCCACGGAGGGCCTCAGAGTATGGGTGGTAGAACAAATTCCAAACACATTGCCAGAGGCAGAAAGATTTCGCAAGCTCTGTGAGCGCGAAACCTTTTGGATTTATTCTTTAGATACCCTCAATCCAGGGGGTATCAACGAAGAATTGGAAATCTCTACTATATTATGATTAATCTTGTATTGTATCTCTACCGTTATCATCTTTTATTTAATTAAGTAAGATAAATGCATATCTATATTTTGCTTTTTTACCACATATATAACTTATTCCAATGAAATTCTTCACTACCATATATTACCCATTCCATATTCCCACCCCTTTTCCCTTCCCTACCTCTTCTCATACCAATTTTTTTTTAAAAACGTTTTTAAAAAAAGTTTTTAAAAATTAATCAGTATAAATAAATTAAAATAAAATATAGTTAATTAAATTGCTCTTTAACAAATCAGATTTGATATAATGTATGTGCATTCTTGTTGTGGAATATATATACAAGTATGTGTGTTCCAGAATATATGGGTGTATATGTATGTATATATATGTATGTATATATTGTAGGTGTATATATATATATATGTATATATCATTTTTATAGGAATTTTTATGTAGTTCAGGGCAGAGACCTTGCTTATGGTCCATCTATGCATACAAAGGATTAAGCATATCAAACATCTTTGCTTTTTCAGGGATGGATTTTGATCTGCTACTTTTCCTTTTTTAATTTTCAGAGCAGTGTGTGTTTTAATTAATTTTTTTATATTAAATGATATTGGTTTTCTGAATGAAATTTTATAAAATTGTATACGATATCACAATATTGGATCTACATGCTATGTTTGTATAGGCCCGGTTTAGTTTTATTATATTACAGCATTTGTTCCCTTTTTTGTATAAATGTGACAATATTAGTGTTAGCACACTCTGATAAAGGGAGTCTTACAACTAATCCCCACAAGGTGGCAACATCACCTCAGGCGCACATAAAAAGGCTTTGTCTAGCCTGTCACATTATTGCTTGAGAAAGATGCGTGCGGGGACCTAGAACGTCTCTTAGCATTAAGCATCGAAACGCGTTGCATGCCGGTCCTGATGTCATCCCGCTGAACGTAGCATTGCGTCTCAAACTGAACTTCCTGTTTGCGGTCCAGCCCTCCCTTTGGTTTTCTGAGAAGAACCTCCGGCAACATCCACCATAGATATTATCCCGGCTTCTAATACAGCAAACGAGGAGGACATCCCACACTGAGACTGCTAGCTAGCGGAATACGACTACAGACCTGATCATCTATGTGCTTCATACAGTCAACTTATGAGTGAGTGCTTTAATACTATTGTATTATTAAAGTGAAACAGTTTTTACTAAGTGGCGCCTTTTTTTCTCTTTTTTCTGTTTTCATATGTTTGGAGTCTGGCTTCAGCTCCCTCAGCAAGGCTGCCCGGTTACCTTCCTGGACTGTTTTCACTCACACCTGAGCTCTTCGCATAGCTCATAGGACATTTTAGGTACATGTATATATGTATTGTCTTCTGATACATTTTAAGCGCCATTATTGTGATTTAATTTTGAATGACTATTTGAAGTATTGTCTTGGCTGCTATTGTTACTATAAGACACATATTTACCCTAATTCAGTCCAGTTTAAAGTAGATTATGCTCATTCCTATCTCCACTTAATATGTGTATATATGCACACATTATACATAATCCTAATTATGATGATATCTGAGGTTTTCCACGCATAGGTGGTTTTTACTCCTCTCTCCTTTTTTTTTGGTAGGCTGGTTTTGCACACCAAAGAAATATATATAAGCAATTATCATTCTATACATTCATATATTATCTGTATTGTTTTTAGTATTTTCTTGTTTGCATATATGGGCTTTTTGTTGTTTCTCGGTCTTGATTTTATATAATAATTTTATTAGAGACATTGATATTGTATTTTTTTTCCATATGGATTTTTTAACTGATATAGAATCCAAAAAATATGGTATATTGGACTCACTGTATATCAATTTATCCCCCTCATTATTTTTGGATGATGTCATATTAACCAAAAATAATAGATATAAATTATGTGGTAAATTCAAAAAATTAGAACGATTAGTACACTCCACCAATTCACAATGGTGGGATAAATATTTCTTGGAGAAATATTTGGAAAGCAGAATAACACCTAGGGGTTTAAGAATCCTAAAAAATTGTTCATTTTTAGAATCTGATGATGCTAGAGAGTGGAATAGTCTGGCGGAATTTTGTACCACAAAGTGGATGAATATTCTTTTAAAACACAGAGCCAATAAATTTGATCAGTTAGAAAAAGCCGTGCAATCCTTGTGTACTGAAATTTTAGATTTTGGGCACAAGGTACCCCTCTCTTGGTTGGATATTCTTAAAAAGAAGACCAAAAAAATGGAGGGTGACCTTATATACAATAAACTAGGTAAATTTAGAAGGGATATAAAGGACTACTCAAGTAACAAGGTGTTTACTTGGATGGACAAAAACAAAACCCAATTTCCCCTTCCTTTAACCATGTCAGATATTGCCCAAAACGTTTTACCATCAAAGACATCTGAAAATTACATATCCAATGTCTTGTCCCCCCCTCTTCTCCCTTATCCACCACCCCTTATGTCCTTACTCCCCGTGATTAAACCTATTATAAAAAAACACACTTTTCAACCGCCAAATTTGCATTTATCCTCCAACCCCACTTCAGTTACTAAAAAATCTTCTCAAAATAAACTCCTGCAGGATTTAAGCGTCTTTTATAACCGTACCAATCCAAGAACTATGCCACTGAATTGTGTCCATCCCAACACCTCAGAACATGTCCACAGTGCTAGTAAGATCTATGCCGAAAGTTCGGAGATGGAACTAGAGATTCATGTTTTCACTAATCCATCAGACAGGTCTAAGGCTAAGATCAGTCCATCTATACCTGCATCTCAAATTTCCAATCCCCATCCATGTTCCCTCACGTGCCCAGACAAACCTACATCCATCACCTTTGGGAGTATGGAAAGCTTGGTTCTTTTACCAAGCTCTTCTGGTCCTTCTAATGTTGGTAACATTACAGCATCTTCATCTAATCCTTCTTCTTCTTTTTTAGAAATAAACCCCTCTCCGGCTTCAACAAGCAAAAGAAAATTTGCAGAAGAGGCTGCAGAGGGGGAAGAAATAGAACCAAAAGAAAAAAATGCATCCAAAGCTCGGAGACTGTAAAGATATATAATTTGTCTAAACATAAATTATCATTAGCTGAAACCTCCCTTCTTGGTAGGGGCCTTAATTTTGCACCCTCCAATAAACCTGACCCATTTCTATTATTTAAGGATCTCAATAGATATGTCAGGAATTTGACTCTAAAGAGATTTTTTCAGATACAGAAAACAAAACAAAAGTCACACTCTGACAATCTTGATCTTCCGAGCCTTCAGGACTCGGAACAAGATATCAGCGAATTCAATTTCGACATTGATGTCTTTGAGACTCTTGAGGAATTATGGCAAGACGAGTCCCATACGAGACTCGATCTTTTTACTCAACATCTTTGTACCTCCCCACCTATTATACATACTCCATTAAAACCAAAGTCAACTTTTTTTCCTTATCAGTCCAGAGGACCTCATTTGATAACTTTTTACAACATGGTTTACACTGACCTCAAAAAGATGTGTTCTAATTCTTCCAAAAACATCTCTCCTCTTGGTCATCTAACCAGAGAAGAAAACATTGCCCTGTCCAGTCTCATCAAAAATGACGATATCATTATTAAAACCGCCAATAAAGGCGGAGGTATCGTCATACAGGACAGAGACAAATATATCTTGGAGGCAGTATGCCTTTTAGGAGATAAACAAACGTACTTGAAGTTAAGGAGTGACCCACTTTCAGCTTACAAAACTGAAATTGAGCTATTGATCAAGTCAGCACTATCTAAAAATATAATTAGTAAAAATGAAGCTTTTTTTCTACATAGAGATTTTTATAATACTCCTTATTTTTATCATATTCCCAAAATTCATAAGAACATTGAATCTCCTCCTGGCAGACCTATTATTGCGGCCATGGACAGTATCACCTCTGGACTATCAAAGTACATTGATTATCATTTACAACCATTGGCCCAAGGTTTACGTTCTTATATTCGAGATGGCACTCATCTCTTGGAGTTATTAGAACCCTATAGGTGTCAGGAGAGTTACATCTGGATGTCTCTGGATGTAACTTCCCTCTACACTTCTATTCCTCATGAGTTTGGTCTGGAAGCCATAAGTCATTTTTTATCTGATAACCCTTACATGGGAGGTGAACAGACAAATTTTATATTAGAATGCACTAATTTTTGTTTAACTCATAATTATTTTTGTTTCGACAAAGAATATTTTTTGCAAATAAAGGGGACCGCAATGGGCGCAAACTTTGTGCCGTCCTATGCAAATCTAGCCATGGGTTTTTGGGAAGACAGGTACGTGTGGTCTAATAATCCTTTTGCCAAGAATTTAGTCTTTTTTGGTAGGTATATAGACGATATTATAGTCATTTGGGATGGTGAGAATGGAGTCATTGATGAATTTGTAAATCACTGCAATAAAAACTCATGTGGCCTGTCTTTCACCCATGTTTGGGACAGAGACAGACTAACTTTTCTTGATTTGGATCTCTATCATCTAGACAAGAACATTCAAGCCAAAAATCATTTTAAACCTACTGCAGGTAATTCATTGCTCCACTTTAATAGCTGCCATTACAAAAAGTGGACTAATAATATTCCAAAAGGGCAATTCTGTAGATTACGGCGTAATTGTACCCAAACAACAGATTATATAGAACAGAGTTCTATTTTGAAGAAGAAATTACATGATAAAAAGTATCCCACCTCATTGATAGATAATGCATATAACTATTATCTAGAGCCTAAAGTACCCAAGAGCACACAATATAAGTTTGATCCATCTGTCCGTTTCATAACAAGGTTCCACACAGAGTCTAATAAAATGGAATCTATTTTGAAAAAACATTGGCCCATTCTATTGGAAGACCAACATTTAAAATCAGTCCTCACTGATACACCTAGGGTAACGTATAGAAGAGCTACCAATCTAAAAAATAGAATAGCTCCTAGTAAATTGAAGGAAAAACATACTCCATTTTTACAACATCTCGATATGTTTCCTTTAAAGGGCATGTTTCGGTGCAAAAAAAACCTGTGCAAAACATGTTCTTTCATTGATCATGGACAAAAAGATTTTTCCACCAAAGGTAAAAAACATTATCTGGATGCATTTTATAATTGCAGTTCAGACTTTGTTATCTACGTGTTGACTTGCCCCTGCAAATTGTTGTATGTGGGCCGCACCATAAGACCTCTACGCCAACGCTTTGGCGAACATAGAAGGAAAATAGAGGGTGGAAAAGATAAACACAGTGTGCCTCGTCACTTTGCAGGTTGTCACCAAAAATCCATGGAGGGCCTCAGAGTATGGGTGGTAGAACAAATTCCAAACACATTGCCAGAGGCAGAAAGATTTCGCAAGCTCTGTGAGCGCGAAACCTTTTGGATTTATTCTTTAGATACCCTCAATCCAGGGGGTATCAACGAAGAATTGGAAATCTCTACTATATTATGATTAATCTTGTATTGTATCTCTACCGTTATCATCTTTTATTTAATTAAGTAAGATAAATGCATATCTATATTTTGCTTTTTTACCACATATATAACTTATTCCAATGAAATTCTTCACTACCATATATTACCCATTCCATATTCCCACCCCTTTTCCCTTCCCTACCTCTTCTCATACCAATTTTTTTTAAAAAACGTTTTTAAAAAAAGTTTTTAAAAATTAATCAGTATAAATAAATTAAAATAAAATATAGTTAATTAAATTGCTCTTTAACAAATCAGATTTGATATAATGTATGTGCATTCTTGTTGTGGAATATATATACAAGTATGTGTGTTCCAGAATATATGGGTGTATATGTATGTATATATATGTATGTATATATTGTAGGTGTATATATATATATATGTATATATCATTTTTATAGGAATTTTTATGTAGTTCAGGGCAGAGACCTTGCTTATGGTCCATCTATGCATACAAAGGATTAAGCATATCAAACATCTTTGCTTTTTCAGGGATGGATTTTGATCTGCTACTTTTCCTTTTTTAATTTTCAGAGCAGTGTGTGTTTTAATTAATTTTTTTATATTAAATGATATTGGTTTTCTGAATGAAATTTTATAAAATTGTATACGATATCACAATATTGGATCTACATGCTATTCTTTGTATAGGCCCGGTTTAGTTTTATTATATTACAGCATTTGTTCCCTTTTTTGTATAAATGTGACAATATTAGTGTTAGCACACTCTGATAAAGGGAGTCTTACAACTAATCCCCACAAGGTGGCAACATCACCTCAGGCGCACATAAAAAGGCTTTGTCTAGCCTGTCACATTATTGCTTGAGAAAGATGCGTGCGGGGACCTAGAACGTCTCTTAGCATTAAGCATCGAAACGCGTTGCATGCCGGTCCTGATGTCATCCCGCTGAACGTAGCATTGCATCTCAAACTGAACTTCCTGTTTGCGGTCCAGCCCTCCCTTTGGTTTTCTGAGAAGAACCTCCGGCAACATCCACCATGGATATTATCCCGGCTTCTAATACAGCAAACGAGGAGGACATCCCACACTGAGACTGCTAGCTAGCGGAATACGACTACAGACCTGATCATCTATGTGCTTCATACAGTCAACTTATGAGTGAGTGCTTTAATACTATTGTATTATTAAAGTGAAACAGTTTTTACTAAGTGGCGCCTTTTTTTCTGTTTTTTCTGTTTTCATATGTTTGGGGTCTGGCTTCAGCTCCCTCAGCAAGGCTGCCCGGTTACCTTCCTGGACTGTTTTCACTCACACCTGAGCTCTTCGCATAGCTCATAGGACATTTTAGGTACATGTATATATGTATTGTCTTCTGATACATTTTAAGCGCCATTATTATGATTTAATTTTGAATGACTATTTGAAGTATTGTCTTGGCTGCTATTGTTACTATAAGACACATATTTACCCTAATTCAGTCCAGTTTAAAGTAGATTATGCTCATTCCTATCTCCACTTAATATGTGTATATATGCACACATTATACATAATCCTAATTATGATGATATCTGAGGTTTTCCACGCATAGGTGGTTTTTACTCCTCTCTCCTTTTTTTTTGGTAGGCTGGTTTTGCACACCAAAGAAATATATATAAGCAATTATCATTCTATACATTCATATATTATCTGTATTGTTTTTAGTATTTTCTTGTTTGCATATATGGGCTTTTTGTTGTTTCTCGGTCTTGATTTTATATAATAATTTTATTAGAGACATTGATATTGTATTTTTTTTCCATATGGATTTTTTAACTGATATAGAGTCCAAAAAATATGGTATATTGGACTCACTGTATATCAATTCATCCCCCTCATTATTTTTGGATGATGTCATATTAACCAAAAATAATAGATATAAATTATGTGGTAAATTCAAAAAATTAGAACGATTAGTACACTCCACCAATTCACAATGGTGGGATAAATATTTCTTGGAGAAATATTTGGAAAGCAGAATAACACCTAGGGGTTTAAGAATCCTAAAAAATTGTTCATTTTTAGAATCTGATGATGCTAGAGAGTGGAATAGTCTGGCGGAATTTTGTACCACAAAGTGGATGAATATTCTTTTAAAACACAGAGCCAATAAATTTGATGAGTTAGAAAAAGCCGTGCAATCCTTGTGTACTGAAATTTTAGATTTTGGGCACAAGGTACCCCTCTCTTGGTTGGATATTCTTAAAAAGAAGACCAAAAAAATGGAGGGTGACCTTATATACAATAAACTAGATAAATTTAGAAGGGATATAAAGGACTACTCAAGTAACAAGGTGTTTACTTGGATGGACAAAAACAAAACCCAATTTCCCCTTCCTTTAACCATGTCAGATATTGCCCAAAACGTTTTACCATCAAAGACATCTGAAAATTACATATCCAATGTCTTGTCCCCCCCTCTTCTCCCTTATCCACCACCCCTTATGTCCTTACTCCCCGTGATTAAACCTATTATAAAAAAACACACTTTTCAACCGCCAAATTTGCATTTATCCTCCAACCCCACTTCAGTTACTAAAAAATCTTCTCAAAATAAACTCCTGCAGGATTTAAGCGTCTTTTATAACCGTACCAATCCAAGAAATATGCCACTGAATTGTGTCCATCCCAACACCTCAGAACATGTCCACAGTGCTAGTAAGATCTATGCCGAAAGTTCGGAGATGGAACTAGAGATTCATGTTTTCACTAATCCATCAGACAGGTCTAAGGCTAAGATCAGTCCATCTATACCTGCATCTCAAATTTCCAATCCCCATCCATGTTCCCTCACGTGCCCAGACAAACCTACATCCATCACCTTTGGGAGTATGGAAAGCTTGGTTCTTTTACCAAGCTCTTCTGGTCCTTCTAATGTTGGTAACATTACAGCATCTTCATCTAATCCTTCTTCTTCTTTTTTAGAAATAAACCCCTCTCCGGCTTCAACAAGCAAAATAAAGTTTGCAGAAGAGGCTGCAGAGGGGGAAGAAATAGAACCAAAAGAAAAAAATGCATCCAAAGCTCGGAGACTGTAAAGATATATAATTTGTCTAAACATAAATTATCATTAGCTGAAACCTCCCTTCTTGGTAGGGGCCTTAATTTTGCACCCTCCAATAAACCTGACCCATTTCTATTATTTAAGGATCTCAATAGATATGTCAGGAATTTGACTCTAAAGAGATTTTTTCAGATACAGAAAACAAAACAAAAGTCACACTCTGACAATCTTGATCTTCCGAGCCTTCAGGACTCGGAACAAGATATCAGCGAATTCAATTTCGACATTGATGTCTTTGAGACTCTTGAGGAATTATGGCAAGACGAGTCCCATACGAGACTCGATCTTTTTACTCAACATCTTTGTACCTCCCCACCTATTATACATACTCCATTAAAACCAAAGTCAACTTTTTTTCCTTATCAGTCCAGAGGACCTCATTTGATAACTTTTTACAACATGGTTTACACTGACCTCAAAAAGATGTGTTCTAATTCTTCCAAAAACATCTCTCCTCTTGGTCATCTAACCAGAGAAGAAAACATTGCCCTGTCCAGTCTCATCAAAAATGACGATATCATTATTAAAACCGCCGATAAAGGCAGAGGTATCGTCATACAGGACAGAGACAAATATATCTTGGAGGCAGTACGCCTTTTAGGAGATAAACAAACGTACTTGAAGTTAAGGAGTGACCCACTTTCAGCTTACAAAACTGAAATTGAGCTATTGATCAAGTCAGCACTATCTAAAAATATAATTAGTAAAAATGAAGCTTTTTTTCTACATAGAGATTTTTATAATACTCCTTATTTTTATCATATTCCCAAAATTCATAAGAACATTGAATCTCCTCCTGGCAGACCTATTATTGCGGCCATGGACAGTATCACCTCTGGACTATCAAAGTACATTGATTATCATTTACAACCATTGGCCCAAGGTTTACGTTCTTATATTCGAGATGGCACTCATCTCTTGGAGTTATTAGAACCCTATAGGTGGCAGGAGAGTTACATCTGGATGTCTCTGGATGTAACTTCCCTCTACACTTCTATTCCTCATGAGTTTGGTCTGGAAGCCATAAGTCATTTTTTATCTGACAACCCTTACATGGGAGGTGAACAGACAAATTTTATATTAGAATGCACTAATTTTTGTTTAACTCATAATTATTTTTGTTTCGACAAAGAATATTTTTTGCAAATAAAGGGGACCGCAATGGGCGCAAACTTTGCGCCGTCCTATGCAAATCTAGCCATGGGTTTTTGGGAAGACAGGTACGTGTGGTCTAATAATCCTTTTGCCAAGAATTTAGTCTTTTTTGGTAGGTATATAGACGATATTATAGTCATTTGGGATGGTGAGAATGGAGTCATTGATGAATTTGTAAATCACTGCAATAAAAACTCATGTGGCCTGTCTTTCACCCATGTTTGGGACAGAGACAGACTAACTTTTCTTGATTTGGATCTCTATCATCTAGACAAGAACATTCAAGCCAAAAATCATTTTAAACCTACTGCAGGTAATTCATTGCTCCACTTTAATAGCTGCCATTACAAAAAGTGGACTAATAATATTCCAAAAGGGCAATTCTGTAGATTACGGCGTAATTGTACCCAAACAACAGATTATATAGAACAGAGTTCTATTTTGAAGAAGAAATTACATGATAAAAAGTATCCCACCTCATTGATAGATAATGCATATAACTATTATCTAGAGCCTAAAGTACCCAAGAGCACACAATATGAGGACCAAAATAAGTTTGATCCATCTGTCCGTTTCATAACAAGGTTCCACACAGAGTCTAATAAAATGGAATCTAGTTTGAAAAAACATTGGCCCATTCTATTGGAAGACCAACATTTAAAATCAGTCCTCACTGATACACCTAGGGTAACGTATAGAAGAGCTACCAATCTAAAAAATAGAATAGCTCCTAGTAAATTGAAGGAAAAACATACTCCATTTTTACAACATCTCGATATGTTTCCTTTAAAGGGCATGTTTCGGTGCAAAAAAAACCTGTGCAAAACATGTTCTTTCATTGATCATGGACAAAAAGATTTTTCCACCAAAGGTAAAAAACATTATCTGGATGCATTTTATAATTGCAGTTCAGACTTTGTTGTCTACGTGTTGACTTGCCCCTGCAAATTGTTGTATGTGGGCCGCACCATAAGACCTCTACGCCAACGCTTTGGCGAACATAGAAGGAAAATAGAGGGTGGAAAAGATAAACACAGTGTGCCTCGTCACTTTGCAGGTTGTCACCAAAAATCCACGGAGGGCCTCAGAGTATGGGTGGTAGAACAAATTCCAAACACATTGCCAGAGGCAGAAAGATTTCGCAAGCTCTGTGAGCGCGAAACCTTTTGGATTTATTCTTTAGATACCCTCAATCCAGGGGGTATCAACGAAGAATTGGAAATCTCTACTATATTATGATTAATCTTGTATTGTATCTCTACCGTTATCATCTTTTATTTAATTAAGTAAGATAAATGCATATCTATATTTTGCTTTTTTACCACATATATAACTTATTCCAATGAAATTCTTCACTACCATATATTACCCATTCCATATTCCCACCCCTTTTCCCTTCCCTACCTCTTCTCATACCAATTTTTTTTTAAAAACGTTTTTAAAAAAAGTTTTTAAAAATTAATCAGTATAAATAAATTAAAATAAAATATAGTTAATTAAATTGCTCTTTAACAAATCAGATTTGATATAATGTATGTGCATTCTTGTTGTGGAATATATATACAAGTATGTGTGTTCCAGAATATATGGGTGTATATGTATGTATATATATGTATGTATATATTGTAGGTGTATATATATATATATGTATATATCATTTTTATAGGAATTTTTATGTAGTTCAGGGCAGAGACCTTGCTTATGGTCCATCTATGCATACAAAGGATTAAGCATATCAAACATCTTTGCTTTTTCAGGGATGGATTTTGATCTGCTACTTTTCCTTTTTTAATTTTCAGAGCAGTGTGTGTTTTAATTAATTTTTTTATATTAAATGATATTGGTTTTCTGAATGAAATTTTATAAAATTGTATACGATATCACAATATTGGATCTACATGCTATGTTTGTATAGGCCCGGTTTAGTTTTATTATATTACAGCATTTGTTCCCTTTTTTGTATAAATGTGACAATATTAGTGTTAGCACACTCTGATAAAGGGAGTCTTACAACTAATCCCCACAAGGTGGCAACATCACCTCAGGCGCACATAAAAAGGCTTTGTCTAGCCTGTCACATTATTGCTTGAGAAAGATGCGTGCGGGGACCTAGAACGTCTCTTAGCATTAAGCATCGAAACGCGTTGCATGCCGGTCCTGATGTCATCCCGCTGAACGTAGCATTGCGTCTCAAACTGAACTTCCTGTTTGCGGTCCAGCCCTCCCTTTGGTTTTCTGAGAAGAACCTCCGGCAACATCCACCATGGATATTATCCCGGCTTCTAATACAGCAAACGAGGAGGACATCCCACACTGAGACTGCTAGCTAGCGGAATACGACTACAGACCTGATCATCTATGTGCTTCATACAGTCAACTTATGAGTGAGTGCTTTAATACTATTGTATTATTAAAGTGAAACAGTTTTTACTAAGTGGCGCCTTTTTTTCTGTTTTTTCTGTACTCAGAATAACAGGATAGTCATTCTGCATCAGCATAGGCAGTCTTGAAGGGATCTGACATTTCAAAGAAAATTATTCTGTTACATCAGCATCAGGTGCTTGGTAGCTGGTGGTGATCCAAGACTGATTCATTTTTATGAAGGTCAGTCGATCGACCGAGTCGGAGGACAGGCACACCCTGTGATCGGTTACAAAACCTCCAGCAGCAGGACACGCCAGTAGCTCAATTGCATACTGTGCAAGCTTTGGCCAGTGATCCATCCTCAAGACCCAGTAACCCAGAGGATTTTCGATGGGAAAGGTGTCCAAGTCTGATCTTGTCCCTAGGTATTCCTGCACCTGCTGGCGATGGTTGCTGGGATCGATCATACCTTGGGACTGCGGACTAAAAAATTGTCTGAACGCATCGGTCAGACGGCCACCTTCTCCACCGCTCCTTCTTTGACTGACCGAAGCCTCAGCAACACGTTGTCCAGGACCAGGAATTTGTAACCTCCCAGTCTCTGGGAACGCGTTGCACAGATCTTTCTGCAAGGCTTTGTAGGATCAGGGAGGCCATGCAGCGTAGGTTTGCTGAGGCATTTGGTCCGGAGTCCTCTGGGTCACTCAGGACGACATGATCCGCAGCCACCTCCTCCCAGCCACGTACAAGTCCATGGGTGTCTTGGGACTGTAATTGATCCCTTGAAGACTGCTGCTGATGCTGAGTGCTAGGCTCCACCTCCATGCTGACACAATCCTCCTCCTCCTCTTCCTGTGTGATAGCCGGGACAGCAGGAACACTGTCTGGATAAAGGGGGCCTTGAGAGGTAAGGAAGTCCTCCTCTTCCTCCCTCTGTTCTGCCTCATGTGCCCTGTTCATTATTCCATGCAGTGTGTGCTCCAACAGGTGGACAAGAGGGACAGTGTCACTGATGCATGCATTGTCACTGCTCACCATCCTTGTGGCCTCCTCAAATGGTGCCAGGACAGTGCATGCATCCCTGATCATGGCCCACTGGCATGGGGAAAGAAATCCAAGCTACCCTGACCCTATCCTGGTGCAATATTGCAACAGATACTCATCGATGGCCCTCTGCTGCGTGTGCAGTCACTGCAGCATGGCCAACGTAGAGTTCCACCTGGTGGGCATGTGACAGATTAGGCGGTTCTTGGGCAGGTTGTATTTCTTTTGTAGGTCAGCCAGCCGAGCACTGGCATTATATGACCGGCGGAAATGCCCACAGAGTTTCCTGGCCTGCATCAGGACCTCCTGTAAGCCCGGGTACCTGCCCAAGAACCACCAAGTTAAGGACGTGAGCCAAACAGGGCACATAGGTCAGGTGTCCCTGTCGGAGGGCGGAGAGGAGGTTGGTGCCACCTTTCCTGGCTTAAGCTGGCGTGGCATCAACCATCTCTGAGCCTGCCCCTGCAGAGCTGACAGAATCTCTGCCCCAGTGTGGCTCCTGTCCTCCAAGCACACCAGCTCAAGCACCGCTCAAGCACCGCATGGCATCTTTTTGCCTGCGTACTTGCATAACCCCTTGAATGCCTACGGAGCACCGCTGGTTCCAAGGACAAAGCACAGGAAGAGGCCATGGAGGAAGAAGAAGAGGAGGGGGTGGAGGAGAGAGGTGTGTCAGAATCACCACTAGTAGCATTTTGGAGGCGTGGTGGCGGAACAACCTCCAACACTACTGCACCTTGTCCTGCATCCTTCCCAGCTGCCAGCAGAGTCACCCAATGCGCCGTGAAAGATAGGTAACGTCCCTGTCCATGCCTGCTGGACCATGAGTCAGCGGTAATATGCACCTTACCGCTGACCTCCCTGTCCAACGAGGCCAAGACATTGCCTTCCACATGCCGGTAGAGAGCCGGAATCGCCTTCCGTGAGAAAAAGTGGCGTTTGGGAACCTGCCACTGAGGAACTGCACATTCCACAAACTCATGGAAGGGGGCAGAGTCTACCAACTGAAAAGGCAGAAGTGGAAGTGCTAGAAATTTAGCCAAGCTAGCATTCAACCGCTGGGCATGTGGATGGCTGGGAGCGAACTTCTTTCGGCGGTGCAGCAGCTGGGGCAGCGAAATTTGCCTGGTACAATCTGACGTCGGTGTACTGATAGCAGATTGCCCGCAAGTACTTGGCTGTGACACACCTAATTCTACACCTTCATTCCTCTCAGTGCAGGTTTCAGAGAGGACTGAAGGTATAGTGGGGTTGGAGATCCCAGCTGATGAGGAGCAAGGAGAGGTCCGCTTTTTTCTTTGGTGTGGGTCTTTTTTGTATGCTTGCCAATGGACTGCATGGCAGGTCGACATATGTCTGGTCAAGCACGTGATGCCCAAGCGGCTCATGTTTTGGCCACGCGAGATACGCTTCAGACATATGTTGCAAATAGCAACGGTGCGATCTGCTGCACACGTCTCAAAAAAAAGGCCCACACTAATTGGAATAACGCGCAGAGACAGCAGCGCCATGAACATGCGGAACACTGCGGTGTGATGCAGTCAGTTGGCTGCCTTTAAGCTGGCCCCTGAAGGGCATCCTGCCTCGTTGGAGATGTGCCTCCTCCTCTCTCCTATCAGGCACCCACGTGGAGTCAGTGACCACATCATCCCCCTCCCTCCTCATCACTGGAGGAAATCTGGCAGTATGCTGCAGCTGGGGTAACATGACTGCCAGATTGCTGTCCTTGTTGGGCACCCCCTCTCTCTGGGCTCACGTTACTGCCTTCCTCTAGCTGGGTTCCATCATCGGACCCTTCAAAACGCTGGGCATCCTCCTGGAGCATGAACCCAACACTGTGGTCAAACAGTTCGTGGGACTCCTCAGGAGGACATGGTGGGGCTAGGGAAGTAGTGACTGATGCCATTAATCCGAGGGAAGAGGCCGCTTTGGCAGCTGCTTTGCCAAACAAAGTACCCTGAGCTTGGGTGAGAGAGGATGAGGACGGCTTGGTCATCCACTCTACCAAGTCTTCGGCATGTTGCAGCTCAACATGGCCAGCTGCCGAAAAGGACAAGCGTGTCTCACGGCCATGTGCTGATGAGGATGCACCGTGTCCACGACCAGCACTGTTGCCTCTAGACACAGAGCCTGCTTGCCCTCTTTTATTGGCTCATGACTGTCTGCCTCTCCTTGTTTGCCTTCCAGACATACTAATGGTCTGCAGTGATATGTAGCTGCACAAAGGTGGGATGTATATATATAGCTCTATAGTGATTATACTGCAGCTAGCACAATCAACTGCCTGCTGTGGTATTAGTATGAGAAAAGCAGCAATTGTCTTCAGTTAGTTTTAGGTGCACACTGTGCAGAGGACACAGTACACAAACTGAAAATACAGCAGATCCCTGCCTGTGGTATTGGTATGAGAACACCACCAATTGTATTCAGGTAACTTTAGGTGAACGCTGTGCAAAGGACACAGTACACTAAGTGAAAATAAAGCAGATCTCTGCCTGTGTTATTTGTATGAGAACACCACCAATTGTATTCAGGTAAGTTTAGGTGAATGCTGTGCAAAGAACGCAGAAACACTAAGTGAAAATACAGCAGATCCCTGCCTGTGGTATTGGTATGAGAACACCACCAATTGTATTCAGGTAACTTTAGGTGAACGCTGTGCAAGGGACACAGTACACTAAGTGAAAATAAAGCAGATCTCTGCCTGTGTTATTTGTATGAGAACACCACCAATTGTATTCAGGTAAGTTTAGGTGAACGCTGTGCAAAGGACACAGAACACTAAGTAAAAATACAGCAGATCCCTGCCTGTGGTATTGGTATGAGAACATCACCAATTGTATTCAGGTAACTTTAGGTGAACGCTGTGCAAAGGACACAGTACACCTTGTGAAAATACAGCAGATCCCTGCCTGTGGTATTGGTATGAGAACTTAATAACAATATTGGTGCGCTGTGAATCAACCCTTAGTGAATACAGTATAACTGGATGACTATCCAAAAGATACACAAATAAAACAAATGTGACTAATAAAACATAAGTGATATCCACAGTGTAAAAACCAGTGCAAAAAGGCAATACTCAAACTTGAAATACTGTGTCCATAAGACTCCCAATACCAGTGCTGAGCAGCCTCTAAACCTGGATGGCTATCTAAAAACAGCCAGGAGAATCCCACACCTGCACTTCTCAGACCTAACAGCAACCAGCTGGATGACACAGTATTTCAAGTTTGAGTATTGCCTTTTTGCACTGGTTTTTACACTGTGGATATCACTTATGTTTTATTAGTCACATTTGTTTTATTTATGTGTATCTTTTGGATAGTCATCCATTTATACTGTATTCACTAAGGGTTGATTCACAGCGCACCAATATTGTGTGACAGCAGGAAGGAATAGTCACCTGGTTGCATCCAGGGGGGTAGATATATTTCGCCCAGATTCAGGCTTTACGCCGACTTATACAACTAGGTGGAGAGTTGTATAAGCCCAGCTAAGGCTAGTGGGCTCATGGATGACTCATACCTCTAGGGAGAGTGCTGGGCGTCGTGCAGACAGGGAGTTGATGAGACCAGCTGAAGCTTGTCAGCTCATTTAGGCCTCTATAAGAACTCCCAGCTTCATTAGATGTTAGCTCATGCCTGGAACCAGACCTGTGTGGACTGTCTAGGGAGAGTGAACCCCTGTGCGGTGAGACAAAGCCTGTGTGGCTATTTGCTTGGACATTTAAAACCAGGGACTTAGGGACTAGGACAGCACTAGGCTGATCCCAGTTGTTAGTTAGGAAACCTGTATGTTTAGTCAGAGGTCAAGTTGACCAGGATTTATTTTGTTTATGTTTCTTTTGCTTTGCTGTGTTTTGTCACTGTAAACAGAAAATAAACCGCACCTTTTTGATTTTGAAAACCACAACCTCCGTTTGCTGGGCCTGTTTTGTGTGGGGAGCCCATCCCGGGGGTCACACACACCCGCTGCCGAGCTAACCCCCTCACAGTTGGTGGAGAACCAGTGGCAGTTTTTTTTAAGCCAGCATGGAGGAGATACTGAAACAGCTGGCTCTAGCAAATGCCAATCAACAGCAGACAAATGCAGGTTTGCAAAGGAGCCTTGCAGCTCAGCAACAAGCCCAGCAGCAATCTGAGGCCCGCTTCATAGACCTGTTACAGAAGCAAGAGCAGAGACTACAACAAATGGAAGCAGTAATGCAGCAACGTCCGCAGACCAGTGAGGAAAGCCGTCCCACTAATACCGCGTCCTTTGGGGTGAGTCGTTTATTGACAAAAATGACTGGAGAGGATGATCCAGAGGTATTTTTGACCACATTTGAAAGGACCGCTGAAAGAGAAAAGTGGCCTGAGGAGCAGTGGGCTGGACTGGTGGCTCCTCTGTTAACTGGTGAATCGCAGAAAGCTTACTATGACCTAGAGCCTAACCAAGCAAAAGACTATGTGATGCTAAAAGCTGAAATTTTGGCAAGGCTGGGTGTCACCCAGGCTGTCCGGGCTCAGCGTGTGCATAACTGGACTTTCCAGCTTGGAAAACCCCCCAGGTCTCAAATGTATGATCTCATTCACCTGAGCAGAAAGTGGCTACAGCCAGAGACTTTGTCCGCACCAAAGATTGTGGAACGTGTTGTAATGGATCGGTTTTTGAGAGCTCTTCCTACTGCCATCCAAAAGTGGGTAAGCCATGGAGACCCAGAGACGGCCGATGGTCTTGTGGATCGTGTGGAGAAATACTTGGCTACAGAGAACCTGACGGCCTCTTCCAGAGACACTCGGACTTTCCACCCTAAGACCAGACCATCCCCAGGGGCGGATAAGAGGATTCCAAGGGGTGAGGGTGGAGAGAGTGAGAGGGTGGGAGCTCTACCCCAAGTTTGGCGAGAACAGCCTGGGAAATCAGCGGCTCAAGAGGCGGCAAGAAGGATCGTTTGCTACCGCTGCCGGCAAGCGGGACATATTGCAGCCAATTGCCCGGTTGTGGAGGAACCCATGCAGTGTGACTTTCTGACGGGCAGACGTCAGTCGCTGTGTGCGACAGTCGCATGCACTGCCATTCGAGGAACTGAGAAACATTTATGCAAAATGTGTGTTAATGGTAGAAATGTTGTGGTATTGCTGGATTCAGGTAGCCTTGTGACCCTGATAAAGGCTGAGTTAGTTAAAACAGAGGTCTTTGGGAATAGCAAGGTAGCTGTTATTTGTGTGCATGGGGACACCCGAGAGTATCCAGTGACTACAGTGTGTTTCGAGACCCCCAAAGGTACCCTCTCTCATCCAGTGGGCTTAGTATCTCAGTTACCGCATGACGCCATTGTGGGAAGGGATTTTCCGAAGTTCTGGGAACTGTGGGATGATCCTGAGCCCCCCACTGGTGCCCCTATGTACCAGGAATGTGATAGCCAGAACTCCCCTGAGAGTGGTGAGGACTCTCCGGAATTTCCCTTATCAGTATTGGCAGGGGAGACTCAAGAAACTGGAGAGGAGCCCACCTCCTCAGACGAAAACCTACCGTCTGTGGAGTTTTCTGATCTTGAGGTTCACAGGGAAAACTTTGCCACAGAACAGTTGAAAGACCCCGCCCTAATAAAGGCACGGGAAAACGTAGTGAAAATAGATGGCGAGTTAGTGAACCCAGATAATACCTGCACTTACCCATACTTCAGCGTAGAGAAGGACCTACTGTATCGGGTGGCAAAAAGGGCAGAAGAAACCGTTGAGCAGCTTGTGGTGCCCAAACCTTACAGGAAGTTGGTGTTGGAGTTGGCCCATGGGCACATTCTTGGAGGTCATCTGGGGACAGAGAAAACCCGAGAGAGGGTATTACAGAGATTCTATTGGCCGGGGGTGATGAAGGACATAGAAAATTATTGTTCCTCCTGCCCTGTGTGTCAGAGGTCGGCCCCGATGCCACATTTCCGTAGCCCGCTGGTCCCTCTACCCATCATTGAGGTCCCGTTTGAGAGGATCGCCATGGATTTGGTAGGGCCTATAATCAAGTCCGCTAGGGGGCACCAGTACATATTAGTTATAATGGACTATGCCACCCGTTATCCAGAAGCGATCCCTCTCCGAAATACCTCGGCCAAAACCATAGCCAAAGAGCTATCTCTTGTGTTTAGCCGGGTGGGTATTTGTAAAGAACTGCTTACGGACCAAGGTACACCCTTTATGTCCCGGGTTATGAAGGAGCTGTGTAAATTGTTCAAAGTGACGCAATTACGTACATCTGTGTATCACCCCCAAACCGATGGGCTGGTTGAAAGATTCAACAAAACCCTAAAACAAATGTTGAAGAAAGTGGTGGCTAGAGATGGAAAGGATTGGGACTGTCTACTTCCTTATCTGATGTTTGCTATTAGGGAGGTGCCTCAATCCTCTACGGGATTCTCCCCCTTTGAGTTACTGTATGGGAGACACCCAAGAGGGCTGTTGGATATTGCCAAGGAAACTTGGGAAAGTGAGAGTTCTCCCCACAGGAGTGTGATTGAGCATGTCGCCCTGATGCAAGACCGAATTGCACAGGTAATGCCCATCGTGAAGGAACATTTGGCCCAAGCGCAGTTAGCACAGCAGAGAGTGTACAACCGTGGAGCCAAGACCCGTACCTTTTCCCCGGGGGATAGGATACTGGTACTTGTCCCTACGGTTGAAAGTAAATTCCTTGCCAAATGGCAAGGCCCCTATGAGATAATGGAAAAAGTGAGCGAAGTGAATTACAAGGTCAGACAACCAGGAAGGCGAAAGCCCGAACAGATCTATCACGTTAATCTGTTGAAAGCCTGGAGGGATAGAGAGTCCCTAGTCGCAGACACTTGGTCACCAGCTCAAACTGGTTGCGTGATTCCTGAGGTTGGAATAGCAGCCACCTTGTCACAACCCCAACAACAGGAGGTTAAGGAGTTTGTGCTTCGCAACAAGGAGGTATTCTCTGAGCTGCCGGGACAAACATCTGGGGTAGAGCATGACATCATTACCCCGCCCGGTGAAAGGGTGAAGTTAAAACCCTATCGGATCCCAGAGGCCCGACGGGAGGCAATACGGGAGGAAGTACAGAAAATGCTGAACTTAGGGGTGATAGAGGAGTCCCAAAGTGATTGGTCTAGTCCCATTGTGTTGGTGCCTAAACCGGATGGGAGCTGGCGATTTTGTAACGATTTTCGTCAGTTGAACAAAGTTACAAAATTTGACACCTACCCCATGCCACGTATAGATGAGTTGATCGACCGGCTGGGAACAGCCCGATACATGACGACTCTTGACCTCACAAAAGGGTATTGGCAAATCCCCCTGGCCAAGTCGGCCAAAGAGAAAACCGCATTTGTAACCCCAGACGGGGCGTTCCAATATAAAAGAATGCCGTTCGGGTTACAGAATGCGCCGGCCACATTCCAGCGGAAAATGGACCAGATGCTGAGGCCCCATCGGAAGTATGCTGCGGCTTACCTGGATGACGTAATTGTCCATAGCACAGATTGGGCCTCACATCTGCCAAAAGTGCAAGCAGTCCTGGACTCTGTTCGGGAAGCGGGGTTTACGGCTAACCCCAAGAAGTGTACCATTGGGCAGGAGGAGGCCAAATATCTTGGGTACACCATTGGGAGGGGAGTAATAAAACCCCAACTCAACAAAGTCGAGGCCATCCAGAGTTGGCCACGTCCCAACAGCAAGAAGCAGGTACGAGCCTTTCTGGGAATCGCTGGGTATTATCGGCGATTCATTCCCCACTTTGCTTCTAAGGCTGTGCCCCTAACCAACCTGACGAAGGGGAAAGGGTCGGTCATGATTAAATGGACCCCCGAGGCTGAGGCAGCATTCCAATTCTTGAAACAAGCCTTATGTAGCCAGCCAGTGTTGTACTCACCCGACTTCTCTAAAGACTTTGTCGTACAAAGTGATGCATCAGATGTGGGGTTAGGAGCAGTATTGTCCCAGGTCTGGAACGGGGAAGAGCACCCAGTCATTTACCTCAGCAGGAAGTTGAAGTCCCATGAGGTAAATTACGCCACCGTTGAAAAGGAGTGTTTAGCGGTGAAGTGGGCTCTAGATTCCCTTCGGTACTACCTGCTAGGTAGGCACTTTGACATGGTTACGGATCACGCTCCGTTAAAGTGGATGGCTCAAAACAAGGAAACAAATAGAAGAGTGAATAGGTGGTTCCTGGCCCTCCAGGAATTCAACTTCACAGTAAAGCATCGCCCTGGCGTTCAAATGGGGAATGTGGATGCTTTGTCTCGAGTACATGAATGCCTGATTGCTGGTGTTCCAACCCCGAGGTTAAAACAAGAGGGGGGGTATGTGACAGCAGGAAGGTAAAGTCACCTGGTTGCATCCAGGGGGGTAGATATATTTCGCCCAGATTCAGGCTTTACGCCGACTTATACAACTAGGTGGAGAGTTGTATAAGCCCAGCTAAGGCTAGTGGGCTCATGGATGACTCATACCTCTAGGGAGAGTGCTGGGCGTCGTGCAGACAGGGAGTTGATGAGACCAGCTGAAGCTTGTCAGCTCATTTAGGCCTCTATAAGAACTCCCAGCTTCATTAGATGTTAGCTCATGCCTGGAACCAGACCTGTGTGGACTGTCTAGGGAGAGTGAACCCCTGTGCGGTGAGACAAAGCCTGTGTGGCTATTTGCTTGGACATTTAAAACCAGGGACTTAGGGACTAGGACAGCACTAGGCTGATCCCAGTTGTTAGTTAGGAAACCTGTATGTTTAGTCAGAGGTCAAGTTGACCAGGATTTATTTTGTTTATGTTTCTTTTGCTTTGCTGTGTTTTGTCACTGTAAACAGAAAATAAACCGCACCTTTTTGATTTTGAAAACCACAACCTCCGTTTGCTGGGCCTGTTTTGTGTGGGGAGCCCATCCCGGGGGTCACACACACCCGCTGCCGAGCTAACCCCCTCACAATTGTTATTAATTTACACATATGTTTGAGTTTCAGATCATTTTGATTGAGTGCAGCTAAAATCATTTAGGTATCCTTCGTTGATTGTTTTACCACTATTTAAGCACCATTGTTTGCACCATTTTTGCGCTTTAGTATTTTATATAATTGGTATGAGAACACCACCAATTGTATTCAGGTACATGCTGTGCAAAGGACACAGTACACTAAGTGAAACACTGCAGCTAGCACAATCCCCTGCCTGCCTGTCAGTATAGTGAATAACAGGAACGGATCTAGCTAAACTGAATGCAGTGTGTAAATATATATACAACACCTAGGATGCACATATATCCTCTACACACTGTAACTGCAGCTAACCGACTCGCCTGCCTGCTCTATCTAACTCAAAATAAATGACACTGTCTCTCTCTCTCTCTTAAACCTCTCTCTTTAACCACCGCAACACACTACACAAGGCCGCCACGCCGGCGGCCTTATATAGTGTGGGGCGTGTACTAAACCCCCTGAGACATAATTGGCCAAAGCCACCCTGGCTTTGGCCAATTATGGCTCTCTGTTTTTTGCGCGCTGTGATTGGCCAAAGCATGCGGGTCATAGTGCATGCTTGGCCAATCATCAGCCAGCAATGCACTGCAATGCCGCAGTGAATTATGGGCCGTGACGCGCCACTCCAATTTGGCGCGAACGGCCCATAATGTTCTAAAAACGGGCGAACAGCCGAACAGGCGATGTTCGACTCGAACTCGAAGCTCATCCCTATTTAGGAAGATGAATAAAATAAATAAAATGTGTTTTTTGTTTTCACAATTGTTTTTGCATAATGTCAACCAGTGCAGTACAGTGTCATGGTGTGGTGGTGTTTAGAGATACCGACTGGTGACAGTATGTAAAAAATAAATAAAGATTTTTTTATTCAGTTCTTACATTTTTTTCTTTTTAAATTTTTTTTGCATACTGTCGTCAGAGTAGTTCAGTGTCACAATAACAACACTGTACTACTCTGGGTGGGTGATTAGGGGATTTTTTTTTTCTGTTTCAATATTTTTATTACGTTTTGAGAGAGTATGACAAGGTTTTCCCACGCAGGGGCAATATTGAACAGGCACATACAAAAGAAACAGCATATGTACGTAGAATGATTAACATAACTATAAACTGTTGCCTGGACCCAAAAGGGTCAGGGTAGAGGTAAGGCAAATAGTAGACATGTGCAATTCGTTTAGTTCCGAATTCGTTTTTTAACAAATTTTGACAAATTAGTTTATTCCGAGATTTCAGAATTTCCAAATTTTCAGTTTCTGAATTTTTGGATTTTCGGATTTTGGTAAATTGGTTATTGGTAAAATTAAATAATTTGAATTTCGGAATATTGAAATTTCGGAAATTTGGACATTCAAAAATTCGAAAAAGCAGAAGTTTGAAAATTTGAAGTTAGGAAATTTGAAAATTAAAAATTAAAAAATTAAAAAATCCAAAATTCGGAAATTTGAAAATTTGAAGTTAGGAAATTTGAAAATTCGAAATTGGAAAATTAGAAAAATCAAAATTCAAAAATTGGAAAATTTGAAGTTAGGAAATTCGTAGGGTTAGGGTTTAGGGTGTTAGGTTAGAGGGTTAGGGGTTAGTGTTAGGGGTTGGGGTTAGGGTTATGGGTTTAGGGTTAGTGTTTAGGGTTAGGGTAAGGGGTTGGGGTTAGGTTTATGGGTTAGGGTTAGCGGTTATGGTTAGGGGTTAGTGTTAGGGCTTAGGGTTAGAGGGTTAGGGTTAAAGGGTTAGGGTTGGGGGTTAAGGTTAGGGCTAGGGTTAGGGTAACGGAACGTGTTACGTGTTACGTTCCGACACTCACGAGCCCTGGGGCGCCCAGTTGTGTGATCTGTGACTGATGTGTCTGGGTGTCAGTGTTCCTGATTGCCACCACACCAGACCAGTGCAGCAGACCAGTGTATGCCAGTGTAGCACTTACCCCCGAAGGAGCGGCTGGTTTTGTTTTGGGTCGTGCAAACTACCTCCAAGGCTTCCATTGTCAGGGTAAAGAGTCTTTAGAAAATTTTTTAAACCTAAATAGCAAGGCTTTATTTTCTTTTTGCAGTGGGAACTTGAGGAGAAAGCAGGAAACGAGAGAAGTGTAGGGGAAGGTTCAGGCACGCAGCACTAAACGCACACTGAAATTGTAACGTCGCCACTCAAGCCTGAGTGGGTATTGCTCACCCGGATAGTCCCCTTTTTCAGGTCCTAGCAGCTGGGATGATGCACGGATCTATTCTGAACGGTCTCCGTTACAGACCTTGAGGTGAACCTGAGGATGCATCCAGGAATACTCTGCCACAGAATTATTAAAGTCCCGAACCTCCTAGCCAAGCAATAAGAGAGCACCTTTATGCCAGATTGGCGTATTGCAGGGCCTTTAAGTTCTTGGATCCCTCCTTCAGTAGGTCGCCAGGCCTCTTCCGAGGCAGCAGTACCGTCACCAGTCTCCTCTGGGGAAGGTCCTCCCCTGTCTTTCCTCTTCAAGAGCAGATTTCCCGAATATGGGTAGCACGGGATCCTCCTCAAAGGTGTAGGCCCTGGCCAACAAAACTGGGCCTACCAGGTAGTGATGTAGCCTCGGGCTGAAGGTGCCTGGGGCTAGAACACACACGCGCACCCCATGCCATGGGGCCACGGGGCGCACCACCAGAAGAAACCCCAGCTAATGGCCCTTATGTACCCCCTCCCATCATGCACAGTAGGTTAACCACGCCCACTGCACGGCTGCCGAGAAGAGACACTCAATATGCTGTGTCATGCCTGTATTCCAACCTGAATCTGTGGCGGCAGTGCCACCTACCGACCAAGGGGAATAACTGCCAGGCAATGTCACAGCCAGAGCAGAGACCAAATTTAAACACAATTAAACAAGTCTGAGCCCAACTATGGCTCAGACATCCCCCTAAATTTAACATAGCGTCCCAACTATTTGGGAGGGGCACTACACCAGCAATAGTGTTTCTCATCACTGCCACACCAGTTGCAGTGTCACCACACCAGTGTAATACAGCAGAAGTGTTCTTGATTGCTGCCACACCAGTGCAGTATTCCCTCTGTCTGCCACCTGTACTAACCCTGACCTGTGTATTGACCATGTTTTTGCCTGTTGTCTTGATTGATCCTTTGCCTGTTTTCTGACCATGTCTCTGTCTGCACCTGAACTGACCCATCTGAATATCTGACTGACTATATTCCTGCGAGTCACCAGTCCCAGCCACCCACTGTGAACAACAACAATCCTGGAACCACAGAAACTCTTTTATTCTTCCCTCCTTTATCCTCCTGTACTTCCTGGTTAGTGAACATGGGATTCCTGGGGGACAGTCACGCAGCAGTAGGCTAGGCTTGCTTGGCTTATAGGAACAGGGACTGCTATAGTTGACGCTACACTAAGCTATATTCCTTGTCCACTCGTATAGAGGAGACAATTACAGTACATTGTCGTTTTGATACAATTTATCTGTTGATTTGTATGATACACAGGATTCAATGTCTGGTATATAATCAGTCCATTGAAAATGTTTCACAAATATAGTATTGACATACTCAGAAGGAGTAGTAGAATGTGTTTTGAGGTGTAATTCTAAGTATGCCCATGCTGTATGTGAGACATATTTTATTAAATTGACAGCTTTATGTAAAAAAATTAGTTTTCATTTTATTTCCGCATTTTCCCAAAACTTGTGACTCACCATGCCTCTTAAAAAATACCTTGGGATGTTTGCTTTAAAAAATGTGGTCATTTTATAGGTGCTTCCACTGTCTTGGTGCTCCAGGGGCTCCAAAAATGTGACAGGTAGTCAGAAAATTAGATGAGCAATTTATGCTCCTAGAAAGCCTAAAGGAGCTCCTTGGATTTTGGGCCCCTCTGTGTAGCTAGGCTGTGCAAAAGTCTCACACATGTGGTATTGCCACGATCGGAAGAAGTAGCAGAATGTGTTTTGGGGTATAATTCTAAGTATGACTAAGATGCGTGGGGTGGTTAAAATGATTGTAAAGGGTTTTTTAGCCACTTCCAGGTCTATTCTGACATTCCTCTCTACATGTAAAAAACATTGTTTTTTGCTAGAAAACAACTTAGAACCCCCAAGCAGAGGCCCTAGAGAATTAAGTGGTGGGTGTTGCATTATTTTATGTCACATGGTATTTGCGTACACTTTAATAAATATTAATGAACAAACACACAATATAATACACAATTGTATTGGTAAAATTAAAAAAAAGAGGATGTTACACCAAGTAAATAGATACCAAATACCGTATTTATCGGCGTATAACGCACACCCTAACTTTAAGAGGGAAGTTTCAGGGAAAAAACTTCCACAACCCCCTGCGTATAACACGCAGGCACAGTTTAACCTCTATTTTCAGGGTAAAAAAGTGAGTGTTATACGCCAATAAATACAGTATGTCACGATTTAAAATTGCGTATGCTTGTGAAACGGCGCCAAACTTCGGTACCTAAATATATCCATAGCAATGCTTTAAAAGCCTTAACAGGTTACCCGTTTAGAGTGACACGGAAGGTCTGGTGCTAGAATTATTGCTCTCACTCTTATGTTGGCAGTGATAGTGGTGCAATTGTCGTTTACATACCGACACATGCGTTCTCATTTGCGCGTGAGCACACGGGAACGGGGGCAGTTTAAATGTGTTTAGTTCAATTTTATGATTTATTTACACTGTCATTTTTTTAACCACTTCAATACCATGCACTTATACAGCTTCCTGCCCAAGCCAATTTTGAGCTTTAAGCGCTGTCGCAATTTGAATGACAATTGCGCGGTCATGCTACACTGTACTCAAACAAATTTTTTATCATTTTGTTCCCACAAATAGAGCTTTATTTCGGTGGTATTTGATTGCCTCTGCGATTTTTATTTTTTGCACAACAAATAAAAAAAGAGCGTCAATTTTGAAAAAAACTAAGTTTTGCTTTGTTTCTGTTATTTTTTTTGTAAATAAGTACCTTTTCTACTTCAATGACGGGCACTGATAAGGCGGTACTGATGGGCACCAATGAGGTGGCACTGATGAGGTGGCACTGATGGGCACTGATAGGCGGTACTGATGGGCACTCATAGGCGGCACTGATGGGCACTCATAGGCGGCACTGATAGGTGGCACGGACGGGCACTGATAGGTGGGCACTTATGGGCACAGATGGGCACTGATAGGTGGCGCTGATGGACACTAGTAGGTGGCAGTGATGGACACTGATGCCCAGCAATGCCAGCCACCACACATTGTGGTGGTGCCATCATAGTGCCAGTCAGTGCCCATTTGTGGGCACTGATTGGCATATTTTTTTTTTTTTTTTTATTACATGTGGATGGCCATGGGGGCCATCCACATGCTTGGGGCTTCCTGGGGGGCTTCCCTGGTGGTCTAGTGTGGGTATTCGAGGGGGGGCTGCACTGATAAACGATCAGCGCGAACCCCCCCTGTCAGGAGAGCCGCCGATCGGCTCTCCTCTACTCGCGTCTGTCAGACGCGAGTGAGGAAGAGCCGATCAACGGCTCTTCCTGTTTACATCGTGATCAGCCGTGATTGGACACGGCTGATCACGTGGTAAAAAGCCTCCGCCGGAGGCTTTTTACCGAGATCAGTGTAGCGGTGGGTCAGACTGACCCACCGCTCCACAGATAGCCGCGATGCGCGCCTGCCCCGGGTGCGCGGCGCCTGTTATCCCACAGGACGTCATATGACTTCCAGTGTGGATAACACAACCACGTCCCGGACGTCAATCTGCTATTGACGGGGTGGGAAGTGGTTAATCACTTTTTTTACTATCACAAGGGATGAACAACATCCCTTGTGACAGCATGGGCCGTGACAATTTTTTTATTTGGAGAGTCCTGGGTTCTATTAGACCCCAGATGTCTCCTCTGGCCTCCACAGATCACGTATCAAACCAAACCGAACTTGGTTTGATCCGATGCTTTTACAAGCCAGTAATGGCTTGTTTATATGAGACTGAAACTGGAAGTGATGAAATCGTCATAGCTTCTGGTTTCTGATGCCACACAGGGGATGGAACGACATCAGTTCCTCTCACTGTGTCTCAGGAACTGGATGCCACTGGTCACCTCCTAGTCAGGCTTCCCGTTTGCTCAGGAGAGCCCAGTGGCAGCGGTGGGAAGACCCCATTCTGCTTCCTGTAAAAGTAATCCAGCAGCTCTTTAGCTGATCAGATTACTTTTACAAGATGCTGAATCGCCAGCTCTAAGAAATGATATCTTGGTCATTGCTGCAGCAATGACTAAGATATGACCCTTCCCATCCGAGGATATGGGTACGTCCTATGGGTGGGAAGTGGATAAATAACAAACATGTTATACATACCTGCTCTGTGGTTTTGCACGGAGGAGCCCCGAACCTATTCTTCTGAGGCCCCCCCTTCGCTCAAGCTCCTGGCTCCTTCTCTTCTCTGAGTGCTCACATAGCAAGCCACTTGCAGGCACTCCTGTGTCCTCAATCCTGAATCGGGCTGTGTGCATCCATTGACACACACAGCACTGCACGGCCCCAGCCCTGCTCCCTCTTTACAGACTTTGACTGACAAAAGCAGGAGCCAATGGCTCTCCTGTAAGAAGAGAGAGAGGGGAGAAGAGCTGCTACAGATGGGCACAGTGGTGGATTGAGATCAGGCTCCGTTAAGTATTTAAATGGGGGCTAGGGGAATCAGCTTTTGAAAGGTTTTTTACCATTACAACCACTTTAAGGTAGTGAGGTAGTATACTTCTGGTTGGGAAAGAGTCACATAAGTGTTGCGTTCTCCATTAGGAGCTGCAGGAATAGTGTTCAGGTCTTCCCCACAGGATTTGCCCCTAAGCCAGGAACACAGGCTCATTCACACATTTCTTCAATAACCAGTCTAGAGGTATTCTTCAGGACAAGCTATATTGAAGCCTAGGCTTTAAACAAACAGTAGACTTAAGCTTAGAAGTAGTAATTAGAGCCAGACGAGCATAGTCCCTTTGTAGGACATTAGGTGAACAAAGCTCTTCAGAACACCAGCCATCCAACTTCCAAGCAAAACCTTCCAGTAATACCAGACCAGATCCTCAGTCAGCTCTCTATCTCCCAAGTCTCAGCATTCAAGCCCCTCAGATCACCCACCTGAGGTATCACCAACAGCATCTTCCACCTAAGAGGGAAGCATGCCCCTATAGGCTGGACTAATTCACTCTGGGAAAAGACCCCACACTCATTGTGCTCACATAATATATATATATATATATATATATATATATACACACACACACACACAGTCTCCCAGCATGCCAGCAGAGCCTGCCTCTGTGGGTGTCAGAGATTGGTAATAGACCAGACTGTGTGACTGCACAGAGGAGACCAAACGAGTGTAGTAAAAATATAACAGTTTATTACGGTAAGTGACCAACAAACAACCACCTCAAACAGAACACAGTGCAATGAATAAATCAACAAGCAGTGACTATAAACAGTATATACAAAATATGGGAAATACCAGAATCGTAGTAAAAGCCAGGCCGAGGTCATACACAAGGGGATCAAGCAGATAGGTATGGATGGGAAGAGAACAGGGAGGGGACGGATGGATAGGCTGCAGAGCAGGGATCCAGGTAACAGAAGGGACAGCTGCAGGATGGGCACAAGGTAAGGATCAGGTTGGGTAGGAACAAGCAGGATGCAGGTTCAAGGTAGGGATCGGGTCAGATGCAGGCTTGAATCAGGGTCACAGGTCCTAGGTAAGGGAGAGAGATACCAGGGCAAGGAGTGTTTGCACTTGCCGGGTATATAAGGAAGTCTTTGTAATCAGGCTTCAGGTCACAGCTGACCACAGGAAGTGCTGCCTGTCCCACACTGCCAAAATACCCCAGCTGGTGGACGCCGGTACTACGGTCCATGGATCAGGTGTTACCACCAGCAGGTGAGATCCTCCAACAAAGATATTGGCTGCCAGAGGACACCTGCTGGCGGACACTAGCACTGCAGTCCAAAGGACCAACAGCACCACCAGCGGGTGAAGCCTTTCCTGACAGTACCCCCCCTCAAAGGAGCGGCCTCCGGACGCTCCAACAACCTGTTGCTGGGGGAAGTTCATAGCAACAAGCTGGGCAACAGGCAAGGTCACATCCGGGCAGACAGCGGGCACATCCGGGCAAACAGTAGGCACATCCGGGCAAACAGTAGGCACATCAAGCTGGGCAGCGGACAGGGGCACACCAGGCTGGGCAGCGGACAGGGGCACACCAGGCTGGGCAGCGGACAGGGGCACACCAGGCTGGGCAGCAGGCAGGGACACATCAGGCTGGGCAGCAGGCAGGGACACATCAGGCTGGGCAGCAGGCAGGGACACATCAGGCTGGGCAGCAGGCAAGGACACATCAGGCTGAGCAGCAGGCTCCGGGTCATCGAGCTGGGCAGCAGACAGGAACACATCGGGCTGGGCAGCAGGCTCCGGGTCATCGAGCTGGGCAGCAGGCTCCGGGTCATCGAGCTGGGCAGCAGGCAGGAACACATTGGGCTGGGCAGCAGGC
Organism: Rana muscosa; assembly: GCA_029206835.1. Lineage (NCBI taxonomy): Eukaryota > Metazoa > Chordata > Amphibia > Anura > Ranidae > Rana > Rana muscosa. The sequence goes on along the minus strand of CM055116.1, from coordinate 896,061,109 downwards.
TCCGGGTCATCGAGCTGGGCAGCAGGCTCCGGGTCATCGAGCTGGGCAGCAGGCTCCGGGTCATCGAGCTGGGCAGCAGACAGGAACACCTGGGGCTGGGCAGCAGGCTCCGGGTCATCAAGCTGGGCAGCAGGCTCCGGGTCATCAAACTGGGCAGCAGGCGGGAACACATCGGGCTGGGCAGCAGGCGGGAACACATCGGGCTGGGCAGCAGGCTCCGGGTCATCGAGCTGGGCAGCAGACAGGAACACATCGGGCTGGGAAACGGGCACCACAACCTCAAGCCGGGAAACGGGCACCACAACCTCAAGCCGGGAAACGGGCACCACAACCTCAAGTCGGGAAACGGGCACCACAACCTCAAGCCGGGAAACGGGCACCACAACCTCAGGCCGGGAAACGGGCACCACAACCTCAAGCCGGGAAACGGGCACCACAACCTCAAGCCGGGAAACGGGCACCACAACCTCAAGCCGGGAAACGGGCACCACAACCTCAGGCCGGGAAACGGGCACCACAACCTCAGGCCGGGAAACGGGCACCACAACCTCAGGCCGGGAAACGGGCACCACAACCTCAGGCCGGGAAACGGGCACCACAACCTCAGGCCGGGAAACGGGCGCCACAACCTCAGGCCGGGAAACGGGCGCCACAATCTTAAGCTGGGAAGCGGGCGCCACAACCTCAAGCTGGGAAACGGGCACCGGATCTTCAGGCGAGGACACAGGCACCAGGACCCCTAGTTGGAAGGCCGGCCACGGAACATCAGGCCGGAACACTGGTTCAGGAACTTCAGGCTGGCAGGCTGGCACAGGGACTTCAGGCTGGCAGGCTGGCACAGGGACTTCAGGCTGGCACAGGGACTTCAGGCTGGCAGGCTGGCACAGGGACTTCAGGCTGGCAGGCTGGCACAGGGACTTCAGGCTGGCAGGCTGGCACAGGGACTTCAGGCTGGCAGGCCGGCACAGGGACTTCAGGCTGGCAATTTGGCGCAGGAGCTTCAGGCTGGACGAAAGACACAGGAACTTCAGGCTGGCAGACTGGCACAGGGGCCCCAGGCTGGTAGACTGGCACAGAAACCTCCGGTTGGCAGACTGGCACAGGAACCTCTGATTGGCAGACTGGCACAGGAACCTCCGATTGGCAGACTGGCACAGGAACCACCGGTTGGCAAACTGACACTGGAACCACCGGTTGGCAGACTGACACTGGAACCACCGGTTGGCAGAATGGCACAGGGACTTCAAGTTGGCAGGCCGGCACAGGAACCCCCAGCTGGCAGGCTGGCACAGGAACCTCAGGTTGGCAGACTGGCACAGGAACCTCAGGTTGGCAGACTGGCACAGGAACCTCCGGCTGGCAGACTGGCACAGGAACCTCAGGTTGGCAGACTGGCACGGGAACTGCAGGTTGGAAGGCTGGCTCTGGCGCTGCATGCTGTAGCAGGTTGGTGGGTGTGGAGGTAGGTTGGATTACAGGTTGGATTGTGTGGGTTGGGAAGTACTTCCGCTTTTTCTTAGATTTGGTCACTGCGGGTTTGCAAATAACGGGGGGAATATATGAAAAAGTTGGAATTGAGCAAATGGAAGAAAATGGCAGAGGTGCAGGGACAGTGGCTGGAGGAGGTGCTTGTGGATTGGCTACCGATAGGAGGGAAGAAGCAGGTGGATTGAAGGCAGGGTAGGTGCAACAGGTAGAGACTGGGTAGTAATATTTGGGGGGCTGAGCAAACTGGGCGGTAGCTGGGGTTGCCATAGGCAATGGGCGGATATATTCTTGGGAAGGCAGATGATTAATAGCAGGGCTGGAGTGTTGTGGCTTGGCTGAATTCAGGAGATCTGACCACGCCTGCAGCACAGGTTGAACAAAAACTGGTTCGCACACACCCTGTCTAATCAGAGACTGCACTGACCCAACACAATCACACAACACCTGCTGGGAACAGAGGGAATAATGCTTGTAAAAAGAAGCTGGATCATCCTCTAACAACCATAATAAGGATTTAACTTGGTCACCATAAAAAGGGGGAGAGAAGTCATCACTTCCTTCAGGAACAAATGACAGGGCTGGTTCTACACATAACCGGGTTAACGGCTGAACATCCTCAGGCTGCATGTAACCCTGATCTACCAGGAAATTAGCTGATCGGATAGTTTCCCTCAGCTGGTCACTTGTCCATCCCTTTAAAATCTGGCGACAATATTCACCATCCTCTGTCGCCAGCAGAGAATAGTAAAGGATCTCATCGTGATCCATATCAGCAAAACACACAACAGGATGGTTCCTCAATGAAGTCACGTCTGGTTTAGGAATGGCCCTGGTATACTGTCAGAGATTGGTAATAGACCAGACTGTGTGACTGCACAGAGGAGACCAAACGAGTGTAGTAAAAATATAACAGTTTATTACGGTAAGTGACCAACAAACAACCACCTCAAACAGAACACAGTGCAATGAATAAATCAACAAGCAGTGACTATAAACAGTATATACAAAATATGGGAAATACCAGAATCGTAGTAAAAGCCAGGCTGAGGTCATACACAAGGGGATCAAGCAGATGGGTATGGATGGGAAGAGAACAGGGAGGGGACGGATGGATAGGCTGCAGAGCAGGGATCCAGGTAACAGAAGGGACAGCTGCAGGATGGGCACAAGGTAAGAATCAGGTTGGGTAGGAACAAGCAGGTTCAAGGTAGGGATCGGGTCAGATGCAGGCTTGAATCAGGGTCACAGGTCCTAGGTAAGGGAGAGAGATACCAGGGCAAGGAGTGTTTGCACTTGCCGGGTATATAAGGAAGTCTTTGTAATCAGGCTTCAGGTCACAGCTGACCACAGGAAGTGCTGCCTGTCCCACACTGCCAAAATACCACAGCTGGTGAACGCCGGTACTACGGTCCATGGATCAGGTGTTACCACCAGCAGGTGAGATCCTAGCGGACACTAGCACTGCAGTCCAAAGGACCAACAGCACCACCAGTGGGTGAAGCCTTTCCTGACAGTGGGATAGGCCAAGGATGTATCAATATTCACGCTGCCATCTGCATAGCTTCACACCTATCATCCAGAAGCTTCTCCAGTTCCCTGGATACAGGGGAAGCTATAGACCAGACTGGCAGCAGCTGAACACACTGAACAGACCTGACTAGCAGATTGTAGGTTCACTGAATACAGTGAGCAGAATATACTTTTACCTACCAAACTAATACAGCCACACTGACTACAGTGTGGCAACTAAATTTACTTATCAAAAACACAACTAGCTATTAGACTTGTGCACAACGGAAAAATTCGTTCCGTTTCGGTTCGTTTCTTTCCGGTCCTGTTGATTCGTAATCATTCGTAATTTTGCTAGACGGGATTTTTCGTGTTCGGACTCATTCGTATTTTTGCAAGCGACATTTTTCGTTGAATTTTTTGTTGCTTTATAATTCGTACTTTCGGTAGAGTACGTTGTTTTTCGTTGATTCTGGACACAACTCCTACTTTCGTAACTTTTTTTGGGTTCGTACTTTCGGTAGAGTACGTTGTTTTTCGTTGATTCTGGACACAACTCCTACTTTCGTAACTTTTTTTGGGTTCGTTGATTCGTAATTTTCCGTGTCTCTCTCACAACGACGCTGCCTATTATGCCTAATGTGCTTCGAATGGATTTGTACTTTTCTAAATACATTGCGGTTATTTGTAACGATTCGAAATCTCGTATTTTACTTTCGTTTTTTACATGCGGCTATAGCCTCTGCCCCTGTACACCATTTTGAGAGGGTTCAGCACGGTGAGGGAGAAGCAGAGAGCAGAGCAGAGTGTTATTGTGCTTCGAATGGATTCGAAATCTCATATTTTACTTTCGTTTTTTACATGCGGCTATAACCTCCGCCCCTGTACACCATTTTGAGAGGGAGTTCAGCACGGTGTGGGAGAAGCAGAGAGCAGAGCAGAGTGAGTGTTATTGTGCTTCGTATGGATTCGTACATTCGTAACTTTTTCATAACGAATTATGCCGAAGACATTCGGGCATTCGCTATTTGCGGTATAATTTATTTCGGATTCGGTCTTATTCGTAATTGCTTTGTTCGGAAATTCGAATGCTTCCGAATGTCCGAAAGTTGCTAAATTCGGACGAATTTCAATTCGTTACGAAACGAATTGCACAAGCCTACTAGCTATAACTTATCGAATTCCTAGCACTTATCATGGAGGGTGCTACATTCTTTGCTTATGAGATTTTGCTTATGAGAGATACACATCCTAAGATGTTGCTGAGAGATACACAATGATTACCATTTTTCTTTTACAAGAGTTACAAAACTGTGCTAGGGAATACAAATAATTAATTTTAAACAGGACAGTGCCAGAGTGGTGGCTTGGCGTGATGACGTGGGGGATGTCACCTTAGGCTGATGATGAAGAATGTGGAGGCTCCTTCCCAATTAGAGGAGGAATAAGCCACCATGAAGCTATTATGAACTTTTGCCTTCATCAATGTAGGCTGCAAAAACACACACAGGAGGGCATAGATGCCTACTGCATTACCACAACAGATATTTATTTAATCCCAAAAATGATTGCATACCCAAGAACAGAGAAGGCAACAGGTGTATCAAATAACAAATCCAGCAGTAGTCATCTGGCCATGTACCACAAGGTTGGAAGGCTGATGCGTTTTGGGGGACATGCCCCCTTCCTCAGAGCTCATCTCCCCCGAAACTATCTTCTACGTTTGTAAATATGCAATCGTTTTTGTGATTAAATAATATCTGTGGTGGTAACGCACTAGGTGTTTGCACCCTCCTGTGTGTGTTTTTGCAGTTGATTGAAGATTTCCTGATCTGGGGAGGGCTGCATCAGATGAAAATGTATGTATAAGAACATTATTAGAAGTACCTTAGCCTGAGCGCCGGAGCATTTGGATGTTTTAGTTCAGTGATGTAGGCGTAAGTCCAAGAGGGGTTGCATGGGAGATGGGCTTGTTTCAAACCATCCTACTTGTCCTTCAAGATGAGTGTGCATTTAATACATGGTGAAGGATTGTAAATGCAAAATTAGTGGAACTTTGTTATGCAACTTTGACTGTATAAACATTTCTAATACTTATAGACACATCTTCCCATCTTCCCTTTTAAAATAATTCATAATTTGTTTTCTCTGAAAAACCTTTATTTTATTGTAAAACATAGCAAAAAAATAAAAATAAAAACTATACATTAAATATGAGCTGTGCCCTGGAATGATTTTCCTTGGAAGATTCAGAAAAATCTATGTGATATTTTACAATTTCATGTATAGTTTGTGGTCTATAGAGAGCTACCCAGATCACAAGGATAACTTTCCACAAATTTGTGACAGTGTTGAATTGTAAATCCTCGTACACGTGACTTTTGTCTGAAGGGCGTTGGCCAGGAACTTGTTTTGCATACAAACGGCACAAAATTGTCGGCCAACAAACGTAGTGATGTACTACGTGAAATTTCAGCTCTTGAGCGCCACCCTTTGGGCACCTTCTGCTAATGTCGTGTTTGGTGAGCATTTATTCCGAGCATGCGTGTTTGTTCTTTGGACTGTTCTCTGACGGACTTGTGTACACACGATCGGAAAATCTGACAACAGACCGTTGTCTGCGGAAAATTCATAAGCCTGCCATCCAACATTTGTCCGCAGGAAAATCTGACAACAATTGTCCGATGGAACGTACAAAGAGTCGGATTTTAGGCCAAAAGTCTGTCAACAATTCCCATCTGAAAATACGATCGTGTGTACGAGGCTCAAGTCTTGTTAACTTGCTGCACGTTTTCACTGGTAAGTTGTACACTTGCAGAGCACTTGAAGCACAAATTCTAGTTGACACATTTCCAATTTGTAGAAAATTTGCATGGCAAAAGCAAAGTTGCAGTGGTGAGTCTACAGCAAGAGATCTGCAAGTCTACAAAATGAAAATTCAACCACAGTGACCCTTGTGGTGGGGGGGACTATTGCACAACATAACTAAACCAGAACTTGTAGAAGACTTGTAGAATGCTTGAAAAGAAAGTTGATCTGGAGTCATGCAATGTGGACTTACTGCAATTGTGCAACAAAGCCTGGCAAGCAATAGCTTAGCAAGTCATTTTCAACCTTGCAGCACAATTATTGCTTTCTATCTGGGTACACATGTGATATATGATCAAAGAGAACATTTTCTCACACTCTTTCCAAAACGAAAAAAAAAGTTAGCTGGTGTTAGGCTTTCAATTAAAACATAATAATATATTTTTTATCAATAGCAGCAGAACATACCCAAACCCATGGCTTTGCTCCAGACTTACCCCTTTCATCCTACACGGACAACCCGAGTGTTGGCTACCACAGCCCCTCTCATTATAAAAAAATATAGGCTGCATTCCTAAGCTTATCACTTCTTTCTGTATTTAATATTTCATGCTTTTGCCACTGCTGGCTTGCTCACAAGGAAAGGGGAAGTCTATCCGATCCTAGCAAGCAAGCCATCAGTGGTGAAACGCATTGGTTTCAGCTGGAGACATCAATGCTCTCTAATACAATCTTTTTTTGACAACTTAAACACATAAAGAAGAGCTGAGTTTTGGTGTACAGCTTATATTTTGTATATTTTCATCAATGCAGTGGAACCTCGGATTGCGAGTATTGCGGTTAGCGAGCGTTTCGCAATACGAGCAATTTTTTTAAAATCCTGACTCGGTTTGCGAGTGTTGTCCCGCAAAACGAGCAGGATTCAAGCCTCTGCAGTGTGCATTACCGCATTTGGCCAGAGTTGCGGGGCACTGGTGACACTCAAAGCCATCCGGAAATACGCGGAAATACTCAGAAACACTCGGAAATACTCAGAAACACTTGGAAATACTCAGTGTTTCTGAGCCTTTCCAAGGGTTCCCGAGTGTAGCAGAAAGGTCTCCGAGTATTTCCGAGTCTCTCCGGCACCCCCCACCTCTGGCCACATGTGGTATTGCATGCCATAGAAGTCAATGTAGAATGAATTATCTTCGTTTCCATTGACTTCTATAGGGAAACTCACTTTGATATGCGAGTGCTTTGAATTACAAGCATTCTCCTGGAATGGGTTATGCTCGTAATCCAAGGTTTTACTGTATTATGCATTGTGTGTTTAAATTTCTCTTGCGTAACAATACTCACTGTCTTGTTAGTGCACTTACCTATGCAAGACAATTCAAGTGTGGGGGCTCAATATATGCTGAAAATATTTTCTTAAATATCTAGTAATATGCCTTAAAGTAGCATTGTTTGGGTATGTACAAATGTTCTATTTTTTATATTATCTTTAATTACCGGGTCATATCTTGAGATCCTACCCTGTTACTGTTCCAAATTTACATATGAGTTAATAATTAATAAACACACAACAAAAGAAAAATTGAAAAAAAGTAATATAATAGAATATACAAAATATAACTTGTTATTAAAAAATGACCCAGTCCTGTGCAAGTAATGTGAATAATGTGTATAATGTGGTTAATAAATTCTTTCCAAATCAGACAATGTGATTGTCTGGATTTGTTTGCACATTTTGTCTCTCATAGTTGAGGTTCACCTATGATGACAATTACAGGCCTCTCTCATCTTTTTAAGTGGGAGAACTTGCACAATTGGTGGCTGACTAAATACTTTTTTGCCCCACTGTATATGATTTATTTTCTTTCCGCCTTTTTTTTTTTTTTTTTTGAGGGGTGGCGATGGGGGAATGGGCCTGCTCCCATGTTTCTCTTTTTCTCTTTTCTCCTGTTCATTATCTAGATGGCTCATGAGAATTAAGAGTATATGCTACGGTATAGATTTAGATTTATTTTTAAGTGCATGCAAGAGGATGGATCCATTTATGTACCTATATGTATTTTTTATGTATTTATGTATATTTTGAGAATGTTTTGTATCATTATGAATGATTTGAAAATTGTTTTGCAAAGTATGTATTTTTAATAAAAACAATTTAAACAAACAGATAGGAGGTGACCAGCAGCATAACAACGCTTAGCAAGGTAAATGGTCACATCCAATATATAACATCTTCCAGCGGAAAAGTGAGGATATACACTCACCGGCCATTTTCTTAGGTACACCTTGCTAATAACAGGTCGGACCCCCTTTTGTCTTCAGAACGATCTTAATTCTTCCTGGCATAGATTCGACAAGGTGTTGGAAACATTCCTCAGAGATTTTGGTCCATATTGACATGATAGCATCACACAGTTGTTGCAGATTTGTTGGCTGCACATCCATGATGAGAATCTCCCATTCCACCACATCCCAAAGGTGCTCTATTGGATTAAAATGTGGTGACTGTGGAGGCCATTGGAGTACAGTGAACTCATTGTCATGTTCAAGAAACCAGTTTGAGATGATTTGAGTTTTGTGACATGGTGCATTATCCTGCTTGAAGTAGCCATCAGAAAATGGGTACACTCGGGTAGGCCGTGGCGTTTAAACGATACTTAATTGGTAATAAGGGCCCCAAAGTGTGCCAAGAAAATATCCCCCACACACCATTATGCCACCACCACCATCCTGGACCGTTGATACAAGACAGGATGCTTTTATGCCTAATTCTGACCCTACCATCTGAATGTCACAGGGAGGGAGGGGGGAGAGAGGAGAGCAGTGAGATGACGGAGGCACATAACCTGACCATGGTAATCATGGATCAGCAGCAATGATTATCATGGTCAGCACACTAAGGAGGACACAAGAACAGGCAGGATCAACCTGTTTTTTCTTTCAATTTTTTCAGACTAAATGCATCTGCTCCTGACGAGGCGATTAACCGCCGAAACGCGTCGAGCCAATAAGCCTTTTAGTATCTCTGGTTCTCCTAGATGTACTATGGTTTTACAACATGTTGTGATTCAATTGTCTTGCAGTATCCTTGTTAACTTATGTCTTTATATGGAGCCTTATGGCCAAGATATATGTATAACTTATGTGGTTTTAATAAAATTTACTTTTTTTCAAATTAATTCATTGTTCCACCTATGTGCTTCATCTAAAGTCCAAAACTCGCCCCCTTCTTGTGTACACATTGATTAGGGATGGAGACACTTATCTAGGGTGTCTCATCTAAAGTCCCGCAGTTCCCCTTTCCCCAAATTCCCCCTTTTTACTAAATCAATTTAGGGATGGAGGCACATAGGTGGTTATTATTTTATATGATCTCTCCTCTTTTGTTATGTAATCATTTTTTGCAATTACGCCCATTTTCATTTTATATACTCATCAGCATTATATATTATTGTTGTTTAACATTTTTATTCCTCCCCTCTCTTTTTTTACTTTAATGCCCCTACAACATCCCTTTTTTTTTTTTTATTGTATTTATTTGTACGGTTATATATATATTTTTGCCCTTCTCTTGCCATCTGGCTTGCATCGGGTGGCGCTCTGCCGGCCGCTTTGTCCTTGTTTGCCCAATCCGGGAGCTGCGATGCTTTCCTGGCGCCCCCCCTTCCCCCCTTTTCCCAGCATCGCTGCTGGGCTCGGGAGGTGGGCGGGCTCATCCAGTTACGCATCAGCGCCACGCTGGATGCCGCTGCGTGGGAGGTCAATCATGACGTCATCACGCCGGCGTCCCCCACCACCTTATGAAGTGCGGTGTGGGGAGTTGGACACCCGTTGCTGCGAGCGGCCGGCGACGCTCCAGGCACGGACTCCCCTCCACTCCAGTCACGCCAGTGTGACGCAGGGGATGCAGCCCTGGGTTCGCTTGGGCCTCTCTCCCGGCTCCCGGCATGGTACGGGCGTCCTGGCTGGTTGCTGGTACCAGTGGTGCTCCCCGCACATTAGCACGAATTCCTCACTCACAACATACCAGGTAATACACAGTGACCCTAGTCGGAGCCTCACGCTCCCCTCTGTTCCCCTGCTTCCACCCTCCTTCCCCCTTTTCTTGTCCTCACCTCATGTTTCATCCCTACCCTCATGGGGAACTTTAGAAGGGGCGGGTCTACTTATGTATTACACAGTGGAGGAAGTTCCAATCAGGTCCGCCCCCTCGTAGAGCGGACCTGATGGGGAACTTCCTTTACTGTGTAATACATGAATAGACCCGCCCCTTCTCACGTTCCGCTAAGCGGACCAGATGCGGAACATGAGAAGGGGCGGGTCTATTCATGTATTACACAGTGAAGGAAGTTCCCATCAGGTCCACCCCCTCGTAGAGCTGGGGGTCCCCTTTGTTAAAGGGGTCTTCCAGATTCCGATAAGCCCCCCGCCCGCAGACCCCCACAACCACCGAGCAAGGGTTGTGGGGATGAGGCCCTTGTCCCCATCAACATGGGGACATCCTCCCCATGTTGAGGGCATGTGGCCTGGTATGGTTCAGGAGCGGGGGGGCGCTCTCTCGTCCCCCCCTCTTTTCCTGCGGCCGGCCAGGTTGCGTGCTCGGATAAGGGTCTGGTATGGATTTTTGGGGGGACTCCATGCCATTTTTTTTTTTTACATTTGGGGTGGAGTTCCCCTTAACCACTTAACAACCACCTGCCGACAAATAACGGCGGCAGGGTGGTTGCTTAACTCTGGGAGGACGTTATATAACGTCCTCCCAGAATCGCGCTCCCGCGCGCCCCCTGGGGCGCGCACACGGGAAACTCCGTGACCGCCGGGTCCAGAGGACCCGGCGGATCACGAATCGCGGTAAATCGCCGCTGATAGCGGCCGTTTACCACGTGATCGCTCCGTCAAATGACGGAGCAATCACTTGTAAACAGACCGGCGTCATTTGATGACGCCGGTTCCTCCCTCCCCTCTCTGTACCGATCGGTACAGTGTGAGAGGGGAGGGGGAGGGAGCGGATGGCAGCAGCAGCACTGTGGGCTGGATCTGTGACAATTGCAGTCACAGATCCAGCCATCCATCCATCCCTGCTCAGCCATCCCTGTGCTATACCCTGCCAATACTCTGCAATACACCCTGCCAATACTCTGCAAAATACCCTGGTGCAATACTCTGCAATACCCTGGTGCAATACTCTGCAATACTCTGCAATACCCTGGTGCAATACTCTGCAATACCCTGGTGCAATACTCTGCAATACCCTGCGAAATACTCTGCAATACCCTGCGAAATACTCTGCAATACCCTGGTGCAATACTCTGCAATACCCTGGTGCAATACTCTGCAATACCCTGCAAAATACTCTGCAATACCCTGCAAAATACTCTGCAATACCCTGCGCAATACTCTGCACAATACTCTGCAATACCCTGCACAATACTCTGCAATACCCTGCACAATACTCTGCAATACCCTGCACAATACTCTGCAATACCCTCCACAATACTCTGCAATACCCTCCACAATACTCTGCAATACCCTCCACAATACTCTGCAATACCCTCCACAATACCCTGTGCAATACCCTCCACAATACCCTGCCATACACCGCAATACTCCGCAATGCCCTGCAATACTCCGCAATGCCCTGCAATACTCCGCAATGCCCGGCAATACTCCGTAATGCCCGGCAATACTCCGCAATGCCCGGCAATACTCCGCAATGCCCGGCAATACTCTGCAATAACCACTTCCCGCCCTCCGGCCGTCATATGACGTCCTTGACTTTGTGCGGGGATATCTGAATGATGGGAGCAGCTACAGGCATCATTCAGATATCGGCTTTTTCAGCCGGCGATTCCCTACACCATAAGAACAATCATAGCGGCTGTTCCGCCGCTTGATCATTCTTACGGGAGGCGAGAGGGGATGTCCCCCCCCCCCGCCGCCCTCCGGTGCTTCTACCGACTCACCGCTACGATCAAAGCCAGGATTGTTGTTTTGTTTTTTTGTATTTTTTTTCAGGCTTCCCAGCCTAGAGGTGAGATGTGGGGTCTTATTGACACCCCCCCCCATATCTCACTGTAAAGAGGACCTGTCATGCCATATTCCTATTACAAGGGATGTTTACGTTCCTTGTAATAGGTATAAAAGTGATCAAAAAAATGTTTAGGGCGGAAAAACATGTCAAACTAAAATAAATAAAGTAAAATGAAGAATAAATTTTTTTTTTTTTTTTTTAAAGCGCCCCTGTCCCCGTGAGCTCGCATACAGAAGCGAACGCATACGTAAGTCCCGCCCACATATGAAAACGGTTTTCAAACCACACATGTGAGGTATCTCTGCGAACGTTAGAGCGAGAGCAATCATTTTGGCCCTAGACCTCCTCTGTAACTCAAAACATGTAACCAGTAAAAATATTTAAAGCGTCGCCTATGGGGATTTTTTAAGTAGCAAAGTTTGGCGCCATTCCACGAGTGTGTGCAATTTTTAAGGGCGACATGTTAGGTATCTATTTACTCTGCGTAACTTCATCTTTCACATTATGCAAAAACATTGGGCTAACTTTACTGTTTTTTTTTTTTTTTAAGCACAAAACATTTTTTTTCCGTAAAAAACGCGTTAAAAAAATTGCTGCGCAAATATCGTGCGAGATAAAAAGTTGCAACAACCACCATTATATTCTCTAAGGTCTTTGCTAAAAAAACATATATAATGTTTTGGGGTTCTATGTAATTTTCTAGCAAATAAATGATGATTTTTACATGTAGGAGAGAAATGTCAGAATTGGCCTTGGTGCTCCAGAACGCCTGAAGGTGCTCCCTGCATGTTGGGCCTCTGTATGTGGCCACGCTGTGTAAAAGTCTCACACATGTGGTATCGCCATACTCAGGAGTAATAGCAGAATGTGTTTTGGGGTGTAATTTGTGGAATGCATATGCTGTGTGTGAGAAATAACCTGCTAATATGACAATTTTGTGAAAAAAAAAAAAGAGAAAAAAAAAATCTTGATTTTGCAAAGAATTGTGGGAAAAAATGACAACTTCAAAAAACTCACAATGCCTCTTTCTGAATACCTTAGAATGTCTTCTTTCCAAAAAGGGGTCATTTGGGGGGTATTTGTACTTTTCTGGCATGTTAGGGTCTCAAGAATTGAGATAGGCCGTCAGTACTTCAGGTGTGATCAATTTTCAGATATTGGCACCATAGCTTGTGGACTCTATAACTTTCACAAAGACCAAATAATATACACCAATTTGTACTTATTTTTACCAAAGATATGTAGCAGTATAAATTTTGGCCAAAATTTATGAAGAAAAAATAGTAATTTGCAAAATTTTATAACAGAAACGAAAAAAAAATCATTTTTTTACAAAATTTTCAGTCTTTTTTCTCTTATAGCGCAAAAAATAAAAAACCCAACAGTGATTAAATACCACCAAAAGAAAGCTCTATTTGTGTGAAAAAAAGGACAAAAATTTCATTTGGGTACAGTGTTGTATGACTGAGTAATTGTCATTCAAAATGTGAGAGCACCGAAAGCTGAAAATTGGTCTGGTTATTAAGGGGGTTTAAGTGCCCAGTGGTCAAGTGGTTAAAATCCATGCCAGATCTGAAGGGCCTGGTATGGATATTTAGGGGGAACCGCACGTCATTTTTTTTTAATTTGCGGCGGGGTTCCACTTAATATCCATTCCAGACCTGAAGGGCCTGGTAATTGCATTTGGGGGAACCCCCACGCTTTTTTTTTTTTTATCAATGACTTTTCTATGTATTGATAAAAGCCGACAATTCATTAATAGCCGCGAGTGAGTTTTGAAATGACTTTTTTTCCTTCAAAAATGACATTTTGCGCAGGGACAGTTCTAAGCACGGGAAACATGCGCGACTTTACATGCATATCATACACACCCCCCAGGTACGAAATTTAAAGGAATATTTCACTTTTATTGTTTCACTTTAGGGCTCTTTCACACGGGGCGGATCCGTGAAGATCCGCCCCGTGAAGCTCTGCTTGCTCAGCGGGGATCGCTCCGTTGATCCCCGCTGAGCTGGCGGATGACTGGGCGGTCCCCGCACACTGTGCAGGGACCGCCCTGTCAGAGCGCCGCTCTCCCCTATGGGGGATCGGATGATGACGGGCCGTAAAGTCCGTTGTCATCCGATCCGCTCCGCCGACGGAAGGAAAAATAGGGTTTTCCTCCGTCACACTTTGGCGGAGCGGATGTCAGCGGACATGTCACCGCTGACATCCGTGCCTCCATAGGGCTACATGGAGCGTGCGTGCAGGTCCGCCTAAAAAACTGACAGGCGGACCTGAACGGACCCTCCGTGTGAAAGGGGCCTTCAGCATTATTAAAATCACTGCTCCCAAAAAAACGGCCGTTTTTAAAACTTTTTTTTGCATTGATACATGTCCCCTGGGGCAGAACCCGGGTCCCCAATTACTTTTTAGGACAATAACTTGCATATAAGCCTTTATAATTAGCACTTTAGATTTCTCCCATAGACTTTTCAAATTTGCCGCGAACACCCCAAATTGTTCGCTGTTCGGCGAACGGGCGAACAGGCAATGTTTGAGTTGAACATGAGTTCGACTCAAACTCGAAGCTCATCCCTATTCTTGAGACTTGTCTAATTCGTCCACAACGATGCGACTCCATCTATGCACGACCCATTCAGGCAGTTTCTTGAGAAGCTTGTGGTTTTATTCACAATCATTTAGAATAGCTAGGCCTTTAACATGGGGAATGGCCTCCACACAGCCTTGGAAAACTCTCTTAAACAGGGTCGTTTGCTGATATCTTTGGCCATTTAGTCAGCCTTTCTCTGAAAGCTATTTGCACTATGAATGGACCTCCATACCTGTCCTGTAGGATTCCCCAGGCACCTAGATAAGTGTCTTCTGAATTCCAATAGAAGAAATCTTCCACTGCCTCGAGCTTCACCACTGAGATACCTCTTCAAGTGCAGCATTTTTGCGCACACAGGGATTGGTTTTTGATCAATCAGCGCCATAAAGGATATCTTCCAATCTATGAACTTTAAAGGATCACCTGTAAATACAGTTGGTTCAGTTATAGGGAGACGGTTGGAGATAAGCAGACTTGCATGTCCTGGAATTAGACTTCCTTCTTCTTGTGGTCTTGACACCTCAAGTGGTGTATTTGAAGGTTGAAATGGCACAGCTTTCGGATTCCAGGAGGTTTGTGGTTCATTCTTTTTGTAAAGGTTTTGCACCTTGTGGTCTGTTCACAATATTCAAAACTATCATAGGCGTTGTAAGCTTTCACTCTTGCTGCAGCTACCTTGACTTCATTTTCTGCTTGTAGCTGTTGCAGTCTTGTCTTTTCCTCATCTAACTTAAGTTTAATTTCTGCCTCCATTTTGCTCAGCTTAGCTTGTTGCTCAAGCATCTGTTGCATTGCCTTTGCCTGTTCTATCTTGGCTGCAAGGTCGGCTTCTGCGTCTGCACATTTGCTAGAAGATCTGGAAGTGGCTCTCGAGCTTGAGCTAGAGTCTGGTAATGACTCTGAGAGGACAGTTTCTGTTTCTGTGCTTCCAAAGAGTGACTTGTGCTCTTCTTTATTAAAGTGGAGCTCTACCCTAAAGTGGAACTTCCGCTCATCGGAACCCTCCCCCCTCTGGTGTCACATTTGGCACCTTTCAGGGGGGGGGGGAGGTGGGGATGCAGATACCTGTCTAAAACTGGTATTTGCACCCACTTCCGGGAGTCCTCTCTGTGGGTATTCTGCAGGTTGTACGTCACTTCCCGCAGAATACCCGTTGTGTTCTGGGAAACACTTGGCTCCCAGAACACAACGGGGACCAGTGAGAACGGCGCAGCGCGACTCGCGCATGCGCCGTAGGGAACCTGGCAATGAAGCCGCAAGGCTTCACTTCCTGGTTCCCTCACCGAGGATGGCGGTGGGGGCAGCAGAGTAACGAGCGGTTGCTCGTCTTCTGCTGCCGACGTCGCTGGACTCCAGGACAGGTAAGTGTCATAATATTAAAAGACAGCAGCTGCAGTATTTGTAGCTGCTGGCTTTTAATATATTTTTTTTCGGCGGAGCTCAGCTTTAAGTACCATCCTCACTCTTTCCTTCTCAAGTTGATCATTAAAGGTTTCCTCCACATTCTCTATCCATTTGCTGGAGGGGTTGCAGATTTCAGCTGTTAACATGGTGCATGCATCCATTCTTTTAACAACGTATGAGGTAGTGGGATAATTACGGCAAAGGGACTCATACTGTTGGTGTACTAACGCTTCTTTGGCTTTAATCTCCTTCATTCTTGTTCCTAGGTCTTCGGCTAAGCAGAGTTCTTTAACTTTGTCCTAATTTCTTTTGCTAGCTCCTTCCAAGAGTCGTACACCTTGTTAAATGCTATTTCATTTTTCTTAACTGTTTCTTTGTGCATTTCTAGGCCTTTTTCTGTTAAGCTTCGCTCTCTGGAGCTGGACTGCACTTGTTGTGACTCGGTGGGTTTGTCTGTTTCTTTAGTGGGTGACAACATTTTGTTCTAGTGTGCCTTTGCCTTTCAAGTGTGTGTGTGCCTGAAACCTAATCTGAATGAGAGTTGGCTCAAACTTGCTACCAATAGGCTATGAAAGAAAATAGGTATTTACACTTGTAATTTATAAGATTAGCAAACAATGCATACCAAACGACAAAATGTTGTTAAACGAATATACTGCTGATATTTTTTAACCAGACAAATTACCCTTTACGTAATTAACAACAGTTTAGCGGATTAGGAATTTAGGAGATTAGAATTTGACACTAGGCACTCATATCACAAATATAATAACAGTCATTGCGTTAGTAAAATATTCATTATTTGGTTCGTATACTAATTAAAGGCGATTTCCGGACCGCGAATAAAGCAGCCCGCTATATTTAAATGTCCATGTGATGCGTTTACTTTTCAGCTTAGTCTCTGTTGCTAAGATGGCGTCCGCACGTGTCCTTGCGAGGTGTTGGGAAGTTTGATTAAAACAGCGACGCAGCCGGTGATGACAGATGTGGCGTTGAGTCTCCACCACAGCGACAAGTTTTCACTGTAGCGGCCCCATTGGCTTTGAGTAAATAACGAGAGGAGAGCTTCTGACGGGTGCAGTACTTTTATTTCTTTTGCCTCAAAGGTGTGCATTAAGGTTGAACACCACAGAGGTTAATATTTTAACTCCTTAACCACTTAACGACCGCCCACTGTAAATATACGTCAGCAGAATGGCACCGACAGGCAGAATCATGTATATGTACGTGATTGCCTTTGTATAGTTGGGGGGTCAGATCGGACCCCCCTTCTTTACAGTGAGCGGTCGTTTTACCTTCGGGAGCGATCCGGCATGAGGGGACGGCCATTCGATTCCGGCCACCCCCTCTCGATCGCTCCCGGCGAATGAGAGAGCTTCCCCTGCCTGCCAGGAAGGAGGAAGTGATGTCATCTCTCCTGGGGCGCTCACATATACCGAGCGCCGTACAGGAGAAGATGCCAGGTTAGTACACAGAACAGCACACTGACACCAGGACACATAGGCACATAAATCGCCCCCCCAGGCCCCCCCAGACACCCCCAGATGACCCCCCAGCCCCCCCCAGCCCCCAGTCACAGTGTCACTGATTGCAGTGACCATTTATTTAGTGATCACTGCAATCAGTGACATTTGTGACTGTAAAAGTGTCAGTACATTTAGTTTTAGGTCCAGTGTAGCCCCCTAACCCCCCCCTAATAAAGGTTTAACCCCCTGATCGCCCCCCAGGTAACCCTTTCACCCCCTATCACCACTGTCACTAAGCAATCATTTTTCTGATCGATGTCTTAGCGTCGGTGATGCTGATCGGTAGCCAGTAATTTTTTTTAGGTTCGCCGCAGGTTTTTATAGCGTCGGGTACCCCCATATATTACCTAATGAAGGTTTAACCCCCTTGATCGCCCCCCAGGTAACCCTTTCACCCCCTATCACCACTGTCACTAAGTTATAATTTTTCTGATCGATGTCTTAGCGTCGGCGATGCTGATCGGTAGCCAGTAATTTTTTTTAGGTTCGCCGCAGGTTTTTATAGCGTCGGGTACCCCCATATATTACCTAATAAAGGTTTAACCCCCTTGATCACCCCCCAGGTAACCCTTTCACCCCCTAGCACCGCCGTGGCTATGCGATCATTTTTCTGATCGATGTCTTAGCGTCGGTGATGCTGATCGGTAGCCAGTAATTTTTTTTAGGTTCGCCGCAGGTTTTTATAGCGTCGGGTACCCCCATATATTACCTAATAAAGGTGTAACCCCCTTGATCACCCCCCAGGTAACCCTTTCACCCCCTAGCACCGCCGTCACTATGCGATCATTTTTCTGATCGATGTCTTAGCGTCGGTGATGCTGATCGGTAGCCAGTAATTTTTTTTAGGTTCGCCGCAGGTTTTTATAGCGTCAGGTACCCCCATTTATTATCTAATAAAGGTTTAACCCCCTGATCGCCCCCCAGGTAACCCTTTCACCCCCTATCACCACTGTCGCTAAGCAATCGTTTTTATGATCGTTGTCTTAGTGTCGGTGATGCCGATAGGTAGCCAGTAATTTTTTTTTAGGTTCGCCGTCAGGTTTTTATATAGCGTCAGGTACCCCCATATATTACCTAATAAAGGTTTTAACCCCCTAATTGCCCCTAGTTAACCCTTTCACCAGTGATCATCATATAAGTGTTACGGGTGACGCTGGTTAGTTAGTTTGCTTTTTATAGTGTCAGGGCACCCGCCGTATATAACCCAATAAAGGTTTAACCCCCTGATCGCCCGGCGGGTGATATCAGTTAGGTTTTAGCGTCAGAGAGGGTCTGCGTCACACCCCAGGCAGCGTCAGGTTAGTGCCAGTAGCGCTAACACCCACACGTGAAGCATACACCCCCCTTAGTGGTATAGTATCTGATCAGCTCAATATCTGATCTGATCAGATCTATACTAGCGTCCCCAGCAGTTTAGGGTTCCCAAAAACGCAGTGTTAGCGGGATCAGCCCAGATACCTGCTAGCACCTGCGTTTTGCCCCTCCGTCCAGCCCAGGCCACCGAAGTGCAGTATCGATCGATCACTGTCACTTGCAAAACACAACACACATAACTGCAGCGTTCGCAGAGACAGGCCTGATCCCTGCGACTCCAGTGCTGTAGGAGGTAATTTCACCACCACAGTTAAAAAAAAAAAGCATATATGCCGAAGCATTGGGGCAGCAGGGGCGGAGGAGCGATTTTGCTCCTAATGCCGCATATATACGGTCGAAATTCCGACGGAGGCTTGCCCGTGGAAAAGTCTGACCATATGTACGCGGCATAACTTTTGCGAGAAGATGCCCCCATGCTTCGGCATATATAAATGGTGCATGTATGCCCATCATTAGAAGTGGGTGGATGAAGGGCGGTATTCTAATGGTGGGCATACCCACCGATCAATCTTTTTTTTTCGTTCAGCCAACAGGCTGCATGAAAAAAAAGATTACAATACATGTCCAACAAGGACCAGCAACGTACTGGTATGTTGCTGGACTTTGAATGTTTATACCAGAATGATGCCTGCGGGTTTAGGTATCATCTTGGTATCATTCTTTTCAGCCAGCGGCCGGCTTTCATGTAAAAGCAATCCTAGTGGCTAATTAGCCTCTGGACTGCTTTTACAAGCAGTGGGAGGGAATGTCCCCCCCCGGATATAAACAGCGCCATTGGGAAATTGGGAAAGCATTTTATCACACCGATCTTGGTGTGGTCAGATGCTTTGAGGGCAGAGGAAAGATCTAGGGTCCAATAGACCCCAGTTTTTTCAAAAAAGAGTACCTGTCATTACCTATTGCTATCATAGGGGATATTTACATTCCCTGAGATAACAATAAAAGTGATAAAAATAAATAAATATGGAAGCAACAGTTTAAAAATAAAATAAAAAAGCAAAATTAATAATAAAAAAAAAAAAAAGCACCCCTGTCCTGCCCTGCTCTTGCCCAATGGCGAACGCAAGCGTCGGTCTGGCGTCATATGTAAACAGCAATTGCACCATGCATGTGAGG
Organism: Rana muscosa; assembly: GCA_029206835.1. Taxonomy (NCBI): domain Eukaryota; kingdom Metazoa; phylum Chordata; class Amphibia; order Anura; family Ranidae; genus Rana; species Rana muscosa. The sequence goes on along the minus strand of CM055116.1, from coordinate 896,041,263 downwards.
TATCACCGCGAAGGTCAGATCGAGGGCAGTAATTTTAGCAGTAGACCTCCTCTGTAAATCTAACGGGGTAACCTGTAAATGCTTTTAAAGGCTTTTAAAAATGTATGTAGTTTGTCGCCAATGCGCGTTTGTGCGAAATTTTAAAGCATGTCGTGTTTGGTATCTATGTACTCGGCCTAAGATCATCTTTTTTATTTCATCAAACATTTGGGCAATATAGTGTGTTTTAGTGCATTAAAATTAAAAAAAGTGTATTTTTTCCCCAAAAAATGCGTTTGGAAAATCGCTGCGCAAATACTGTGTAGAAAAAAAAAATTCAACACCCACCATTTTATTCTGTAGGGCCTTTGCTTTAAAAATATATATAATGTTTGGGGGTTCAACATAATTTTCTTGCAAAAAAAAATATGTTTTCATGTAAACAAAAAGTGTCAAAAAGGGCTTTGTCTTCAAGTGGTTAGAAGAGTGGATGTAAGCTTCCTAATGTTGTGTATAAAATGCCAGAACAGTTCAAAACCCCCCCAAATGACCCCATTTTGGAAAGTAGACACCCCAAGCTATATACTGAGAGGCATGTCGAGTCCATGGAATATTTTATATGTTGACACAAGTTGCGGAAAAATAATTTTTTTTTTTTTTTTTTTTGCACAAAGTTGTCACTAAATGATATATTGCTCAAACATGCCATGGGCATATGTGGAATTACACCCCAAAATACATTCTGTTGCTTCTCCTGAGTACGGGGATACCACATGTGTGAGACTTTTTGGGAGCCTAGCCGCGTACGGGACCCCAAAAACCAAGCACCGCCTTCAGGCTTTCTAAGGGTGTCAATTTTTGATTTCACTTCTCACTGCCTATCACAGTTTCGGAGGCCATGGAATGCCCAGATGGCACAAAACCCCCCCAAATGACCCCATTTTGGAAAGTAGACACCCCAAGCTATTTGCTGAGAGGTATTGTGAGTATTTTGCAGATCTCGCTTTTTGTCACAAAGTTTTGAAAATTGAAAAAAAAAAAGAAAAAAAAAAAAAAATGTTCTTTCTTCATTTTCAAAAACAAATGAGAGCTGTAAAATACTCACCATGCCTCTCAGCAAACAGCTTGGGGTGTCTACTTTCCAAAATGGGGTCATTTGGGGGGGTTTTGTGCTATTTTGGCATTTTATGGCCTTCAAAACTGTGATAGGTAGTGAGGAGTGAAATCAAAAATTTGCACCCTTAGAAATCCTGGAGGCGGTGCTTGGTTTCCGGGGTCCCGTACGTGGCTAGGCTCCTAAAAAGTCCCACACATGTGGTATCCCCGTACTCAGGAGAAGCAGCAGAATGTGTTTTGGGGTGCAATTCCACATATAACCATGGCATGTGTGAGCAATATATCATTTAGTGACAACGTTTTGTAATTTTTTTTTTTTTTTGTCATTATTCAATCACTTGGGACAAAAAAAAAAAATATTCAATGGGCTTAACATGCCTCTCAGCAATTTCCTTGGGGTGTCTACTTTCTAAAATGGGGTCATTTGGGGGGGGGGGTTTGTGCTATTTTGGCATTTTATGGCCTTCAAAACTGTGATAGGTAGTGAGGAGTGAAATCAAAAATTTGCGCCCTTAGAAATCCTGAAGGCGGTGCTTGGTTTCCGGGGTCCCGTACGTGGCTAGGCTCCTAAAAAGTCCCACACATGTGGTATCCCCGTACTCAGGAGAAGCAGCAGAATGTATTTTGGGGTGCAATTCCACATATAACCATGGCATGTGTGAGCAATATATCATTTAGTGACAACTTTTTGTAATTTTTTTTTTTGTCATTATTCAATCACTTGGGACAAAAAAAAAAAAATATTCAATGGGCTCAACATGCCTCTCAGCAATTTCCTTGGGGTGTCTACTTTCTAAAATGGGGTCATTTGGGGGGGTTTTGTACTGCCCTGTCATTTTAGCACCTCAAGAAATGAGATAGGCAGTCATAAATTAAAAGCTGTGTAAATTCCAGAAAATGTACCCTAGTTTGTAAACGCTATAACTTTTGCGCAAACCGATAAATATACGCTTATTGACATTTTTTTTACTAAAGACATGTGGATGAATACATTTTGGCCTAAATGTATGACTAAAATTGAGTTTATTCGATTTTTCTTATAACAAAAAGTAGAAAATATCATTTTTTTAAAAAAAATTCGGTCTTTTTCCGTTTATATCGCAAAAAATAAAAAATCGCAGAGGCAATCAAATACCATTAAAAGAAAGCTCTATTTGTGGGAAGAAAAGGACGCAAATTTCGTTTGGGTACAACATTGCATGTCCGCACAATTTACAGTTAAAGCAGCGCAGTGCAAAATTCTGAATTCACCTCTGGTCCTCTAGCTACCAAATGGTCCGGGGCTTAAGTGGTTAAACACCATAAGCACCATAAGTACCGATTGCACTGTGAAAACTATAAAATGACATACAATACATTAGTTTACAGAGATCACCAAAAAGGGGGTTGCAACAGAATTACAAATGTGGAGTTACAAAGTGGTGTTCAGTTATCTACACACATATATCTAAATTAACATTAAACATTAAACATCTAAAGAAACATGACTATATGTTCAAAACATGTGTATTGTCTACAGCCAGGCCCGGACTGGCCATAGGGCACATCGGGCACTTGCCCTGTGGGCCGTTGCGGGCCGCATTTTCTTGTGGGGCCAGGGCAGCCGAGCTGCTTCTTGAGCCCCCACCGCTCGCCCGGCCTCTCCGAGGCTGGCTGGCCGGCCGTCCGGCCGGCCGCCATTACAGTTCGGCCGTCGGGCTGGGGGGCGCAGACTACAGGTCACGCTACCTGTGACCGTGAAGAGGGAGGGGATCTACATGAGTGCGGCCGCCGGCCGGTGTTCAAGTGAGTGTGTCTCAGTCTCCATGCGTGCGCCTGGATAGGAGAAGCCGCTGCAGACACAGTAGAAGAATCCATCTCTTTATTTTTCTCCCACAGCCTGTGAATGCCTGCTTCTCACTCTCTCCCTTCCGTGGGCATTCAGAGGCTGTAGGAGAAAAATAAAGGGATAGGTTCTTCTACTGTGTGTGCAGCTGCTTCTCCTAATCAGCCTCTTTCTACTGCCCCCTAGTGCTTATAGGCTGCCACCCTGCTCTCAGGCTCTCCCACTGCACTCCAGCCCCCCCCCCAGTGATCTCCAACTCCCCCCAGTGCTCTCCAGCCCCTGTACACTCTGGTCCCCCCAGAGCTCTCCAGCCCCTCCCAGTGCTCCTCAGCCCCCCTGTACTCTCCAGCCCCAAGTGCTCTCTAGCCCCCCCCAGTGCTCTCAGGCCCCCCTGTGCTCTCTCCCCAGTGCTCTCCAGCCCCCCAGTGCTCATCAGCCCCCCTGTACTCTCTGGCCCCCCAGTGATCTCCAGCCCTCCGTGCTCTCCATCCCCCAGTGCTCTCAGGCCCCCCCAGTGCTCTCCAGCCCTCTGTACTCTCCGCCTCCCCAGTGCTCTCCAGCCCTCCTCCAGTGCTCTCAGCCCCCCCAGTGCTCTCCAGCCCTCCGAGCTCTCCAGCCCCTCCCAGTGCTATCAGGCCCCCCTGTGCTCATCAACCCCTGTACTCTCCGGCCCCCAGTGCTCATCAGCCCCCCTGTACTCTCTGGCCCCCCCAGTGCTCTCCAGCCCTCTGTGCTCTCAGGCCCACCAGTGCTCTCCAGCCCCCCAGTGCTCTCCAGCCCTCCCCCAGTGCTCTCAGGCCCCCCAGTGCTCTCAGGCCCCCCAGTGCTCTCAGGCCCCCCAGTGCTCTCAGGCCCCCCAGTGCTCTCAGGCCCCCCAGTGCTCTCCAGCCCCACCCAGTGCTCTCAGGCCCCCCTGTGCTCATCAACACCTGTACTCTCCGCCCCCCCTAATGCTCTCCAGCCCCTCCCAGTGCTCTCAGGCCCCCCAGTGCTCATCAGCACCCCTGTACTCTCTGGCCCCCCAGTGCTCTCCAACCCTCCGTGCACGCCAACCCTCCGTGCTCTCCAGCCCCCCCATCGCTCTCCAGCCCTCCCCCAGTGCTCTCCAGCCCTCCGTGCTCTCCAGCCCCTCCCAGTGCTCTCCAGCCCCTCCCAGTGCTCTCCAGCCCCTCCCAGTGCTCTCAGGCCGCCCCTGTGCTCTCAGGCCGCCCAGTGCTCTTAAGCCCCCCATGCTCTCCACTCCCCTGTGCTCTTCACCTCCCTGTGCTATTCGCCTTCCATGTTCTCTGCCCCTGCTTGTGCTCTCCAGCCCCCCCGTGGTCCCCGCCCCCTCAGTGCTCTCCGACCCCCCGTGCTCTCCAGCCCCTCTGTGCTCTCCGCCTCCCGTGTTCTCTGCCCCTGCTTGTGCTCTCTGGCTCCCGCTAGTGTTCTCCACCCCCATGCTCTTCACCCCCTGTGCTCTCTGGCCCCCTTAGTGCTCTCCACACTCCCCTGTGTTCTCCCCCCACATTCTCCGCCCCCCCATGCTCTCCGTGGCTCCCGGTAAATTAGCCATGGGCTGCTCAGTCTAAAATGCCCGGGCCTAATTTTTGTCCCAGTCCGGGCCTGTCTACAGCATATCTTTTAACTAACAGCATGGACACAATTTATGCCTAAAACATATATACTGACATTGACAATGCACCTTTACTGCATTACCTTGCTCCACTTGCCAAGGGGTGCAAACTTTAAACTTTAGAAAACTTCCATGAAACCATCACCTTCTCACAAGCCTAGCTAGCTTGCCTGTAAATGCTGGAACAAATGAGGGCCTCCTTTATCTCAAACTAGAAGAAGGAGGAAGTGTCTGGTGATTAAAAGATTCCCCAGGGGAACAAGTAAGGCAATAATGGTTCTACCTGCCAGTCAGTTTTAAAGATTTAAAGCGACAGGCGGACAGTTACAGAAACGGTGCAGAAAACACTGTCAAAAAGATACCACAAACAGCAATAATAATCTGCCTCTTCTTCTAATAACACTGATAAAACTGTTAATTAAATTTTAAAAAGTTTGTCAAAACAACATAGCACATTACACTAGAAGAAATATTGGTGATAGTGATGAACAATTAACTGTGGCAATAGTGGTAGATGCAATTTAAAGCGGAGCTCCCCTGAAAAAAAAATATTAAAAGCCAGCAGCTACAAATACTGCATCTGCTGACTTTTAATATTAGGACACTTACCTGTCCTGGAGTCCAGCGACGTCGGCAGCAGAAGACGAGCAATCGCTCATCACTCTGCTGCCCCCACCGCCATCCTCGGTGAGGAAACCAGGAAGTGAAGCCTTGCGGCTTCACTGCCCGGTTCCCTACGGCGCATTCGCTAGTCGCGCTGCGCCGTTCTCACTGGTCCCTGTTGTGTTTTGGGAGCCGAGTGTCTCCCAGAACACAACGGGTATTCTGCGGGAAGTGACGTCCTACCCGCAGAATACCCGCAGAGAGGACTCCCGGAAGTGGGTACAAATACCTGTCTTAAACAGGTATCTGCACCCCCCTCCCCCCTGAAAGGTGCCAAATATGACACCGGAGGGGGGGAAGGTTCCGATGAGCGGAAGTTCCACTTTAGGGTGGAGCTCCACTTTAAATACGTTTTTAGGTTTCTCGAGTTATATTTTAGACTTCAAGTACAGGCATTTTATTTTTCATTTTGGATAGAGTAAGGGAGGGTTATAACCCCTGTCAGATTTTTTTTCGCCATCTGTCTCCCATTGCGGAAATTTTCCTTCACTTCCTGTCCCATAGCCAAACAGGAAGTGAGAGGAAATCCCTGCAAATTAAGGACAATTTCTTGGGGTTCCCCAAGTCACCAGTACTAGTGCCCCAATTAGAAGATTTCCCCTCTATTACTTTTCTGGGTACAACCCAAAATTTGGTGTTTTTTTTTGCACTTTCATTGATAATGGTAAACAGGACAAATAGAGAACGGGAATCTCCTTAACGGGGTACAGACAGCAATAAAATCTGACAAGCGTTCTAATCCATCTGCACACTATCCAAAACGAAAAAAATTAATAAAAATTTGTTATATTTTTACTTTTTGATAAATAACCCAAAACACTGATGCCGCGTACACACGACCATTTTTCTCGTCGGGAAAAATTTAATTTTTCCTCTTTGAGGAGAAAAACGACCGTGTGTGGGCTTTTGGTCATTTTTCCCGACGAGAAAAACGGCATTAATCACAACGAGAAAAATTTTTCTCGTCATGATTCACAACATTTTTTTCCGCGGCAGTTTTCCCATAGGGAAACACTGCCAGGGAGCCTGCACACGGTCGTTTTTCACGACCAAGAGAAAAAATGACGGGAAAAACGGCCGTGTGTAGGGGAACAAGCCGTTCCTCGTTTTTCCCGTCGATTTTCTTGACAGTGTTTTCACCGTCGAGAAAATCGATTGTGTGTACGCAGCATAAGACAAAAATGAAACAAAATGTAGATATATAAAGAACACATATTGTTTTTCCCTTTACGTTTGTTAAACATGCCTGACATAATACAGGTAAATGTAATTCTATCAATATAATTCCATAAGTTATTCGTGTGTCACATTACATCTGGCCTGTCAAAGCTGAAAGTTCAGCAACAGGGAGAGGACAGGATAGGCCTGCAGTGAAGATTACCTCAGAATCCAGTAGCCTGCCCATCATGGGACATACTTCATTACAGGTAAGTAATGTAACTAAAGCTGTAGAAAAAATGTTTTTAGCTAAACTTCAGTGACAAAATATTCATTTGGTGGATCCATGTGTAGGGATCTACTGTCCTCTACTGTATGTAAGTGGTTCTGCTACTTAACATTCACAGAAAAATTTTATGTGCATCACTTCCTGTCTCTGTGTGTCTGGGTCAAAAACCCCAGAAGGAGGAAGTGGACAGGGAGATAGAGAACTGAGCCACGTGACCTTATACACACAGGGGTTGCTATTGGTGCTGTACTTTCACCTAGATCAGAAGCAGAGGCTATTAGGCAAGTATTCCTATATTCAAAAAATTCAACTGTAGCTGCCCATAGCTTCTTGAGCGTGTATCTAAATCTTTATGACATACTTATTTTTGTCCTATTGTTATTATCTAACATGCGTGTGCAGTGCCAGATAGCTGGGTCTGTGTTACCGTACATATGTAATGGTCACCTTCCAGTATATCAGTAGGTGAACATGTTTATTGCAATAGAGTTTATATACAGCTCTTGTTATTTTAGTTAACCCTGTCCCCTCTTGTCTGGGAGTCTATAGCTAGGTTTCGCTCAGGGCTTAATAACCAGTATAGGCTAGAGCCAGGTTAGGCATTCAACGGCCACTTCTGGTAATAAATGTCAGATTAGAAACTGCTAGGAACTAAAGTGCATTGCTTGCCACCTGCAAAGGTGAGCAGTTTATATTGGTACACTTTCCAGATCTGTAATTGTACATACTAATGCCCTGTACACACGATCGGAATTCCGATGGGCTAAAATCCGATATAATTTTTTGTCGGAATTCGGTTCAAAGCTGTCTTGCATACACACCATCAGAACAAATTCCGACCGTCCAAAACGGGGTGACGTACAACACGTACAACGTCACTATAAAGGGGATCCTTTACCTTCCTTTACCACAGGAGCAATTACATAACGCACGGCTACAGCTCCTTGATGCCCAGGACTTTCCTTGCAGACTCTGCATACCTGCCTTCAGCTTCATTTTCCATCTGGGACCAACATCTTCCCCATGGACTACTGTTGATGACACTGGACCACCCACACATTATATATGCCTAATAACTTCCTTCCATTTGTGAGTAGCACTTAGTTTAGCGCACCTTCCTTTCCTCACTTTTTATGGCAATACCATGCATATTGACCTTTAAAATTAGCACTTTTGATTTTTCACGTTTGTGTCCCATAGACTTTAACGGTGTTCGCATGTTCGAACAAATTGTTTGCATGTTCTGCCGTGAACCGAACCGGGGGGTGTTTGGCTCATCCCTAGTTAGGTTATAAAAAAATATCCAAATCTTTGATGATCCCTAGAAGCACCATCAAATCTATCATAACCAAATGGAAAGAACAGAGCACAACAGCCAACCTGCCAAGAGATGGCCGCACACCAAAACTCACGGACCGGGAAAGGAGGGCAATATTCAGAGAGGCAGCACAGGCAGCACAGAGACCTAAGGTAACCCTGGAGGAGCTGCAGAGTTCCACAGCAGAGACTGGAGTATCTGTACATAGGACGACAATAAGCTGTACGCTCCATAGAGTTGGGCTTTATGGCAGCGTGGCCAGAAGAAAGCCATTACTTTTAGCAAAAAACAAAATGGCACATTTTGAGTTTGCGAAAAGGCATGTGGGAGACTCCCAAAATGTATGGAGGAAGGTGCTCTGTTCTGATGAGACTAAAATTGAACTTTTTGGCCATCAAAGAAAACACTATGTCTGGCCGCAAACCCAACACATCACATCACCCAAAGAACACCATCAGCAGTCGGGACTGGGAAACTGGTCAGAGTTGAGGGAAAGATGGATGGTGCTAAATACAGGGATATTCTTGAGCAAAACCTGTACCACTCTGTGTGTAATGTGAGGCTAGGACGGAGGTTCACCTTCCAGCAGGACAATGACCCCAAACACACTGCTAAAGCAACACTTGAGTGGTTTAATGTATTGGAATGGCCTAGTCAAAGCCCAGACCTCAATCCAGTAGAAAATCTGTGGTCAGACTTAAAGATTGCTGTTCACAAGTGCAAACAATCCAACTTGAAGGAGCTGGAGAAGTTTTGCAAGGAGGAATGGGAAAAAATCCCCATGGTAGGAAGTGGCAAGCTCATAGAGACTTATCCAAAGCGACTTGGAGCTGTGATAACCACAAAAGGTGGCTCTACAAAATATTGACTTTAGGGGGTGAATAGTTATGAACATTTACTTTTTCTGTTATTTTGTCCTATTTGTTGTTTGCTTCACAATAATAATAATAAAAAAAATATCTTCAAAGTTGTTGGCATGTCCTGTAAATTGAATGTTGCAAATCCACAAACAATCCATGTTAATTCCAGATTGTGAGGCAACAAAACACGAAAAATACCAAGGGGGTGAATACTTTTGAAAGGCACTGTGTGTGTATATATATATATATATATATATATATATATATATATATATTGTGACAGCAGGAAGGTAAAGTCACCTGGTTGAATCCAGGGGGGTAGATATATTTCGCCCAGATTCAGGCTTTACGCCGACTTATACAACTAGGTGGAGAGTTGTATAAGGCTAGTGGGCTCATGGATGACTCATACCTCTAGGGAGAGGGCTGGGCGTCGTACAGACAGGGAGTTGATGAGGCCAGCTGAAGCTTGTCAGCTCATTTAGGCCTCTATAAGAACTCCCAGCTTCATTAGATGTTAGCTCATGCCTGGAACCAGACCTGTGTGGACTGTCTAGGGAGAGTGAACCCCTGTGCGGTGAGACAAAGCCTGTGTGGCTATTTGCTTGGACATTTAAAACCAGGGACTTAGGGACTAGGACAGCACTAGGCTGATCCCAGTTGTTAGTTAGGAAACCTGTATGTTTAGTCAGAGGTCAACTTGACCAGGATTTATTTTGGTTATGTTTCTTTTGCTTTGCTGTGTTTTGTCACTGTAAATAGAAAATAAACCGCACCTTTTTTTGATTTTGAAAACCACAACCTCCGTTTGCTGGGCCTGTTTTGTGTGGGGAGCCCATCCCGGGGGTCACACACACCCGCTGCCGAGCTAACCCCCTCACAGTTGGTGGAGAACCAGTGGCAGTTTTTTTAAGCCAGCATGGAGGAGATACTGAAGCAGCTGGCTCTAGCAAATGCCAATCAACAGCAGACAAATGCAGGTTTGCAAAGGAGCCTTGCAGCCCAGCAGCAGACAAACGCAACTTTGCAACAGAGTCTGGAGGCTCAGCAACGAGCCCAGCAGCAATCTGAGGCCCGCTTCATAGACCTGTTGCAGAAGCAAGAGCAGAGACTACAACAACAGATGGAAGCAGTAATGCAGCAACGTCCGCAGACCAGTGAGGAAAGCCGTCCCACTAATACCGCGTCCTTTGGGGTGAGTCGTTTATTGACAAAAATGACTGGAGAGGATGATCCAGAGGTATTTTTGACCACATTTGAAAGGACCGCTGAAAGAGAAAAGTGGCCTGAGGAGCAGTGGGCTGGACTGGTGGCTCCTCTGTTAACTGGTGAATCGCAGAAAGCTTACTATGACCTAGAGCCTAACCAAGCAAAAGACTATGTGATGCTAAAAGCTGAAATATTGGCAAGGCTGGGTGTCACCCAGGCTGTCCGGGCTCAGCGTGTGCATAACTGGACTTTCCAGCTTGGAAAACCCCCCAGGTCTCAAATGTATGATCTCATTCACCTGAGCAGAAAGTGGCTACAGCCAGAGACTTTGTCCGCACCAAAGATTGTGGAACGTGTTGTAATGGATCGGTTTTTGAGAGCTCTTCCTACTGCCATCCAAAAGTGGGTAAGCCATGGAGACCCAGAGACGGCCGATGGTCTTGTGGATCGTGTGGAGAAATACTTGGCTACAGAGAACCTGACGGCCTCTTCCAGAGACACTCGGACTTTCCACCCTAAGACCAGACCATCCCCAGGGGCGGATAAGAGGATTCCAAGGGGTGAAGGTGGAGAGAGTGAGAGGGTGGGAGCTCTACCCCAAGTTTGGCGAGAACAGCCTGGGAAATCAGCGGCTCAAGAGGCGGCAAGAAGGATCGTTTGCTACCGCTGCCGGCAAGCGGGACATATTGCAGCCAATTGCCCGGTTGTGGAGGAACCCATGCAGTGTGACTTTCTGACGGGCAGACGTCAGTCGCTGTGTGCGACAGTCGCATGCACTGCCATTCGAGGAACTGAGAAACATTTATGCAAAATGTGTGTTAATGGTAGAAATGTTGTGGTATTGCTGGATTCAGGTAGCCTTGTGACCCTGATAAAGGCTGAGTTAGTTAAAACAGAGGTCTCTGGGAATAGCAAGGTAGCTGTTATTTGTGTGCATGGGGACACCCGAGAGTATCCAGTGACTACAGTGTGTTTCGAGACCCCCAAAGGTACCCTCTCTCATCCAGTGGGCTTAGTATCTCAGTTACCGCATGACGCCATTGTGGGAAGGGATTTTCCGAAGTTCTGGGAACTGTGGGATGATCCTGAGCCCCTCACTGGTGCCCCTATGTACCAGGAATGTGATAGCCAGAACTCCCCTGAGAGTGGTGAGGACTCTCCGGAATTTCCCTTATCAGTATTGGCAGGGGAGACTCAAGAAACTGGAGAGGAGCCCACCTCCTCAGACGAAAACCTACCGTCTGTGGAGTTTTCTGATCTTGAGGTTCACAGGGAAAACTTTGCCACAGAACAGTTGAAAGACCCCGCCCTAATAAAGGCACGGGAAAACGTAGTGAAAATAGATGGCGAGTTAGTGAACCCAGATAATACCTGCACTTACCCATACTTCAGCGTAGAGAAGGACCTACTGTATCGGGTGGCAAAAAGGGCAGAAGAAACCGTTGAGCAGCTTGTGGTGCCCAAACCTTACAGGAAGTTGGTGTTGGAGTTGGCCCATGGGCACATTCTTGGAGGTCATCTGGGGACAGAGAAAACCCGAGAGAGGGTATTACAGAGATTCTATTGGCCGGGGGTGATGAAGGACGTAGAAAATTATTGTTCCTCCTGCCCTGTGTGTCAGAGGTTGGCCCCGATGCCACATTTCCGTAGCCCGCTGGTCCCTCTACCCATCATTGAGGTCCCGTTTGAGAGGATCGCCATGGATTTGGTAGGTCCTATAATCAAGTCCGCTAGGGGGCACCAGTACATATTAGTTATAATGGACTATGCCACCCGTTATCCAGAAGCGATCCCTCTCCGAAATACCTCGGCCAAAACCATAGCCAAAGAGCTATCTCTTGTTTTTAGCCGGGTGGGTATTTGTAAAGAACTGCTTACGGACCAAGGTACACCCTTTATGTCCCGGGTTATGAAAGAGCTGTGTAAATTGTTCAAAGTGACGCAATTGCGTACGTCTGTGTATCACCCCCAAACCGATGGGCTGGTTGAAAGATTCAACAAAACCCTAAAACAAATGTTGAAGAAAGTGGTGGATAGAGATGGAAAGGATTGGGACTGTTTACTTCCTTATTTGATGTTTGCTATTAGGGAGGTGCCCCAATCCTCTATGGGATTCTCCCCCTTTGAGTTACTGTATGGGAGACACCCAAGAGGGCTGTTGGATATTGCCAAGGAAACTTGGGAAAGTGAGAGTTCTCCCCACAGGAGTGTGATTGAGCATGTCGCCCTGATGCAAGATCGAATTGCACAGGTAATGCCCATCGTGAAGGAACATTTGGCCCAAGCGCAGTTGGCACAGCAGAGAGTGTACAACCGTGGAGCCAAGACCCGTACCTTTTCCCCGGGGGATAGGATATTGGTACTTGTCCCTACGGTTGAAAGTAAATTCCTTGCCAAATGGCAAGGCCCCTACGAGATAATGGAAAAAGTGAGCGAAGTGAATTACAAGGTCAGACAACCAGGAAGGCGAAAGCCCGAACAGATCTATCACGTTAATCTGTTGAAAGCCTGGAGGGATAGAGAGTCCCTAGTCGCAGACACTTGGTCACCAGCTCAAACTGGTTGCGTGATTCCTGAGGTTGGAATAGCAGCCACCTTGTCACAACCCCAACAACAGGAGGTTAAGGAGTTTGTGCTTCGCAACAAGGAGGTATTCTCTGAGCTGCCGGGACAAACATCTGGGGTAGAGCATGACATCATTACCCCGCCCGGTGAAAGGGTGAAGTTAAAACCCTATCGGATCCCAGAGGCTCGACGGGAGGCAATACGGGAGGAAGTACAGAAAATGCTGAACTTAGGGGTGATAGAGGAGTCCCAAAGTGATTGGTCTAGTCCCATCGTGTTGGTGCCTAAACCGGATGGGAGCTGGCGATTTTGTAACGATTTTCGTCAGTTGAACAAAGTTACAAAATTTGACACCTACCCCATGCCACGTATAGATGAGTTGATCGACCGGCTGGGAACAGCCCGATACATGACGACTCTTGACCTCACAAAAGGGTATTGGCAAATCCCCCTGGCCAAGTCGGCCAAAGAGAAAACCGCATTTGTAACCCCAGACGGGGCGTTCCAATATAAAAGAATGCCGTTCGGGTTACAGAATGCGCTGGCCACATTCCAGCGGAAAATGGACCAGATGCTGAGGCCCCATCGGAAGTATGCTGCGGCTTACCTGGATGACGTAATTGTCCATAGCACAGATTGGGCCTCACATCTGCCAAAAGTGCAAGCAGTCCTGGACTCTGTTCGGGAAGCGGGGTTTACGGCTAACCCCAAGAAGTGTACCATTGGGCAGGAGGAGGCCAAATATCTTGGGTACACCATTGGGAGGGGAGTAATAAAACCCCAACTCAACAAAGTCGAGGCCATCCAGAGTTGGCCACGTCCCAACAGCAAGAAGCAGGTACGAGCCTTTCTGGGAATCGCTGGGTATTATCGGCGATTCATTCCCCACTTTGCTTCTAAGGCTGTGCCCCTAACCAACCTGACGAAGGGGAAAGGGTCGGTCATGATTAAATGGACCCCCGAGGCTGAGGCAGCATTCCAATTCTTGAAACAAGCCTTATGTAGCCAGCCAGTGTTGTACTCACCCGACTTCTCTAAAGACTTTGTCGTACAAAGTGATGCGTCAGATGTGGGGTTAGGAGCAGTATTGTCCCAGGTCTGGAACGGGGAAGAGCACCCAGTCATTTACCTCAGCAGGAAGTTGAAGTCCCATGAGGTAAATTACGCCACCGTTGAAAAGGAGTGTTTAGCGGTGAAGTGGGCTCTAGATTCCCTTTGGTACTACCTGCTAGGTAGGCACTTTGACATGGTTACGGATCACGCTCCGTTAAAGTGGATGGCTCAAAACAAGGAAACAAATAGAAGAGTGAATAGGTGGTTCCTGGCCCTCCAGGAATTCAACTTCACAGTAAAGCATCGCCCTGGCGTTCAAATGGGGAATGTGGATGCTTTGTCTCGAGTACATGAATGCCTGATTGCTGGTGTTCCAACCCCGAGGTTAAAACAAGAGGGGGGGGGGTATGTGACAGCAGGAAGGTAAAGTCACCTGGTTGCATCCAGGGGGGTAGATATATTTCGCCCAGATTCAGGCTTTATGCCGACTTATACAACTAGGTGGAGAGTTGTATAAGGCTAGTGGGCTCATGGATGACTCATACCTCTAGGGAGAGGGCTGGGCGTCGTACAGACAGGGAGTTGATGAGGCCAGCTGAAGCTTGTCAGCTCATTTAGGCCTCTATAAGAACTCCCAGCTTCATTAGATGTTAGCTCATGCCTGGAACCAGACCTGTGTGGACTGTCTAGGGAGAGTGAACCCCTGTGCGGTGAGACAAAGCCTGTGTGGCTATTTACTTGGACATTTAAAACCAGGGACTTAGGGACTAGGACAGCACTAGGCTGATCCCAGTTGTTAGTTAGGAAACCTGTATGTTTAGTCAGAGGTCAACTTGACCAGGATTTATTTTGGTTATGTTTCTTTTGCTTTGCTGTGTTTTGTCACTGTAAATAGAAAATAAACCGCACCTTTTTTTGATTTTGAAAACCACAACCTCCGTTTGCTGGGCCTGTTTTGTGTGGGGAGCCCATCCCGGGGGTCACACACACCCGCTGCCGAGCTAACCCCCTCACAATATATATATATATATATATATATATATATATATATATATATATATATATATTATTTTTTATTCTATTATTTTCTATTCTAATCTTTTCTATTTGAATTTGAATTCATTCTAAGCGACATTCGAATTTCCGAAGATGGTTAGATATATATCTAACCATCCTCCGAAATTTGAATTTCGTATAGAATGAATTCGAATTCGAAATAGAAAAGATTAGACTAGAATAGAAAAGGATAGAAAAACAATAGAATAGAATAAAATAAAATATATATTATATTTTATTCTATTCTGTTCTATTGTTTTTCTAGTCTATTCTTTTCTTTTCTATGCAAATTCGAAATTAATCTATTTGAAATTTGAATTTCGGAAAATGGTTATACATTTTTTCTATATTATTCTATCTTTTTTCTATCCTATTCTATACTATTCTCTTATTTTTTTCTATTCTCTTATTTTCTATTCTATGCAAAGTCACTCTGTTTGAAAGTTGAATTTCAGAAAACAGTCATATTCTATTTTATTCTATTATATTCTCAAATTCTATTCTACTCTTTATTATTCTTTTATTTTTATTCTATTGCTTTATTATTTTATATTCTATTTTATCGTATTCTTTTTTAGAAAATAGATTTCAATTTTTTTCTAATTCGTTCCTGAATCCGATTTAAATTTGTTTTTGAATTCGATTTGAATCTAATTTCATCCGTTTTTTTTTTTATTCGAATTGTTATTTTGGATTCGTTTAAATTCGTTACTATTGTAATTCGGTAATTCGGATGCATCTGGATTTCCGAATAATGAAGAATTTGCCCGAATTTCGATTTGGAATGAAACGAACTGCACAGGTCTAAGTGAGAATCCCGTCCTATCTCAAAGATAGTCGAGATCTTATAATAGCCCTGCAACATTTGAAACCGACTACACAAACCATCATGGCTACTGTAGACGTAGAGTCTTTGTATACCAACATACTTCATCATGACGCTTTGGAAGCACTCCGTTGGGCTTTAACAAAAGAATCTAACCTTAAGAAAGTACAAATTAATTATCTCATCAAAGGGCTACAAATAGCTATGGGCAACAATTTCTTTTGGGCTAATAACAATTATTACAACCAGACTGGCGGCGTGGCTATGGGTGCACGCTACGCCCTCAGTGTGGCAAATATTGTGTTGAACAAGTGGGAGTGTGAAAGTATTTTTTGCACAGACATGAGTCCTTAAAATTCTATAGGCGTTACATTGATGATGTCATTCTGTTTTGGGAAGGCACGGAGGGTAGTCTGATTGAATTCATCAAACAAATGAATGACAACCACTATGGACTCAAATTCAGTGCAGAAATTAACAAGCAGGTTGTAAACTATTTGGATCTTACTATCAAACAAACCGAACATACCTTTGAGACTCTCACATACTTCAAACCCACTGATAGGAATGGCTATGTATCTACACATAGTTGCCATCATCCCCAGTGGATATGAGCGGTGCCTAAAGGGCAATACATGCGCCTTAGGAGAAATTGTGAGAAATTTGAAGATTTTATTCATCAAGCACAAATTTTGACTACCAAATTCCTGGAGAAAGGGTATCCAAGAGAAACACTTGAGAAACTAGTATCACAAGTATCCCAAATGGAGAGGCAAACACTATTGCAAACAAAAAATAAGAGAGAATTTAAAGGAGAGGTAGCATTTATATCGGGCTTTCATCGCCAATATAAGCAAATTGAAAACATCTATAAAAAATATTGGCCAATTTTGATGAAAGACCAAGATTTGAAATCCATTATCCCTAGTGCTCCTAAATTTATATATAGGCGAGCACCTGGCCTTAGAAATGTTCCAGATCCCCCCAGAAAACCTTTGACCTTTCTGGATGGATCTGTTTTTTTCCATTGCACAAGATGCAAAGCCTGCAAAATTACACGAAAATCCTGGACTTCATTCAAAGTCACTCATTTTCAATCTAAAGTGACAAGAAATAAATATAAAATTAAACCATTGATTACCTGTCACTCAGATCATGTTACATATGTCCTGGAATGTCCTTGTCCTCTCCAGTATGTGGGGCGTACCACGCGACCATTAAAAACAAGGATTAATGAGCATTTGACCAACATCAGAAAAGAGTTCCCTAACCATAGTGTCTTTAGGCACTTTAAAACTCATCACAATAGCAATCCAAGCCTATGTAACTTTTATGGGATAGATAGGATAAGTAAATATTGGAGGGGAGTACATATGACAAGGATGGTATCTCAAAATGAAACCAAGTGGCTGTATACACTACAGACGATGCAACCACTTGGAATGAATATAGAACTAGATTTAAACTGCTTTCTGTCCAATGATTAGGTACAGGAGTGGTATGGTTGTGGTTCTTTACTGTAGGTAAATCAACTGAAGATGGTCTTATCATTTTCTCCTGATTAATGTAGATGTGTACCAAGTGGTATACCTACAGAGAAAATTTAAAATATCTCTGCTGGAGTTAGGAGTTTTAACTATCACATTCCTAACTAAACTCCACTAGAGATATTTGGAAGTTTAGGTTATTACTGATATAGGGTATGTTTATGGGTGTATTGGTGCACTTTAGAGTTAAAATACAGAGTTTAATATCGTTTCATTCACCAGTCTGGTATATGTGCGCTAGATGGCGCTGGTCTCCATCTATGGGTATAACAAGCGCCAGAGAAGTGGTAATTACACCTATTAACACAGTTTAGTATTAGGGCAATAACAAATCGAGTAAGAGTCAAATATATATTTATATATATATTTTTTTATATTATGACTGTTCATCAAAGATTTATTTTAGGATGAAATTGTTCATCCAATGATTTTATTTTGGGCTTTAATGGAGGTGCCTGGTATGTAATCAGTATACATCTACGACCGTACCATTGTCTCCAGTATACAAAGGGGAAGGCAATTTTTTTTGTTTGATTTTCTTTTATTGCAAACCTTTTTAATTAACCATGGTCTTATCTATGGGCAAAGTGACGTAAAGGTGGTGACAATCAAACATCATAAGTTGTATGCCATGTAACCCGAGACTGGGGCTTGCTTTTGGGTGAGTCCTGGACGCTCCGCTGTCTCCCGCAGTAGTTCAGTCCACAACTACAAATACCATGATCCTTTGTGACCAGGTACGCCCCCTGAAGACGTTAACCAACGAAACGTACGTCGGCGGCGGTACCTGGTCACGTGATTTGCTGATGTCATCACGGCGCTCTGGCTTTGAATCTGTGTTCGACAAACACCAAGCACGTTACCTCTGAGGAAACAGCGGAGGAGTTCACGGTCGGACAAGCTCACAGCCTCAGTGCCGGGAAAAGGCACTTTTTAAAGTAAGCGGCCATTTGGCACCTTTCTGTTTTTTACTTCATTTTAAATAAACTGTATTACGCTATGAGGCTTCCTGTTTCTATTTGCATATCCTGCCTTTATACCTGACAAGAGGGGTTGGAAATTTCCTGTGTGTGATTGTCGATGTGTATGCAGGCACTATCCTGCACAAGCTTTACAAGACCATCTTTTTAAGTAAAGTGGTCAACAAAATCTGGTAAGCGCATCCTTTGTCTGAGCACTTCGGGTGACTTTTATTGGTTGGTGGAGGAATATCACGCAAATTAAGAATTTTTTTTTGAATGTCACTAGCAACATAAGATCCACGTCTAATTGATGATTGAAGCAATTATTGGACATTTTTTTCACTTGGTTGAAATTTTTGCTGGAGAAATCAGATTCTCTGAATATATATATATATTTTTTTTTCATATATATATTTTTGTATTGGGACTCACATGTACACATATTGTTATATATAAACATTTGTTTGTGTTTTGTTTTGGACTTGATAGTGACTAAGCACTAATTAATAATATCACTGTATTTGCCCATTAGGGGCTATTTATGTAAATTATTCACTGGTGGTACCTTTTAATTAGGGTCCTCCGCACTTATTTGTAAGCACACTCTTATTATTTATTTTAATAATAATTTTCCATTTGATCATTTTGGACACTGGTAGGTTTCCATTTTGCAGAGTAGCAGCTATAGAGCAATTCATTGTTAGTTATTTAGTAGTGTTGGCGCGGATTTTTTTATTTTTTATAAGTGAGAATCCTATCTACTACTTTGGGTGAAGGTGTTTGTTGGTGATTTCACAAAACCTGTGTGACCTTAGAAGAAACTTCACAAGTAAATTACACTATCTGGACATTTTAATTTTCTTAATTTCTGAACTCTTTGCTTTTTAAGATGATATCTTGGATTGTGGTTAAATTATGAATTTGTTTAAAGTGGCTGTAATCCTTACAATCCACTTTTCACTACAGGTAAGCCTATATTAAGGCTTACCTGTAGCTAACCTGTATCTGCATGTGCCAACGTCATCGTCACATGCCCACTGAAGCAACGGCTCATTCGTGCTGTTGCTTCAGCTGATGTGCCGCTACAGGCAGCTCCAGCGCGCAGGAGTAGTGTCATCGAGCCTCCGGACAATCACAGTGTCGGAGCCCGCGATACCCGGAAATAACTCTGGGGGCGATGTCGCCAGCCAGAGCAGTGTGCGGGGACTGCTATGGGGGCTTCGATCTAGGGTTAGTATTTTATGAGCTAGTATGCTATGCATACTAGCTCATTATGCCTTGCAGGTTTTTTTATTGCTTTTTTTTTTTGGTAGGTTTACAACCACTTTAAGCACAGTCATGTTATTTTGCTAATAAGATTAGGATATGCACAGTCACTTTACATTTAAGTGTGTTGGTTTCATAAATAACCGTAAGTGCTGGTTCACATCTATGTGGCTTCAAAGCCGCACAACTTTGACAGCCGACATCCTGCACCTATTCATTGAGGCTTGCTTGCGACTTCAATAACAGAAGTCAATGCAAGTCGTAATTAAGTTTTTATGCTGATAGTAATAATCCATATGTAGCGGGGTGTTACATTTAGGGGGAGCATCTGAGTGGTAACTAGGCTCAGATGCACTAATCTGTAGGGTTTATGGACCATTTTAACTTGTGGAGGATATCAATGGTGTTCAGTTCCCTATGGCCTACAGGTGGCACTGTCGCCATAGGCCAGGGTTGAACCACCATTGGAGGGCTGTGCCTTTTGTGTCCCCTCGCGGCAGTAGTACAGCGGGGCAGGGAACCTGCTGTGCCTGCCGGGAGAGGGTATAAAAGGGGCAGACATCTTCTGTTCGGGGTTGTCCACGCCCAGGCACCTTCGGCCTGGGAGTGAGGGAAGGTCGTCCCCGGGTGCCCTTGGCCCGGGGATGGAGCTGCTGGTCCACGCCCAGGCACCTTCGGCCTGGGGGTGAGTGAGGGTCGTCTCCGGGTGCCCTAGGCCCGGAGACGGAGGAGCTGTTCCATCTCAGACACCTTTAGTCTGGGGTGAGGTACTCTAAAGAAGGCCCGGGGCTCAGCAACCTTTGGCTGGGGTCCGCTAAGAATCGAGAGCTCCCAGGGATCTGCCTTGCGAGGGGATCCGTATCCAAAATAATCGAGGAGACCAGGGAGGTGACCCTTTCTGAAGACCCAGCGCAGAGTCGTGGTGACAGAGGGGCCTCTGGTAACTCTCCGGAGGGATTTTCTCCTTGACAGGGGCCAAGTTCTAGGAAGGAAGTTCATGTTCTACAGGTCAGTGGCAGTGATCAACTTTACAAGTCAGTGGCAGTGACTTCAACTTTTCACCCGGTCAGTGGCAGTGACCAACCTCATGGTCTGTGGCAGAGACCGTGCGCCAAGCCTGTTCGTGCAGACCAGAACAGGAGTAGAAGCTAAATTCAGTTTGTGCCTGGACCTCCTCCTACCTTATCTGACCTGTGCTTGTCTCAACCTGTCTGCTCTCAAAGAGACTATTTATTGCCCTTAAGAATAAATAAGAGTTGGACTTTTCAGTTGGTGTGGACAGTTGCTTTACTGGGGAGAACTAAGGACTTGTCTCTGGCAACCCCAGAGACGAGATCAGTTACGGGAGGATTTATTCACTGGCCGCAGGCAGGCCCGAAAAACTAACACCGCTCAACCTCCCCATCCGGGAGGGTACGGGCTTGTGGTGCGGTGTGCCCCGGTCTTTCCTGCGGAGGAGCCAAACAACAAAAAGAAAAGCAGGTAAAGGCTGAGGTGGGTGCGCTACATGTGGGGGCTCGAGTCCGGATGTGTTTGCGGTCAAAAAGTGAAAACCCCCCCAGAAGCTGAACTTTTATTCCCCAGTGAAGTTCCGTGGAGGTCGGCCATGTTTAGAACTGCGCCACGAGGAGAACCCTGACTGCGTAGTTCGTGGACGTGCTTATACAGAAAGCCAGCGAACGATGCAGGAGATGGGAGGAGTCTGACCATGTATGGAGTTACACGTGGAGACTTTGGCGCAAAAGGGGTCAGTGCGCGATGGAGCAGCAGATGGTCAGCATGGCGTCTCATGCCTCATGGGTTCCAGATACTACAACCATGAAAATTACTTAATTCGCTGCTTCGCTTACGGATACAGGTATTCGGCTCAGGCCCCGGGGAAGATTTGCCCTCTACGTGTGCAAGGACGTGGAGGCCCTCGGTGTGATTTGTCCCGGCTGCTCTGGACTGGTGGTTCATCTAAAGCCATTCGGGCGATATGAAAGCTGTAAGGAGTTCTTGTTTGAGGTCGAGCAACCTACAGAAAGGCCTCGGGCCTTCCACCTCAATTGCCTTATGGGCGCCACCACTCCAGAAGGAGGAATTGAAGCTTGCACAGTCATCCCTACGCGCACTGACGAGACTTCGGAGGAAGTCACACAGGAGATCGCTTCAGCGAGTGAGATACCGGAGGAGACTGCTTCGGTTACAACAGAGTCCTTTCTCCCACCGCCTAAGAGAAAGATCGGGTTCGTGAAAGCTTCCCGCGGCCGTGGTGGAGCAACGCCCCAGCGCTTACTCGGAACGGATGCATCCGATGGGAAAAGTCTCGGACGTCCTGGCTCTCCTGCAAGCCGAGGTAAGCCGGGGGAAGAGACTGTTAAAGGCCCCTAGCCCTGGGGATTCACATGCTAGTGAGTTGGCCAGAGGGGGTGAATCATCCTTCACCAGGAATTATGTCCCTGTAGAGGAGTATAATACCTCCGACCTGGAGTCCATCTCTGATGCGGGTGATGACGCTGAAATTGATGAACTGTTCGAGAGGAAGGGATGGGACAAGATGCCCCTGTCCTTGTTCCATAAGCCTAGGAACCCACCCATGTCTACTGGGGAAAGTACACCCCGGGTGGTGGCCTCCGGGCCTGAGGAGGGATCTGTCCCCTTATCTACCCTTCCACCATCGGAAGCACCTGCTTCCACTACCGCTATGAGACAGGTGTCACTGCGGGCCCCTGCAACTGGCCCGGAGGCAGTTAAAGTGCCTCGGCACCCGGATGCCGTTGTTTTGCCTGGTGCAGGAGACCGCGCTACCATGCCACTGCTGTCCCGCTTACAAAGACTGTTTAACCAAAGAGTTGCCAGTGAGTACGGGTGGGAATACCCGTACCTACCGAAGGAAATGTTGTTTGAAGTTGAGGCCTGTAAAGATCGTGGTACGCAGAGTTCGTGTGGACACATATCAAAGTACCCCAGGCCAGGAAATACTTTTCTTGCTCACCCGCAGCCACTGTTGCCTGACCCACATTACTACCTGTGAGAGATAAGACTCTTGTGTTTTTTTGCTGTACTTGATGTTTTGAATTGAACTTTTTTTTTCAAGCCCAGGGACTTTTGAGCTAATTTAAAGGGGTACTCTACTCTTTGGAGGAGCGGGAGCTGTTGCTGTTTGCTGTTCTCCCTTCTCTTCCCACCGCAAAGATAACAAGGACTTTGGGGTTGTAGACAGTTTAGGGCCACAGTTCAAGAAGTAGAGGTTTTCTTCAACATCAGTGGTTTCATCACAGCACTACCACTAGGTGGCGGTGTTGTGCAACGATTGTAAGGACAATCATTATTTTTGCAGTTTGCTTGTTTGGAGGAAGGGATTCTTCTCTCGGGGAGAGTCTCTCCATTCCAACCAGGTGCATTTCAGGTGTGTTCCTTTCCCCTGCAGGTGAACGTCGAGCAAGACTGCTGAGTATGGGGCGAGTCTTAGCTAATGCTGCGGGAGGGAAATGTAAATTTTATTGCAAAGTTTTATATGACTTTAAATGTTTTATACACTTGTGTATTTCTTTTATCATCTGTTTTCCCTTTCCTTCCCCATTTTAGGTTCAGGCACAAACAAACAATTTTTAAATTGTCAGTTTTTGGTAGTTTGTCTCTGGATCGGGCTTATGCTGACTCTGATTGAGAGGTATAGGTTGGTTCCAGACACTGGGGACCAGTGTCCATCAAGCAAGGGGGATGTGTAGCGGGGTGTTACATTTAGGGGGAGCATCTGAGTGGTAACTAGGCTCAGATGCACTAATTGGTAGGGTTTATGGACCATTTTAACTCGTGGAGGATATCAATGGTGTTCAGTTCCCTATGGCCTACAGGTGGTACTGTCGCCATAGGCCAGGGTTGAACCACCATTGGAGGGCTGTGCCTTTTGTGTCCCCTCGCGGCAGTAGTACAGTGGGACGGGGAACCTGATGTGCCTGCCGGGAGAGGGTATAAATGGGGCAGACATCTTCTGTTCGGGGTTGTCCACGCCCAGGCACCTTCTGCCTGGGGGTGAGGGAAGGTCGTCCCCGGGTGCCCTTGGCCCGGGGATAGAGCTGCTGGTCCACGCCCAGGCACCTTCGGCCTGGGGGTGAGTGAGGGTCATCTCCAGGTGCCCTAGACCCGGAGACGGAGGAGCTGTTCCATCTCAGACACCTTTAGTCTGGGGTGAGGTACTCTAAAGGAGGCCCGGGGCTCAGCAACCTTTGGCTGGGGTCCGCTAAAGATCGTGAGCTCGTCTAGGGGGAAGTATGGGAGGAGGGATGAGGTACACCACGGTCCATGTCCTCTAATGTGTAGAGGTGAAGGCCCGAACCATTTTTTACCATCGGGTCGTGTGCATAACCCAGAGCCAAGTCTGTTCTGTGAATGACCCCCTCTGTTCCCAGTAACTGGAGTTCCACACCACTGAAAAGGTCCAACTCTTATTTATTCTCTTACAGCAATAAATCGTCATTTAGCACAGACAGGTTGTGACCCAAAGAACAGTTCAGTATAGGTGGGGAGTAGGTCGAGGCACAATCCTTAGATAGAACTAACCATTTTGGTGTCACCAACGGTTATGGCGCACAGACGCTGCCACCGAATGTGTTAGAACAGAAAGTGAATTACCTTCGCTGAGCACAGCCCCTGTCAGAGGGAAGATATCCGTCCAAGAGAGTTACCAGAGGCCCCTCCGTCACCGGCGAATGCTGCACCGGACTATCCGGAGAAGTTCTGCACACTGACCTCCTCGTCTCAGACTCGGGCACCCAAGGCTTTAGGGCCCCCTCGGATTCCTCCACCCTCGCGGAATCCAGTCGAAGGTACTGGGCCCCAGGCTTCCTTGATAGTACCTCACCCCAGGCTAAAGGTGCCTGGGATGGACTCCATTTCGAGCTCCGGCCAGGTCAAGAGCACCTGGGCCCGGAACTCCGGAACGCCAGCACCCAGGCTAAAGGTGCCTGGGCGCGGCTCTGTCCTCCGACTCTAAACCCTGTGCTCAGGGCGTCCGCCCCTTTTATCTCCTCTCCCCAGCGTCACAGTAGGTTCCCCGCCCCGCCGTACAACCGCCAGAGAGAGACAAAAAGAGTACAGTCCTGCAGTGAGGGTTCAACCCCGGCCCGGAGCGACAGCGCCACCCTAGGACCCCAGAGAACCTCACACCACCAGAGTCCTCCATGAACAATAAAAGATCTCAATTCCCTAACAATCAGTGCATCTGGGTTACACTACCCCCTAGATGCCTCCCCTAAATTCAAATACCCGCTACACTCTCCCCCTGGTGATTTGATACTGGTCCCCAGTGTCTGGTGCAAACCCATGTCTCCCAAAGAGTGGTAACATAAGTTCAACCCAGAGACCAAACTACACATAGGACCAAGCCCTACCAACTTAGCCATGAATTGTGCCAGGACCTAGAATGGGAAAGGAAACAGGAATACAAAACAATGAACTTTTTATCAAAAATACTTTAAATATTTTACACATTGACATCTCTGTCTCTGCTATCTAAGGACCACCCCATTCTCAGCAGCCTTGATAGATGAATCTCCTTCAGAGGGGAAGAAGAGAAAGAAAAACACATCCTATCACAATGTGTGTTTTCTTTGGACTGAATGGGTCTATCTGAAAAGAAACCCATTCACTCCAATGAGTATGGTGCGAGTGTAAAAAAAACAAACAAACGTTGCGCAACACTGCCACCTGGTGACAGTGCCATGGTAAAGACACTTAGCCAAGATCCAGATGAAACTTTACTTCTCTGTGCTGTGACCTTATGTTGACTATACCCCAAAGTCACTGTAATCTTTGCGGTGAGAGGAGAAGGACGGAGAACAAATAACAGTAACAGCTCCCATTTCTCCAAAGAGTAAAACACCCAAAAAAACTAGGGCACAGTCCCTGGGTTCCAGTGAACACTCCGGAAAGTCCAGCAATGAAAAACAAAAAGGAGTCTTTTCCTCCTAGAGGTAGAACTTTGGGTGCTTGTCAAAGGTCTCCACATTATATTCTACATTCTCTCCGTCCTTCCGACAGATAAGCACCTTGTCCGCATGGATGTGCCGACCTAACATCCACTCTGCCTTACAGTCTCCGAATTTCCTGGAAACTGTAGGTGAACACGAGAGGTATCTGCGAGCGTGAGGTACCTTAAGTTTTGTCCAGACAAACTCATCGTACCACTGCTGCCTCAAGACCTCCACCTCATAGAGCAACTCTTGGGGCAAATACGGGTATTCCCACCCATATTCACGGGCAACCTTCTGGCAAAAGAGTCGCTGCAGCCTGGCCAAAGGTGGCATTGTGGCACGATCTCCTTCTCCAGGCAGGACGATGGATTCAGGATGACGAGGTACTTTAACCACCTCCGTAGACTTGGGCTTAGGAGCCCGCAGTGATTTGTGTGGCACTCCCGCAACAGGAGCCGATGAAATATCAGATGATTCAGGGGGTGGAAAGGCAGACAGGGGACCAGATTCCTCCTCAGGCTCCGGGGCCTCCACCCGGGGTGTACTATCCCCAGTAGACATAAGCGGGTCCCTTGTTACACGGGACGAGGGTAGCAGCATCTTGTCCCAACCTTTCCAGTGAAAAAGTTTGTAAATTTCCCCGTCATCACCGGCATCAGATAATGATTCTAGGTCGGAGGTGTCATAGAACTCCGTGGGCAAGTAATTCCCAGTGGACACGGAATCAATCCCCTGAACGGCCCCCACGGACTGTGGGCTGCCGACACCTCCAACCACACACACAGTCCCAACCCCTGGCTCACCTGAGCCTTTAGCAGAACAGGGATGTCCAGGGCTCTTCCCTCCGGATCCATCCAGGCCAGGCAAGCAACGGGGCGAAGCTCTTCCACGTCCATAGGATGCCATCACCAGGCCAACTTTCCTCTTCGGCGGTGGGAGCAGGGAGCTTGTGGTGACCGAGGCAGCATCCTCTGGTTTCTCTTTCTCAGTCTCCGCTGGGGCCTTCTCCTCGCTCCTGGTCAGTGCGCGCAGGAATGTCCGCATAGGCTCTGATCTCTCCCTCCGGAGTGGCAGTGCCTGTCAGGTAATCGAGGTGGAAGGCGCGAGGCCTTTCTGTGGATGGCTCCACCTCAAAGAGAAACTCCTTGCAGGCCTCACATCGCCCAAACGGCTTCAAGTGAACCACCAGTCCCGAACAGCCGGGACAGATCACACCGAGGGCCTCTATGTCTCTGCATGTGTACAGAGCCAAACGTCCTTGGGGCCTTAGTCTTATTCCTGTATCCGTGATCGGAGCAGCAAAGGAAGCCATTGTCGTGGCAGAAGAAACCGAAATCCACGGGGTACTTGAGGTCATCCCGACTGTCTGCTGCTCCATTGCGCACGGACTAATTTGCACCGGTATCTCCACGTGTGCCCTTCCACATGGCCAGACTCCTTCCATACTCTGCACTTGTTCGTGGGCTTTCTCTTCTCCCCGCCCACGAACTGCGCAGCTATGGTGTGCCTCGTGGCGCGCTGGCCAATATGGCCGAACTACTCGGAACTCCTCCGGGCAGCAAAGTTCAAATTCAGACATTCTCTGCTCCATATGTATAACACAAATCCCGGACGAGCCCCCACGTGTAGCGGACCTCACCCCTCTCACCCCTTCTTGTTCTCGGCTTGCTGTCTCGTCTAGGGGGAAGTATGGGAGGAGGGATGAGGTACACCACTGCCCATGTCCTCTAATGTGTAGAGGTGAAGGCCCGAACCATTTTTTACCATCGGGTCGTGTGCATAACCCAGAGCCAAGTCTGTTCTGTGAATGACCCCCTCTGCTCCCAGTAACTGGAGTTCCACACCACTGAAAAGGTCCAACTCTTATTTATTCTCTTACAGCAATAAATCGTCATTTAGCACAGACAGGTTGTGACCCAAAGAACAGTTCAGTATAGGTGGGGAGTAGGTCGAGGCAAATCCTTAGATAGAACTAACCATTTTGGTGTCACCAACGGTTATGGTGCACAGCCGCTGCCACCGACCGTGTTAGAACAGAAAGTGAATTACCTTTGCTGAGCACAGCCCCTGTCAGAGGGAAGATATCCGTCCAAGAGAGTTACCAGAGGCCCCTCCGTCACCGGCGAATGCTGCACCGGACTATCCGGAGAAGTTCTGCACACTGAGCTCCTCGTCTCAGACTCGGGCACCCAAGGCTTTAGGGCCCCCTCGGATTCCTCCACCCTCACGGAACCAAGTTGAAGGTACTGGGCCCCAGGCTTCCTTGATAGTACCTCACCCCAGGCTAAAGGTGCCTGGGATGGACTCCATTTCGAGCTCCGGCCAGGTCAAGGGCCCCTGGCCCCGGAACTCAGGAACGCCAGCACCCAGGCTAAAGGTTCCTGGGCGCGGCTCTGTTCTCCGACTCTAAACCCTGTGCTCAGGGCGTCCGCCCCTTTTATCTCCTCTCCCCAGCGTCACAGCAGGTTCCCCGCCCCGCCGTACAACCGCCAGAGAGAGACAAAAAGAGTACAGTCCTGCAGTGAGGGTTCAACCCCGGCCCAGAGCGACAGCGCCACCCTCGGACCCCAGAGAACCTCACACCACCAGAGTCCTCCATGAACAATAAAAGATCTCAATTCCCTAACAATCAGTGCATCTGGGTTACACTACCACCTAGATGCCTCCCCTAAATTCAAATACCAGCTACACTCTCCCCCTGGTGATTTGACACTGGTCCCCAGTGTCTGGTGCAAACCCATGTCTCCCAAAGAGTGGTAACATAAGTTCAACCCAGAGACCAAACTACACATAGGACCAAGCCCTACCAACTTAGCCATGAATTGTGCCAGGACCTAGAATGGGAAAGGGAAACAGGAATACAAAACAATGAACTTTTTATCAAAAATACTTTAAATATTTTACACATTGACATCTCTGTCTCTGCTATCTAAGGACCACCCCATTCTCAGCAGCCTTGATAGATGAATCTCCTTCAGAGGGGAAGAAGAGAAAGAAAAACACATCCTATCACAATGTGTGTTTTCTTTGGACTGAATGGGTCTATCCGAAAAGAAACCCATTCACTCCAATGAGTATGGTGCGAGTGTAAAAAAAACAAACAAATGTTGTGCAACACTGCCACCTGGTGACAGTGTCATGGTAAAGACACTTAGCCAAGATCCAGATGAAACTTTACTTCTCTGTGCTGTGGCCCTATGTTGACTATACCCCAAAGTCACTGTAATCTTTGCGGTGAGAGGAGAAGGACGGAGAACAAATAACAGTAACAGCTCCCATTTCTCCAAAGAGTAAAACACCCAAAAAAACTAGGGCACAGTCCCTGGGTTCCAGTGAACACTCCGGAAAGTCCAGCAATGAAAAACAAAAAGGAGTCTTTTCCTCCTAGAGGTAGAACTTTGGGTGCGGCAGGAACAAAGGCTTTAGGTGCTTGTCAAAGATCTCCACATTATATTCTACATTCTCTCCGTCCTTCCGACAGATAAGCACCTTGTCCGCATGGATGTGCCGACCTAACATCCACTCTGCCTTACAGTCTCCGAATTTCCTGGAAACTGTAGGTGAACACGAGAGGTATCTGCGAGCGTGAGGTACCTTAAGTTTTGTCCAGACGAACTCATTGTACCACCGCTGCCTCAAGACCTCCACCTCATAGAGCAACTCTCGGGGCAAATACGGGTATTCCCACCCATGTTCACGGGCAACCTTCTGGCAAAAGAGTCGCTGCAGCCTGGCCAAAGGTGGCATTGTGGAACGATCTCCTTCTCCAGGCAGGACGATGGATTCAGGATGACAAGGTACTTTAACTACCTCCGTAGACTTGGGCTTAGGAGCCCGCAGTGATTTGCGTGGCACTCCCGCAACAGGAGCCGATGAAATATCAGATGATTCAGGGGGTGGAAAGGCAGACAGGGGACCAGATTCCTCCTCAGGCTCCGGGGCCTCCACCCGGGGTGTACTATCCCCAGTAGACATAGGCGGGTCCCTTGTTACACGGGACGAGGGTAGCGGCATCTTGTCCCAACCTTTCCGGTGAAAAAGTTTGTCAAATCCTGCGTCATCACCGGCATCAGATAATGATTCTAGGTCGGAGGTGTCATAGAACTCCGCGGGCAAGTAATTTCCAGTGGACACGGAATCAATCCCCTGAACGGCCCCCACGGACTGTGGGCTGCTGACACCTCCAACCACACACACAGTCCCAACCCCTGGCTCACCTGAGCCTTTAGCAGAACAGGGATGTCCAGGGCTCTTCCCTCCGGATCCATCCAGGCCAGGCAAGCAACGGGGCGAAGCTATTCCACGACCATAGGATGCCATCACCAGGCCAACTTTCCTCTTCGGCGGTGGGAGCAGGGAGCTTGTGGTGACCGAGGCAGCATCCTCAGGTTTCTCTTTCTCAGTCTCCGCTGGGGCCTTCTCCTCGCTCATGGTCAGTGCGCGCAGGAATGTCCGCATAGGCTCTGATCTCTCCCTCCGGAGTGGCGGTGCCTGTCAGGTAATCCAGGTGGAAGGCGCGAGGCCTTTCTGCGGATGGCTCCACCTCAAAGAGAAACTCCTTGCAGGCCTCACATCGCCCCAAACAGCTTCAAGTGAACCACCAGTCCTGAACAGCCGGGACAGATCACACCGAGGGCCTCTATGTCTCTGCATGTGTACAGAGCCAAACGTCCTTGGGGCCTTAGTCTTATTCCTGTATCCGTGATCGGAGCAGCAAAGGAAGCCATTGTTGTGTCAGAAGAAACCGAAATCCACGGGGTACTTGAGGTCATCCCGACTGTCTGCTGCTCCATTGCGCACTGACTAATTTGCGCCGGAATCTCCACGTGTGTCCTTCCACATGGCCAGACTCCTCCCATAATCTGCACTTGTTTGCGGGCTTTCTCTTCTCCCCGCCCACGAACTGCGCAGCTATGGTGTGCCTCGGCGCGCTGGCCAATATGGTCGACCTACTCGGAACTCCTCCGGGCAGCAAAGTTCAAATTCAGACATTCTCTGCTCCATATGTATAACACAAATCCCGGACGAGCCCCCACGTGTAGCGGGCCTCACCCCTCTCACCCCTTCTTGTTCTCGGCTTGCTGTCTCGTCTAGGGGGAAGTATGGGAGGAGGGATGAGGTACACCACGGCCCATGTCCTCTAATGTGTAGAGGTGAAGGCCCGAACCATTTTTTACCATCGGGTCGTGTGCATAACCCAGAGCCAAGTCTGTTCTGTGAATGACCCCCTCTGCTCCCAGTAACTGGAGTTCCACACCACTGAAAAGGTCCAACTCTTATCTATTCTCTTACAGCAATAAATCGTCATTTAGCACAGACAGGTTGTGACCCAAAGAACAGTTCAGTATAGGTGGGGAGTAGGTCGAGGCACAATCCTTAGATAGAACTAACCATTGTGGTATCACCAACTGTTATGGCGCACAGCCGCTGCCACCGACCGTGTTAGAACAGAAAGTGAATTACCTTCGCTGAGCACAGCCCCTGTCAGAGGGAAGATATCCGTCCAAGAGAGTTACCAGAGGCCCCTCCGTCACCGGCGAATGCTGCACCGGACTATCCAGAGAAGTTCTGCACACTGACCTCCTCGTCTCAGACTCGGGCACCCAAGGCTTTAGGACCCCCTCGGATTCCTCCACCCTCGCGGAACCCAGTCGAAGGTACTGGGCCCCAGGCTTCCTTGATAGTACCTCACCCCAGGCAAAGGTGCCTGGAATGGACTCCATTTCACGCTCCGGCCAGGTCAAGGGCACCTGGGCCCGGAACTCTGGAACGCCAGCACCCAGGCTAAAGGTGCCTGGGCGCGGCTCTGTCCTCCGACTCTGAACCCCGTGCTCAGGGCGTCCGCCCCTTTTATCTCCTCTCCCCAGCATCACAGCAGGTTCCCCGCCCCGCCATACAACCGCCAGAGAGGGACAAAAAGAGTACAGTCCTGCAGTGAGGGTTCAACCCCGGCTCGGAGTGACAGTGCCACCCTCAGACCCCAGAGAACCTCACACCACCAGAGTCCTCCATGAACAATAAAAGACCTCAATTCCCTAACAATCAGTGCATCTGGGTTACACTACCACCCAGATGCCTCCCCTATATTCAAATACCCGCTACATGTGCTTGTCTCAACCTGTCTGCTCTCAAAGAGACTATTTATTGCCCTTAAGAATAAATAAGAGTTGGACTTTTCAGTTGGTGTGGACAGTTGCTTTACTGGGGAGAACTAAGGACTTGTCTCTGGCAACCCCAGAGACGAGATCAGTTACGGGTGGATTTATTCACTGCCCGCAGGCAGGCCCAAAAAACTAACACCGCTCAACCTCCCCATCCGGGAGGGTATGGGCTTGTGGTGCGGTGTGCCCCGGTCTTTCCTGTGGAGGAGCCAAACAACAAAAATAAAAGCAGGTAAAGGCTGGGGTGGGTGCGCTACACACACAAATATCTCCTTCTGTTCAGCTGCATATCTCAGTTGTTTCTGTCAGTGATACGTTTTACTCTTTTGCTCAGGATGATTGCATTCATGATACAAGCATGTTATTGTACTACTTGTCTGTTGGTGTTTAACACTGTGCGGAAGTTATCTTTGCTACTCCCAGTATAACAGTAATAATCAGCCTCATCTTCAGCATGAACTCCAAAGATGGTCAGAGTGCCCACATCATTAGAACTGTCCCCAGAGAAGCGGTCTGGTGTTCCTGTTGTCTTTTTATTATCTTCATAAATAAGTTGACGAGGGGCACTGCCACTTTTTTGCTGATACCAGCTAACATATTACTTGCTAGAAAGACTCTCCCCAGAACATGTTATTTTAACAGTCTCTCCCGGTTTTGCCGTCATATCAGAAGGTTGATTCAGAACATACTGACCAAAACAACCTGCTGGAAGAAGAATGGTGAAGAATGAGAAGTTAGTATCATGTCGTCTATTTTATAGAATAGGAAGTGTGTGCCATGTGTCATTTTATTGCTGTCATGATAACTGCAACCCCCAGAAATAATACACACAGGGGGCTTCTCCAATCTCTACTCACATGTACAGAAAACAGGTGATGGCGAGGATGAGAGTGGACCAAAGCATGTTGGAGAAGACCTTCTTTCTAACACTCTGATCTCTCATTACTAACAGAGGATTTAAATGTCCTCTGAGATCAGACACGCCTCATTTTGCAAATGATCAGATAAGGTTTAAAAATAACTCCTGTATTTTTGTTTCTTCCTATGTAGACCCGCACCAACAAAAGATCTCTGTTCTTTAACCCACCATGCCAAAGGCACCTGGTTAGGCAAGCAAGTTATGGATCATTTAGACTTGCATTAGCCCCCTATAGAGATTTCTGCAGTGGATGGCTTTTCAGAGAGTATTTAAAAGGTAGTGAGGAGACGTCATGTCTTACCGCCTGTTTTTACCCTTAAAAGCCTGCACCAGCACACCACAACTGCCATACCCGCCCAACTTTTTGAGATGGGAATCAGGGACACCTATCAGCAAAAGTATGCAGGCATAGGACATACCCCTTGCCACGCCCTCTTAAAGGAGAATTGTACAAAATTAAACAAGATTTTGATTAAACCCACAAGTGCTTTTTTTACCACTACTATTCCTTTATATTGGCTTTTGGAATTTACATAAGCAGCAACTTAGAAATCAGATTAAAGGTTTAGCACTGGAAAACACTTTTTGATAGATAAAAAGTGCATTTTATATACATCTATATAGATTAGACCAAAATGAGGGACAAATGAAGAGGAATCAGGTACAGAGGGACATTGCTCCAAATCAGGGAAAGTCCCTCAAAATCAGGGACAGTTGGGAGCTATGCAACTGCATGCATTGCACACGGTTGCAGAGTGGCTCTATTCACTTGAATGAGTCTCCTTTGGCAGGTAGTATTGATGCTGAATGTGAAAGGAGGTATCATTTTTGCTGCATCATATTTCAAAGCATGGTGGCTGGGGAATGAATATATCCCCATATGGATGCCTTTGCAGCTCACGGGAACAGTTAGAGAATGGTAAAAATTCAGCTCAAAATGCAAATAAAAGTAAAAGTAGAGTGCAAGTCCTCAATATATATACTGGTGGATGGTGGCAGAACTGTGGGATAAACAGTTCAACCATGGGGATGTAACCAGGCACTGGAAGCAAGCTCTGTAGTCAAAGAAAAGAAAGAAGGGGCCTCTAAGTGCAGCAGCCAGGTAGATTATTATAAGGAAATTATTAAAAACACGTACAAGAAAGCAGATAATATAGGCTCACAAACATCATTCCATGTAGCTGGTAAAGAATTTGGCTGAAAACTGGGATGTTTCGCGCTGACCCGCAGCAAAAGGAATCTTCCACTGATAAGATGACCGCCAAACTTCCATGACAAGTGGGGAGTGCAAGCCAATGAGATGACATCACGTGACAGGGGCCAGTCCTAATCTCCAGCAGAATGCTTTACCAGCTACACTGAATGATGTTTGTGAGCCAATGTCATCTGCTTTCTTGTAAGTGTTTTTAATCATTGCCTTATAATAAACTACCTTGCTGCTGCACTTTGATAGGCCTTCTTTATTTTCTAAAAATTTATCTCAACTGCCCCAACCCTCCAAAAAAAAAAAGAAATAGCTCTGTCAGCAAAAGGATCAAAAAAAAAAAGGACATTCCACGGTCAAAAAATGTGCTACTAGAAAACTTTGTTGATATAGCCTCGTACACACGAACGAGTTTCTCTGCAAAAACCAGCAAGAAACTTGCTGGCAGAGATTTCTTGCCGAGAAATTTGTTCGTGTGTATGGTTTCTCGTCAGCCTGTTTCTCGACGAGAAAAGTGAGTGTGTGTACACTTACCTGTCCTCCGGGAAGCCCGCGCATGTTCGAAATGAATTCGACGCATGCGCGGTAGCTTCCTAGGCATAGGTAGGGTATACCAAGATGGCGGCGACATGTCATTTTTTTCGACGAGAATCTCGGCCGTGTGTACGAGGCTTGAGACTGTGAAAATGACACTGTTCCCTAATGCCCTGTACAGACGATAGGATTTTCCGTCAAAAAAAGTTGGATGTGAGCTTTTGGTCAGATATTCCGACCGTGTGTATGCTCCATCGGACATTTGCTGTCGGAATTTCAACCAACAAAAGATTGAGAGCAGGTTCTCTATTTTTTCCGACGGAAAAAGTTCTTGTCGGAAATTCCGATCGTCTGTATGCAATTCTGACGCGAAAAAAAACTGCCTATTGAAGTTCATTGATCTCGGCTCGTCGTACGTGTTGTACGTCACCGCGTTCTTGACGTTTGGAATTTCACACAAGATTTGTGTGACCGTGTGTATGCAAGACAAGTTTGAGCCAACATTCCTTCGGAAAAAAATCCACGGTTTTCTGGTCAGAATTCCGATCGTGTGTATGCAGCATAACTCTATGTACAACTTTATAACATCCCCCTAAACCTCTAATTTAAAGGATTTTATTTTCATGTTGCCTTCAAACCAGCACAAAAGGGTGTTCTCACATCTAACTGGAAGTATCAGTGACCCAACTTTTGATGCACGGAGCTAGAGGTGTCCAATAAGACCCTTGTTAAAAAGAGCTGTATAGCACATGGAAATGTAAATTCTTTTTATATTGGTTTTAATAAAGTTTTAAAAGGTTTTACAACTATGTGAGCCTCCCCGTCCCCTTTTTTTCTGGGTTGCTACTAAGAGGAGAGCCTACACATTGGAGGAGGAAAAAGTAAAGAAAGTGGATCCAGAAAAAAATGCTAATTTTGCTCAACTTAAGCCTCGTTCACACGATCAGATATCCTATGGATTCTAATCCGATGGTTTTGTCCATCGGAAATCCGATGAAGCTGAATTCCATCAGTCTTGCCTACACACCATCAGTCAAAAAACCGACCGTTCCAAGTGACGTAAAACACTCCGATGAGCCGAGAAAAATGAAGTTCAATGCTTCTGAGCATGCGTCGACTTGATTCTGAGCATGCGTGGGTTTTTTAACCGATGGACTTGCCCATAGACGATCGAAATTTGCTATCGGTATTTGATCCATCGGAAAAATTTAAAACATGTTCTATTTTTTAAAACCGATGGAAAAAAGACCGATGGGTCCCATACACGATCGGTTTGTCCGATGAAAAGAATCCATCGGACGGTTTTCATCGGTTAAACCGATCGTGTGTACAGGGCTTTAGAGATAAGTGGTCAATGGCATCTGGTGAGTGTTTATCTCTAATGCCACATACACACGATCGGAAATTCCGCCAGCAAAAGTCCGATGTAAGCTTTTGGTCGGAAATTCCGACCGTGTGTATGCTCCATCGGACTTTTGCTGTCGGAATTTCCGCCAACAAAATATTGAGAGCAGGTTCTCTATTATTCAGACGGAAAAAGCTCCTATCGGAAATTCCGTTCATCTGTACGCAATTCCAACGCGCAAAAAGCCACGCATGCTCAGAATCAATCAGAAGAGCTGAACTGCCTATTGAACTTCATTGATCTCGGCTCGTCGTACGTCTTGTACGTCACCACGTTCTTGACGGTCGAAAGTTCAGAGAACTTTTGTGTGACGGTGTGTATGCAAGCCAAGCTTGAGCGGAATTCTGTCGGAAAAACCATCCAAGTTTTTTCTGACGGAAATTCCGCTCGTGTGTACAGGGCATTAGGGTGTGCACTATGGTGAGTAAGCCATGAAATTGGTGGAAGACACAGAGGAGTCATTGGAAACTGTTTAAATACATTTTGACACTCTTTTGGAAGATGAGGAATTGTTTCAGAGTTTTAGACTTGTTTATGATATGCACAGTTTTATTTGTACTTATATTTGGTTATAGTAGATTATGATTGCTGCAATTCCAGTGTGTCACTTGTGTGATAATTATTGTTTAAATTTAGACACTTTATATATATAGTATGTATTAAAGCAGAAATAAACAATTTAACTGTTTTAAAAAACAGTTACATTCCTGGAATGCCGGGATTGCTAACCGTCACATTTCCTTGTGTCCTCAACTAAACTGTAAAACCATTAAAGTGGTTGTAAACCCTTTTGTGTGACATGTACCTGTATGTAAGTTTGGAATAAGGCTTACCTATAGGTAGTGGAAATATCTCCTAAACATGCGCCGTTTAGGAGATATTTTCCTTGTAGTGCGCCGATGATGTCATCAGCGCTGCAGCGCATGCGCTGTGAAGAAACGGACCTTTGTGCCGTTTCTTCCCTCACAAGTGTCGTGACTTTACGCGGCTCCGGCCAGTCACAGAGCCGGATTCCACATCCCCGGAAGGAAGAGGGGCGAAGATGGACGTGGCTGCACAGGGGACAGCGCGGACTTCGTTTACAGGTAAGTGTCACATAATGGGCTAGTATGCAATGCTTTTAATCTGCAGGGTTTGCAGGGAGCAAAAGAAGAAGTAAATCCCATCCAGGATGGCTGGTGTCATAACTGATCAGCACCATGGCAGTTGCAGATTAAACAGAAGCAGCTTCCTTGTGTGTAAAGAATAGGAGGGTTTGAGAGCACTAGGAGCACTGCGCCTTACTCGTAAAATATTCATTATCAATCATCACTGATGTAGCACCCTCCTAGATAGGCTGCTAGTTAGGTTAGGTAAATGTAGTTCTTGTAGCTCTCCTGTAATCAGTGGAGCAGTTTGTGATTGCTTTGGGCTGTTCTGGGCTCTGCATGATGCAGGTTTGATTTCTTCCCCTGTCTTCTGGAGGATTCCAGAATATAGTGGGTTGGGAGGAGGCAAAACAGCAGCTTAAATATTTATGTTGTCTCAGCCAATCCCTGGGGAAGAGTGCTTAAGAGGTGTTTGGGGAGTGCATAAATAGTCTGGTGTTTGATGCAGCCCTGTTCTTGTCCAGAAGGAGAAGTTTACAGCCTGAAAGGCTGGTGCCCTTCTAGGAATCCCAGAAGAATTTTTATTGGTTCTGATTTGCCAAACAGGATTCACTATTTTTGAGAATTGAATGCAAGTTTCCTCATCCCTGTCAATTAGGCCCCTTTCACACTGAGGCATTGAAAAAACGCAAAAAAATTATGGGATTTTGTACCGCGATTTTACCGCGATTTTACAGCATTCGCGGTAAAAAATAGCGCTGACGCCTATGCGTTTTTACCACGTTTTTACCGCGGTACTCATTCATTTCAATGGGGATAGGCATTTTTACAGCGTTATTTTATGCGCCCCAAAGATGCTCCAAAAAAGCTGTTTGCAGGATTTTTTCCAACGCACAGCCAGCACAACGCCTCAGTGTGAAAGCCCTCAGGGCTTTCACATTGAGAATGATGGGGCAGGATTATTTTAGGTATTTTTACAGCGCCTCAGTGTGAAAGGGGCCTTAGTGATTCAATGAAGTGAGATGTGACTGAAATCTGTGTGGCTGTTATGGGATTCTGCACCCCTTTGATGTTGTACTGTTTTATGGATTGAGGTTTCTGATGCACATGTTGGTTTTATTTTCTGTTAGCTATAACTGAAGATGAAAAAATTAAGTTAACAAAGAAAAAAACATACGGTATGTACTATATAGCAGCCCTAAATATTCCTCTCTAAAATAATAACAGGTTAATAACAGGTTAGAAATAATACATACCGTTATGTGAGATATATTCTCCTTTCCTCCTGTAAATACTGACCCCTACTGGACCTGAAATGATTTACAATATTTTATACTACAATTCATGTGTATAGGAGAGAAAACAATTGTCAGCTATGGTAAACTGAGTGTAGCGATACCTCCAACTAAGAAGGCCGCAGATTTAGTTGGGCCCTGAAGACAGCTCCGCCAACCCCCAGCAATATGCTCAACCCCCTACTGGCACAGCTAGTAAGGGGAGATAGGACCGCGTGACCGCAACTCTAGGTGACGCAGTCCTATGGCAAACACACACAGTGATATACTTTAAAACTTCTATTAAAGTAAGTGAAACTGACACCAATGTACTTGACCCAGATATTTTACTGAGGCTAATGGGCAAGTAATAAACAACAGTATAACAAGTTGCAGATCCCTGCAATAAACAGTAATAAAGATAAACAGATTAATCAGAATAATTAAGTATTGCTATGCAACTCTAGCGCTGCCCTTTTACAGCTACTTCCCCTCATGGGTAGACTAACACCCAGCAATGTCTACCTATGCAGTCAGGCCTGACTGATCTAAATGGAAGTTCAGTGAAACAATATTCGCTAGCAATCTTTCGGTGGTGCACTTGAAGAACAACTTTGTAATCCCAACGAATAGTAAAGCTAAAGTATCTGTCTTTAAACAGCTCTCACCACCCGGACAAGTCCAAGTCCGTTTCCTCCATCGATTCGTCTAGGAACAGGAATCCACCGACATCCAAGTCTTCAATCCTTCTGGTGTACTGCAGCAAGGATGAGAAGATGTCTCTAAGGTTCTGCTAGGCTGGCAGAGGGGCTCTTTGGAAAGGAGCACAAGGCCCAGGCTTCAGGTCTTGTGCACACAGCAGTTCAGCACAGAGATCCTCTTGCTAGGAGAGGGGGTGTCCAAAGAGGCCGAACAAACTCCACCTCCCCTTTATAAAGTCTGCCCCAGCAGTCTCTGTTCCGGAGCAATGTACCCTGGGTGCTGCAAGATGTACTGGGAGATGTAGTCTCTCTCTCTCCTCTGCTTTCACTTCCAGTAATGTCTCTTTACTTCCTCCCGACTCACCTCTCACCTGGAACTTCTTGTCTCTCTGTCTTAAAGGGGAATACCCCGCTACACACTCCCCCCACTTTAAATCTTTGGTCCCCAAAGACTTCTAACATTTTTAGATCTGCAAAACATTTTAGATTCAATGCGGTTGCATAGGATTGACAGAGGAGCCTCCCACCAATCATCATAGGATGGGGAGCTGTCCTGTCTACAGGTCGCTTCAGTGGGGGCGACCTGTCTAACTGTGCCAGAGAGTGAGCTGGGGTTGCCCTCCACTAAATGGACAGTGGAAGGATCCGGATTCTCAGCATTCCTTCTAGCAGTGACTACAGAGTCTTCCGAACTGTTCCCCA
Organism: Rana muscosa; assembly: GCA_029206835.1. Taxonomy (NCBI): domain Eukaryota; kingdom Metazoa; phylum Chordata; class Amphibia; order Anura; family Ranidae; genus Rana; species Rana muscosa. Next base: position 896,002,011 of record CM055116.1, on the reverse strand, counting down.
TTTGTGGGTAGGTCAGCTTCTTAGGAGGCCTTATGACTCTTCGAGCCCTTTGCTCTCTTGGGATTTCTGGCTCTGGCGCCTCAGGCTCCTCTTCCTCGGAACAACCATCCTGGGCATCTTCCCAGTATTCTGCTGAAGGACTAGAAGGGATGAACTCTGTGGCTTCTGGGTTCAGTGTTCCATCTTGAGTGTCTTCAGTGGCTGGAAGATCAATATTAGAAGTTTCTGGAGTTGGGGAAGGCCACAGCCAATCAAGTTCTCCTTCTTCATTTTCACTAAGTTGAGAGGCCTCTCCATCTTCAGCTCGGGAGGTCTGCGACCGAGTGTTCAGCCTAGGAGTATCCAGGATAGAGGCCGGTTCAGGGGATTCTCCCGCAGGAGGTATTCTAACTGCCTCAGCAAGTGGGAGCAGGTGATTCCGATGCCACGTCTTCAGTGGGCCTACCTTTCCTTCTGGTTTCAACTTATAGACAGGTAGGCCCGGCAACTTCCTACAGATGACATAAGGTTCAGATCTCCATCTGTCTGCAAGTTTGTGCTTCCCAGGGATCCCCAGGTTGCGTAACAGCACTCGATCCCCAGGCTGTAGGTCTTGCACCCGGACCTTCAAGTCGAAGTTTCTCTTATTTCTAGCCCCCCTTTGGTCGGAAGCTGCTTGAGCTTGCTCATAAGCTACTTTCAGGCTTTGTCTGAGCCTGTCCACGTACCCTTTGTGGGATGTGACTGAGGAATGGTCCAGAGAGGTGCCAAAGGCCAGGTCCACAGGTAGTCTCGCCTCTCTCCCAAACATGAGTCGATATGGGGAGTAGCCTGTAGCATCACTGATGGTGCAGTTGTAAGCATGTACTGTGGCTGCTATGTGTTTGCTCCAATGTTGCTTTTTCTCACTTTCCAGAGTCCCCAACATGTTGAGCAAGGTTCGGTTGAACCTTTCCGGCTGAGCATCTCCCTGTGGATGGTAAGGTGTAGTTCGAGTCTTCTTGATTCCCAAAGAATCCAGGAGCTTCCGGATCAGTTTACTCTCGAAGTCCCTCCCTTGATCTGAATGGAGTCGCTGTGGCAGCCCATAATGGACAAAGTACTTCTCCATAAGTACCTTGGCTACGGTGGAGGCCTTCTGGTCTTTGGTCGGGAAAGCCTGGGCATACCGGGTGAAATGGTCGGTTATCACCAGAACATTTCCTAGTCCACTCAGGTCGGGTTCGAGGCAGAGAAAATCAATGCATACCAGATCCATTGGGCCTTGACTTTGTAGATGGCCCATTGGGGCAGCTTGATGGGGCAAAGTCTTCCTCTGGATGCATCGGGCACATGAGTGGCAGTACTCTTCTACCTCTGCCCTCATGCAGGGCCAATAGAACTGACTTCTGACAAGTTGGAAGGTCCTTTCAGCTCCTAGGTGGCCATGATTGTCATGCATGGCGACTAGAACAGTCTCTCAGTGCTTTTCTGGCAGAAACAGCTGCCATTTATCTTCTGAGTCATCAGAGGGGCCCCTTCGGTAGACCACTCCCTGATGTAACTGCAACCCGTCCCACTCTTTCCTCAGCAGGCAAGCTTCTTTTGAAGGTTGACGCATGAGTCTGTTTGGATCCTGATTCTCCAGGGCCTCCAGGACCAATCTCCCCATGGGGTCTTCCAATTGGTCACACCTCAACTCCTTCTTGGACAGTCTTGACAGGTTGTCCTCTCCCAGTTGAGCTACTCCACAGTAGTGTTTGGGGACTCCCACCATGGTAACTCCTATTTCCTCTGCTCTGGAACCTCCTCGAGCTTGGAATTCAGCTCCTTGACAAAGGGCCCGCACCCCGTCCGGTGCCACTTGGGTCCAATCTTCTACGTCACTGGTGAGAGAATGAGATCTCCTGGACAGAGCGTCTGCATCTCGATTCCCAGTCCCTGGCCTATACTTTAGGCTGAAGTTGAATCCAGAAAGTGCGGCCAGCCACCTGTGTCCAGTGGCGTCCAGCTTGGCCGTGGTGAAAAGGTAGGTAAGGGGGTTGTTGTCGGTCTTCACAGTGAACTCCGCCCCATATAGGTAGTCTTTGAGTTTGTCTACTACCGCCCACTTAAGGGCCAGGAACTCCAGCTTGTGGGTGGGGTAGTTCTTCTCCGAGGGGTTCAGGCTCCTACTCACGTAGGCAACAGGCCGCAGTTGCCCTTCGTGTTCTTGGTAAAGTACTCCTCCCAGACCGTCATGACTAGCATCCACGTGCAGTTCATAGGGTTTGGTTGGGTCTGCGTAGGCCAAGACCGGGGCAGTGGTTAGGCTCTCCTTTAATGCCTGGAAGGCCTCTTCACACTTCTGGTTCCACTGATCTCTGACTGACTCTCCCGGCTTCCTGGGCCCTGAGTCGTCCTCTTCCCCCTCGGTCTTGAGTACTTCATTCAATGGTCTAGCAATTCGGGCGAATCCTTCCACAAACCTCCTGTAATAGGAGCAGAACCCCAAGAAGGCTCTGAGTTCTGTTACTGTGGTGGGTCGTGGCCAGGAGGTAACTGCCTCCAATTTCTCAGGGTCTGTGGCCACCCCCTCTTCAGACACTATGTGCCCCAGATAGTTCACAGAAGACTGGTAGAACCGACACTTCTCAGGCGAAAGCTTGAGTCCTTCCTCACTTAGTCTTCTCAACACTTTTTCCAGCCTCTCTTCGTGTTCTTCCAAGGTTCTCCCAAAGACAATGACATCGTCCAGGTATACAAGGACTTCAATAAGGTTCATGTCTCCTACAGTCTTCTCCATAAGACGTTGGAAAGTAGCTGGGGCTCCAGACAGACCTTGGGGCATCCGATTGAATTCAAAGAACCCCACTGGGGTTATGAAAGCTGTCTTCTCCTTGTCTTCTGGATGCATAGGGATCTGATAGTACCCGCTCTTGAGGTCCATAACGCTGAACCATTTGGCTCCAGAGAGGCTCTGTAAGGCATCCTCTATCCTCGGAGTGGTGTATTGGTCGGGGATGGTTTTTCTGTTGAGAGTCCTGTAGTCTATACAGAGCCTCAATGACCTATTCTTCTTTCTGACCACCACTATGGGAGAGGCATAGGGGCTCCTGGACTCCCGTATCACACCAGTCCTCTTGAGTTCTGCAAGTTGTTCCCTTAGATCCTCCAGATCTGCTAGGGGGACCTGCCTGACTCTCTCTCGGAAGGGCTTTTCTTCCTGGAGGCGGATCCGATGGGTGGCACTCCTTGCACACCCCACATCGAACTCATCTCTGGAGAATATCTTCTCCCATCTAGTCAACTGGGCCTTGGCTCTCTCTTTCCAAACCCTGGATAGATTCAAGTTCTCCATGGACAGCTTCTCCCAAAGATCTCCTCTTTCACCCGTCCCCTTTACTTCTGACAGGGTAACCGGGGCAGCAGGGCTCACCTGGCCCAGCAGCATTCTGGCAGGGATTTCCATGGGGCCTCTGGTAGTGTTTCTAACACTCACTGGAACTCTACAATGGGCCTTCTTCAGAACCTCGGCGGAATCACTTCTGGTATCACTTCCAGACCTGAGGACTCTCCTTTTGGGTCGGACTCCAGCACGACAAAGGGTCCAGGCTGCTCCCAAGTAAGCTTCACAGTGGCTCTGAGACAGGTTACTTCGCCAGGCTGCAACACTACCCCTCCTCTTCCAAGTCTCCACACCTTCCCTATCCCCTCCACCGGGGTCTTCTGCTCTAGGACCAGCCTTTGGTAAGCCGTCCTCAGCATGGGATGGATCTTGGTGGCTGCTTGCCCCTTCTCTTCCACTAAAGGGGTCAGGAGTCTTCGGACCAGGTCCGTGTTCGTCCCTATTATAAGGGAGCTCTTGTTGGCTCCTGGCGGCCGAGGGCACACAACTGCCAGGGTGTCAAACACTTCGGCCTTCCCAGCCACAGATGGGTCAAAGGTCATCCGGATGGGCAGATAGCCATCATAGGGGAAGCTCTGGGTTCCAATTCCCCATATTTCCAGCTCCTCTATGTTCTGGATGGGCAGATGGCTCAAGTGCTTATCGTAGAAATCCCGGTATAGTAGGGTCACTTGTGCCCCAGTATCCAAGATGGCTCTGGTGTAAACTCCCTCCACTTGAATGGGCACTACAGGAGATGGGCCTACCAGCTTCTCCGGATATGGCCTGGCAGGAGTCGCCTTCTTCTGGTCCTTTCCCTTCGGACTCTCTCTCGTCCATCTCCCTTTTGACTTTAGTCTTTCTTGGGCCTGGTATGCATCGATTTCTCCCCTTTTAATGGGCGTACAGACCCGCTGAGGGATATTATAGTTTTTCTTAGGTGTGCATTCCCTTTGGGGAATGCTGTGCCTCTTCTGAGGGGTCTGGCCCTCTCTCTTTGGGGTGTACCCCTGCTGAGGGATACTATAGTTCCTCTGTGGAGTTTTGTCTTTTCTCTTCCTTAGCTTCTCATTCAGTTTGGAACTCACTGAAAATGATGGGCACCCGGTCGGCTCCTTCACCGGGGCCCGCTGAAGTTTCCCGCCAGCTGTTTGGACTTTTCCTCAACTGCCAGGCTTGGGCTTACTCGCCTGAGATGTCCTTTTCCTCCACATTTGAAGCAGGCTCTCTGTATTGGTTTCATAGAGCGGTTAGTGGTAGGGGTCTTTGGTGCCATGAGTGGTGAGACCTCTTCTGTCTGGGGTTTCACCAGACGAGTCATCAACATCGTCATCATCTCTAGTATTTCTTTCTGGGTCTCGAACAGCTCCTCCAATCCAGTCTGACTTGTGGGGAAGTGGTGAATAGGTGAAGACCATGATCCCTGTTCAGTGCTTGCTGCCAGTACACTAAGCTCCCGAGTGTCTGAAGGGACATCTATCTGTTGTACTTTGGCACTTGTGGTGCTAGGAGATTGAAATTTCCTCTGTTTTTGGTCCTTCTCAAACTCCATCTTATCTGCTTCATTCATTTTCTCAATGAGGACCTCATCCGGAGTTGAGGGATCTTCCAAATGCTGCTTCAGCTGTAGCTTGATGTAGTCACTCCTCAATCCCGTAGTCACAGATCTCCGGAATTTCTTTTGGACTAGCTTGACTCCAAAATGCTCCCCATTTCCTTCATCCTTGGATGTGGACAACAGGCGGTCCTTGAGCTCAATAGCCCGGAATAGGAAGTTCTGAGGAGTCTCTCCACTCTCCTGGGTCATATTTATCAGTCGATAAAATAGCTCGGCGGCATCTTCCTCCTCATAATAGCTTTTCAGAATCCTCTTTAGCTGGTTCAGGGTCAATCCACCCTTCCTCTCTAACATGCCCCTGACACTTGAACCTGGGCTGATGGCATGGATTACAGCCTCTCTAATTTCAGATTCCTGATATCCTTTCTGTAACCCCAACTCTATTTGGTGTAGGAGGTTGGTGTAGGACAGTTTGTCCTTCTGCCCTCTTTCTCCTATCTGGCCATCAATGCGGAAATCCTTCCGGATGGTTACTTCCTGCAGGCGACCCTGAGCTCGTTTCTTCGGTACCTTCCCAGGTTTGGGCTTTATCTGACCATCTTTCTGATCCTCAGGAGCGACACGTAACTCCTTAATGCGTTCAGCTATCATACTGGAAGTCTCCTGAAACCTCTCTTGTATGTCACGGTACTGTCGTTTCAGATCAATCAGCTGTTGCTCTGCCTGCGATTTAACAGCAGCCCCTGCTTTCCTGTCTAAGGGTTCTAACTGCTTCTGACTGGGATGTGTCAGGTGGAACTCAGTCTTTTCGGACAATTTTATACTGGCACCGTGGAAGTTTTCAGGGACATCCTGTCCCCACTCTATCAGTGCATAGGTGCAGTTGGTCCTTGGGTCTGGTCTCACTGCGACCACGTAAGCCTTTCTATCCGGGGACAATATTTGTACCACCTCTTTAATTCGTTTCTCTCTCCAGTCACTCCCTGGAAGTTCAATGGCCACGCTCGCTTCTGAGCGTGTCCCTTCTGCTTCGCACCATTGGACTACTTTGATGGGGTCCATGCCGGCACTTCTGGCGTTCACCTGCTGTATCAGGATCCCGGACGAGAACCCCCACGTGTAGCGATACCTCCAACTAAGAAGGCCGCAGATTTAGTTGGGCCCTGAAGACAGCTCCGCCAACCCCCGGCAATATGCTCAACCCCCTACTGGCACAGCTAGTAAGGGGAGATAGGACCGCGTGACCGCAACTCTAGGTGACGCAGTCCTATGGCAAACACACACAGTGATATACTTTACAACTTCTATTAAAGTAAGTGAAACTGACACCAATGTACTTGACCCAGATATTTGACTGAGGCTAATGGGCAAGTAATAAACAACAGTATAACAAGTTGCAGATCCCTGCAATAAACAGTAATAAAGATAAACAGATTAATCAGAATAATTAAGTATTGCTATGCAACTCTAGCGCTGCCCTTTTACAGCTACTTCCCCTCATGGGTAGACTAACACCCAGCAATGTCTACCTATGCAGTCAGGCCTGACTGATCTAAATGGAAGTTCAGTGAAACAATATTCGCTAGCAATCTTTCGGTGGTGCACTTGAAGAACAACTTTGTAATCCCAACGAATAGTAAAGCTAAAGTATCTGTCTTTAAACAGCTCTCACCACCCGGACAAGTCCAAGTCCGTTTCCTCCATCGATTCGTCTAGGAACAGGAATCCACCGACATCCAAGTCTTCAATCCTTCTGGTGTACTGCAGCAAGGATGAGAAGATGTCTCTAAGGTTCTGCTAGGCTGGCAGAGGGGCTCTTTGGAAAGGAGCACAAGGCCCAGGCTTCAGGCCTTGTGCACACAGCAGTTCAGCACAGAGATCCTCTTGCTAGGAGAGGGGGTGTCCAAAGAGGCCGAACAAACTCCACCTCCCCTTTATAAAGTCTGCCCCAGCAGTCTCTGTTCCGGAGCAATGTACCCTGGGTGCTGCAAGATGTACTGGGAGATGTAGTCTCTCTCTCTCCTCTGCTTTCACTTCCAGTAATGTCTCTTTACTTCCTCCCGACTCACCTCTCACCTGGAACTTCTTGTCTCTCTGTCTTAAAGGGGAATACCCCGCTACACACTCCCCCCACTTTAAATCTTTGGTCCCCAAAGACATCTAACATTTTTAGATCTGCAAAACATTTTAGATTCAATGCGGTTGCATAGGATTGACAGAGGAGCCTCCCACCAATCATCATAGGATGGGGAGCTGTCCTGTCTACAGGTCGCTTCAGTGGGGGCGACCTGTCTAACTGTGCCAGAGAGTGAGCTGGGGTTGCCCTCCACTAAATGGACAGTGGAAGGATCCGGATTCTCAGCATTCCTTCTAGCAGTGACTACAGAGTCTTCCGAACTGTTCCCCATTTGTGGGTAGGTCAGCTTCTTAGGAGGCCTTATGACTCTTCGAGCCCTTTGCTCTCTTGGGATTTCTGGCTCTGGCGCCTCAGGCTCCTCTTCCTCGGAACAACCATCCTGGGCATCTTCCCAGTATTCTGCTGAAGGACTAGAAGGGATGAACTCTGTGGCTTCTGGGTTCAGTGTTCCATCTTGAGTGTCTTCAGTGGCTGGAAGATCAATATTAGAAGTTTCTGGAGTTGGGGAAGGCCACAGCCAATCAAGTTCTCCTTCTTCATTTTCACTAAGTTGAGAGGCCTCTCCATCTTCAGCTCTGGAGGTCTGCGACCGAGTGTTCGGCCTAGGAGTATCCAGGATAGAGGCCGGTTCAGGGGATTCTCCCGCAGGAGGTATTCTAACTGCCTCAGCAAGTGGGAGCAGGTGATTCCGATGCCACGTCTTCAGTGGGCCTACCTTTCCTTCTGGTTTCAACTTATAGACAGGTAGGCCCGGCAACTTCCTACAGATGACATAAGGTTCAGATCTCCATCTGTCTGCAAGTTTGTGCTTCCCAGGGATCCCCAGGTTGCGTAACAGCACTCGATCCCCAGGCTGTAGGTCTTGCACCCGGACCTTCAAGTCGAAGTTTCTCTTATTTCTAGCCCCCCTTTGGTCGGAAGCTGCTTGAGCTTGCTCATAAGCTACTTTCAGGCTTTGTCTGAGCCTGTCCACGTACCCTTTGTGGGATGTGACTGAGGAATGGTCCAGAGAGGTGCCAAAGGCCAGGTCCACAGGTAGTCTCGCCTCTCTCCCAAACATGAGTCGATATGGGGAGTAGCCTGTAGCATCACTGATGGTGCAGTTGTAAGCATGTACTGTGGCTGCTATGTGTTTGCTCCAATGTTGCTTTTTCTCACTTTCCAGAGTCCCCAACATGTTGAGCAAGGTTCGGTTGAACCTTTCCGGCTGAGCATCTCCCTGTGGATGGTAAGGTGTAGTTCGAGTCTTCTTGATTCCCAAAGAATCCAGGAGCTTCCGGATCAGTTTACTCTCGAAGTCCCTCCCTTGATCTGAATGGAGTCGCTGTGGCAGCCCATAATGGACAAAGTACTTCTCCATAAGTACCTTGGCTACGGTGGAGGCCTTCTGGTCTTTGGTCGGGAAAGCCTGGGCATACCGGGTGAAATGGTCGGTTATCACCAGAACATTTCCTAGTCCACTCAGGTCGGGTTCGAGGCAGAGAAAATCAATGCATACCAGATCTATTGGGCCTTGACTTTGTAGATGGCCCATTGGGGCAGCTTGATGGGGCAAAGTCTTCCTCTGGATGCATCGGGCACATGAGTGGCAGTACTCTTCTACCTCTGCCCTCATGCAGGGCCAATAGAACCGACTTCTGACAAGTTGGAAGGTCCTTTCAGCTCCTAGGTGGCCATGATTGTCATGCATGGCGACTAGAACAGTCTCTCAGTGCTTTTCTGGCAGAAACAGCTGCCATTTATCTTCTGAGTCATCAGAGGGGCCCCTTCGGTAGACCACTCCCTGATGTAACTGCAACCCGTCCCACTCTTTCCTCAGCAGGCGAGCTTCTTTTGAAGGTTGACGCATGAGTCTGTTTGGATCCTGATTCTCCAGGGCCTCCAGGACCAATCTCCCCATGGGGTCTTCCAATTGGTCACACCTCAACTCCTTCTTGGACAGTCTTGACAGGTTGTCCTCTCCCAGTTGAGCTACTCCACAGTAGTGTTTGGGGACTCCCACCATGGTAACTCCTATTTCCTCTGCTCTGGAACCTCCTCGAGCTTGGAATTCAGCTCCTTGACAAAGGGCCCGCACCCCGTCCGGTGCCACTTGGGTCCAATCTTCTACGTCACTGGTGCGAGAATGAGATCTCCTGGACAGAGCGTCTGCATCTCGATTCCCAGTCCCTGGCCTATACTTTAGGCTGAAGTTGAATCCAGAAAGTGCGGCCAGCCACCTGTGTCCAGTGGCGTCCAGCTTGGCCGTGGTGAAAAGGTAGGTAAGGGGGTTGTTGTCGGTCTTCACAGTGAACTCCGCCCCATATAGGTAGTCTTTGAGTTTGTCTACTACCGCCCACTTAAGGGCCAGGAACTCCAGCTTGTGGGTGGGGTAGTTCTTCTCCGAGGGGTTCAGGCTCCTACTCACGTAGGCAACAGGCCGCAGTTGCCCTTCGTGTTCTTGGTAAAGTACTCCTCCCAGACCGTCATGACTAGCATCCACGTGCAGTTCATAGGGTTTGGTTGGGTCTGCGTAGGCCAAGACCGGGGCAGTGGTTAGGCTCTCCTTTAATGCCTGGAAGGCCTCTTCACACTTCTGGTTCCACTGATCTCTGACTGACTCTCCCGGCTTCCTGGGCCCTGAGTCGTCCTCTTCCCCCTCGGTCTTGAGTACTTCATTCAATGGTCTAGCAATTCGGGCGAATCCTTCCACAAACCTCCTGTAATAGGAGCAGAACCCCAAGAAGGCTCTGAGTTCTGTTACTGTGGTGGGTCGTGGCCAGGAGGTAACTGCCTCCAATTTCTCAGGGTCTGTGGCCACCCCCTCTTCAGACACTATGTGCCCCAGATAGTTCACAGAAGACTGGTAGAACCGACACTTCTCAGGCGAAAGCTTGAGTCCTTCCTCACTTAGTCTTCTCAACACTTTTTCCAGCCTCTCTTCGTGTTCTTCCAAGGTTCTCCCAAAGACAATGACATCGTCCAGGTATACAAGGACTTCAATAAGGTTCATGTCTCCTACAGTCTTCTCCATAAGACGTTGGAAAGTAGCTGGGGCTCCAGACAGACCTTGGGGCATCCGATTGAATTCAAAGAACCCCACTGGGGTTATGAAAGCTGTCTTCTCCTTGTCTTCTGGATGCATAGGGATCTGATAGTACCCGCTCTTGAGGTCCATAACGCTGAACCATTTGGCTCCAGAGAGGCTCTGTAAGGCATCCTCTATCCTCGGAGTGGTGTATTGGTCGGGGATGGTTTTTCTGTTGAGAGTCCTGTAGTCTATACAGAGCCTCAATGACCTATTCTTCTTTCTGACCACCACTATGGGAGAGGCATAGGGGCTCCTGGACTCCCGTATCACACCAGTCCTCTTGAGTTCTGCAAGTTGTTCCCTTAGATCCTCCAGATCTGCTAGGGGGACCTGCCTGACTCTCTCTCGGAAGGGCTTTTCTTCCTGGAGGCGGATCCGATGGGTGGCACTCCTTGCACACCCCACATCGAACTCATCTCTGGAGAATATCTTCTCCCATCTAGTCAACTGGGCCTTGGCTCTCTCTTTCCAAACCCTGGATAGATTCAAGTTCTCCATGGACAGCTTCTCCCAAAGATCTCCTCTTTCACCCGTCCCCTTTACTTCTGACAGGGTAACCGGGGCAGCAGGGCTCACCTGGCCCAGCAGCATTCTGGCAGGGATTTCCATGGGGCCTCTGGTAGTGTTTCTAACACTCACTGGAACTCTACAATGGGCCTTCTTCAGAACCTCGGCGGAATCACTTCTGGTATCACTTCCAGACCTGAGGACTCTCCTTTTGGGTCGGACTCCAGCACGACAAAGGGTCCAGGCTGCTCCCAAGTAAGCTTCACAGTGGCTCTGAGACAGGTTACTTCGCCAGGCTGCAACACTACCCCTCCTCTTCCAAGTCTCCACACCTTCCCTATCCCCTCCACCGGGGTCTTCTGCTCTAGGACCAGCCTTTGGTAAGCCGTCCTCAGCATGGGATGGATCTTGGTGGCTGCTTGCCCCTTCTCTTCCACTAAAGGGGTCAGGAGTCTTCGGACCAGGTCCGTGTTCGTCCCTATTATAAGGGAGCTCTTGTTGGCTCCTGGCGGCCGAGGGCACACAACTGCCAGGGTGTCAAACACTTCAGCCTTCCCAGCCACAGATGGGTCAAAGGTCATCCGGATGGGCAGATAGCCATCATAGGGGAAGCTCTGGGTTCCAATTCCCCATATTTCCAGCTCCTCTATGTTCTGGATGGGCAGATGACTCAAGTGCTTATCGTAGAAATCCCGGTATAGTAGGGTCACTTGTGCCCCAGTATCCAAGATGGCTCTGGTGTAAACTCCCTCCACTTGAATGGGCACTACAGGAGATGGGCCTACCAGCTTCTCCGGATATGGCCTGGCAGGAGTCGCCTTCTTCTGGTCCTTTCCCTTCGGACTCTCTCTCGTCCATCTCCCTTTTGACTTTAGTCTTTCTTGGGCCTGGTATGCATCGATTTCTCCCCTTTTAATGGGCGTACAGACCCGCTGAGGGATATTATAGTTTTTCTTAGGTGTGCATTCCCTTTGGGGAATGCTGTGCCTCTTCTGAGGGGTCTGGCCCTCTCTCTTTGGGGTGTACCCCTGCTGAGGGATACTATAGTTCCTCTGTGGAGTTTTGTCTTTTCTCTTCCTTAGCTTCTCATTCAGTTTGGAACTCACTGAAAATGATGGGCACCCGGTCGGCTCCTTCACCGGGGCCCGCTGAAGTTTCCCGCCAGCTGTTTGGACTTTTCCTCAACTGCCAGGCTTGGGCTTACTCGCCTGAGATGTCCTTTTCCTCCACATTTGAAGCAGGCTCTCTGTATTGGTTTCATAGAGCGGTTAGTGGTAGGGGTCTTTGGTGCCATGAGTGGTGAGACCTCTTCTGTCTGGGGTTTCACCAGACGAGTCATCAACATCGTCATCATCTCTAGTATTTCTTTCTGGGTCTCGAACAGCTCCTCCAATCCAGTCTGACTTGTGGGGAAGTGGTGAATAGGTGAAGACCATGATCCCTGTTCAGTGCTTGCTGCCAGTACACTAAGCTCCCGAGTGTCTGAAGGGACATCTATCTGTTGTACTTTGGCACTTGTGGTGCTAGGAGATTGAAATTTCCTCTGTTTTTGGTCCTTCTCAAACTCCATCTTATCTGCTTCATTCATTTTTCTCAATGAGGACCTCATCCGGAGTTGAGGGATCTTCCAAATGCTGCTTCAGCTGTAGCTTGATGTAGTCACTCCTCAATCCCGTAGTCACAGATCTCCGGAATTTCTTTTGGACTAGCTTGACTCCAAAATGCTCCCCATTTCCTTCATCCTTGGATGTGGACAACAGGCGGTCCTTGAGCTCAATAGCCCGGAATAGGAAGTTCTGAGGAGTCTCTCCACTCTCCTGGGTCATATTTATCAGTCGATAAAATAGCTCGGCGGCATCTTCCTCCTCATAATAGCTTTTCAGAATCCTCTTTAGCTGGTTCAGGGTCAATCCACCCTTCCTCTCTAACATGCCCCTGACACTTGAACCTGGGCTGATGGCATGGATTACAGCCTCTCTAATTTCAGATTCCTGATATCCTTTCTGTAACCCCAACTCTATTTGGTGTAGGAGGTTGGTGTAGGACAGTTTGTCCTTCTGCCCTCTTTCTCCTATCTGGCCATCAATGCGGAAATCCTTCCGGATGGTTACTTCCTGCAGGCGACCCTGAGCTCGTTTCTTCGGTACCTTCCCAGGTTTGGGCTTTATCTGACCATCTTTCTGATCCTCAGGAGCGACACGTAACTCCTTAATGCGTTCAGCTATCATACTGGAAGTCTCCTGAAACCTCTCTTGTATGTCACGGTACTGTCGTTTCAGATCAATCAGCTGTTGCTCTGCCTGCGATTTAACAGCAGCCCCTGCTTTCCTGTCTAAGGGTTCTAACTGCTTCTGACTGGGATGTGTCAGGTGGAACTCAGTCTTTTCGGACAATTTTATACTGGCACCGTGGAAGTTTTCAGGGACATCCTGTCCCCACTCTATCAGTGCATAGGTGCAGTTGGTCCTTGGGTCTGGTCTCACTGCGACCACGTAAGCCTTTCTATCCGGGGACAATATTTGTACCACCTCTTTAATTCGTTTCTCTCTCCAGTCACTCCCTGGAAGTTCAATGGCCACGCTCGCTTCTGAGCGTGTCCCTTCTGCTTCGCACCATTGGACTACTTTGATGGGGTCCATGCCGGCACTTCTGGCGTTCACCTGCTGTATCAGGATCCCGGACGAGAACCCCCACGTGTAGCGATGCCTCCAACTAAGAAGGCCGCAGATTTAGTTGGGCCCTGAAGACAGCTCCGCCAACCCCCGGCAATATGCTCAACCCCCTACTGGCACAGCTAGTAAGGGGAGATAGGACCGCGTGACCGCAACTCTAGGTGACGCAGTCCTATGGCAAACACACACAGTGATATACTTTACAACTTCTATTAAAGTAAGTGAAACTGACACCAATGTACTTGACCCAGATATTTGACTGAGGCTAATGGGCAAGTAATAAACAACAGTATAACAAGTTGCAGATCCCTGCAATAAACAGTAATAAAGATAAACAGATTAATCAGAATAATTAAGTATTGCTATGCAACTCTAGCGCTGCCCTTTTACAGCTACTTCCCCTCATGGGTAGACTAACACCCAGCAATGTCTACCTATGCAGTCAGGCCTGACTGATCTAAATGGAAGTTCAGTGAAACAATATTCGCTAGCAATCTTTCGGTGGTGCACTTGAAGAACAACTTTGTAATCCCAATGAATAGTAAAGCTAAAGTATCTGTCTTTAAACAGCTCTCACCACCCGGACAAGTCCAAGTCCGTTTCCTCCATCGATTCGTCTAGGAACAGGAATCCACCGACATCCAAGTCTTCAATCCTTCTGGTGTACTGCAGCAAGGATGAGAAGATGTCTCTAAGGTTCTGCTAGGCTGGCAGAGGGGCTCTTTGGAAAGGAGCACAAGGCCCAGGCTTCAGGCCTTGTGCACACAGCAGTTCAGCACAGAGATCCTCTTGCTAGGAGAGGGGGTGTCCAAAGAGGCCGAACAAACTCCACCTCCCCTTTATAAAGTCTGCCCCAGCAGTCTCTGTTCCGGAGCAATGTACCCTGGGTGCTGCAAGATGTACTGGGAGATGTAGTCTCTCTCTCTCCTCTGCTTTCACTTCCAGTAATGTCTCTTTACTTCCTCCCGACTCACCTCTCACCTGGAACTTCTTGTCTCTCTGTCTTAAAGGGGAATACCCCGCTACATGAGCATATCACAAAATTCTCTTCAATGATTTAAATTAGGCTTGTCATGGAAGGAAAACACTTTAATGAAGAAAAAATATCCCAGAGGGGCTGGAACTTTGTTGTCAGTTGAGTTCATACAAAGTAATGGGAGGAAAAAACATTCGGAGAGCTCACTGGTTCAGGTTAGGCTGCTCACAACAGACAGGTTTGCACTAAAAAACAGCAAATACATTTGGGACGCCAGAACCCCCCCCCCCCCCCTTCATTGGGGCTTCAGTTTAAATAAGAAACTTGAATGGACTCAGGTAAGGGCTTTCTTCTGTGAATCTATATAGGGAAGTTGATTACTGGACAAGGACTAGCATTATCTGGTGAGAAATCAAGTTACGTTTTCTTGATGTAAGTGCTTTTGAACTACCCGTGTCATGAAAAGTCAAATATAGCTGTTTTTTTCAATTAAGAGCGGAGGCGCAATCTATCTGAAGTGTGCACCTGTAGAGTTTTTTTTGGTGTTCTAGCACCATGTACTGCACCATCAAATTCTTAGCGCTGGCGCCTCCCGGCCCTTAAAGAGGTTTATGATGCCGGGAGACGGGGCATGGCTTAAGATCACGGAACCGCCGTGACTGGAGTGGCTCCTTGCAATTGGGAGCTTTTGGTTAAGCAACGGCAACTGTGTCGGGAGCGTGCAGCGTGTGTGCTCTCAGCACAGGTGTATTCACACAATTCAAGCAAATATGCGGCCCCTCTGCGCTAAGGACCAGGCGCAGAGAGGCTGCATATTTGCGTATTGGCCAACGCCAAGGGATTAATAAGAGTGTTTTGTGGAGTGTGTTCAGGCTTTAATGTTGCATTTATTATTCACAGTTCTATTTGCACTTGTTCGCAGAGAATAGTGCAGAAGACTTTATGTGTTTTTATGTTGCTTTTGTTTTAAAGCACTGTTCACTCCATCATTGATAGGAGTGTATTGCAATGGGATTGCACAGAGCAGGCCCCATCCTCCTCTTCTCGGGTCCCCCACCAGCACTCATGGCCCCTCCTCTTCTCCAAGTGCCCCCATAGCAAGCTACTTGCTATGGGGGTTCTCTTGCATGCTCCCGAACCCCGCTCCGTTACCATCAGACGTGCAGAATGGGGCTTGGCCCTACCCCCCCTCCTTACCGGCTGTGAGCTGCCTTTAGAACCACTTTGACCCCTTAATGGTGGCTCTACATAGATATACTGCAGCAGGGCAGCCCTCCTGTATGAAATCACATACCTGCACATGATTTTGCACACTGGGTCTGGGGCACGCACCGCCTGCGGGCCAATCACCGGGTCTGGAACACCCAATGTCTTCCAGGACCCGCCGATCGTTCTCCAGAGGGGTAGATGTAAACAAGGCAGATCGCCGTTCTGTTCGAGGAGAAGGTGGAGATCTTGTATTTCTGCTAAGCAGCCCCCCAGTCTGCTGTTTCCCCCCAGTCAAAGCAGCCCCCCTCTCCACAGTTAGAAAGCACTCCTAGGGAACACATTTAACCTTTTAATCGATCGCCCCCTGATGTTAACCCCTTCCCTACCAGTGTCATTAGTACAGTGACAGTGCTTTTTTTTTTAGCACTGATCACTGTAATAATGTCACTGGTCCCCATAAAGTGTCACTGTATATCTGTAATGTAAACTAGTGGAGTTTATTCCTGGACACTAGTTGGAAAAAGACTGTTATTCACATACACAAGTTTGATTTATATCTGGTCACAGAGCATAATGCATAAGGATTTTTTTTACAAATTTTTGGGGTGTTCTAGCACCATGTACTGCACCATCAGTGTATTGTGCAGTGTATTTAGGCTTTAATGTTTTATTTATTATGCACAGTTAAATTTGCATTTGTTCACATAGTATAGTGCAGAAAACTTTTGTTATATGTGTTTTTATGCTATGTTTGTTCACCTCACCATTAATAAGAGTGTATCGCATGGTATAATGAGTTGTAATAAATATTTGTAGAAATTCTGCATTCATTCGTTTTGTGTGGACCGTTATCTTAATTTTCATTCTAAGTGGAGCACTGATTTATTAAAAAAATTTTTAATAGTTAATAAGTAGTTCTATATTGGGTTGCAAATTTCCCAAGTTGTCATCCACATACTCCTTTTTATAGTCCAACAACTTCTTGAAAACAGCAACCTAACCAGTGCATGGGCTCTTCCTCCAGTGATGCTGCCACGGCAGACAGGCTACTAAAACTGCTCAGCAGTCACATCCCTATGGAGAAGCCATTAAGCATGGGACATCTGTGATATGCTCATTTCAATCTGATTTATATATTTATAAGCACCACTAGATGGAGCTAACGATGATAGAAAATAAATATTTATTCGCTATGATCAGCAGCTCCATCTAGTGACTACAATGCAGTATTTTCCTGATTCACTCAGGAAGAGCTCATGCACTGGGCTAGATTGCCATTGTCAAGATGGTGGACTATTAAACAGGAGGATGTGAATGACAATTAGGGCAATTTTAAAGCCAGTATAGGACTAAGAAATAAAAACATTGAAAACTCTCAGTGCTGACAAGCCATGTCTTGTATATAGTGTAAGCATAGGGTGCTAGCCAAACACTGGTTGATATATATATATATATATATATATATATATATATATATATATATATATAGGAAGGCCAGTATGCTGGCCTGAAATTATGGGAGGAGTTCGAGGGGTACTTAAGCAGACCATCCAACACGGTCATTGTTGGCTCTAGTGCGCGGTACTACATGTCACTGGGCTGATTCTTCCCCACGCACCTCATATTCATGAGTCGGCGAATGCGATCGCAGGTACATTTCGGCTTCTTCATTCGGGGTCTTCGACGGCGGTTCCCGCTCACGGTCGCAGGTAGTATCCGAACTTTTCATATCAGGTACAATCTTGCGGTTTGTTATGCTTTCATCCTGCACCCCTTGCATAAAAAGCCTGCCCCTGAGTTGTTGTCGCTCGTATTCAGGCATCATTCAGCACAGGCGTAGTACATTTATAAGTTCCTTCTGTCAAACCTACGATTCATTCGTACATTCAAGTCTCCGAGCCGCTGTCGGTCGTTGTCCGATAACACCCACCATAGGCTTCACTGGTTATAAAAGTCACTGTCCATAGGGTTCAAGTCTCATTCATTTGGAGATGAGAATGTATTGTTTGTATGGGTTTCTGTGGCTGAGCAAGGTGGTAATTAGACCTACCTGGTGCCTTCTCTGCACTGGATTAGCCTGGGGGGATGGGTGGTTGATAGGTGTTAGCTTTCAGAGCAAGGGGTGGCATACACCATACAACCAATTTGTATCAGATTAACTAATACTCCTCACTACCAATTCGTATCGGCTTCATTTCATACATTTTACAACCGATTTGTATCAGATACATTGCATAGGCCGAAGGCTTAACGGCTCCTCACACGCCACACCTTCTACAAACCTCATCGCACTTACTGACGCCCTACACCTCCTACGATACTCTCCCTTCACCCAACTGATGCCCCACACCTCTTACTACACACACCATACACCGAACTCCGGTCCGAATCTAGTCGCAAAATATCGGCACTACAGTTCGGACCCTCGGCAATCACAAGCCCCCTCACCTTCGAAACACCAGACAGCCGATCCGAGTCCAGTCGCATCTCTGGCGCCGTGATTCGGATCCCGGCGCATCAATAACCCCATCCTCACAACACAACCACACCGATCCGAATCCAGTCGTAGCATCGGCTCTAAGATTCGGATCCTCGGCAAACACAACCGATCCGAGCACAGTCGCATCACTGGCTCAATCGGCTCGGATCTCTAGCATCAAACTTCCCTAACCGATCCGAATCCAGTCGTAGCATCGGCTCTAAGATTCGGATCCTCGGCAAACACAACCGATCCGAGCACAGTCGCATCACCGGCTCAATCGGCTCGGATCTCTAGCATCAAACTTCCCTAACCGATCCGAATCCAGTCGTAGCATCGGCTCAACATTTGGATCCCTGGCTAACACTGTCCGTCCAGTCGCACCACCGGCTCAAACGACTCGGATCTCTAGCAAACAAACCTCTAACCGATTCCAAACTCAGTCGTAGCATCGGCTCAAACGATTCAGATCGTCGGCAATACAAAGTGCCAGGTCGTTACCAGTCGCATCAGCGTTACGATTACGTACGAACCATTCCCCAAACCTCACTCTGTACAAAAAAATAAAAAAAAATGAAAAAAAAAAAAATATATATATATATATATATATATATATATATATATTTTAAATAAAAAAATAAAATAAAAATTATTAATAAAAAAAAATAATAATTTTTTTTTCTTTAAAAACATTCAAGCATTTACATACACAACTTACTCCAACTATTCCAGCTTCCTCACGGACGGTCATTCCTACATACTCACAATTCACAAACTTTCCTTCTTTCGCCTTCTCAGTAAGGCTGTGTTCCTCGCAATCGCTGCGAGCATACGACAAGTCGTTCAAACATCAGCCACTCATCATCTCCAGTAGCAACACGGCTACTCACCGTTTTCTCTGTCCCTTTCCCCATGCAGGTCAGTTTGAGTTCCAGTTGGTCCACCCTGCACCAGGTTTGGACAATATTCCCCTCAGGATACAAAAAAAAAAAAATAGGGGGAAGTATCTTAGGGCTCACATCTTCACCAGGGAGCCAGCTACTGCTCCAAAACAGCTCTCTGCATCCCCCTCACACAAAAAAAAACAAAACAAAACAAAAAAAAAACAATTTCTATGTCACCTTACTAATGTCCCCGGTCGACCCACTTCTCGACCCCAACTGAGACGTCACTACTAGGGTACAAAACAGATGCGTAAATTCAAGGCTCCCCCTTGCTTTCTCCTCGCACTCTTTCACGACACATTGTACTTCACATACACAATTTGACTTGCTCACCAGGCGTTAGTAACTGTCACATACTTCTGTGCACTTCACTCTGTTTTCGAAGAGCGATCCGAGATCCTTCACCACACAGACAAGGTCGCCAACATCCACCTTGCTGGCAGTGCAGGAGTTGGCAGACCAACCACACGTCAATGAACTACAGATCGAAACATTCCTACTTAGCATACCAGACTTCAGCTATCCCACCCTAGTGCGCCCTGGGGGCTCTGGTTCATCAGTCTGTGTCGAGCACAGACGGCACCCGAGCATCGGTTACCTAGCCAGTCACCTCCTGGCTCACCTCGGTTGCCACGCACTCTTTTGAGTTTTCTAAATTACACTCAACAGTGCTCGTACGCAAACTAAACTGTCCCCTACACCTATCGCTCCTTGTCCTGTCCACCCTGCTTTCCTTCTTTCTCCCCGTTTTCTAAATCCTTCTATCCCCTCCAACCTCGCAATCTTATTCTTAACATATGCATTCCCCTCCTTTTAGCCAACGCCATGTCGCGAGCCGACAGCGAAGTCTTCGCCTCTGCCCCGCCGCCACCCTTCGCGGGTCCAGCGGCCGGCGCTACACAGTCCCCCAGAGCTTGGACCATCCCCAGGCTACGGCCGAACTACGACGTAGGGGCATTCCCTACCTTACCACAGCCAGGAAAGCCAAGCTGTTAGGCTGCTGTTCCATCACCAGCGGCAGCTCTACCAGACACACAAGTTCCGCTGCAGTCGATATCCTCTGCAATTACCGAGCTGCACTTGGTGACCACACTGGCAACTGCAGTCGCCGATGCCCAGGCTAGAGTAGGGGGCCCTGGGAACACGATCAGCCACGCCCTATCAGCCCCAGTCTCCACCGTCATTACCGAACCCCCCACTTTTAGGTACGCCCGACGCTTGCACCCTTTCCTTCGCACCTTGTCCCAGCGGGCATCAGGAAGGACATCCTAGGCGGCAAGGACGTGAACCTAGCGTCCTTACTCATTTCGGTACAGGTCATAACAGGGAACAAGTCATATGCCTAGGGGGACATCTCAGTCATCCTAATGGCCAAGAACCCTAGGCTTACTCACAAACTCGAAAGTGACAAAGTTCGTGGTAGCCTCTGGAAGGCTTAGAGATGTAACCAGTCCTCCCAGTCAGACTAGGACGTCCAATTTGAGCACAGGGGGGCGCAGCCATCTCTAGCAACTTTAATTTCAAGGGTTGCTTTTACCCCCACCGCAAACTCCTGCACATCTGCCTCCTGTACCAGAAGGCTCTCCCTAGAAATACCTGCGGCGTCAAGCAGCAGAGTCCAGCTTGACTAGGCCACCTGCACTTCGGGCGGCTCGACTTTTCTCTCCTCACATCCAACTCCCTCTCTAGCAGCCTTTCTAGTGCAGGGGGCACTACAGGGTTCCACACCGGACTCATTACACTGCCTGACTCATTCTTCTAAACATACCCAGTTAAACTCCTTCATACCCTCAGAGGAGTTCTCACAAATATACTAAACCTCCAGGAGACCTAGAAAATCCAAGAGAGGTCTTTAAAACCTCGACGTGCCCGTAACTGAGAAGAAAGTTGAAAGCCCGGCACAGTTCATCTCCTTCCTGGAAATCATTCTAGACAAACGCGCCATGCAGGCTAGCCCACCTCTCGGTAAATTGACCCGCATCAGGACAGTCGTCCATATGTCTACCGACACGCAAGGGTGCACTAACCCACAGCTACAATCCCTACTGGGCATGCTCAACTCACGATGAGGATCGTCCCTCAAGGGCGATTCTTTATCGCACGCTTCTTAGTGTTCCTCTCCCAGGCACAAGACCCTGACCAAGTCTTTAAGCTAGACGCAGCCGCTATAGCAGGATCTGGCCATGTGGGACCAATTCCTTGAGAACTGGAAAGGTAGACCCTTGTTCATCCCATCAGCGTCCTCTTCGTCACCACAGATAATCACGGACGTAGCAGCTTCCACAAGCTTCGCTGCAATCTTTGGCCATCATTGGTTTACGGGACCGTGACCGTTAGAGATACTCACAATTCCGCGTTTAGTCAGTCCTCCTCTCTATTTGAGATCTACCCCATAGTCGCAGCGGCTCAAGTATGGGGCAGCACCTGGGCAGGACAGACCGCCACGTTCGCCACAGACAACCAGGCTACAGCCACAGTCATTAACAAAGGCAGGTCATAAATCGTTGACCATCATGTCCTTCCCACGCAGGCTGTTGCTACTTTCCCTACAACATCAGCTCAATAGCCTCTGTGTCCACATCCCTGGTCAATGCAATACCTCGGCCAACGCGCTATCCCGCTTAACCATGCCACATCCTTTCACAGGAGCCCGGAGCCGACCCGACCATGTCCGGCATCCCACATTAGTCGCAACCAACTCTGGAATCAAATAGCACCTCCATGGTGCTACCTCCCTCATCAATGCATCCTGATCTTCCAACACACTACAGGTGGCAGCAACCACACTCTAGTACCAAACGCTTACCAGTGACCAGCGCCATACTCCGGGACATGTCTGCTATCCTTTCACGTTCTCCCTTCGGTCTATGGCCCAGCCTGGTAATTCAAGCAGCCATTTACCTAGCCTTTTACGGTTTTACGGCCCAGTGAATTACTGTCACCAGCCCTAAATGCCAAGTACTACTTAGGCACCACCCGACTCGCCACCGGAATCATTTCATCCTACACCCGACGGTATAGGAAAAACGCTACAATCCGGTCCCGCAGTAGACATCAAACTATTCCAGACGCATGGCGCCTGGTGCCCCATGGCCGTTCTAGAGCAATTGGTAAACTCTACTGTCTGACCTATTAGAGGACAGCCCTCTACTACCTTTCCCAACTGAACCCCTAAGCGGGAACCAGTTCATCAACTATGTCAGAACGCTCCTATGCATCTTAGGCCTTGACCCAGGACGTTACTCAGGACATTCTTTCGCATTTGAGCAGCCTTAGCAGCATCGCGAAACAGAGTTCCAGACCACGCAATCAGGATGATGGGCAGGTGGAAATCCACGCATTTCGCCCGATACGTCCCCAATCCTCAAACAGAATATCAGGAGTCTTTAACAGACCCGCTCTGTAGTTAATTGTCTTGCACGATAAAACAATTCCTTCCCTAACCAAGTGTAGTTTTTGGCCCCTTTTCTTGGCATACCGTCCAGCAGGCCAGGCCACACTTCAGGTCTTATTTGTGTTGTTAGTCTTGTGACGTGTTTATGTGATCCATATCTCTTCAGACAGAGGGCTCCAACCATAAATAGGAAGGCCAGTATGCTGGCCTGAAATTATGGGAGGAGTTCGAGGGGTACTTAAGCAGACCATCCACCAAGGTCAGTGTTGGCTCTAGTGCGCGGTACCCACCCACCCATATCCCCTTTTTTAGGGCATTCCTCTCTAAACAATTCTCAACAGAATTATCCATTATATCTATCTTAAGGTATGGCCCCTTTTCTTGGCATACCGTCCAGCAGGCCAGGCCACACTTCAGGTCTTATTTGTGTTGTTAGTCTTGTGACGTGTTTATGTGATCCATATCTCTTCAGACAGAGGGCTCCGACCATAAATATATATATATATATGTATATTGATATATATATTCATATATACTAAGCAAAATTATAAATGCAACACTTTTGTGTTTGCCCCTATTTATCATGAGCTGAACTTAAAGATCTATGAAGATGCTGATTAGACAGCATGATTATTGCACAGGTGTGCCTCAGGCTGGCCACTCTAAAATGTGCAGTTTTATCACACAACACAAAGCCACAGATGTCGCAAGTTTTGAGGGAGCGTGCAATTGGCATGCTGACTGCAGGAATGTCCACCAGAGCTGTTGCCCTTGAATTGAATGTTCATTTCTCTACCATAAGCTGTCTCCAAAGGCGTTTCCGAGAATTTGGCAGCTGCTGCAACAATCAGTTTGCATAACCAAAGAATTTCTGCACAAACTGTCAGAAACCGTCTCAGGGAAGCTCATCTGCATGCTTGTCGCCCTCATCGGGGGTCTCGACCTGACTGCAGTTCGTCGTCGTAACCCGCTTGAGTTGGCAAATGCTCACATTGGATGGTGTCTGGCACTTTGGAGAGGTGTTATCTTCACAGATGAATCCCAGTTTTCACTGTACAGAGCAGATGGCAGACAGCGTGAATGGCGTTGTGTGGGTGAGTGGTTTGCTGATGTCGATGTTGTGGATTGAGTGGCCAATGGAGGCGGTGGGGTTATGGTATGGGCAGGCATATGCTATGGACAACGAACACAGGTTCATTTTATTGATGACATTGTGAATGCACAGAGATACCGTGACGAGTGCCTGAAGCCCATTATTTGTGCCATTCATCCACGACCATCACCTCATGTTGCAGCATGATAATGCATGGCCCCATGTTGCAAGGATCTGTACACAATTCTTGGAAGCTGAAAACATCCCAGTTCTTGCATGGACAGAATACTCACCGGACATGTTACCCATTGAGCATGTTTGGGATGCTCTGGATCGGCGTATACGACAGCGAGTTCCAGTTCCTGCCAATATCCAGCAACTTCGCACAGCCATTGAAGAGGAATGGACCAACATTCCACAGGCCACAATCAACAACCTGATCAACTCTATGTGAAGGAGATGTGCTGCACTGCGTGAGGGAAATGGTGGTCACACCATACTGACTGGTTTTCGGATCCCCCCCCCCCCCAATACAGTAAAACTGCACATTTTTAGAGTGGCCTTTTATTGTGACCAGCCTAAGGCACACCTGTGCAATAATCATGCTGTCTAATCAGCATCTTGATATGCCACACCTGTGAGGTGGATGGATTATCTCGGCAAAGGAGAAGTGCTCACTAACACAGATTTATATATTTGAGAGAAATAGGCCTTTAGTGTACATAGAAAAAGTTGTAGATCTTTGCGTTCAGCTCATGAAACAGGGGCAAATACAATTTTTATAAATACAGCCCATAATGCCTAGGTGAAGTATTTGATCTAAATGTCAAAATCACAACTTACTTACATTTATACCAGTAAAAATATTTTTAAATAATACTTACAATTTTACATCTATCGTTTTCTAAATAACTGTATTAGAGGTGTTAAGGAACCTTTATTGCTATATTGGTGTTTTTTGCCTATACTGTATGCTGATGGTATCATTTCATACAGAAATCTCTTTCTGTTCAGCTGCATATCGCAGTTGTTTCTGTCAGTGATACGTTTTACTCTTTTGCTCAGGATGATTGCATTGATGATACAAGCATGTTATTGTACTACTTGTCTGTTGGTGTTTATCACTGTGCGCCAGCCTGCAGTGCCATCTCCTGTATAACAGTAATATGCAGCCTCATCTTCAGCATGAACTCCAGAGATGGTCAGAGTGCCCACATCATTAGAACTGTCCCCAGAGAAGCGGTCTGGTGTTCCTGTTGCCTTTTCCTTATCTTTATATATAAGAGAACGAGGGGCACTGCCACTTTTTTGCTGATACCAGCTAACATAATACTTGCTAGAAAGACTCTCCCCAGAACATGTTAATTTAACAGTCTCTCCCGGTTTTGCCGTCATTTCAGAAGGTTGATTCAGAACATACTGACCATAACAACCTGCTGGAAGAAGAATGGTGAAGAATGAGAAGTTGATATCATTTCATCTATTTTATAGAATATGAAGAGTGTGCCATGTGTTATGTTATTGCTGTCATGATAACTGTAACCCCCAGAAATAATACACACAGGGGGCTTCTCCAATCTCTACTCACATGTACAGAAACAGGTGATGGCGAGGATGAGAGTAGACCAAAACATGTTGGAGAAGACCTTCTCTCTGACACTCTGATCTCTCATTACTAACAGAGGATTTAAATGTCTTCTGAGATCAGACACGCCTCATTTTGCAAATGATCAGATAAGTTTCAAAAATAACTTCTGTATTTTTTTTTCTTCCAATGTAGACCCGCACCAACCAAAGATCTCTGTTCTTTAGATCTCTTCAGCCATGCCAAAGGCAACTGCTCGGACAGGCACATTAGTGGTCATTTACACATGCTTAGCCCTCTAAAGAGTGACCCTCTATGGATCTCTTTTCAGAGGGCATTTGACAGGAGGTGATGAGGCATTATGTCACCTCCTCGCTGCCTGTTTTAACCCCTAAATGTCTGCACCACCATGCCACAAACATATGTATGGCACATGGTTGCAGGATGCTTTTGGCATGATCCCATTCCCTTGAATGAGTCACAATGTTGAGTGGTACTGCATGCACATTTCAGTGTACAATTTTCCATCTGCCAATATAAATGAACTTTTATTCATGGGAGTTACATCATCCTGTCATGGACAATCAAGATGGCTGAAGATCTTGAACTTGGAAAAAGAATGAATCGATGTTGGCGAGGAAGCATGTGGGCATCGTATTGCTGGAGGGAAGGTGAGTATACAGTAATTCCACATTAAACAACTCTCCTGTCGATGCCTAATTTGACATAGCTGTATTATCTGTGGTCTCTTGCACTTAAAGCGGAGGTCCACACAAAAATGGAACCTCCACTGTCCGAATTCCTCCCCCCCTCCGGTGTCACATTAATTGGCACCTTTCAGGGGGGAGGGGGGAGCAGATACCTGTCTAAGGCAGGTATTTGCACCTACTTCCGGGCATAGATCCCTGTATTACCTACGGGAATCTACGCCACGTCCGGCGCCCCCCCGCTGTCTTATGGGAGACTCACGGGTCCCAGAAGATAGCAGGGACCAGTGGCATTGCGCAGCGCGAGTCGCGCATGCGCAGGAGAGAACCAGGAAGTGAAGCCGCAAGGCTCCACTTCCTGATTCCCTTACCGAAGTTGGCGGCGGCAGCATCTGAGAGCCGAGGCAGAGATCGGCTTCAGGTGCCGACATCGTGGGCGTGCTGGACAGGTAAGTGTCCTTATTTTAAAAGTCAGCAGCTGCAGTATTTGTAGCTGCTGACTTTAAAAAATAAAAAAATTTGGCGATATTAATGATAGTTTGATAGTGTAGTCTTTTGGTAGGGGGGTGTTATGACAAATGTCCCTCCCCAAACAGGATACTGTGCTAAACCTGTAGGTAAATAAAAGAACCAGAACCTTCGTTAAGCGAAAGAGTGGGTTTTGTAATAAAGTTGTCAGTGCTTCCACCCAGGACAGGGACTTAAAAAGGTAACCCAGATGTATCCGACTCTTTTGTCTCCAACTAACAGTGTCCCCATCTTAATTGTCCCACTATAATTACCAATAATATACTGACACCAAAGTTGGGAGTAAAATGGCCGTTTACGGCCCCTTTATTAAAATTAACCATTATGTAAATAATATTATTAAAATATACCATTATGTAAATAATATTACAAACCCAAACCTTTTTGGTTGCCGATCCTTGGAGGCGTTAATTATCACAAAATATTTCCTTGTATCTGTTTTAACTATTTCCAACGGTCCCTGTCGCAATGCACCGACTCGGGGACGAACCACAATTATCACAAAATATTTCCTTGTATCTGCTTAAACTATTTTCAACGGTCCCTGTCGCAATGCACCGACTCGGGGACGAACCACATTCAGCAGATACACCATTGTAACTACCAGTTAATCCACCATAACTGGCATTCCACCGGGGACCCATACCTTAGATGTGTCCCAATCATCTAATTACAGCAGGTTATTTTAAAAATGCCTCCAAAGACCCAACCGCCACAGCGCAAAGTGTGAAACCTCACACCTTTGTGCCCCACCCAACATAATGTTCGTTGTATCCTGTCCTGCAAACCCCGTGACCATCGCTGCGGAGATACCTCCACGGATCACTACGAGATCCCAATGCCAACATATGAAAAACCAGCCATGCGGTATGAACCTCCCAACCCCCCAGTTAGCCATAATCCAGGCTCCGTTCAGCGTAACCACTGACCCGGCCAGAACATGTCTGACCATCCTGCCACCGTGTGCGGAAATGACAACTTCAACGTAGCACGTCAAAATCGGCGTCCCGTATGAGGTGCCTGCTGGACCCGACCCCCAGTTCAGAGCCTCCCGCGCATATGACCAAACAGCAGGGGGCCTATCCCATCTAGCAACCATATACCTACAGAACCTCCCCGCTCCTTAAACAACCCAGAAAAAATTGCCTATACACTCAATGCTGGACCTGATCTGGGGAAACCCAGCTGACGACCACTAGGCCCAAAGTCAGCCCTACTAACCCCCCAAATGCACCAAGGACTGTCCCAATATACACATGAGGAAAGCATGGTCTGAAAGAAAAGATAACACACAACACACCACAGACTACAACCACAATACACATGTAAGCAGGAAACAACAAGACACCCCAGGAACCCGGGGAAAAAACTTAAGTGCGGGTGAACATCAATTTTTTGACCAGTCTGACTCCCACCCGCCAACACGCCTTACCACTGCGTTATATAATACCCACCGGGCCACTTCAGGGGCCACCCCGATGCAGAAAGAATGAATGAAAAGAAAGCTACTGTCCATGAGACCGGCAGCTCCACAGAACCGTCACCACTTGAGAAGTGGAGAAAGCCGAAATAACCAAAGTGAACAAGAAGTCAACCGCATACAACAGTGTGGCGCCGTGCATATACCCCCACCTCGGCCACCATGCCTATGAGTGAACCAATAATATGCGTTAAATAAAAACGCTCCCCCTTTGTAGGCTTGATCCACCTTAGGGTCGACGTATAACAGCCCCAACATAAACCCCCGCGCGGCGGGCGAGCGCCGCTGAGAAACCCCCCCACGTGCCGCCATAGATGGGCTAACCAATTTTCCCACCCATAGAGCTACGTAAAAGGCCAACGCAAAAGAAAAGAAACACAAACTGTCCGGAATAACAAATTACCAGAAGGGCAAACTGCGGGCAACCGCCAGAAAAGTTGTAGGCCGGCGGCCGCCCAGCCGTCGAGCCCCCTATTGACAGCCTCAAGTACCCCATTTCACCAAAACGTTGGTAAAATCGAGCGTGCTCCACAGACTTAAACCAGAGGGCCAGACCGGCCAAAATTCGGTTCCTGGCCGAAGTGGGCACGCCAGCTGTGAAAAAACACAGACAAATGAAAACAAATTTCGCCAACTGACAGACTTTTGAACTGTCTTTATACCCACCTGCCCCCTGTATTAGTTACCCCCAGGCGCTACAGACCTTAGCGTAGGAGGACCCTGGCGACTACCTTAAAGAGCTTAACCTCGAATCAGAGGCGATTCCCACGTCCGAAACCACCCCCACCAGAGAGGTCAATGGGTTAAGCGGAGCTCCACACCAGGTGCCATCTACCAGAACCTATCCCACTGAGAGCGGGAGAGTGCGTCCTCACCGTGAGCTCCACTACGGGAATGCCCAGCGTGCAGGAAAGCAGATTGCTGAAAAACGCACACAACGAGCGCTGCTACACCCTGAATTGCTGAAGTCTAGACAAACAGTCCCATTGCCCCAACAAGTCTCCCCAGGGCGACCGAGCAACCACCACTGGAAAAAACTCTGCAGTACCAACCCCCTACCGACTACTCCATATGCAGTGGGTCCGACCGACTACGTGAAAACGCACCAGATCAGAGATGCTGACCGGCCTTTACCACTATCTGGGCCGGCCCCTGAAATTGCCCAAAACAATGCCACCTCCGCAGCTCATTCTTGTGTCCCTAAACCGCCACATGAAATGTCTGGGTGACTGGACTCCCGCAGTAGTGGCGGCCGGCTGTCGACAAAGACTCTCCCCCATGGGCATAAGACAACACGCAAAATGAAGCCTACCGAGGTATGACTGTACCTCACGAAGCTGAATCTCGAGTTAGGTCAACGCCATACAGACCCCTACTCCAGAGCATACAAGTGCGTTGTCAGGCGGATGGCACTCCATTGCCAGAGAATCAAACCCTATACCCAGGAACATGACAACCTTGCGGTGGCTGCGGTCTTGTCCGCCGTGAGGGGAATACAAAAATGTTATGCTATGTGCTGTGCCGTAGCCAGCAGCCCACAAATTAGAGGATGGAGTGCCAACCCATAGAAAGACATACCAGAAATGAATCGCTGAACAGACACCCGCCATGCGCCGCACACCCCATGTGAGAAACACTAAAGTCTTGAAAAATGTGAGATGGAGCCGCCCCCATATCGGTTCTGACACCCTACCGGTACTGGCCATAACGAGGGCCCCCTCACTGTAGAACCTTACCCAAAAACAAAAACGGCAGCATCAAATGAGTAATACGACACCACACACCTCTGGGATCAATGGCATAATTGACTGAGCCGCCTCCCGAAAAGAAAGGCGAGAGGAGGAAGAACGGGCCGCGCCTGCGGCCCTGCGAACACTACGTAGCGAGTTTAAGAAACCACTCCAGAGTTTAACATAGCTGACAGCCAGTTGTCGGCCGCAGGGCAACTCTTGGTAAGAGAGGAAGGAGTCCAAACCATCCCCCCCGTACGCAACCCGCATGTACCAGCTGAGTAGCGGGCCAATCCGGGAAACCGTTTTGCAAAGGAGGCCACCATATCGGCCCTCACTGCAGGCCTCTTTTTCGCAACCTCACCGGGATGAGTTTGCCGGCCCCAAAGCCACGTGCCAGGGGAGGAGCCCCCCTTAGGGAGAGCCTTACTGTTTGCATCGTCAGCCGGTGCCAAGCCCGTCCTCAACCTCTGTAAACTGCCACACTGACCCCGCCGTGTTTGTGGCTGGCCGGCCAAGGGGCGTAGGGCTCCCGGACCCCTCTGAAAAAGGGGGGTTAGAGACCGCGGTGAGGACGTAAGATACATTAAACAAACTAATGTCCTATATTCCCAGTGCAACGAGGGTCGTACCACCTCGCGTTGTTGAAACTGTATGTCATATCGCAGCCAAACTATGCCCCCCAGGAAAACTTCCGGGCCTGGCTGGGGGAAACCAAATAGCAAAAATAGGGGATCAAGTCTCGGGGGATTCCTCCCCCGAAGACGCTCGCAAGGCTGTCGTCAACCTCTGTAAACTGCGAACCCTGACCCCGCCGTGTTTGTGGCCGGCCGTTCAAGGGGCATAGGGATCCCAACCCCCACTGAAAAAGGGGGGATTAGAGACCGCGGTCAGGACGTAAGATACATTAAAGCATAATTAGGAGATCAAGTCTCGGGGAATCCCTCCCCCGAAGACGCTCGCAAGGCTGGCGAAGGCCAGGAGCCAAGTGCCAAACGTCCGCTTCCCCCATCCGCCCACCAAAGAATGCAGCCCGACCAAAAGGTCTCGTACGGCTGCAGCATCGCCTGTCCCGGCTGGCCCTAGGCCTGCCGTCCTGTGCGGGGGGGGGGGGGGGGACCCGTCCCACCGAGCTCCGCCTCCATAGTTGCCAACAGTCACGGATTGGCCGGGACATTCCCGGGATTCAAACCCTTTTCCCGGATTTATTTTGTCCCGGCCAATCCGATTTTTCCCGTTTTCCCCGAATTTGGACGCCGCAGGCCGCCGCCGCTAGAGGTCCACGGCTGGCGGAGACAATGTCTCCGCCGGCCGCCATGTTCAAGACCAAAACACGGATGTAGTACAATAGAAAATAAAGCCGCTGCGGCGCCGCCCACACCCCGCACCTCCCCGGGGGTGGGCGGCGCCGCAGCAGCTTTATCTTCTATTGTACTACATCTGTGTTTTGGCTGGCCGGCAGGCCACCCCCCCGCCCCGCCCCGCTGCAGGTCTGTCTGTAATGGAAAGGGGCGGGGGTCGGCAGCGCCACAGTTTAATTTTTTTTTTTTTTTCAGCCACACTGTCGGCTCCGCCTCTATTTTGTTCCCCTTCGGGGAAGGGGAAACAATAATGGCGGCCGAGACAGGAGACGCCTGTGGTTAAGGGGGGACTCCGCTGGGGATGCCTGTGGTAAGGGGGGACTCCGCTGGGAACGCCTGTGGTAAGGGAGGACTCCGCTGGGGACGGCTGAGGTAAGGGGGGACTCCGCTGGGGACGCCTGATGTAAGGGGGGACTCCGATGGGGACGCCTGATGTAAGGGGGGACTCCGATGGGGACGCCTGATGTAAGGGGGGACTCCGATGGGGACGCCTGATGTAAGGGGGGACTCCGATGGGGACGCCTGATGTAAGGGGGGACTCCGATGGGGACGCCTGATGTAAGGGGGGACTCCGCTGGGGATGCCTGAGGTAAGGGGGGACTCCGCTGGGGACGCCTGAGGTAAGGGGGGACTCCGCTGGGGACGCCTGAGGTAAGGGGGGACTCCGCTGGGGACGCCTGAGGTAAGGGGGGACTCCGCTGGGGACGCCTGAGGTAAGGGGGGACTCCGCTGGGGATGCCTGAGGTAAGGGGGGACTCCGCTGGGGACGCCTGAGGTAAGGGGGGACTCCGCTGGGGACACTTGATGTAAGGGGGACTCCGCTGGGGACGCCTGATGTAAGGGGGGACTCCGCTGGGGACGCCTGATGTAAGGGGGGACTCCGCTGGGGACGCCTGATGTAAGGGGGGACTCCGCTGGGGACGCCTGATGTAAGGGGGGACTCTGCTGGGGACGCCTGATGTAAGGGGGACTCCTCTGGGTACACCTGATGTAAGGGGGGACTCCACTGGGGACGCCTGATGTAAGGGGGGACTCCACTGGGGACGCCTGCATAGTTACCAACAGTCCCGAACTTCCCGGGACAATCATGATTTTTGGACCCTTGTCCACAAGTGTGGAGGGGGCTCTGCTGGGGAGGCACCTGATGCAAGGACGGACTGCTGGGGAGGCACCTGATGCAAGGACGGACTGCTGGGGAGGCACCTGATGCAAGGACGGACTGCTGGGGAGGCCATCTGGTGGCAGGTAACACGCTCAGGGCTTCCACTGATTCGGCATTATGGTGAGTTGAATGATTTCATTTTATATTACAATGTAAAAATAGAAATAATGCACTTCAATCATCCTGACACCGTAACAACCATGGTGCCGGGATAATTGAAGCGCCAACAGGTGTTTTGGAGTATCCTTATCTGCCAATTTTGTTACACATTACTATTGTGGTCTAGGATCTGGCTTCTTTCTTTCTATTTCTTTCTCTCACCTCGGACTCTAGCCACACCCCTTTGAACCACGCCCATTTAAACCACACCCACTATCATGCGTAAACCACGCCCATTTTTCACCGCGGCGCACTTCGTGCGCCACATTTTTCACTCCAGCATGACACGCCTACAAACGAATGCCCCGCCCCCTGATTATAGCAAGGCTCCGCCTCAATACAAAAAAAGTGTCCCAGATGTTTTTTTTTGCAATGTTGGCAACTATGCGCCTCCGCCAGGGATCCCTCCGCGCCAGAGCCCGATCCGGCCAGGGGAGGCCGGGCCGGCCGATCTGGAGGATCCGAGTCCAGGCTCCCTGTCTGGCGCTGCACTCACAGAGGATGTGAGGAGCCGCAGCGCCGGGGGGGGGGGTTTACCGTCTGGATGTCTGCTGGAGCCGCAGCAGTCTTCCCCTGCATGGCTGCGATCTGGCTTTGCAGCCAATCGGTCCCAGCAATTCAGCCATCAAGCAGAGCTGCCCAGCTAGGCTCTGCGGATTATCTAGCAGGAGCACAGGGAAAGGGGCTCTGTCCTGAACAATTTTCTCCTCGTGTGTGCTGGCCGGATATCCTGTCCCCCTGACTTCCTGATTGCAGCTTCTTTCGTGCCTCCTCCCCCCACACTTATCTGCCCAATCCACTGCAGCCTCTAGTTGCCTAGCAGCAAAGTTAACCCTTGCTCACCTGGCTACCCTGTGTCCCTGTTCATGCCGCCCTGCGCTTATTTTTTTGTTTTATTTTGCTACGGGCTGTTCTATGTGAACAGAGGGGATTCTCTTCCTGGGAAATGAATCAGTAATCTAAACAAAGTAATTGGGAAGAATGAACCAAACGAATTACACTTATTAAGATTTTTTAGTTTTACCAAAGACATGTAGCAGAATAAATTTTGGCCTAAATTCATGAAGAAATTAGACTTTTTCATTTTTTAGTTTTAGTTTTAGTTTTTTTATAGCAGAAAGTAAAACATTTTTATTTTTTTCCCCAAAATGTAATTTGCGTAAAGTGTTGCATGACTGTGCAATTGTCAGTGAAAGTAGCGCAGTGCCGAATACCAAAAATGCTCTGATCATGAAAGGGGATAAATCTTCTGGAGGTCAAGTGGTTAATTAATCTACCATCTGTTGGTGACTTATTTTCTGTGTGCTGATATAGAGTGCAGGTACTTATGCTAATGCTTCAGTTACACAGGTGTGAGCTAGTCTTAAATCACAACCAGGTGTGTCAGTGGGGATTGAGTCGTGGCAGAACAGAGAACCCATCATCACCAACCGCTACATGTGCAATTCAACATGTGTGCAAAAAAAAATGCATTCTGCGGCTGTCTATGCCCGGAAGTGGGTGCAAATACCTGTATTATACAGGTATCTGCACCCCCCTCCCCCCTGAAAGGTGCCAAATGTGACACTGGAGGGGGGGAGGGTTTCCAAAAAGCGGAGGTTCCATTTTTGTGTGGACCTCCGCTTAAGGAATCTATATTGCTGTTCCAATTTTTTTTTCCCTGTGATTATTGCAATAAAGAATGCTGATAATAATATTCCATACAGAAACCTCCTTCTATTCAGCTGCATATCGCAGTTCTTTCTATCAGTGATACGTTTAACTATTTTGCTCAGGATGATTATGTAGCGGGTATTTGAATTATGTGAGGACTCTGGTGGTGTGAGGTTCCTTGGGGCCCCTGGGTGGCGCTGTTGACTGGGGCCGGAGTTAAACTCACACCGCGAACGTGCCTTTTTGTCCTCCCCTGGAGCTGGTACAGTGGGGCGGGGAGCCCGCTGGGAGGCAAAGGGAGAGGTCATAAAATGGGCGGACGCCCTGTTTGGGGAGAAAGTCGGAGGACGTGGCCGCACCCAGGCACCTTTAGCTTGGGTGCTGGCGTTCCAGTGTTTCAGGCCTAGGTGCCCTTGGCCTAGCTGTCGCAGGGATGGAGTCCATCTCAGGCACCTTTAGCCTGGGGTGAGGTACTATGGTGGATGCCTGGGGCTCAGTACCTTCGACTGAGTTCCGCGAGGGTGGAGGAATCCAAGGGGGCCCTAACTCTTTGGGTGCCCGTGTCTGAGTTCGTGAGGACTGGTGCGCAGTAACTTCTATGAAGAGCCCGGCGCAGCATCGCTGGTGACGGAGAGGCCTCCATTTCTCCCTTGGACGGATTTCTTCCTCTGACAGGGGCAAAGTGAGCAAAGGTAATTCACGTTCTATATTACCTAGTCAGTGGCAGTGACTATTCACCACTGGTGACAGCACAGTGGGCAGCAGCAAGAAGGGAAAGGATTGTGCCTCGATCTGTCCCCTCATTTTCCAAAGGAGAAAGATGGTTTTATTGCTTGGCAAGAAGAATAAAACTGAGTTGTACCTATTCATTGTGTGGAACTTGGGTTACTAAGCAAAGGAGTCAGGTACGAAGGACTGGACTTGACTCTAGAACACCTACACAAAAGCCCAATCTTTGGCCTTCATCTCCTAGTTACGGGAGGACATGGGCCGTGGTGTGTATCATCTCTCTCCCAGGTACCCCTAGACAACAGCCATATGACCGATAAAGAAAGAGAGAGAGGTGAGGTCGCTACAATTACATTTATGATACAAGCATGTTATTGTACTACTCGTCTGTTGGTGTTTATCACTGTGCGCCAGCCTGGATTACTATCTCCTGTATAACAGTAATATGCAGCCTCATCTTCAGCATGAACTCCAGAGATGGTCAGAGTGCCCACATCATTAGAACTGTCCCCAGAGAAGCGGTCTGGTGTTCCTGTTGTCTTTTTATTATCTTCATAAGTTGACGAGGGGCACTGTCACTTTTTTGCTGATACCAGCTAACATAATACTTGCTAGAAAGACTCTCCCCTGAACATGTTAATTTAATAGTCTCTCCTGGTTTTGCCGTCATTTCAGAAGGTTGATTGAGAACATACTGACCATAACAACCTGCTGGAAGAAGAATGGTGAAGAATGAGAAGTTAGTATCATGTCATCTATTTGATGGAAGAGTGTGCCATGTGTTATGTTATTGCTGTCATTAACCCCCATAAATAATACACACAGGGGGCTTCTCCAATCTCTGTAAGGAGTGGTTATTCCTGCGCTACCAATCTGGAGGAATGTGGAGGTTAATGAAACTGTCGCAGGCACCTACCGGGTTAATCCTAACCTGATAAAGTGAGAGATCTGAAAAAAGGGGGGGGGGTGGTGCTGCGCTGTTTCTAATGTTACATATATTGGTACAATAGTAGTGCACAATGGCTAACTTATACCAATATACAGGTTTTATAAGATAAATAAATTAAAATGATGAATTACAGTAATGTATAAATACTAGAACCATAAAACCAATAATAAAAATATGAATATATATATGATCCGTAAAGTAAATAAATAAATAAATATAGATAAACCTGTGAATAAATACCAAAGTAAACGTTGCTGTGCAAATATGCTATGACAGTGCATAAACAAAAAAAGACCTGCAAATTGCAGTATAGTAATAAGTGCACAGATGTGACTGCTAATGGGCAGAGTGCAGTAAAGTGCTAAAGTGAAAATTAAAAGTGAATAAAATATATATATATAGGTGAAAAAATGTCCAATAAGCAATGGAACACAAATGGGATATTGAACTCCAAAAGTTCATAAAAAGAGAACAATGAAATTGGCAAGTGGTGCCCGTGCTGATTGTTTTTAACAATTTCTTCTAGGTGACAATCCTGCAACTTCACATATATAAGTGGTGCTGTGGTGAAGGGATGTGTGAATCTTGACTTCTGGTGTCACACACTAGGGTAATAGGTGGCCTCTTACCTTGCGGTAATGAGGTAACCGCTTTTGTTTAATAGGGGTCAGTGAATCCTCTGTCGCGATCCTGGCGTCCAATGGGGAAGCCTTTGTATCAAACCGCTGTTGTTCCTCACATGTGGAATAAACCTATGTTGGATCCTAGGGGTTGCTCACATCTCTCAATGATGGCAGGGTTAGAAAGAAAAAATGGGGTCTCGATCGTGAAGTACGTTTTTAAAAACCAAATGGTATGTATTTAATGATGCATAGGGTTGTACATATATTGCTTACATAAACTCACATAAAAAACAATTGTGAAGAACTTATCTCCTGGACGAGCGGCGAGCTCGTGTGCCTCCGTCTGTCTGATTGCCTCTCCGTCCCTACGCGTGGCGTCACGGTCACGTGACTTCATCAGGGGATGATTCTCCAATCTCTACTCACATGTACAGAAACAGGTGATGGCGAGGAGGAGAGTAGACCAAAACTTGTTGGAGAAGACCTTCTCTCTGACACTCTGATCTCTCATTACTAACAGAGGATTTAAATGTCCTCTGAGATCAGACACGCCTCATTTTGCAAATGATCAGATAAGGTTTAAAAATAACTCCTTAGTTCTTTAACCACATCAATACTGGGCACTTAAACCCCCTTCCTTCCCAGACCAATTTTCAGCTTTCAGTGCTCTCGCACTTTGAATGACAATTATTCAGTCATGCTACACTGTACCCAAATGAAATTTTCATCATTTTGTTCACACAAATAGAGCTTTCTTTTGGTGGTATTTGTTCACAATTTCATTTTCAATTTTTTGCGATAAAAGCTAAAAAATAGCGAATATTTTGAAAAAAACAACATTTTCTACATTCTGTTTTAAAAGAAATCCAAACAAATCAAATTTCGGCAAAAATTTCGGCCAAAATGTATTCTGCTACATGTCTTTGGTAAAAAAAATCCTGATAAGTGTATGATAATTGGTTTGTGTGAAAGTTATAGAGTCTACAAACTAAGCTACGCATTATTGCAAATTGATCAATCCTAATGCACTGATGGCCTATCTCATTTCTTGAGGCCCTAAAATGTCAGGACAGTACAAATACCCCCCAAATGACCACTTTTTGGAAAGAAGACAGTCGGAGGTATTTAGTAAGAGGCATCGTGAATTTTTTGAAGTTGCAATTTTTTTCCCACAATGCCTTGGAAAATTAAGAAATATATATATATATATTTTTTCTTCACAAAGTTGTCAATTTAGAAGATCTTTCTAACACATAGTATGTACATAGCAAAAATAACACCCCGAAATACATTCTGCTACTCATCCTGAGTATGGCGATACCCAGTGTGTGAGACTTTTCCACATCCTGGCCACATACGGAGGCCAAACATCCAAGTAGCACCATCAGGCGCTCTAAAGGCATAAATTACACATTTCATTTCCTGAGTACCTATCACATTTTTGAAGGCCCTGGAGAACAAGGACAATGGAATTACCCACAAAATGACCCCATTTTGGAAAGAAAACAACCCAATGTATACTCTATGAGGCATAATAAGTCTTTTGAACATGTTATTTCTTTCCAAAAGTTTTGGGAAAATGTGGAAAAAAAATTAAAACATATATTTTTTTCACAAAGTTGTCAATTTAGAAGATCTTTCTAACACATAGTATGTACATAGCAAAAATAACACCACAAAATACATTCTGCTACTCATCCTGAGTATGGTGATACCCAGTGTGTGAGACTTTTCCATATCCTGGCCACATACGGAGGCCAAACATCCAAGTAGCACCATCAGGCGCTCTAAAGGCATAAATTACACATTTCATTTCCTGAGTACCGATCACATTTTTGAAGGCCCTGGAGAACAAGGACAATGGAATTACCCACAAAATGACCCCATTTTGGAAAGAAAACAACCCAATGTATATTTTATGAGGCATAATAAGTCTTTTGAACATGTCATTTCTTTCCAAAAGTTTTGGGAAAATGTGGAAAAAAAATTAAAACATATATTTTTTTCACAAATTTGTAAATTTAGAAGATCTTTCTAACACATAGTATGTACATAGCAAAAATAACACCCCAAAATACATTCTGCTACTCGTCCTGAGTATGGCGATACCACATGTGTGAGACTTTTCCACATCCTGGCCACATACGGAGGCCAAACATCCAAGTAGCACCATCAGGCGCTCTAAAGGCATAAATTACACATTTCATTTCCTGAGTACCTATCACATTTTTGAAGGCCCTGGAGAACAAGGACAATGGAATTACCCACAAAATGACCCCATTTTGGAAAGAAAACAACCCAATGTATCTTCTATGAGGCATAATAAGTCTTTTGAACATGTCATTTCTTTCCAAAAGTTTTGGGAAAATGTGGAAAAAAAATTAAAACATATATTTTTTTCACAAATTTGTAAATTTAGAAGATCTTTCTAACACATAGTATGTACATAGCAAAAATAACACCCCAAAATACATTCTGCTACTCGTCCTGAGTATGGCGATACCACATGTGTGAGACTTTTCCACATCCTGGCCACATACGGAGGCCAAACATCCAAGTAGCACCATCAGGCGCTCTAAAGGCATAAATTACACATTTCATTTCCTGAGTACCTATCACATTTTTGAAGGCCCTGGAGAACAAGGACAATGGAATTACCCACAAAATGACCCCATTTTGGAAAGAAAACAACCCAATGTATCTTCTATGAGGCATAATAAGTCTTTTGAACATGTCATTTCTTTCCAAAAGTTTTGGGAAAATGTGGAAAAAAAATTAAAACATATATTTTTTTCACAAATTTGTAAATTTAGAAGATCTTTCTAACACATAGTATGTACATAGCAAAAATAACACCCCAAAATACATTCTGCTACTCGTCCTGAGTATGGCGATACCACATGTGTGAGACTTTTCCACATCCTGGCCACATACGGAGGCCAAACATCCAAGTAGCACCATCAGGCGCTCTAAAGGCATAAATTACACATTTCATTTCCTGAGTACCTATCACATTTTTGAAGACCCTGGAGAACCAGGACCATGGAATTACCCACAAAATGACCCCATTTTGGAAAGAAAACATTTTTTTTTTCACAAAGTTGTCAATTCAGAAGATCTTTCTAACACATTGTATGTACACAGCAAAAATAACACCCCAAAATACATTCTGCTACTCGTCCTGAGTATGGTGATACTCCATGTGTGAGACTTTTCCACAGCCTGGCCACATACAGAGGCCCAACATGCAAGTAGCACCTTCAGGCTTCTAACACATAGCATGTACACACCAAGAATTACACCCCAAAATACATTCTGCTGAGCAAAAGGTAATAAAAAAAAGGCTCACCTATGGTTTTAGCAGGCAGGAAT
Organism: Rana muscosa; assembly: GCA_029206835.1. Lineage (NCBI taxonomy): Eukaryota > Metazoa > Chordata > Amphibia > Anura > Ranidae > Rana > Rana muscosa. The sequence goes on along the minus strand of CM055116.1, from coordinate 895,962,609 downwards.
ACCGTTCCAGAGCAGTCAAAGCATTGGTCCAGACAGCCATAGGAAATGTCCAGAAATTGTCCAGGCAGCAAACAGAGATATGGAAACCTATGAACATGGTCCATGGTTTAGCAGGCAGTTCAGGTGGCAGGCAGAGCCATGGCCAGTTCAGGTGGCAGGCAGAGGCATGGCCAGTTCAGGTGGCAGGCAGAGGCATGGCCAGTTCAGGTGGCAGGCAGAGGCATGGCCAGTTCAGGTGGCAGGCAGAGGCATGGCCAGTTCAGGTGGCAGGCAGAGGCATGGCCAGTTCAGGTGGCATGCAGAGGCATGGCCAGTTCAGGTGGCAGGCAGAGGCATGGCCAGTTCAGGTGGCAGGCAGAGGCACGGCCAGTTCAGGTGGCAGCACTATAACATTTAGGCCTTGGTCAGGAAAGACCTAAGGACAGGGGTAGAGACTTCTTCCCACCCAAATCTCTACGAAGCCTCCGAGTCTCCAGACCCTAATCCGAGAAAAACAAAACCCGGAGAAAAACATTTTCTCCACTCGGAAACTCTTTTCTGGAGCCCCTCAAATATGTGAGACCCCTGTGCTGTATTCAAATGATCAGTTTAGGAGGCAGGCAAAAAGCATGGTCATTTAACAGGCCGAGGTCAATTCACGTTGAAGGCAGAAACATGGTTGGCAGAGGCATAGTCGAAAACAGTCCGGGTCATTCACAGAAATGGCAGATGGTGGAAACTGGAAAAAAAATCATCTTCACTTTACTAATAGTTTAGTAAAGTATGATAGCTCTGAAAGCACTTTCCAATACAAAGGCCTGGCTGGGAGGGACATTGGGGACAGTAGTATCGGGTGTCACGACGAATTCCTCTACTTGAACATTATTGCAAATTGATCAATCCTAATGCACTGATGGCCTATCTCATTTCTTGAGGCCCTAAAATGTCAGGACAGTACAAATACCCCCCAAATGACCACTTTTTGGAAAGAAGACAGTCGGAGGTATTTAGTAAAAGGCATCGTGAATTTTTTGAAGTTGCAATTTTTTTCCCACAATGCCTTGGAAAATTAAGAAATATATATATATATTTTTTTTCTTCACAAAGTTGTCAATTAAGAAGATCTTTCTAACACATAGTATGTACATAGCAAAAATAACACCCCAAAATACATTCTGCTACTCATCCTGAGTATGGCGATACCCAGTGTGTGAGACTTTTCCACATCCTGGCCACATACGGAGGCCAAACATCCAAGTAGCACCATCAGGCGCTCTAAAGGCATAAATTACACATTTAATTTCCTGAGTACCAGTCGCAGTTACATTTAAACTATGTTTTTTAATTATTGTTTTCAATAAAGGTATTCCCTTAATTTATATAGAGTCTGCACACATAGACTTCAAAAACATGGCCGCCAGATTCCGCATATTTAGCATAGGGAAAATGGCGGCGGGTGTTGTGGTTTTTAGATAACCAACAAAATGGCCGCGTCCATATGAAAAGACGTCCCACAAGAAAATGGCCGCCAATGATAGTTTACATTGGACCACAAGAAAATGGCCGCCGCATTCATTAGTATAGTATCTCTATTTAAAGACAACAATCATGCCTTCCCATCATCCCCTGATGAAGTCACGTGACCGTGACGCCACGCATAGGGACGGAAAAGGCATAGAGACAGACGGAGGCTAACGAGCTCGCCGCTCGTATGAGATAAGTTTTTACATTTAATGTTAATGTGAGTACCTAGTATATGCGCCGAATAAACATACCCTGCTGGTTTTTACATACTTCACTATCGAGATATCCCTTGTTTCATTTTGCTTCTTGCAAACCCTGGTGCCATTTGAGAGATAACCCAGCACTTAGGATCCAGTGACTGACCCAGGACCCCATGTGAGGAACCAACATTCCCATTGCTTTCATATGCGGTTACCTTGCTACCGCAAGGTAAGAGGCCACCCTCACCTTACAGTGTGTGCTGCACAGAACAAGAGATAATTTTATCTCTATACCACCCTGCATGAAAAACGGGACACTCATTTTTGAAGAGAGCACTTCTGTTGCTACTAGCACCATCAGCGGATGTATTTTTGAATTCATTGAACTGTTGCTGCTTTAGTTCACATTGGACACTTATGTTTTTTAGCACATTGTGCACATTGTTTCAGACACTTGCACAGGAACTGTGTGATTAACGGCTGTTGCACATTGCAGCCGTTTATGTATTTAATTTCTATTTTGCACGTTATTGTCACTTTATTGATATATTGACAGTCTGCACTTTGCACTTTGGCAGTTCACATTGCGACTTGGTCTTATGTTTTAAGCTTATGTGTATACCCCAAGTTGCATCACTATTTTAACCTTCATTTTATTCACATATTATTATTTTATCTCCAATTGGATTTACTTTCTACCAGTATTTTACTCTGTATTTTATTCATATTAGCATTTATGCACTTTTGGATTTAATATTATATTATATTCCTTTACCGAAGCTTAGAGGTTACCCCTCACGCAGTATATATTTTGAACAGCGCAACACCACTTTTTTACCTCTATTTATTACCTATGGGTTCGGTTTGACCCTTTCGGTGACTGCAGCAGTTCATTTATTTTACTCATTTATTTTTACCTACCGATTTCCTCCTCTCTGGTAGCGCAGAAATACCCCCCTTTTTCTCTATTTCCTGAGTACCGATCACATTTTTGAAGGCCCTGGAGAACAAGGACAATGGAATTACCCACAAAATGACCCCATTTTGGAAAGAAAACAACCCAATGTATATTCTATGAGGCATAATAAGTCTTTTGAACATGTAATTTCTTTCCAAAAGTTTTGGGAAAATGTGGAAAAAAAATTAAAACATTTTTTTTTTTCACAAAGTTGTCAATTTAGAAGATCTTTCTAACACATAGTATGTACATAGCAAAAATACAACCCCAAAATACATTCTGCTACTCGTCCTGAGTATGGCGATACCACATGTGTGAGACTTTTCCACATCCTGGCCACATACGGAGGCCAAACATTCAAGTAGCACCATCAGGCGCTCTAAAGGCATAAATTACACATTTCATTTCCTGAGTACCTATCACATTTTTGAAGACCCTGGAGAACCAGGACAATGGAATTACCCACAAAATGACCCCATTTTGGAAAGAAAACATATTTTTTTTTCACAAAGTTGTCAATTCAGAAGATCTTTCTAACACATAGTATGTACACAGCAAAAATAACACCCCAAAATACATTCTGCTACTCGTCCTGAGTATGGTGATACTCCATGTGTGAGACTTTTCCACAGCCTGGCCACATACAGAGGCCCAACATGCAAGTAGCACCTTCAGGCTTCTAACACATAGCATGTACACACCAAGAATTACACCCCAAAATACATTCTGCTGAGCAAAAGGTAATAAAAAAAGGCTCACCTATGGTTTTAGCAGGCAGGAATACCGTTCCAGAGCAGTCAAAGCATTGGTCCAGACAGCCATAGGAAATGTCCAGGAATTGCCCAGGCAGCAAACAGAGATATGGAAACCTATGAACATGGTCCATGGTTTAGCAGGCAGTTCAGGTGGCAGGCAGAGCCATGGCCAGTTCAGGTGGCAGGCAGAGGCATGGCCAGTTCAGGTGGCAGGCAGAGGCATGGCCAGTTCAGGTGGCAGGCAGAGGCATGGCCAGTTCAGGTGGCAGGCAGAGGCATGGCCAGTTCAGGTGGCAGGCAGAGGCATGGCCAGTTCAGGTGGCATGCAGAGGCATGGCCAGTTCAGGTGGCAGGCAGAGGCATGGCCAGTTCAGGTGGCAGGCAGAGGCACGGCCAGTTCAGGTGGCAGCACTATAACATTTAGGCCTTGGTCAGGAAAGACCTAAGGACAGGGGTAGAGGCTTCTTCCCACCCAAATCTCTACGAAGCCTCCGAGTCTCCAGACCCTAATCCGAGAAAAACAAAACCCGGAGAAAAACATTTTCTCCACTCGGAAACTCTTTTCTGGAGCCCCTCAAATATGTGAGACCCCTGTGCTGTACTCAAATGATCAGTTTAGGAGGCAGGCAAAAAGCATGGTCATTTAACAGGCCGAGGTCAATTCACGTTGAAGGCAGAAACATGGTTGGCAGAGGCATAGTCGAAAACAGTCCGGGTCATTCACAGAAATGGCAGATGGTGGAAACTGGAAAAAAATCATCTTCACTTTACTAATAGTTTAGTAAAGTATGATAGCTCTGAAAGCACTTTCCAATACAAAGGCCTGGCTGGGAGGGACATTGGGGACAGTAGTATCGGGTGTCACGACGAATTCCTCTACTTGATCACACACAACATTTTTTTGGGGGTTTGCGACCTGTTTCGGTAAGAGGGAGGATTTCGGAGAAGTGCCTTTTGTGGAGTCTGGCTACTGCATCGGAGCGAATTAGTTGAGGGCCTTGGCCATGGGGATAGAGAAGGGCTTTGATCACGTCTTCTTGGAATTTTATATAGGTTAGGGAACTTTGGGTGCACTTAGAAAAAATGATATAAGAATTGAAAAGGGCTAGTTGCATCAAATAAATGGCAACTTTTTTGTACCAAAACAGTGATTTCCTGGTGGCCAAGTAGGGCTGCATCATCTGGTCGTTCATATCCACCCCCCCATGTAAAGATTATAGTCATGCACACATTTTGGCTTCTGGACGGGGCCTCTTCTTCTCTGCAGTTCCACCAAGGTGTCATCATGCATTGTGGAAAGGATGTAGACATCTCTTTTTTTATCTCTCCACTATTGTCAATGCTAGGACCTCTTCAGTCCGCATACTGGCCATTTCCCCCTGTTCCAGTTTCTTGGCAACCAATCTCTGTGGGAAGCCTTTACGGTTGGTCCATGCTGTCCCACAGGCCACAGTTTTCTTTTGGTACAGATGGCGAAAAAGTGGGAGACTTGTATAGAAATTGTCTACGTATAGGTGGTAACCTTTCCCAAGCAATGGTTCAATCAGCTGCCAGACAATTTTGCCACTTGTTCCCATGTAGGTAGGGCATCCAGGGGGGTTTAGCTGTCTGTCTTTTCCCTCATAAATTATAAAATCATATGTGTAACCCGTGGCCCTGTCACATGCCTTATAAAATTTTACCCCACGTCTGGCTCTTTTACTGGGGAGGTATTGCTTTATTCCAAGTCTTCCTGTGAAGTGTACTAATGATTCATCTACACATATATTTACATCAGGGGTAAACATCTGCTTGAAACTGGGCAAAAAAAATTGATTAGGGGCCGAATTTTAAATAATTTATCATAATTGGGATGATTTCGAGGGAGGCATTGGGCATTGTCGTTGAAGTGTAGAAACCTCATTATCATCTCATAACGGGTTCTTTTCATAAAAGATGAATAGATTGGCATGTGGTAGATAGGTCGGGTAGACCAGTAGGAATGGAGTTCATTTTTTTTGACAGCCCCATGTTGAGGGTTAGGCCAAGGAAAATTTTAAATTCTTCCACGGTGAGGGGTTTCCAAACAAAAGGACGGGCATAGGAAGAATTTGGATTGTTGGCTATATATTGACTGGCGTATAGATTACACTGCTCCACAATGTAGGTTAGGATATCATCAGTAAAAAATAATTCAAAATAATAAATCGGGGTAGCATTTTCCGACTGTATCTGAGGGCCTGGCCGGGCTGTAAAAGGGGGAATGATAGGTTCTACTGACGTATCGGGCAGCCATGTTGGATACAGTAGAAGATCGGGGAGGCTAGTATGGGCCCTGCCTCGTTGTTGATGAGACGCCCCATTGCTAGCATTTGTCAAGTAATTTCGGACCAACTCTCGTTACAAGTCAAGATATTTTATTGCATATGCAAGAGAAATGGTTAAATGTATATTTTCTGCTTCAGAGATCCATTTCTGCCTGTCATAGATTCACATTCTGTTTTTATAACCCTTAAACCTTCCCTTTTCCTGCTCGTAACGTCCTGACCATGTATAATTTCAACCTTTATTCTGACGTCAGCAGGAAATAGGGAAATATCCTTTTTCAGCCTACACCTTATGACAGGATATTTCATACAATGGATACATAAATTATCTCATGGTTCGCAGCCCATGTTTGACAGATGTAAGAGTCAGCACATCTTTGCACAATAGAATATGGTCATATGACTTATTCCAGTAATTAGGGCTATTAGAGCTTATTCAGCATATTTAAGTATTATTAGAGTTATATAAAGCAAACATTTTAACTTTAGAAGATATAGTCATATTAATATGCATATTCATAGTTGACATTTAAAGTATAATTTCTAATTTCTCTAACAGCTGCTCCCTTTTATACTTATAATGTCAATAATTCAAATATCCAGGTTCTTTATTTTACCAGGTATTATCATTTAGACAAATAAGTCTTTTGAAAGGACTGTAAGTTCATCTTCATCAGGTTCCGGGTATAGTTCAGTGTTGTTCTGAAAAAACATAGTCTTTATTAGTGATGTGTCAATCAGTCTTTGAAGAATTCCTCTAATACAAGGAATGCAGCAACATCCACACAGCGTAAGGATCGTGGCTGCCATGACAACAGAGATGAGCAAACCTTTTGCAAGATCACCCCATTTACCAAACCATTTTTCAAAGAGTCCTGTTAAGGGGTTCTCTACACCAGAGTTCTCAGTTAGTTCCTGGGATAACATTTGTAGGCCTTGCAAAGCCTTGGTGATACTTCCATCAGGTGCCGTATTATTTGGAATAAAAGTGCAGCAGAAGGTGCCGAACATTTCGCATACCCCGCCCCTTTCTGCCAGCAACATATCCAATGCTATACGGTTCTGCCACGCTGTCAAAGAGGTGGCGTCCAATTGTGCTGCTATACCTTTGATAGCATCTCTGGTGTAATTCACAAACCTCTGCTGGTTGTAGTAAATGTAGTTTATCCAGTCGACATTCTTATTGGGCTGTACCCATAGGAAGAGTGAGGTGAGTCCTGCTGTTACTTGATTCTGTGCTTTAAATTCATCCGGAACTCCTCGTGGAACACCTATTGAGTCTATATAAACCCGGTTGTCAAAGGATCCTTGGGGTGTTTTCTCGCTTAAACCGTTTAAAATAGTGTTTACCTGGTAGTTTTATCAATTTGTTAGTCTTAGGAACAATATAAAAGGGAAGCAACAGGCGGGTAAGGGCACAACTACCCTCCCATCTAGGTGGCAGTCTAGGTCATAGTTTCATGTCCCCACACAGCCACCAAACATCAGCCAGTTGCCGTTTCTGTTCCTGAAACCATTTTAGTTGGTACTTAATGTCTGTAGTTGATGTTGTGGTCGCACAGTATTCAGGAGATAGGGTGCCAACCTTTGAACCATCCTTGTCTATGTTAGAGAAACAAGAAAAATTTCCTGGTAATGCTTGTACTGAAGGGGGTATACTTCGCATTTTAGTTTTAGGGTATCTTTTTTTCTCATTTGCACATTCAGACCCAGTAATATTTTCTGAAAACAGTCTTATTATACAAGCTAAATCTGTTTCCTCTTCAGGGAGAGGAATGGTAGCTAGTTGTGGTCTTGGGTTTGCACAAGAAATACAATCACTTAACCCCTTAGATTGAGTTGTGTATCTGACCCATTCTATCCACTCATTTTTGTCTCCAAATCCTGTTTCTATACTTAATTGTTCCTTGTAGGTAAAATCTGTTTTAAACAAGGAGGGATTAAGTTGAAACTGAGTGGGCTCTGGGACTGGGTGTCAAGGTCACCTGTGGCCAGGTGACAGATGCACACCGTAGGGGGACAGGAGTGCACCGCGAGGTAGTGAACCCTATGGCTGGCTTCTGCCGATAGGAAACTGGGTGGTTGTGGAAAGCGGGACCAGAGGAGCACAACCGGGATCCTAACGGAAGCTAGAGCCAAGATTCCCCAGGGCGCGGAGTCTAAGACCCAGCAGGTCTTCTCCAGGGCCTCTAGTGGTGAGGATGTTATGCTGCAGGCTGGGACCAGGTCGCGGCCCCTGGAGTTTCCTAGCTCACGCCCCGTAGGATAAGGGGAAAAGAGGGGAAGCAGCAGCACAAGATATGAGAGAACCGAATAACAAGCTGAAGGTCAGGGGCCACAAGCAGACAAGGATAACGAAAGAACGAGCCGAAGTTCAAGGGTCACGAGCAGACAGGGATAGTCGGGGACAAGCCAATAACGTAACAGAGAGACAGACGTAGCACACGGCAGGCAGGAACCCAAACACACAATGCCTAACAAACACGTTGATCAGCAAAGCAGGCTTGCAGTGCACAGGTTAATATAGTGTTCTGTGATAGGGCCTGGGGTGGAGTCTAGCTGGGAGGAGATTATAAAGGAAGCCAGGTGAAAGGGCTCAGGCCTCTAAGATGAACACATGGGAAGGAAGGTAAGCTTACAGACAAACACTACTGCATATCCATGACTAGTGATGAGCCGAACACCCCCGGGTTCGGTTCGCACCAGAACCCGCGAACGGACCGAAAGTTCGTACGAACATTAGAACCCTATTAAATACAATGGATGCGAACGTTCGAATTCTAAAGTGCTAATTATAACAACTATTATGCATGTTATTGTCCTAAAAAGGGTTTGGGAACCCGGGTTCTGCACCAGGGGACATGTATCAATGCAAAAAGAAGTTTTAAAAACGGTCGTTTTTCGGGAGCAGTCATTTTAATGATGCATAAAGTGAAAAAAAAAAGTCAAATATTCCTTTAAATATCGTACCTGGGGGGTGTCTAAAGTATGCCTGTGAAGTGCCACGTGTTTCCCGTGTTTAGAACTGTCCCTGCACAAAATGACACTTCTAAAGGAAAAAAAAGCCATTTAAAACTGCTTGCGGCTTTAATGTAATGTCTGGTCCCGGTAATATGGATGAAAATCTTTAAGAAAAATGGCATAGCTACCCCATGACCCCCCCCCCCCCCTACCCCAGCCCATTACCAGCCCCTTTGGGTCTTGTATGGATATTAAGGGGAACCCCGCACATAAAATAAAAAAGGCCCTATATACTCTGAACAGCCGTATACAGGCGGTGCATACAAGACAGGGACTGTATGTTTGTTCTTATGTAGAATGTGTTTGTAATTTTGAACAGGTACATTGTTTAAGTGTAGCTCCAGCCCAAAAATCTATTTTTAAACTTTTTGGAAAACATAGGTAAGGGTTATCACCCCTGTAACATTTGTTTTGCTGTCTGTGCCCCTGTTCAGAACATTTCACCTCACTTTCCGTCCCAATGACAACTGTTTTTGAAATGTGGTGTTTTTCTTGAAACAAGGATTGCTGATAAAGCATCAGTACAGAGGAGACACCTTTCTCCCATATTAATTCTTACAGGAGAGAATTTTCCTTCCTAGGGGTAGATTTCCTCTCACTTCCTGTTGTCTTCTTGCGTTTGCAAGTAGGAGTCGTTTGTAAGTTGGATGTTTGAAAGTAGGGACCTGCCGTATATAATCTGCAGAAATAGGCCCCTTAGTTGGTGTTGGCACAACACTGTAAGCACTCACAGTTACTCTTGGTTGGTGCTGGAACGCCCTGCTGTCAACTATTATATCAGGAATTGTAATTACATATAATTGTTGAACAGTGGTAGTAAAAATTGGGCCTTTGATGGTGGTGCTGGTGCCACAACACTGTAAGCCCTGACAGTTACTCTTGGTGGGTGCAGCAATGGGCCCTGCTGTGAATTATTAGATCAAGAATTGTAATTGCATGCCCCTGTTGAACAGGGGCTGAAAAATTGGGCCTTTCGTGGTGGTGGTGGTGGTGGTGGTGTTGCCACAACACTGTAAGCCCTCAGAGTTACTCTTGCTTGGTGGGTGCAGGAATGGGCCCTGCTGTGAATTATTAGATCAATAATTGTAATTACATGCCCCTGTTGAACAGGGGCTGAAAAATTGGGCCTTAGGCACTGGTGGCACAACACTGCAACCCCTCACAGATACTGTACTTGGAGCACAGCAATGAGCCCTGTTGCAAAGTATTGCTTCAAAAATTGTAATGACACGCCCCTGTTAAACAGGGGCTGAAAAATTGGGCCTTAGGCACTGGTGGCACAACACTGCAACCCCTCACAGATACTGTACTTGGAGCACAGCAATGAGCCCTGTTGCAAAGTATTGCTTCAAAAATTGTAATTACACGCCCCTGTTAAACAGGGGCTGAAAAATTGGGCCTTAGCCACTGGTGGCGGCACCCATAAACAAAAATGATCTTCCAAGCTATCATCATCAATCGTATCATTGAGGACTCGGAGGAGGAGGATAGCCAGTCAACATAACAGCACAGGCACTCAGCATCAGCATCAGTCTTGAAGGGATGTGACATGTTAAAATCAATTAGTCTGTTATATCAGCATCAGGTGTGTGGTAGCTGGTGGTGATCCAAGACTGGTTCATCTTGATGAAAGTCAGTCGATCAACCGAGTCGGTGGACAGGCGCACCCTGTGATCCGTGACAAATCCTCCAGCAGCACTGAATGTGCGTTCCGAAAGAACGCTGGATGCAGGACAGGCCAGTAGCTCAATTGCATACTGTGCAAGCTCTGGCCAGTGATCCATCCTCAAGACCCAGTAAGCCAGAGGATTTTCGGTGGGGAAGGTGTCCAAGTCTGACCTTGCCCCTAGATATTCCTGCACCATGTTTATCAGACGCTGGCGATGGTTGCTGGAACCGATCATACTTTGGGGCTGCGGACTAAAGAATTGTCTGAACGCATCGGTCAGACGGCCACCTTCCCCACCGCTCCTTCTTTGACTGGCCGAAGCCTCAGCAACTCGTTGTCCAGGACCAGGAGTTTGTAACCTCCCAGTCTCTGGGAACGCGTTGCACAGACCTTTCTGCAAGGCCTCCCGGAGTTGTCTCATCCTCTGCTCCCTCTGCGACGGTAACATAAGGTCCGCAACCTTACCCTTGTACCGTGGATCAAGGAGAGTGGCCAGCCAGTAATGGTCCCTCTCCTTGATCCGAAGAATACGAGGATCCTTCCGCAGACTTTGCAGGATCAGGGAGGCCATGCAGCGTAGGTTTGCTGAAGCATTCGCTCCGGAGTCCTCTGGGTCACTAAGGACGACATGATCCGCAGTCACCTCCTCCCAGCCACGTACAAGTCCACTGGTTTCTTGGGACTGTAAATCATCCCTAAAAGACTGCTGCTGATGATGCTGAGTGCCAGCCTCCACCTCCATGCTGACACAATCCTCCTCCTCCTCCTCCTCCTCCTCCTCTTCCTGTGCGATGGGTGGGACAGAAGGAACACTGTCTGGGTAAAGGGGGCCTTGAGAGGCAAGGAAGTCCTCCTCTTCCTGCCTCTGTTCTGCCTCAAGTGCCCTGTCCATTATTCCACGCAGCGTGTGCTCCAACAGGTGGACAAGAGGTACAGTGTCACTGATGCATGCACTGTCACTGCTCACCATCCTCGTGGCCTCCTCAAATGGTGCCAGGACAGTGCATGCATCCCTGATCATGCCCCACTGGCGTGGAGAAAAAAAACCAAGCTCCCCTGACCCTGTCCTGGTGCCGTAGTCGCACAGGTACTCATTGATGGCCCTCTGCTGCGTGTGCAGCCGCTGCAGCATGGCCAACGTTGAGTTCCACCTGGTGGGCATGTCAGATATAAGGCGGTTCTTGGGCAGGTTCAACTCCTTTTGCAGCTCAGCCAGGCGAGCACTGGCATTATAAGATCTGCGGAAATGCACACAGACTTTCCTGGCCTGCCTCAGGACATCCTGTAAGCCCGGGTACCTGCCCAAGAAACGCTGCACCACCAGGTTAAGGACGTGAGCCACACAGGGCACATGGGTCAGTTGTCCCTGTCGAAGGGCGGAGAGGAGGTTGGTGCCATTGTCGCAAACCACCATTCCTGGCTTAAGCTGGCGTGGCGTCAACCACCTCTCGGCCTGGCCCTGCAGAGCAGACAGGACCTCTGCCCCAGTGTGGCTTCTGTCCCCCAAACACACCAGCGCAAGCACGGCATGGCATCTTTTTGCCTGCGTACTTGCGTAGCCCCGTGAACGGCTACGGAGCACCGCTGGTTCATAGGACAAACCCCAGGAAGAGGCCATGGAGGAAGAAGAAGAGGAGGGGGTGGAGGAGAGAGGTGTGTCACAACCAGTAGTAGCATTTTGGAGGCGTGGCGGTGGGACAACCTCCAACACTACTGCACCTTGTCCTGCATCCTTCCCAGCTGCCAAAAGAGTGACCCAATGGGCCGTGAAAGAAAGGTAACGTCCCTGTCCATGCCTGCTGGACCATGAGTCAGCGGTAATATGCACCTTACCGCTGACCGCCCTGTCCAGCGAGGCCAAGACATTGCCTTCCACATGCCGGTAGAGAGCCGGAATAGCCTTCCGTGAGAAAAAGTGGCGTTTGGGAACCTGCCACTGAGGAACCGCACATTGCACAAACTCACGGAAGGGGGCCGAGTCTACCAACTGAAAAGGCAGCAGTTGAAGCGCTAGCAATTTAGCCAAGCTAGCATTCAACCGCTGGGCATGTGGATGGCTGGGAGTGAACTTCTTTCGACGGTCCAGCAGCTGGGGCAGGGAAATTTGCCTGCTAGAATCGGACGTCGGTGTACTGCTAGCAGAGTGGCCGCAAGTACTTGGCTGTGACACACCTAATTCTACACCTTCATTCCTCTCAGTGCATGTTTCAGAGAGGACTGAAGTTATAGTGGGGTTGGAGATCCCAGCTGATGCAGTGCAAGGAGAGGTCCGCTTTGTTCTTTGGTGTGGGTCTTTGAGGTAGGCTTGCCAACGAGCTGCATGGCAGGTCAACATATGTCTGGTCAGGCATGTGGTACCCAAGCGGCTGATGTTTTGGCCACGCGATATACGCTTGAGACATATGTTGCAAACAGCAGCTGTGCGATCTGATGCACTAGCCTCAAAAAAGGCCCACACCAAGGAACTTTTTGAATGACGGGCAGAGGCAGCGCCCTGCACAGGCGGAGCTCTGCGGTGTGATTCCGTCGGTGTACTGCCCTTACGCTGGCCACTAAAGGGCATCCTGCCTCGTTGGAGATGTGCCTCCTCCTCATCCTCCTCCTCCTCCTCTCTCCTATTAGGCACCCATGTGGAGTCAGTGACCTCATCATCCCCTCCCTCCTCATCACTGGAGCCAATCTGGCAGTATGCTGCAGCTGCTGGAACATGACTGCCAGATTGGTGTCCTTCTTGAGCATCCCCTCTGTCTGCTCTCACCCTACTGCCTTCCTGTAGCTGGGTTTCATCATCAGACCCTTCGAAACGCTGGGCATCCTCCTGGAGCATGTACCCAACACTGTGCTCAAACAGTTCGGGGGACTCCTCAGGAGGAGGACATGGTGGGTCTAGGGAAGGAGTGACTGATGATGAGTCTGACATTGATACCAGGGAAGAGGACGCTTTGGCAGCTGCTTTGCCAGTACCCTGAGCCTGGGTGAGAGAGGATGAGGAGGAGGAGGAGGGCTTGGTCATCCACTCTACCAAGTCTTCGGCATGATGTGGCTCAACATGTCCAGCTGCCGAAAAGAAGGACAAGCGTGTCCCATGGCCATGTGCTGATGACAATGCACCGCGTCCACGACCAGCACTGTTGCCCCCAGACACAGAGCCTGCTTGCCCTCTTTTATTGCCTCCTGACTGTCTGCCTCTCCTTGTTTGCCTTCCAGACATTCTAATAGATGGCCTGCAGGGAGATGGGAAAAAAGCAATAAGGGCTACCTTCAGGTGTCCTTCTCTGTCCCTTTACTTAAGGATTTCTAAATATGGTTCAGGATGATTGCTTTTGCACAGAATAGCACAACGACAATTTCCCTGACTGTCCAAAAAACAAGGATTTCAAAGATGGTTGATGAGGAATGCTTTAGCACAGTATAGCACAAGGAGAATTCACTCACTGTCCTTCCCAGTCCCTAGAAACAAGGACTTGCACAGTGAAAGAAACTGACACTCTCCCTACCTACAGTTTTCTGTCCCTAGAAAAAATGTTTTTTTTAAGCACACTATAGCACAAGGAGAATTCACTCACTGTCCTTCCCAGTCCCTAGAAACAAGGACATGCACAGTGAAAGAAACTGACACTCTCCCTACCTACAGTTTTCTGTCCCTAGAAAAAATGTTTTTTTTAAGCACACTATAGCACAAGGAGAATTCACTCACTGTCCTTCCCAGTCCCTAGAAACAAGGACTTGCACAGTGAAAGAAACTGACACTCTCCCTACCTACAGTTTTCTGTCCCTAGAAAAAATGTTTTTTTTAAGCACACTATAGCACAAGGAGAATTCACTCACTGTCCTTCCCAGTCCCTAGAAACAAGGACTTGCACAGTGAAAGAAACTGACACTCTCCCTACCTACAGTTTTCTGTCCCTAGAAAAAATGTTTTTTTTAAGCACACTATAGCACAAGGAGAATTCACTCACTGTCCTTCCCAGTCCCTAGAAACAAGGACTTGCACAGTGAAAGAAACTGACACTCTCCCTACCTACAGTTTTCTGTCACTAGAAATTTTTTTTTTTTAAGCACACTATAGCACAAGGAGAATTCACTCACTGTCCTTCCCAGTCCCTAGAAACAAGGACTTGCACAGTGAAAGAAACTGACACTCTCCCTACCTACAGTTTTCTGTCCCTAGAAAAAATGTTTTTTTTAAGCACACTATAGCACAAGGAGAATTCACTCACTGTCCTTCCCAGTCCCTAGAAACAAGGACTTGCACAGTGAAAGAAACTGACACTCTCCCTACCTACAGTTTTCTGTCCCTAGAAAAAATGATTTTTTTAAGCACACTATAGCACAAGGAGAATTCACTCACTGTCCTTCCCAGTCCCTAGAAACAAGGACTTGCACAGTGAAAGAAACTGACACTCTCCCTACCTACAGTTTTCTGTCCCTAGAAAAAATGTTTTTTTTAAGCACACTATAGCACAAGGAGAATTCACTCACTGTCCTTCCCAGTCCCTAGAAACAAGAACTTGCACAGTGAAAGAAACTGACACTCTCCCTACCTACAGTTTTCTGTCCCTAGAAAAAATGTTTTTTTTAAGCACACTATAGCACAAGGAGAATTCACTCACTGTCCTTCCCAGTCCCTAGAAACAAGGACTTGCACAGTGAAAGAAACTGACACTCTCCCTACCTACAGTTTTCTGTCCCTAGAAAAAATGTTTTTTTTAAGCACACTATAGCACAAGGAGAATTCACTCACTGTCCTTCCCAGTCCCTAGAAACAAGGACTTGCACAGTGAAAGAAACTGACACTCTCCCTACCTACAGTTTTCTGTCCCTAGAAAAAATGTTTTTTTAAGCACACTATAGCACAAGGAGAATTCACTCACTGTCCTTCCCAGTCCCTAGAAACAAGGACTTGCACAGTGAAAGAAACTGACACTCTCCCTACCTACAGTTTTCTGTCCCTAGAAAAAATGTTTTTTTTAAGCACACTATAGCACAAGGAGAATTCACTCACTGTCCTTCCCAGTCCCTAGAAACAAGGACTTGCACAGTGAAAGAAACTGACACTCTCCCTACCTACAGTTTTCTGTCCCTAGAAAAAATGTTTTTTTTAAGCACACTATAGCACAAGGAGAATTCACTCACTGTCCTTCCCAGTCCCTAGAAACAAGGACTTGCACAGTGAAAGAAACTGACACTCTCCCTACCTACAGTTTTCTGTCCCTAGAAAAAATGTTTTTTTTAAGCACACTATAGCACAAGGAGAATTCACTCACTGTCCTTCCCAGTCCCTAGAAACAAGGACTTGCACAGTGAAAGAAACTGACACTCTCCCTACCTACAGTTTTCTGTCCCTAGAAAAAATGTTTTTTTTAAGCACACTATAGCACAAGGAGAATTCACTCACTGTCCTTCCCAGTCCCTAGAAACAAGGACTTGCACAGTGAAAGAAACTGACACTCTCCCTACCTACAGTTTTCTGTCCCTAGAAAAAATGTTTTTTTTAAGCACACTATAGCACAAGCACAAAACACACTGACACTCTCCCTACCTATCCTTCTCTTTCCCTAAACTAAAGGAATCCAGGTTAAGCAAGAAAGAAATAAAAGTCACTGTCCCTGCCTATGCTGCTCTTTCCCTGCTCCGGAACACACTACACTAGGCCGCCGTGCTGGCGGCCTTTTATAGTGTGGGGCGTGTACTAAACACCCTCAGCAATAATTGGCCACAGGCATCCTGCCTGTGGCCAATCATTGCTCTCCTCGCTGCCGGCGCTGTGATTGGCCAAGCATGCGGGGTCACAGTGCATGCTTGGCCAATCACAGCGCCTGGATGACACTGCGATGGCGTAGTGCATTGTGGGCCGTTCGCGTCACTCGAATTTGGCGCGAACGGCCCAAATCGTTCGATCTTCGTCGAACGATCGAACAGCCGATGTTCGAGTCGAACGTATGTTCGACTCGAACACGAAGCTCATCCCTATCCATGACACTGGGGTGTTCTGACCAGGGAGTACAACCTTAATAGTAATTCTTCCTAGTAGATCACTCAGGCTGGGCCTATATACTCCTAGACCATAAACTCCAGCATCTGATACCTGCGGGTTCTTTATTGTCAAGGAGATGGGATTACATTTATTAGGTGTAAGCCAATCACGGGACTGGCAATCACCAGTCCACCCTCTTCGACTGTATATAGATATACGTTCTACCTGATCCTTCCTTTGTTTAGGGATCACGGCAGAACTAGCAAGCCAACCATTATCATCTGTTGACCACCACACATCAGCCCACTCACTGCATTCTGGAGTAGAACATAAGTATTTGCCCGTAAAAACATATCTTTGATTCCCAATGTCTATGACTTGACTTAGATCAAATTGTATAATACCCTGGTTCAAACATTAGTCTCTCTCTGGGTCTTCCCTCCACCCCTATGAGTCCATAATGTACCATTCCCTTCTCCTGTGGTGTGGCAGTTATTCAGATTTTTTATTTAAATGATGTGCCTTCTTGCAGTGGGTGAGGTGTATCCAAGGTATTCGCTCCACAATTTTCACTGCGGTGGGTGTAGACAACAGTACTTGATAGGGTCCTTCCCACCTGGGGTCAGACCAAGTCTTTCTCTTTATTATTTTTATCCAGACCCAATCTCCAGTTTGTACAAGATCTTCTTGTTCTGTTTTAGTCTCTTGACCTGTAAGAGAATTTGGGCATAGGAGTTCTTTAGTTGTTAGCAACTTTCTCATATAGTTTGCCAGTTCATAGTCCATTTCCTCATCATCTCGAGCGAATGCTCTGAGTTGTGGAATATAATAAGGTTTACCATACAACATTTCATACGGTGTTAGGCCCTTAGCAGTAGGGGTAATTCTTGTACTTAACAATGCCATTGGCAAACACTGAACCCAGTTTTTTCCTGTTTCCTCAATCAATTTTCTTAGTTTACTCTTTAAGGTACCATTATGTCTTTCCACTGTGCCTGCAGATTGTGGGTGGTAGACACAGTGGTTTTTCAGGTCAATATTATACCATTTACCAATCTGTTGTATTGTTCGATTCACAAAATGGGAGCCATTGTCACTGTAAATTACCGAGGGGATCCCTTGTCGTGGAATCACCTCTTTGATTAGTACTTTGGCTACTGACTGCCCATCCGGGTGTGTCATAGGAAAAGCTTCCACCCACTTTGTAAACATATCAACAATAACCAGACAGTACTTTTTATTCTCACATTTGTTCAATTCAATAAAATCCATGCATATTGTGTGAAAGGGATAAGGGGGTTGTGGGAAATGACCCCTTAAGGCTCTTAGGGCACCTTGTGCATGGTATCTGTTACAAATCGGATATGTGAGACAAAATTTTCAGAGTAGTTTTGTAAACCCCTATGTTGTGTACACCCAGTACCATCCCTCCTTTTGAGGTATGGGCCTACCCATGACTCAATAACACAGCATATGTGAATAGTGATGTAGATAAGTTAGGTTTACCTTCTGTACATGTGTATATACCATTGACCAGTGTTGACCCTGTATATAACCACTTTGATTTTCACCTGCCGGTGATGTTTTCTGCATTTCTGATAACCATGTTTCATCAATTGCTCTCTGTACCTCATCATTTACTTGGGAAACTGTATATGTTTGTCATTGCTGTCCTTCAGAAGCTTCCTTTGCTGTCTTGTCTGCTAGTGCATTCCCTAGGGTAATTGGATCTGTTCCCTTTCTATGTGCCGCACATTTACAAATAGCCACTTGTGCTGGTTTTTGTACATATTCTAGAAGGGCAAGAATGAGATCTCTGTGTGATCGGTTTCCCATGGCAACGTAATCATACCCCTTTTTTCCATTGCTGGGCAAATATGTGTAGAGAAAGCGTATTGGCTGTCAGTATAAATATCTATTTATTTTTCCCTTCCCCTAGACTGCAGGCCCTTGACAGGGCTATAATGTCAGCTTGTTGTGCAGAATAGGAACTGGGAAAGGGTCTAGCTTCAATGACCTGGTCATGTGTTACTATAGCATAAGCCGTTTGATTTATCGTTTTTTCTACACGACCCATCAACAAAAAAGGTAATGTCAGCATCTAGAAAGGGAACATCAGTGAGATCCTTCCTAGGGAGTACCCGTTCATCAATTTGAGCTGCACAATCCTGTGGATCCCCATCACCAGGTGTTGGCATTAGTGTAGCAGGATTCAATGTAGTACACTTCTTGATTGTAACGTGTGGTTGTCCCAGAAGTGTAGTCATACATGATAAATGCCTGACTGGAGATAAATAGGAGATTCTGTCTTATAGTAAGATCACCTAAATAACATGTGAGACCTTTAAGTACCAGGGGTGGAACAATACTATCAATGCAGATGACCGTATGGCCAATGAGGCTGCTACTACAGCTTGTACACAGTGGGGCAAATTAGTTAAGTAAAATGCAACTAGTTTGTGTTCGTTCTCATAAACCTGAGTGAGAGCAGAAGTCATGTACCCCTCTTTACAATCTACAGTCTGCTAAAGGGTTTCTACTGTAATTGGGTAGGCTAAGCACAGAGGAACCCACAATGAGGTGCTTCACCTTTGTAAATGCATCCTCTGCTTGCACATTCCACTGGATGGAACCTTTTGCAGACATTTGTGTACCATAGATGAGATCAGAAAGAGGCACCACCTCCGTAGCATAATTAGCTATCCATGCTCTACAAAAATTTGCCATGCCAAGAAATTACATCATTTCTTTATTTTTACGTGGTTTGGGGGCTTGAAGGATGGCCTCTTTTCGGATCTCATCTGGATGTCTGCCTTTTTGAGATATAATGTAACCCTGGTATTTCACCTTGTTTTTCAAAAGTTGTATTTTATTTTGCTAACCTTGTGACCTTGTTCTGCGAGGAAATGCATCAGAGCCAAGGTGTCAATTTTACATTGTCGCTCCAGAGGAGCCGCTACCAGAATGTCATCCACATACAAGAGAATTTGACTCCCACTGGGAGGTACAACTCGAGACAAAGCATTGAACATTTCTTGTGAGTTTTCCCTTGTACATAAGTGCAAACCAGAACTGACTGTCTGTCTTAATTAGCCCTACGTCTGTCTTTCCTTTTGATCACAAGAAATCGGGGACGTCTTTTAAGGCATCCCCTTCCCCTTGGGTCAAAAAGTGTCTGTCACTGTCTTTTGTCAAAACTTCAATCACGCAAGTTCTGGTTGTACATTCAACAAACCACGCTAATCTGTACCTCTGATTCCCTCTGGATTTCAGTTCCTCATCTGTTAATTTGACCCAGTCTGTGATAAGTTCTCCTAGCTCATGCCATGATACCTCGGAGTTCCGCGTGACCGAAACATGAGGTACAGTATCCTGCCTGTATATTTGCAGAATAGGCTGTGGTAGGAGACAAGTAGCCATGTTATTTCCTTCCTTATCACAGTACAGGTATCTTAAGAGCACTTCAGTGTTAGTGCAACTTATTAACTGTTTCTCATAGGACCTATCAGGCCCAGTGGTCCTTTTGTAGTAGATAGTGCAATAGAGGTTCGTCTGGACCTTGTACCTTTCCTCACAGGCTCTTCAATTATTTCTGTCAGGGTTTTGGGCATCTTTAATCCCTCAGTTTGTAAATCCAAGCTGTACCAGTATCAGGGCTCATTATCCACAGCTGTGATTTGTTTTTCACACAGCCGATGGGCTTTGAGGCCCCCCTCCACTGGTACGACAGAAATATCAAGAGCATGCAACATGTCTCTACCCAACGAATTAACAGGACATTTAGTTGACATTACAATTTTACACTGAGCCTTTTTACCTGTCTGTGGATTTTCCACAATAAGGCCTTCAGACACGGCCTCCTGGTGCATCAACCCATTTGCAGATTTTACATATACTAAACCTTTTCCCTTTACCCCTGGTGGCATATCCAGCGGGTGTATCAGGGTCCTACAAGCCCCAGTGTCACAGAGAAATGTTACCCAACTACTCTTTGCAACCCAGGTTATTTCTGGCTTGGCTTCAGCATGCAAACAAGTTTCAACATTACACACATCCAAAATATCAGATTCTTTCCCATCCTTCTGCTTCTCTCTCTGCAGACACACTTTTACCATACAGGAAACACTCCCCCCTCATCCTTTTCTTTACTTTCTTTTTTGGTTGGAAGTGCCCATCAGCATGCCTCGCATACTTGATTAGCTCCTAGAGTCTGCAGATCCTATGGTTAATCATGTGTTCGTTAACAAAACTTGATATAAGGACTAGCAGCCCCTTCAGGATTGCATTCTTTAGCTGTTGTTCATATGGGCTATCGTTCACTTGATCTACTGGGATTTCTATCCCAGAGTGGTTATTAAAATTCTTCTTTATCCTAACAATGAAATTATCCACTGTTTCCTCTTCTCCCCATATACACTGATTTATAATGGACCAGTCGGCTTGACGTATCCATCTATCCTCTCTCTATCTTTGCTATAAGAGCATTTCTTTTGTTTTTGAGTGCTGCATCATCCTGAGGCAACACCCCTTCCTGGTTGTTTAATCAACTCCAATCTCCCACTACATGATGCCAGTCAGGTCCCAGTACCTGTCTGGTGACCTGCTCTATTTCCCTCACATTGAGATGATAGCTAGCAACCATTCCCATGATACCATCCCTGAATTGAGCTATGTGGACCTTGGGATTGCTGTAAGGAGGGTCAGCGGGGTAACTTGTTGCATACCTCTGTCCCATCTGGTGGTGGGGACTGCAGGTCTGCAATAGGGAATTGGGAGCGGGTGGTGAAGTCAGAGGGGGAGCAGCGTCTGTCGGTGGGATTGGAGAGTCCTCTAAAGGGTGTGTAGGGGCTGTCGGGTGCATTAGGTTTGTCGTATTTTGTTCAGTCAATACTTGCTGCACTAAACTTCGGAGGACGGTCATATTATTGTCCTCCTCTTTGTCTAAAAACATAGTGTTTTTATGATTTTTTTTATGATTTTAACCTACAGTTAGCCTCCTCAAGCCATTTCTTTGCCTGGGGAAGACCTAATTTATTATTTTTCCTTATTTTTCTTTTCTTTTTTATATATATATATATATATATATATACACATACATACATACATACTGTATATATACACATACATACATGCCGGCATAATTTTCATTTATTTTTTAAGCTTTCTACACAACACAGTATTACACAACAATCCTTATTTAAAAATGCATCAAAATCATACTTTGTTTTCCATGTCTTAAGGAGTTTCACATTCTCTTTGTCTAGACTACACATATACTTTGCATCATCATTCAAACCATCAGACTTTCCATGGATCATACTCATTTTAACGTGCACACTGTGTTTTTTTTTGTAAGGTCTTCTCACACTGACACAATACCTGCACACAGTATCTTATCACTTCTGCAGCTACTCACAAACTTTCTAGTCGTGACATATCACTTCTAGATTATTGATCTTGTGTGCTGCTATAATACTGGTGTCTTGTCTTCTTACTTAATGTTTTTTTTCATTTATAGGGAGAATGAACAGAATTACAAGGCGAACGTAAATTCACCTGACTGGTCAACCCCCCCTGATCAAAACATTAATATTTCAGTAAACTGTAGGGAGCATGAACAGAATTACAAAAGAGACTTAATTTCTCTCGACTGTTGTTCCCACACTTTATCAAAACATTAATATATGTTGATTCAACGGTATTTATAAATGCCTGTACAGGTTTTTTACACAACATACGAGGCTGGCTGAGCGCAAGGGCTCGTCAAATTACCTCTATTTGTTACCTGGAAATCTATCAGGCCATACCTTTGTATCAACAGGGGTTCAAGTTTTTGATGTAGGAATATTTATGTGTCCCCCACGGGAATTCCTGCAGTTTACAAGGCTGTCAGGACCTAGGTCCTTTGTCGACAAATTTCCTTTATCTGCACCCGGGTATTGGAATGGGACCATACTCCTATATCAAAGGGATTTAAACTACGGACGTATCTACTTATATTCCCTCAACTTGGATAAAGCAAAACATATACACAACAGATAAACATTCAATTAATCTCTATATTAGATGTATGTAACAAAATCCCTTAATTCATTAAATCCCTAATCACATTTAGGCCTAAAAGTATAATATAATAGATGAAAATATCTTACCTTGCCCCGAGAGCGGTCTCTTGTGCTGATCCAGTAAGTCGCTGCCCGGGAGGCACTAGTTCAGTGAGCCGGCCTCTGCTAACGTCAAATTTAAGACGGAGGACTTACAGTTTTTTGCCGTACGGACATCGGTTCACTGGGTTGTTGGCTAGTGCTTTCCAGGAATTTGGACTTCCGTTTTCGAAGGACCAAAATGTCAAGTAATTTCGGACCAACTCTCGTTACAAGTCAAGATATTTTATTGCATATGCAAGAGAAATGGTTAAATGTATATTTTCTGCTTCAGAGATCCATTTCTGCCTGTCATAGATTCACATTCTGCTTTTATAACCCTTAAACCTTCCCTTTTCCTGCTCGTAACGTCCTGACCATGTATAATTTCAACCTTTATTCTGACGTCAGCAGGAAACAGGGAAATATCCTTTTTCAGCCTACACCTTATGACAGGATATTTCATACAATGGATACATAAATTATCTCATGGTTCGCAGCCCATGTTTGACAGATGTAAGAGTCAGCACATCTTTGCACAATAGAATATGGTCATATGACTTATTCCAGTAATTAGGGCTATTAGAGCTTATTCAGCATATTTAAGTATTAATAGAGTTATATAAAGCAAACATTTTAACTTTAGAAGATATAGTCATATTAATATGCATATTCATAGTTGACATTTAAAGTATAATTTCTAATTTCTCTAACAGCATTTGGCCTATCCTCTAGAAAAGTTGCAGAACTGCTGGCGGATGCCTGCCTATCCTGGCGTGATGCGCTGCTGGCGGATGCCTGCCTATCCTGGCGTGATGCGCTGCTGGTGGATGCCTGCCTATCCTGGCGTGATGCGCTGCTGGTGGATGCCTGCTTATCTTGGCGTGATGCGCTGCTGGTGGATGCCTGCATATCATCATGGAGTCCTGCGCTGCTGGTGGATGCCTGCTGGTGGATGTCCTGGAGTGCTGCGCTGCTGGTGGATGTCTGCGGCGCCTGCTCATAACTCCTGATCTCACTTGTTACGATTCTATCCTCAGTTTCTATTTCAGAGCCACTACTTTCCTCTGGATAATATTCACTATCCGATTCTGACAGAGAGAGTTCCTCGCTACTCTCGTCCGACATACCCTGGAGTATCTGGAGAGCCTCCTCGCTGCTGTAGAATCGTTTAGCCATGTGGGCAGATGTGCCAGATGTTGGCGGTCAGATGTGCCAGATGTTGGCGGTCAGATGTGCCAGATGTTGGCAGGGCAGATGTTGGCGGGCAGTTGTTGGCGGTCAGATGTTGGTGGCCAGATGTTGGCGGGCAGATGTGCCAGATGTTGGCAGGGCAGCTGTTGGCGGTCAGATGTTGGCGGGCAGATGTGGCAGCTGTTGGCGGGCAGATGTGGCAGCTGTTGGCGGGCAGATGTGGCAGCTGTTGGCGGGCAGATGTTTACTGCCAGATGTTTACTGCCAGATGTTGGGAGTCAGATGTGCCAGATGTTGGCAGGGCAGATGTTGGCGGGCAGATGTGCCAGCTGTTGGCGGGCAGCTGTTGGCGGACAGATGCTGGCGATCAGATGTTGGCGGGCAGCTGTGCCAGATGTTGGCGGGCAGCTGTTGGCGGGCAGATGGCGGGCAGCTGTTGGCGGGCAGATGGCGGGCAGCTGTTGGCGGGCAGATGTGGCAGCTGTTGGCGGGCAGATGTGGCAGCTGTTGGCGGGCAGATGTGGCAGCTGTTGGCGGGCAGATGTTTACTGCCAGATGTTGGGAGTCAGATGTGCCAGATGTTGGCAGGGCAGATGTTGGCGGGCAGATGTGCCAGCTGTTGGCGGACAGCTGTTGGCGGTCAGATGCTGGCGATCAGATGTTGGCGGGCAGATGTGCCAGATGTTGGCGGGCAGCTGTTGGCGGCCAGATGTTGGCGGGCAGCTGTGCCAGATGTTGGCGGGCAGTTGTGCCAGATGTTGGCGGGCAGCTGTGCCAGATGTTGGCGGGCAGATGCGCAAGATGTTGGCGGGTAGATGCGCAAGATGTTGGCGGGCAGATGTTTTCACTGTTTTATGGACACTGTGTTTTGGGGACACTGTGTTTTGGGGACACTGTTTTGGGGACACTGTTTTGGGGACACTAGCTGGGTGATTAGTGGGTAAACAGCAGACAAACAGCTAAAAACTCACTGATCTCCCGGCTGCAGCACAGATTGTCTCTTCCTCTCCTCACTGACAGGCTCTGTGTGAGGAGAGGAAGAGATCAGAGCAGTTACAACTGCTCTGTGTTTACATTACATGACGGCTGTCATTGGACAGCCGTCATGTCATCAGGAGGGCCATTCACATGGCCCTCCTGTCTGCACACATCTTCTATCTCTGGGGGGGTACAGGCAGATCGGGATCGCGCAGCTGCGCGTGCACGTGGCGGCGCGATCCCCTCACAAGTGCCAGCCCCCCCTCTCTGTGTTTACATCACGATGGCTGTGATTACACACAGCCATCGTGCCGATCAGGAGGGCAAACCACAGTGCCCTCCTGCTGTTCCGAGATGCGGCGTGTCCGGCGGGACACGCGCGGGTGCGCGCGTGCGTGCGTGCGTGCGATCACGCTCCTTCTGAAGGACGTTCGGGAACGTCCACTCAGAAGGAGAGAGCACCCACCCGGCCGTATATATACAGTGGCTGGGTGGGAAGTGGTTAATCAGCCATGCCAGAGGTACCTGCTCAGGTAAGCAAGTTAGGGCTTGTTTACACTTGTGTTATCCCTCAGAGGGTCATTCTGTAGTGGATCACTTTTCAGAGAGCGTTTCACAAGCAGTGAGGAGATGTTATGTTGCCTATTCACCTCCTATTTTAACCCCCGAAAGCCTCTACCACCATGTACACATCTGAATGCATTGCACATGATTGCAGAGAGGTTTCAACATGGCTCCATATTGCTGCCTTTCAGTGTTGCCAACTGCCTGTTAATTTACGGGCAGCCTGTAAATTTTAGCACATTTTCGGGCTGCCCGTAAATGCCTGTTATGGGCAGTGGCGACCGTAAAAGAGATGGCTGCGGGACGACCATGCAACTGCGCATGTGCCGCCCGGCCAAGCATGTACAAGCTTTCTCAAGCCCGGCAAGCTTTGGAACGGCGCATGCGCAGTTGCATGGTTGTCCCGCAGCCATCTCTTTTACGGTAATGTAATGTCGCCGTCAATTTAAAAAATAATGATGATCTGGACAGCCGCACTCCAATCCAACGTGGCTTCATTCACAAAGTAAAATGAAAACAGGCACTACATGTCACAGCAACAGAAAAATGTCCCCATTTTTCTGTTGCTGTAACATGTAGTGCCTGTTTTCATTTTACTTTGTGAATAAAGCCACGTTGGATTGGAGTGCGGCTATCCGGATCATCATTATTTTTTCAATTGCCTAGTGCATTGCCAGCACCCTCGGTTCCTGGAAAGGTGAATTTTATTTTGGTTAAGCCTGTTTGGAGCGGCAATCCTTGTTTGTAATGTCGCCGTCAGGCGCCATTTTTGAATAGAAACCACTTGGCAGTGCAGCGGTGGCACCTCGCCCACTCGCCAGTCACCACAGCAGAGGAGAAGCCGAGAAGGGGTGAGAACAGTGACACTGTGTGTGAGGGCAAAATAAAAAGGGGGCAGAGGAGGACATTACTGGGGGGTGAAGCCGTGAAGGGGACAGAGCAGGACACTGATGTACTGCCCTGTGGAGAGGTGAAAGGGGCACAGGAGGAGGACACTGATATACCTGTGGACTCGAGAGGTGGAATGGGCACAGAAGGAGGATACTAATGTGGAGAGTAGTGATGAGCCGAACACCCCCGGGTTCGGTTCGCACCAGAACCCGCGAATGGACCGAAAGTTCGTACGAACATTAGAACCCTATTAAATACAATGGATGCGAACGTTCGAATTCTAAAGTGCTAATTATAACAACTATTATGCATGTTATTGTCCTAAAAAGGGTTTGGGAACCCGGGTTCTGCACCAGGGGACATGTATCAATGCAAAAAGAAGTTTTAAAAACGGTCGTTTTTCGGGAGCAGTCATTTTAATGATGCATAAAGTGAAAAAAAAAAAGTCAAATATTCCTTTAAATATCGTACCTGGGGGGTGTCTAAAGTATGCCTGTGAAGTGCCACGTGTTTCCCGTGTTTAGAACTGTCCCTGCACAAAATGACACTTCTAAAGGAAAAAAAAGCCATTTAAAACTGCTTGCGGCTTTAATGTAATGTCTGGTCCCGGTAATATGGATGAAAATCTTTAAGAAAAATGGCATAGCTACCCCATGACCCCCCCCCTACCCCAGCCCATTACCAGCCCCTTTGGGTCTTGTATGGATATTAAGGGGAACCCTGCACATAAAATAAAAAAGGCCCTATATACTCTGAACAGCCGTATACAGGCGGTGCATACAAGACAGGGACTGTATGTTTGTTCTTATGTAGAATGTGTTTGTAATTTTGAACAGGTACATTGTTTAAGTGTAGCTCCAGCCCAAAAATCTATTTTTAAACTTTTTGGAAAACATAGGTAAGGGTTATCACCCCTGTAACATTTGTTTTGCTGTCTGTGCCCCTGTTCAGAACATTTCACCTCACTTTCCGTCCCAATGACAACTGTTTTTGAAATGTGGTGTTTTTCTTGAAACAAGGATTGCTGATAAAGCATCAGTACAAAGGAGACACCTTTCTCCCATATTAATTCTTACAGGAGAGAATTTTCCTTCCTAGGGGTAGATTTCCTCTCACTTCCTGTTGTCTTCTTGCGTTTGCAAGTAGGAGTCGTTTGTAAGTTGGATGTTTGAAAGTAGGGACCTGCCGTATATAATCTGCAGAAATAGGCCCCTTAGTTGGTGTTGGCACAACACTGTAAGCACTCACAGTTACTCTTGGTTGGTGCTGGAACGCCCTGCTGTCAACTATTATATCAGGAATTGTAATTACATATAATTGTTGAACAGTGGTAGTAAAAATTGGGCCTTTGATGGTGGTGCTGGTGCCACAACACTGTAAGCCCTGACAGTTACTCTTGGTGGGTGCAGCAATGGGCCCTGCTGTGAATTATTAGATCAAGAATTGTAATTGCATGCCCCTGTTGAACAGGGGCTGAAAAATTGGGCCTTTCGTGGTGGTGGTGGTGGTGGTGGTGTTGCCACAACACTGTAAGCCCTCAGAGTTACTCTTGCTTGGTGGGTGCAGGAATGGGCCCTGCTGTGAATTATTAGATCAATAATTGTAATTACATGCCCCTGTTGAACAGGGGCTGAAAAATTGGGCCTTAGGCACTGGTGGCACAACACTGCAACCCCTCACAGATACTGTACTTGGAGCACAGCAATGAGCCCTGTTGCAAAGTATTGCTTCAAAAATTGTAATGACACGCCCCTGTTAAACAGGGGCTGAAAAATTGGGCCTTAGGCACTGGTGGCACAACACTGCAACCCCTCACAGATACTGTACTTGGAGCACAGCAATGAGCCCTGTTGCAAAGTATTGCTTCAAAAATTGTAATTACACGCCCCTGTTAAACAGGGGCTGAAAAATTGGGCCTTAGCCACTGGTGGCAGCACCCATAAACAAAAATGATCTTCCAAGCTATCATCATCAATCGTATCATTGAGGACTCGGAGGAGGAGGATAGCCAGTCAACATAACAGCACAGGCACTCAGCATCAGCATCAGTCTTGAAGGGATGTGACATGTTAAAATCAATTAGTCTGTTATATCAGCATCAGGTGTGTGGTAGCTGGTGGTGATCCAAGACTGGTTCATCTTGATGAAAGTCAGTCGATCAACCGAGTCGGTGGACAGGCGCACCCTGTGATCCGTGACAAATCCTCCAGCAGCACTGAATGTGCGTTCCGAAAGAACGCTTGATGCAGGACAGGCCAGTAGCTCAATTGCATACTGTGCAAGCTCTGGCCAGTGATCCATCCTCAAGACCCAGTAAGCCAGAGGATTTTCGGTGGGGAAGGTGTCCAAGTCTGACCTTGCCCCTAGATATTCCTGCACCATGTTTATCAGACGCTGGCGATGGTTGCTGGAACCGATCATACTTTGGGGCTGCGGACTAAAGAATTGTCTGAACGCATCGGTCAGACGGCCACCTTCCCCACCGCTCCTTCCTTGACTGGCCGAAGCCTCAGCAACTCGTTGTCCAGGACCAGGAGTTTGTAACCTCCCAGTCTCTGGGAACGCGTTGCACAGACCTTTCTGCAAGGCCTCCCGGAGTTGTCTCATCCTCTGCTCCCTCTGCGACGGTAACATAAGGTCCGCAACCTTACCCTTGTACCGTGGATCAAGGAGAGTGGCCAGCCAGTAATGGTCCCTCTCCTTGATCCGAAGAATACGAGGATCCTTCCACAGACTTTGCAGGATCAGGGAGGCCATGCAGCGTAGGTTTGCTGAGGCATTCGCTCCGGAGTCCTCTGGGTCACTAAGGACGACATGATCCGCAGTCACCTCCTCCCAGCCACGTACAAGTCCACTGGTTTCTTGGGACTGTAAATCATCCCTAAAAGACTGCTGCTGATGATGCTGAGTGCCAGCCTCCACGTCCATGCTGACACAATCCTCCTCCTCCTCCTCCTCCTCTTCCTGTGCGATGGGTGGGACAGAAGGAACACTGTCTGGGTAAAGGGGGCCTTGAGAGGCAAGGAAGTCCTCCTCTTCCTGCCTCTGTTCTGCCTCAAGTGCCCTGTCCATTATTCCATGCAGCGTGTGCTCCAACAGGTGGACAAGAGGTACAGTGTCACTGATGCATGCACTGTCACTGCTCACCATCCTCGTGGCCTCCTCAAATGGTGCCAGGACAGTGCATGCATCCCTGATCATGCCCCACTGGCGTGGAGAAAAAAAAACAAGCTCCCCTGACCCTGTCCTGGTGCCGTAGTCGCACAGGTACTCATTGATGGCCCTCTGCTGCGTGTGCAGCCGCTGCAGCATGGCCAACGTTGAGTTCCACCTGGTGGGCATGTCACATATAAGGCGGTTCTTGGGCAGGTTCAACTCCTTTTGCAGCTCAGCCAGGCGAGCACTGGCATTATAAGATCTGCGGAAATGCACACAGACTTTCCTGGCCTGCCTCAGGACATCCTGTAAGCCCGGGTACCTGCCCAAGAAACGCTGCACCACCAGGTTAAGGACGTGAGCCACACAGGGCACATGGGTCAGTTGTCCCTGTCGAAGGGCGGAGAGGAGGTTGGTGCCATTGTCGCAAACCACCATTCCTGGCTTAAGCTGGCGTGGCGTCAACCACCTCTCGGCCTGGCCCTGCAGAGCAGACAGGACCTCTGCCCCAGTGTGGCTTCTGTCCCCCAAACACACCAGCGCAAGCACGGCATGGCATCTTTTTGCCTGCGTACTTGCGTAGCCCCGTGAACGGCTACGGAGCACCGCTGGTTCATAGGACAAACCACAGGAAGAGGCCATGGAGGAAGAAGAAGAGGAGGGGGTGGAGGAGAGAGGTGTGTCACAACCAGTAGTAGCATTTTGGAGGCGTGGCGGTGGGACAACCTCCAACACTACTGCACCTTGTCCTGCATCCTTCCCAGCTGCCAAAAGAGTGACCCAATGGGCCGTGAAAGAAAGGTAACGTCCCTGTCCATGCCTGCTGGACCATGAGTCAGCGGTAATATGCACCTTACCGCTGACCGCCCTGTCCAGCGAGGCCAAGACATTGCCTTCCACATGCCGGTAGAGAGCCGGAATAGCCTTCCGTGAGAAAAAGTGGCGTTTGGGAACCTGCCACTGAGGAACCGCACATTGCACAAACTCATGGAAGGGGGCCGAGTCTACCAACTGAAAAGGCAGCAGTTGAAGCGCTAGCAATTTAGCCAAGCTAGCATTCAACCGCTGGGCATGTGGATGGCTGGGAGTGAACTTCTTTTGACGGTCCAGCAGCTGGGGCAGGGAAATTTGCCTGCTAGAATCGGACGTCGGTGTACTGCTAGCAGAGTGGCCGCAAGTACTTGGCTGTGACACACCTAATTCTACACCTTCATTCCTCTCAGTGCATGTTTCAGAGAGGACTGAAGTTATAGTGGGGTTGGAGATCCCAGCTGATGCAGTGCAAGGAGAGGTCCGCTTTGTTCTTTGGTGTGGGTCTTTGAGGTAGGCTTGCCAACGAGCTGCATGGCAGGTCAACATATGTCTGGTCAGGCATGTGGTACCCAAGCGGCTGATGTTTTGGCCACGCGATATACGCTTGAGACATATGTTGCAAACAGCAGCTGTGCGATCTGATGCACTAGCCTCAAAAAAGGCCCACACCAAGGAACTTTTTGAATGACGGGCAGAGGCAGCGCCCTGCACAGGCGGAGCTCTGCGGTGTGATTCCGTCGGTGTACTGCCCTTACGCTGGCCACCAAAGGGCATCCTGCCTCGTTGGAGATGTGCCTCCTCCTCATCCTCCTCCTCCTCCTCTCTCCTATTAGGTACCCATGTGGAGTCAGTGACCTCATCATCCCCTCCCTCCTCATCACTGGAGCCAATCTGGCAGTATGCTGCAGCTGCTGGAACATGACTGCCAGATTGGTGTCCTTCTTGAGCATCCCCTCTGTCTGCTCTCACCCTACTGCCTTCCTGTAGCTGGGTTTCATCATCAGACCCTTCGAAACGCTGGGCATCCTCCTGGAGCATGTACCCAACACTGTGCTCAAACAGTTCGGGGGACTCCTCAGGAGGAGGACATGGTGGGTCTAGGGAAGGAGTGACTGATGATGAGTCTGACATTGATACCAGGGAAGAGGACGCTTTGGCAGCTGCTTTGCCAGTACCCTGAGCCTGGGTGAGAGAGGATGAGGAGGAGGAGGAGGGCTTGGTCATCCACTCTACCAAGTCTTCGGCATGATGTGGCTCAACATGTCCAGCTGCCGAAAAGAAGGACAAGCGTGTCCCATGGCCATGTGCTGATGACAATGCACCGCGTCCACGACCAGCACTGTTGCCCCCAGACACAGAGCCTGCTTGCCCTCTTTTATTGCCTCCTGACTGTCTGCCTCTCCTTGTTTGCCTTCCAGACATTCTAATAGATGGCCTGCAGGGAGATGGGAAAAAAGCAATAAGGGCTACCTTCAGGTGTCCTTCTCTGTCCCTTTACTTAAGGATTTCTAAATATGGTTCAGGATGATTGCTTTTGCACAGAATAGCACAACGACAATTTCCCTGACTGTCCAAAAAACAAGGATTTCAAAGATGGTTGATGAGGAATGCTTTAGCACAGTATAGCACAAGGAGAATTCACTCACTGTCCTTCCCAGTCCCTAGAAACAAGGACTTGCACAGTGAAAGAAACTGACACTCTCCCTACCTAGAGTTTTCTGTCCCTAGAAAAAATGTTTTTTTTAAGCACACTATAGCACAAGGAGAATTCACTCACTGTCCTTCCCAGTCCCTAGAAACAAGGACTTGCACAGTGAAAGAAACTGACACTCTCCCTACCTACAGTTTTCTGTCCCTAGAAAAAATGTTTTTTTTAAGCACACTATAGCACAAGGAGAATTCACTCACTGTCCTTCCCAGTCCCTAGAAACAAGGACTTGCACAGTGAAAGAAACTGACACTCTCCCTACCTACAGTTTTCTGTCCCTAGAAAAAATGTTTTTTTTAAGCACACTATAGCACAAGGAGAATTCACTCACTGTCCTTCCCAGTCCCTAGAAACAAGGACTTGCACAGTGAAAGAAACTGACACTCTCCCTACCTACAGTTTTCTGTCCCTAGAAAAAATGTTTTTTTTAAGCACACTATAGCACAAGGAGAATTCACTCACTGTCCTTCCCAGTCCCTAGAAACAAGGACTTGCACAGTGAAAGAAACTGACACTCTCCCTACCTACAGTTTTCTGTCCCTAGAAAAAATGTTTTTTTTTAAGCACACTATAGCACAAGGAGAATTCACTCACTGTCCTTCCCAGTCCCTAGAAACAAGGACTTGCACAGTGAAAGAAACTGACACTCTCCCTACCTACAGTTTTCTGTCCCTAGAAAAAATGTTTTTTTTAAGCACACTATAGCACAAGGAGAATTCACTCACTGTCCTTCCCAGTCCCTAGAAACAAGGACTTGCACAGTGAAAGAAACTGACACTCTCCCTACCTACAGTTTTCTGTCCCTAGAAAAAATGCTTTTTTTAAGCACACTATAGCACAAGGAGAATTCACTCACTGTCCTTCCCAGTCCCTAGAAACAAGGACTTGCACAGTGAAAGAAACTGACACTCTCCCTACCTACAGTTTTCTGTCCCTAGAAAAAATGTTTTTTTTAAGCACACTATAGCACAAGGAGAATTCACTCACTGTCCTTCCCAGTCCCTAGAAACAAGGACTTGCACAGTGAAAGAAACTGACACTCTCCCTACCTACAGTTTTCTGTCCCTAGAAAAAATGTTTTTTTTAAGCACACTATAGCACAAGGAGAATTCACTCACTGTCCTTCCCAGTCCCTAGAAACAAGGACTTGCACAGTGAAAGAAACTGACACTCTCCCTACCTACAGTTTTCTGTCCCTAGAAAAAATGTTTTTTTTAAGCACACTATAGCACAAGGAGAATTCACTCACTGTCCTTCCCAGTCCCTAGAAACAAGGACTTGCACAGTGAAAGAAACTGACACTCTCCCTACCTACAGTTTTCTGTCCCTAGAAAAAATGTTTTTTTTAAGCACACTATAGCACAAGGAGAATTCACTCACTGTCCTTCCCAGTCCCTAGAAACAAGGACTTGCACAGTGAAAGAAACTGACACTCTCCCTACCTACAGTTTTCTGTCCCTAGAAAAAAAATTTTTTTAAGCACACTATAGCACAAGGAGAATTCACTCACTGTCCTTCCCAGTCCCTAGAAACAAGGACTTGCACAGTGAAAGAAACTGACACTCTCCCTACCTACAGTTTTCTCTCCCTAGAAAAATTTTTTTTTTAAGCACACTATAGCACAAGGAGAATTCACTCACTGTCCTTCCCAGTCCCTAGAAACAAGGACTTGCACAGTGAAAGAAACTGACACTCTCCCTACCTACAGTTTTCTGTCCCTAGAAATTTTTTTTTTTTTAAGCACACTATAGCACAAGGAGAATTCACTCACTGTCCTTCCCAGTCCCTAGAAACAAGGACTTGCACAGTGAAAGAAACTGACACTCTCCCTACCTACAGTTTTCTGTCCCTAGAAAAAATGTTTTTTTTAAGCACACTATAGCACAAGGAGAATTCACTCACTGTCCTTCCCAGTCCCTAGAAACAAGGACTTGCACAGTGAAAGAAACTGACACTCTCCCTACCTACAGTTTTCTGTCCCTAGAAAAAATGTTTTTTTTAAGCACACTATAGCACAAGCACAAAACACACTGACACTCTCCCTACCTATCCTTCTCTTTCCCTAAACTAAAGGAATCCAGGTTAAGCAAGAAAGAAATAAAAGTCACTGTCCCTGCCTATGCTGCTCTTTCCCTGCTCCGGAACACACTACACTAGGCCGCCGTGCTGGCGGCCTTTTATAGTGTGGGGCGTGTACTAAACACCCTCAGCAATAATTGGCCACAGGCATCCTGCCTGTGGCCAATCATTGCTCTCCTCGCTGCCGGCGCTGTGATTGGCCAAGCATGCGGGGTCACAGTGCATGCTTGGCCAATCACAGCGCCTGGATGACACTGCGATGGCGTAGTGCATTGTGGGCCGTTCGCGTCACTCGAATTTGGCGCGAACGGCCCAAATCGTTCGATCTTCGTCGAACGATCGAACAGCCGATGTTCGAGTCGAACGTATGTTCGACTCGAACACGAAGCTCATCCCTAGTGGAGAGGTAATATGAATGGGGACAGAGGAAGAAACTAATGTGAGGGGGTGAAGAGGATACTACCATGTCCACGCAGCCTCTGACTATCTGCTGTATCATGTCCGCAGCCTCTGTCCACCTCCTGTATCATGTCTGAAGCCTCTGACCACCTCCTCTATCATGTCCGCAGCCTCTGACCACCTCCTCTATCATGTCCGCAGCCTCTGACTACCTCCTCTATCATGCCCGTAGCCTCTGTCCACCTCCGTTATCATGCCTGCAGCATCTAACCACCTCCTGTATCATGTCTGCAGCCTCTAATCATCTCTTGTATCATGTCCACAGCCTCTGACCACCTCCTTCATCATGTCTGCAGCCTCTGACCAACTCCTCTATACCACCTCCTCTATCATGTCCGCAGCCTCTAACCACCTCCTGTACCATGTCTGCAGCCTCTAATCATCTCTTATATCATGTCCGTATTCTCTGACCATCTCTTGTCTTTTATCATGTGTGCAGTCTTTGAGGGGGTGTATGGAGAGGAGTCAAGAGTGGGAGCACCGTCGGGATGGGGGTCACAGGAGGAATTTAGACATGTGTGAGCTGTGGAGAGGAGACTATAGGATAAAACCCAGATCCACCAAGCTGGAGACGACTGACTGAGCCCTGCACGGTGCATAGAGTTGCCACCTCATCCCTTTAAACCCGAACACATATTCATTACACAGGATCTGAGGCTAATTTAATGCTGATAAGGCACTAAGTGAGTTTAATTACCACCTCAATTAGCCACAAAACCTGTGTAATTAATATGTGTTTGGTTTTAAAGGGATGAGGTGGCAACTCTAATGGTACACCTGAGAGGAGGCATTCCCCTTTACATCAGAGTTTGCAGGATTCCCCCTTTCAGTGCAAGAGCACTGCTGCAGACCCTGATGTAAGTGGGTACTCTGATGTAAAGGGAACGTTTAAATTTAAATTTAAGGGAAGCATATACTGAGCTGTTCGTTGGTCACAACCTGTCTGTGCTAAGTGACGATTTATTGCTGCTAAAGAATAAATAAGAGTTGGACCTTTTCAGTGGTGTGGAACTCTGGTTACTGGGAGCAAAGGGAGGTCAGTTAGAGGAAAGACTTGACCCTGGGTTATACACACGACCCGATGGTAAAATACATTGGGCCTTCACCTCTATCCAGAAGAGGACATGGGCCGTGGTGGATCTCATCCCTCCTCCCAGGTTCCCCTAGACAAGACAGCAAGCCGAGAAGAAGAAGGGGGTGAGAGGGGTGAGCCCGCTACATGTGGGGGCATCGTGTCCGGGATGTGTGTTATACCGTCTGAATTTGAACTTTGCACCATAGCTGCGCAGTTGGTGGGCGGGGAGAAGAGAAAGCCCGCGAACAAGTGCAGAGTATGGGAGGAGTCTGGCCATGTGGAAGGACACACGTGGAGATTCCTGCGTGGATTGGGCAGTGCGCAATGGAGCAGCAGACAGTCAGGGTGACCTCAAATACTCAGTGGATTTCTGTTTCTTCTACAGCGGAGATGATTTATTTTGCTGCTCCGATCATGGACACAGGAATAAGGCTAGGGCCCTGAGGACATTTGGCTCTGTACACATGCAGAGACATAGAGGCCCTCGGTGTGATCTGTCCCGGCTGTTCGGGACTGGTGGTTCACTTGAAGCCGTTCAGGTGATGTGAGGCCTGCAAGGAATTCCTTTTTGACGTGGAGCCATCCACAGAAAGGCCTCGCGCCTACCACCTCAACTACCTCACAGGTACTGCCACTCCGGAGGGAGAGATCAAAGCCTATGCGGGCATTCCTGTGCGCACTGACCAGGGCGAAGTGAAGGCCCCAGCGGAGACTGAAAGAAAGAAATCCGAGGATGCTGCCTCGGTCACCACAAGCTCCCTGCTCCCACCACCGAAGAGGAAAGTTGGCCGGGTGATGGCATCCTATGGTCGTGGAAGAGCTTCGCCCCGTTGCTTGCCTGGCCTGGATGGATCCGGAGGGAAGAGCCCTGGACGTCCCTGTTCTACTAAAGGCCCAGGTGAGCTAGGGGTTGGGTTGGGACTGTGTGTGTGGTTGGAGGTGTCAGCAGCCCACAGTCGGTGGGGGCCATTCAGGGGATTGATTCTGTATCCACTGGGAATTATCTGCCCGCAGAGTTTTATGACACCTCCGACCTGGATTCATTATCTGATGTTGGTGATGACGGGGAGATTGATAAGATCTTTCATAAGAAGGGATGGGACAAGATGCCGCTACCCTCGTCCTGTGCAACAAGGGACCCACCTATGTCCATTGGGGATAGTACACCCCGGGTGGAGGCCTCGGAGCCTTGGGAGGAATCTGGTCCCCTGTCTGCCCTTCCACTTCCTGAATCATCAGAGGTTTCACCTGCTCCTGTTGTGGGAGTGCGACGTGCACCACTGCGGGCTCCTAAGCCCAAATCAACAGAGGTAGTGAAAGTACCTCGTCATCCAGAATCCATCGTTCTGCCTGGAGAGGGAGACCGTGCCACAATGCCACCTTTGGCCAGGCTGCAGCGTCTCTTTTGTCAAAAGGTTGCCTGTGAATATGGGTGGGAATACCCATATTTGCCACGAGAATTGCTTTATGAGGTGGAAGTCTTGCGGCAGCGGTGGTACAATGAGTTCATCTGGACAAAGCTTAAGGTACCTCACGCACGCCGATACCTCTCGTGTTCACCTACAGTTACCAGAAAATTCAAGGACTGTAAGGCAGAGTGGATGTTAGGGAGGCACATCCATGCTGACAGGGTGAATATCTGCCGCAAGGATGGAAAGAACATTGAATATGATGTGGAGACCTTTGACAAGCATTTAAAGCCTTTATTTCTGCCGCATCCAAAGTTCTACTTATAGGAGAAAAAAAGACTCCCTTATATTCTCTTTCATTGCTGAATACAGGGACTGTGCTTTAACCTTTTTTTCTTGGGATGTTTTACTCTTTGGAGAAATGGGAGCTGTTCCTCCCATCAAGGAAAAATAAATCAGTGACTTTGGGGCATAGCCAGTATAGGGTCACAGCACAGAGAAGTAAAAGTTCATCTGGATCTGACAAGCGGCATTGCCACCAGGTGGCGGTGTTGCGCAATGATTGTTGTTTTACACTCTGCACTATACTTATTGGAGAGAATGGGTTTCTTTACGGATAGACCCATTCCTTCCAAGAAAACACATACATTGTGCTAGGATGTGTGTTTCTTTTCTTTTTCCCCTCTGCAGGAGACTCAACTATCAAGGCTGCTGAGAATGGGGTGGTTCTTAGATAGCAGAGAGGGGGGAATGTTAATGTGTAAAATATCAGAGTATTTTTATAAAAATTAAAAAAGAAGTTCATTGTTTGTATTCTTGTTTCCTTTCCCATTCTAGGTCCTGGCACAATTCATGGCTAAGTTTGTAGGGCTTGGTTCTGCCTGTAGTTTGGTCTCTGGGTTGAACTCATGTTACCACTTTTTGGAAGACATGGGTTTGCACCAGACACTGGGGACCAGTGTCAAATCACCAGGGGGAGAGTGTAGCGGGTATTTAAATTTAAGGGAAGCATCTGGGTGGTAGTGTAACCCAGA
This sequence comes from Rana muscosa, assembly GCA_029206835.1. Lineage (NCBI taxonomy): Eukaryota > Metazoa > Chordata > Amphibia > Anura > Ranidae > Rana > Rana muscosa. The sequence goes on along the minus strand of CM055116.1, from coordinate 895,924,717 downwards.
TGCACTGATTATTGTTCATGGAGGACTCTGGTGGTGTGAGGTTCCCTGGGGTCCGAGGGTGGCGCTGTTGCCCTGGGCCGGTAGTTGAACCCTCACTGAAAGACTGTACTCTCTTTGTCCCTTTCCGGCGGTTGTACAGCGGGGCGGGGAACCTGCTGTGACGCTGAGGAGAGGAGATAAAGGGGGCGGACGCCCTGAGCACGGGGTTCAGAGTCGAAGGACACCGCCGCGCCCAGGCACCTTCGGCCTGGGTGCGGGCGTTCCGGAGTTCCGGGCACAGGGGCCCTTGACCTGGCCGGAGCGGGAGATGGAGTCCATTCCAGGCACCTTTAGCCCTGGGGTGAGGTACTATTGAGGAGGCCTGGGACCCAGTACCTTCGACTGGGTTCCGCAAGGGTGGAGGAGTCCAAGGGGCCCTAAGGTGTTGGGCGCCCGAATCTGAGACGAGGAGGCCGGGGAGTGTAACCCTTCCGAACAGCCCGGTGCAGCATTTGCCGGTGACGGTGGGGCCTCCGGTAACTCTCTCGGAAGGATGTCTTCCCTCTGACTGGGGCCACAGCTTAAAGAAGGTAACTCCTATTTCATGTTCGTCAGAGTTGCTGGTAGAGACTCAGAGAAAGAAAGAAGTACATTCACAGCCACTGTGCGCTATAACCGTTGGTGATATCTCAATGGTTTAGTTTGATTAAGGACTGTGCCTTGACCTACTCCCCACCTATACTGAACTGTTCGTTGGTCCCAACCTGTCTGTGCTAAGTGACGATTTATTGCTGTTAAAGAATTAATAAGAGTTGGACCTTTTCAGTGGTGTGGAACTCTGGTTACTGGGAGCAAAGGGGGGTCAGTTAGAGGAAAGACTTGACCCTGGGTTATACACACGACCCGATGGTAAAATACATTGGGCCTTCACCTCTATCCAGAAGAGGACATGGGCCGTGGTGTATCTCATCCCTCCTCCCAGGTTCTCCTAGACAAGACAGCAAGCCGAGAAGAAGAAGGGGGTGAGAGGGGTGAGCCCGCTACAGTAGTCTCTGGTCACAAGAGCCCCCCATTACATCAGAATTCCCCCTTAGATCATGATCTGCAGCATTCCCCTTTACATAAGAGTTCCCTTTCACTTTAAGGGGGTATCCTGCAGACTCTGGGGGAACTCTGTGCTAGCTGGGTTATAGTAACCTGACCTTTATGTAAATGAAGAAGTATGGTTTTTGACTTTTGTTTAACTTAAACACATTGCTAATGGCAGTAGCTATATGTTTATAGTTTTAAATATTGATATTTGCACTGTTTAGCATTGAAAAACTGTAATTTTAAGTACTTTTTTGCAGTGGCAGTAAAAAATTCGGCTCTGCCAGTAAATGTCATGTTTTTTGGCACTAATTTTTTTTTTCGGTGGTGTTCGTAAATCTTGGTGTCCTGCCAGTAAATTTCACTTCGAGGGGTTGGCAACACAGCCTTTGCAGCTTAGAGGGATGGTTGAAGGGTGGTAAAAATGCAGCTCAACTGCATGCTTTTACTGCCCCTGAATGGGAAGAGTAAATTAGGCATGTGCACAGCTCAGTGGGAGTTACGTCATCCTGGCATGGCCAATTAACATGGCTGACGATCCCAAACCTGGAAGATGTTTGAACCAATGTCTGCGAGGGAGCTTGAGGACATTGTATCCCTGAAATTGGAGGTGAGTATAGTTAGAACCACTTGCCGACCACCTAACTGTCATTATTTGGACGTTCAAAACCGGGGTTATGGCTGCAGCTAGATATCATTACCCCGGTATTAAAATTTTCCTCAGGTGCCAGTCTTTCTGTTAAAAGTGATCTGAGTGGCTTATTAACCACATGGATCAATTTTGGAAGCAGCGGGAGGGCACCCTTGCCGATTTCCGGTGGTTCTCTGGCTTACCAGGCAAATCGGTAAGCCTGACAACTGATCCCGTGCAGGCGGCAGCTGGCCACAGAGATGAACAGAGGAAAAATGGCCTCTACTCATATCTATGGACTAGGAGGACCAGAGCGAAGTCACAACGTCACTTCTGGTTCAGGGTTGATGTCAACAAGGCCATTTTTTTAACGCATCAGTTCAGTGTTTTTTTTTTTTTCATCTTATGCTTTCCATTGCAGAGGAGAGATGTGGGGTCTTATTGACCCCACATCTCTCCATAAAGAGGACCTGTCATGCTTTATTTTTGACGTTTACATTTCTTGTGACAGCAATAAACGTGTTAATTTTTTTTTTAAAGGCACGATGTAAAAATAAATGTAGCAACCACGCCACCCTCCTTCTCCACTCTTTGACTCGTTCACTGGAGAGGAAGGCGCATAGTCTCCACCATGCCCGTACCCCATGGGTTGCACACTTAGTTTCACTTACGGGTCTTTGCAGCAGGCTCCCCTCAGTGTTGGTTTCTGTCCCTAGAATGTAAGGACAAAAGTCTCTATGCCCCTAGTAACTCCAAGGTCCACACCAGCATCACCTCCAACATAGAGTTTATTTCTTTATGCATGAACATCCACAAATGAGGAGAAGAGAAAGGTGTTAGGAAGACAGATCAGTTCAGGCACTCTTGTTTCTTCGCCACTCGACCCCGAGTGGGTATAGCTCACCCGGATAGTCACCCGAAGGCACTAGCAGCCGGCGTGTAATTCGAACAGTCTATTAGATTCCCTAATGGATGCGTTCAGGAGATCCTCTGCCACAGGATCTATGGTGCCCCAAACCTCCTACTGGTCCTGTTGTTTAAATTCCCTTTTTCCGGATGGATGACATCCCTCCAGAGAGTTACTGGGCCCCTTCCTTCACTGTGATCTCTCACCAGTCCTTCGGAACGGTCCTCCCCCAGCCTCCTCTTCTAGAAACGGGTCCCCTCGCAAGGTGGCACCCTGGGATTCCTCCTCCCAAAATGGGCTCCAGCTAAAGGTGCTGGGCCCAGGGCTGAAGTTGCAGTCCCAGGACTAAAGGTGCCTGGGACTGAAGTGCACGTGGCCCCATGGCCTGGAGGGCCACGCGCCACGCACCAGGACTCCGACTCTGGAACCAAAAAGAACCGACCAGAAAACCCTTCCAGGCGGCGTCTGCTCCTTATGTATACTCTCCCGGCATGCCCAGCAGGTCAACCACACCCACTGTACGCATGCCGAGACAGGACACCAAATCACTGCCCTATTACCTGTGGTTCAACCCCGAGTATACAGTAGGTGACAGCGCCACCCACACTTCCAAGGGGAACTGCACACCAGGCAAAACAACAGCAAGGCAGAGTCCAGCAAATTGAAAAGATTCGAGCCAACTACCACTCGAATCACCCTTAAATTTGGCAAAGCAGTCCCTAAATTTGGTACCCCCGCTACATAAAAAATGTAATAAAATAAATAATAATAATAAAAAAAAAATCCGCTGTCCCCCCGTGCTCACGTGCAGAAGCGAATGCATTCGTAGGTCACACCCACATTTGTAAATGATGTTCGCACCACACATGTGAGGTATTGCCGCAAACGTCAGAGCAAGAGCAAATAAATTCTAGCACTAGACCTCCTCTTTAACTCTAAACGAATAACCTGTAAAACCTGTAAAGTGTCGCCCATGGAGATTTTTAAGTACAGTAGTTTGGCGCCATTCTACAAGCGTGCACAATTTTAACCACTACAGGCCCACGCTATAGCCGAATGCCGGCTACTGCGCGGACCTAGAATGCCGGGAGGACGTCAATTGACGTCCGCCCCTTTCCTCGCTCCCTGCGCATGCTCCCGCTCGCGCTTCGGGGAACTTCTGTGCTGGCCGTGTCCCTTGGACAATCACAGCGGCTATTTACAGCGAGATCGCCGTGGCCAATGAGAGATGATCTCAAATGTAAACATATGAGATCATCTCTCATTGCCGACTCTCCCTCCTCACACAGAGACCGCGTGTGAGGAGGGAGAGAGATCTGTGAATGATTACAGTGCCCATTACAGTGCCCCATTGGTACCACAGTGCCCCATTGGTACCACAGTGCCTGTTGGGGATCTGTGCCCACCTGTGCTGTGCCCATCTACCAATCTGACCACCTGTGCCATCAGTGATCAGTGCCCACCTGTGCCATCAGTGCCCACCTGTGCCATCAGTGATCAGTGCCCACCTGTGCCATCAGTGATCAGTGCCCACCTGTGCCACCAGTGATCAGTGCCCACCTGTGCCACCTCATCAGTGCCCACCTGTGATGCCTCATCAGTGCCCACCTGTGCCACCTCATATGTGCCCACCTGTGCCACCAGTGATCAGTGCCCACCTGTGCCCATCAGTGCCCACCTGTGCCGCCTCATCAGTGCACATCTGTTCCACCAATCAGTGCACATCTGTTCCACCAATCAGTGCACATCTGTTCCACCAATCAGTGCCCATCTGTTCCGCCTCATCTGTGCCATAAATCAGTGCCCATCTGTGCCATAAATCAGTGCCCATCTGTGCCATAAATCAGTGCCCATCTGTGCAGATTCATCAGTGCCCATCTGTGCAGATTCATCAGTGCCCATCTGTGCCGCCTCACCACCAGCAACCATGTCCAAAAGATGCTATTCTGCCGAGGAGGCGTACCAAATCCTTTCCACACCTGACGAGAACAACGGCGAACCATCTTTTTCAGATTCCCCTTCAAATTCTGAGTCGGACTCAGAATATGAGCCAGTCCTCACTAGTGCAACACTGACCGACTCAGAGGAGGAAGGTCTGCCCAGCAAACGAAGGCGTTCCACCAGCACCACAGTGCCATCCTCCAGCACCGCAGTGCCATCCTCCAGCACCGCAGTGCCATACCTCTGCAAGAAAGGCCAAGGACCCATGCTGGCCTTCCCTATGCCCTCCAGAACCCCTTGTGGCTTCCTCCTAATTCAGGAGAAGCCAACATTCCCCCTTTCACTGCCCAGCCAGGAGTCCAGGTGAACACGGACAATTTTTCCCCTATCATTTTTTTGGAACTCATTTTTACTGAGGACATGCTATCCAACATTGTCACCCAGTGCAACCTATATGCCCAGCAATTTATTGCAAATAACCCAACCTCATATTATGCCCGTCCCTTCAAGTGGAGAGACCTAGCGGTGGAGGAGTTGAAATTTTTTTTAGGTCTCACATTTTGTATGGGACTCAACCCAAAAAACACCTTGCGTTCCTTTTGGTCGAAACGCCCCATCTACCATATGCCAATCTTCTCCAAGGCAATGCCCAGAACCAGGTACCTCATGATCATGAGGTTCCTCCACTTCAATGATAACACCCAGTGCCTTCCCCGAAATCACCCAAATTATGACAGGCTTTTCAAAATTCGGCCCTTACTAAATTATTTTTCAGAAGTATTCCCCCAGTTATATACCCCGGACCAACACATATGTTGTTAAGTTTAGTGGGAGGCTTAAAATAAAGCAATTTATCCCCAGCAAAAGGGCCCGCTATGGGGTGAAGGTTTACAAGCTATGTGACCGAGTCACAGGGTACCTGTATGGCTTCTTAGTGTACGAGGGGAAGGACACTCAGCTGCATCCCCCCAATTGCCCAGACTACTTGGGAACAAGTGGGAAAGTTGTTTGGCAACTCATCAGCCCCCTACTGGAAAAAGGCTACCATCTGTACATTGACAACTTTTATACATCTCTTCCCCTGTTCCAGAACCTTCACCTGAAGAAGACGCCAGCATGTGGCACGGTAAGAACGAACCGGAAGGGCTTTCCACAAAGTCTTGTCAATAAGAAGCTGAGTAAAGGAGAATCGGCAAGTCTGCGAAACCAGGAGGTTCTGGCAGTGAAGTTAAGGGACAGAAGAGATGTGTATATGTTGTCTTCCATCCACAATGATACCTTAGTGGAAATCCCCAGAAGGAACGGCCCCATCCAAAAGCCCACATGCATCCAGAACTACAATTTGCTTATGGGGGGAGTCGACTTCAATGACCAGATGCTGGAACCCTACCTTGCCACAAGACGGACATACAATTGGTACAAAAAAGTCGCAATTTTATTTTTTTTAATTGACCATATATAACTCGTATATCATATACCGCAACTCCACGCAAAACCCCAAACCCTTTCTTGGCTACCAGGAGGACCTTGTCATTGCCCTTATATTCCAGAACATCCCACCCCAAAACATCCGATCTGATGTTCTTAGTCGACTCTCCGAACGCCACTTTCCCGATAAAATCCCTCCCACAGCAACAGGCCAACGACGTCAAAAAAGATGTAAGGTGCGTACCAGTGGAGGAGTCAGACGAGACACATCTTATTATTGTGCCGAGTGTCCTTCCCAACCAGGCCTCCGTGTAACTGACTGTTTTCGCCGTTACCATACTTCACTAAATTATTAGTGAAGTATGGTAAACGTAATCCTCAGTTCCTGCCTTCACACCCCTTATGCCACTGCCTGCTCTGTAACTGACCATGGCTTGTTATTCGACCATGCTTCTGCCTAACAATTCTGTACTACCACTGCCTGATCTGGAACTGACCCTGGCTTGTTATTCGACCACGCTTTTGCCTAATGATTCTGTACTACCTCTGCCTGATCTGGAACTGACCCTGGCTTGTTATTCGACCACGCTTCTGCCTAACGATTCTGTAATACCTCTGCCTGATCTGGAACTGACCTTGGACTGTTTGACCATGTTTTTGCCTGCCTCATGGACTGATCTTGTACCCTGCTACTGGACTAGTGGGAAAAAATTACAACTTCAAATAACTCACAATGCCTCTTATTAAATACATTTGAATGTCTACTTTCCAAAAAGGGGTCATTTGGGGGGCATTTGTACTTTCCTGGCTTGTTAGGGTATCAAGAAATGAGATAGGCCGCCAGTACATCAGATGTGATACATTTTTTATGATTTGCATTATAGCTTGTAGACTCTAAAACTTTCACACCGACCAAATAATTTCCAAAAATGTTGGCTTATTTTTATCAAAGATATGTAGCAGTATAAATTGTGGCCAAAATTTATGAAGAAAAATTAATAATTTTGCAAAATTTTATCACAGAAACGAAGAAAAATGTGTTTTTTTTCATAATTTTCGCTCTTTTTTCATTTATAGGGCAAAAAATAAAAAACTCAGAGGTGAACAAATACCACCAAAAGAAAGCTCTATTTGTATGAAAATAATTTAGGGACAGTGTTGCATGACTGAGTAATTGTCATTCAAAGTGTGAGAGCGCTGAAAGCTGAAAATTGGTCTGGGCAGGAGGGGTGTTTAAGTGCCCAGTAAACAAGTGGTTAAAGCATGACATGTTTGGTATCTATTTACTCGGTGTTACATCATCTTTCATATTTTACCAGAAAATTGGGTTATATATTGTGTTTTTTTAATTAATTAAAGTGTATATTTTCCTAAAAAAATTGCATTTGGAAATATCGTGTGACATAAAAAATTGCAACGAACGCCATTTTACTCTCTAGGGCCACAGCTAAAAAAAAATATATATATATATATATATATATATAATGTTAGGGGGTTCTAAGTAATTTTCTAGCAAAAAAAAAAAATCCCTGATATTTACTTGTAAACAAAAAGTGTTTGAATAGGCCTGGTCCTTGTTAAAGAGTACCTCCACTTCAGTGAAAAAAAATAGTAAATAAAACATAAATAACATTACAAGACATACTGTAATTTTATTTTATTCAAATGACCTTTCCTTTTTAATCTGCAGCTGCTGTAGTTTTCTGTAAAACTCAATGCCATATGGCAACCTGGAGAGGTTCTGTCCACAGTTGGTATAAAGAACCGCTCTCCTCCTCCAATCTAAAGCTACACTCAGAGGAGAAGGAGTGGGAGGAGGAGAGCAGCCAGAAAAAAAACGGAGCTATTGAGATATTTACAAGCTTTGTTTTTCAATGGCACTGACACAAGGAGGAGCGGTGTACAAGGGGCTGGCAAGTGATTTATTTTTCTCAATTTTTTTCTCAACTATGCAGGGAGCCCTGTCCCAGGGCCAGGAGAGGCGGAACGGCCGGCCTGACACCCCCCCCCAATGTCCGCCCGATCCCCACCCCTGTTGGAAAAACATGATATCGGTGTATAACACGCAGGCACTGTTTACCCTCTGTTTTCAGGGGAAAAAAGTGCGTGTTATACACCGATAAATACGGTATTTTTTATATCGCTATCTCTCTCTCTCTCTCTCTCTGAACTTGCACCGCAAACTGTGCCTTTTTGTCCTCCCCTGGAGCTGGTACAGCGGGGCGGGGAACCCGCTGTGACGCAAAGGGAGAGGTCATAAAAGGGGCGGACGCCCTGTTTTTGGGGGAGAGAGTTGGAGGACGCGGCCGCACCCAGGCACCTTCAGCTTGGGTGCTGGCGTTCCGGTGTTTCAGGTCTAGGCACCCTTGGCCTAGCTGAAGCAGGGATGGAGTCCATCTCAGGCACCTTTAGCCTGGGGTGAGGTACTATGGCGGATGCCTGGGGCTCAGTACCTTCGACTGAGTTCTGCGAGGGTGGAGGAATCCGAGGGGGCCCTAACTCCTTGGGTGCCCGTGTCTGAGTTTGTGAGGACTGGTGCGCAGTAACTTCTCTGAAGAGCCCGGCGAAGCATCGCTGGTGACAGAGAGGCCTCCACTTCTCCCTTGGACGGATTTCTTCCTCTAACAGGGGCAAAGTGAGCGAAGGTAATTCATGTTCTATATCACCTAGTCAGTGGCAGTGACTATTCACCACTGATGACAGCACAGTGGGCAGCAGCAAGAAGGGAAAGGATTGTGCCTTGATCTGTCCCCATTTTCCAAAGGACAAAGATTGTTTTATTGCTTGTCAAGAAGAATAAAACTGAGTTGTACCTATTCACTGTGTGGAACTTGGGTTACTAAAGCAAAGGAGTCAGGGACGAAGGACTGGACTTGACTCTAGGACACCTACACAAAAGCCCAATCTTCTGGCCTTCACCTCCCAGTTACGGAGGACATGGGCCGTGGTGTGTTTTATCTCTCTCTCCCAGGTACCCCTAGACAACAGCCATATAACCGATAGAGCAAGGGAGAGAGGTGAGGCCGCTACATATATATATATATATATATATATACAGTATATATATATATTGTGAGGGGGTTAGCTCGGCGGGTGTGTGTGATCCCCTGGATGAGTTTACCACACAAAAACAGGCACAGCAGACAGAGTTTATAGTTGCAAAAACAAAAGGTGCGGTTTATTTAAACTATTTACAGGGGAAAAACAGCAAAACAAAAAGAAACATAGAAAAATAAATCCTGGTCAGCTTGACTGCTTACTACACACGTAGGTTCCCTGTCTGACAACTAGGTGCAGCCTTGTGCTGCCCCAGCCCCTATCTCCCTGTTTTTTAAAGGTTTTAGCCACACAGGCTTTATCTCACCGCACAGGACAGAAACACACTCCCCAGTCTTGCACAACACAGATCTGGTTCCAGGATGGAGCATCTCCCTTAGCATGCTGGGCGTTCTTGTAGAGGCCCTAACGAGCCCACTTACTTCAGCTGGGCTCATTAACTCTTCCCCTGCAAGACTCCCAGCACTCCCCCTAGTGGTATAAATCGGCATAAAGCCTGAATCTAGGACATATATATCTCCCATCCTGGATGCAACCTGGTAATTTTACCTGCCTGCTGTTACAATATATATATATATATATATATATATATATATATATATATATATATATATAGCGGCCTCACCCCCTTCTCCCTTGATATAATACGGCTGGCTTGTCTAGGGGTTTGAGGGAGGAGGGTGAGGAACACTAATACCAGCTCTCACCTCTTGCGTGTGTGAGGTTTGAGCTAAGTTCAAGTTTACCTTCGGGTCTGCGTTCCGTACGGAGCCTCTGCTTCTCCTGTGGAGGTTGAGTGCCACCGCTAGAGACGGAGCACTTTGCTGCCAGTAATAGAGTTCCACACCATGAACAGTCCAACACTTATTTATTTATCTTGTAGCAATGAACAGTACCGATTGAACTTGACACAAACAGACAGGGTGTGGGTATGAGTAGGTCCAGGCACAAGCTCTCTCCTATCTGTAAAGTACCTCACCCCAGACTTAAGGTGTCTGGGATGGAACTCGAACTCCACGTGTCCAGGCCAAGGGCGCCTGGACACCGACCGCGGACAGCAGCCCACAGGCTGAAGGTGCCTGGGACTTCGACCTCTTGCGCAAGATGTCCGCCTCCTTTTTACCCTCTCCCAGCAAGCACAGCGAGTTCCCCGCCGTACAACTGCTGCGAGAGGTCACAAAGGGTACGGCACTACAGTGGTTGTTCAACCCCGGCCCAAGGCGACAGCGCCACCCACTGGGCCACAGGGAACTGACACCACTGATGTCTTCACACAAATAAATAGCATTACTCTAACAATCCGTGCATCTGGGTCATGCTACCACCCAGATGCTGCCCCCTAAATGTATATACCCATTACACTCTCCCCCCAGCAACTTGACACTGGTCCCCAGTGTCTGGAACAAGCCATGTCGCAAAGGGAGCCAACATAGACCCGATCCAGAGACTAGCTAAAGGAAATGTAAAAAAATGGACAAAAATTTTTTAAAAGGGAAAAAAAAACTCGACGTTGTGCCTGAACCTGACATGGAAGGGAAAACAAACACATAACAGCATTGAAATTACACGATAACATCATTGACATTTTCCCCCGCCCACATGACTAACTAAGACCCACCCCATTCTCAGTGGTCTTGAGGGATGTTCTCCTGCAGAGGGGAGAAAAAAAAAGTTAAACACAAAAACTACTGACACATATGTTGGTGTTGGAACGAAAAAATCTCCCCTAAGAGAAATCCTTTCCTTCCAAGAAGTGTGCGGTGCAAAAGTGAGTAACGGTGCACAACACTGCCACCTGGTGACAATGCCGCGGTAAAAGCACTTGTCGAATCCTGGAACGAAACTTTCCTCTGTGCTTTGACCCTAACTACCCCAAAGTCCATGATTTCTTTGCGGGAGGGAAGAAAGAAGAACAACAACTGCAACAGTCCCCCATTCCTCCAAAGAGCACAACACCCATTAAGCTCGGGTACAGTTACTGGGTTCCCGGGAAAAAGAAAAAAACAAAACCCCTGAAAGTTCAGCAGACTTGCAAGACAAAAGAAAGGAGTCTTTTTTTCTCCTATAGATAGAATCTTTTTCCTTGCAGCTTTTTAACACCTTTTTCTGGCACATTTTAAACAGCCTTTTTTTCTCTTTTTTTCCTTCAGCCTACTAATTAAGGGGAGTGGTTAATTGGTCACAGGTGCTTGAGGCCTATATAAATTTCTGTAGAGCTCATTTAGAGCCTGCTCATTTTGAGTTGCTGGAACTCTGTCCAAGTGGAACTGGACTAAGTGGTGAGTTAAAATCAAGAGTTTAAAACAGGAATCATAGTAGATGTGTAGTGTGAGTACCTGGGTGTTGTCTGAGTAGTGTGTGTGGATCGTTAGTACTTGTGTATTGTAGGTGCACGCTGGTCTGCGAGTGCACGTGGGTCCGTTGGTCTGCGAGTGCACGCTGGTCTGCGAGTGCAAGCGGGTCCGTTGGTCTGCGAGTGCACGCTGGTCTGCGAGTGCACGCGGGTCCGTTGGTCTGCGAGTGCACGCTGGTCTGCGAGTGCACACGGGTCCGTTGGTCTGCGAGTGCACGCTGGTCTGCGAGTGCACGCGGGTCCGTTGGTCTGCGAGTGCACGCTGGTCTGCGAGTGCACGCGGGTCCGTTGGTCTGCGGGTGCACGTAGGTCTGCGTGGTACCTGTATATTGTCTTGTTGAGTACCTGTGTATTGTCTTGTTGAGTACCTGTGTATTGTCTTGTTGAATAGTTGGGCCAGGAAGCTAGTGTTAGGTAATTTGGACAGGGTATAATCTCGAATCCTCATTAAATTAATAGGTACGATGCCCGGCGGGTGTGGCGAGGCGACTCGGTGTACATCTTGCAGCATGTATGCGTTCCTTGATCATCGGATCGAGGGCGATTACTGCTGTGCAAAATGTAAGCACATTGTTTCCCTGGAAGCCCAGGTTGTGAATCTAGGGAAGCAACTGTCAGCACTGTCCCTCCACACTAAAGGAGAGCTGGATACGTACTCGGCAGGTGATGGCAGGGGCCAGCACAGAGGTGGGTGGAGACAAAGAGGTGCAGGCACTAGAAAATAGTAGATGGGTGACAGTCAGGAAGGGTAGAGGGCGAAGTGCCAGGGAGGCCGATCCAGGGCTGGAGCATCCCAATAAGTATGCTCCATTGAGTGACATTGGTGAAACCAGTCAGGGACCAGCACTGCTGGAGCTGAGGGACTCTCCTAGCTGCCGGGGGAAGAACTCCTCCAGTGAGAGTGGGGGGGGAAGCGAAGGGAAAGGAAAGGCAGATTCTGGTGGTAAGGGACTCAATTCTTAGAAGGACAGAGAGGGCAATCTGTAACAAAGACCTGAAGCGCCGAACTGTATGTTGTCTACCGGGCGCTCGGGTTCGGCACAACACGGATCTGGTGGACAGATTACTGGGAGGGGCTGGGGAAGACCCAGCTGTCATGGTGCACGTTGGCACCAATGACAAAGTCAGAGGCAAATGGAGTGTCCTAAAGTACGATTTTAGGGACTTGGGAGCTAAATTGAGTAAAAGGACCTCCAAGGTAGTATTCTCAGGAATACTACCGGTACATCGAGCCACACCAGAAAGGCAGAGGGAGATTAGGGAAGTGAACAAGTGGCTTAAGAGCTGGTGTAGTAAGGAGGGGTTTGGGTTCCTGGAGGACTGGGCCGACTTCTCAGTCGATAACCAGTACTATAGAAGGGACGGACTGCACCTAAATGAGGAGGGTGCAGATCAGCTGGGAATAAGGATGGCCAAAAAGTTAGAGGGGTTTTTAAACTAGGCGACGGGGGGGGGGAGGGTCCAGAGATAGTGAGAGTCAGCGGGGAACATATTCTAGAGGGTAGTATTAGGGGCATTAGTGGTAGGGTAACCAAAGCACATAAACCCAAGGTAAGTATAGTAGCAAGTCCTAGTTGCAATCTGGGAACACCCAAGAGGATAGTATGTGACCGGTCAAAATATATTAATGCATTAAAGTGTCTGTTCACCAATGCCTGAAGTCTGCCAAGCAAAATAGGTGAGTTGGAAGCTCTGGTGCATGAGGAGAGCTATGATGTAATCGGTATTGCTGAAACTTGGCTTCATTCCTCACATGACTGGGCTATTAATATTCCTGGCTATGCACTCTTTCGGAAAGACAGGGTAAAAAGGAAAGGTGGAGGGGTCTGTCTCTATGTGAGAAGTGATCTCAAAGCGAGTGTGAAAGAGGACCTGGTGGATGGAGAGTGTGATGAGTCTGAAGCATTATGGCTGGAACTGCATACAGATGTGCGTAGTTCAAAGCTAATCATTGGAGTTTGTTATAGACCACCCAATGTTAATGAGGAGTTGGAGACTCAGCTCCTTGCACAGATGGAAAGGGCTGCAAGGGCTGGGACGGTGATAATAATGGGGGATTTTAACTACCCAGAAATTGACTGGAGTAATGGAACTGCTGGGACAGTTAAAGGGCAAAAATTTATAAACCTATTGCAGGACAATTTTATGGTCCAGTTTATTGAGGCCCCAACTAGGAATGATGCTCTGTTGGACCTGGTAATCTCAAACCATGCAGAGCGTATTACTAATGTTCAGATAAAAGAACACCTGGGTAGCAGTGACCATAACATGATTTCATTTGATGTTAGTTGTAAGCAAAAATCACATACGGGAAAGATAAAAACACTTAATTTCAAGAGAGCAAATTTTCCAAGGATGAGCGCTGCTCTCCAGGACTTAGACTGGGAAGGAATATTGGCATCAATGGGCACAGAACAGAAATGGAAATTCTTCAAAAAGACTGTTTGTAAACTCACTGCAAAGTATATTCCCATGGGCAATAAGTTTAAAAGGCTAAAAATAAAACCTATGTGGCTCACTGCCAAAGTTAAAAAAGCTATAAACTATAAGAAAAGAGCTTTTAAAAAATATAAAAATGAGGGAACACTAGTGTCATTTAAATGTTACAAAGAATATAACAGGATATGTAAAAAGGAGATCAAGGATGCAAAAATTGAAAATGAACGACAGATTGCAGAAGATAGTAGGACAAACCCCAAAAAATTCTTCAAATATATTAATAGTAAAAAGGTCAAGTCTGAGCATGTAGGCCCTTTACAAAATAATCTAGAGTGGGTGACTGGGGACAAAGAGAAGGCTAATTTATTAAATACTTTCTTCAGTTCTGTGTATACAAAGGAGCATGGGGGAGCTCATGTCCAAAATGGGGGTGGTAGTGACACAGCCCCAAATCCACAATGGCTCAAAAGTGATATGGTCCAGAAATATTTAGATGGAATAAAGGTGGATAAAGCACCTGGACCAGAAGGCATACACCCACGGATCCTAAAAGAATTGAGCTCTGTAATTTCAAAGCCATTGTATTTAATTTTTAGGGACTCATTAATGACAGGAATAGTACCACTGGATTGGCGCAGGGCCAATGTGGTGCCTATATTTAAAAAGGGAATTAAGTCTTTACCAAGTAACTATAGACCTGTTAGTTTAACTTCTATAGTTGGGAAAATACTGGAGAGATTAATAAAAGACCACATAGATGAGTTCTTGCTGGAAAACAACTATTTAAGCAACTGACAGCATGGATTCATGAAAGACAGAAGTTGTCAAACAAACCTGATTTCTTTTTATGAAGAGGTAAGTAAGACCTTGGATAGAGGGGTGGCTGTGGACGTGGTATACTTGGATTTTGCAAAAGCATTCGATACAGTTCCCCACACATGGCTCATGTGCAAGGTAAAGTCTACAGGATTGGAAATATCAGTTTGTAAATGGATAGAAAACTGGCTAAAAGACAGAATTCAGAGAGTAGTGGTTAATGATTCTTACTCTGAATGGTCCAAGGTTATCAGTGGTGTACCCCAAGGTTCAGTGCTGGGACCCTTACTTTTTAATATGTTTATAAATGATATTGGGTCTGAGATCAAAAGTAACATTTCTGTCTTTGCAGATGACACCAAGCTATGCAGTGGAATAACGTCCTTACAGGATGTCGCCAATTTACAAGCCGACCTCAATGCTCTGTCTAATTGGGCGACTATGTGGCAGATGAGGTTTAATGTTGATAAATGTAAAGTTATGCACTTGGGGGATAAGAATATGAATGCATCATACATACTAGGGGGAGTACAACTGGGGGGATCCGTAATGGAGAAGGATCTGGGGGTTTTGGTAGATCATAAGCTCAATAATGGCATGCAATGCCAATCTGCGGTTTCCAAAGCGAGCAAAGTCCTTTCTTGTATTAAGAGAGGTATGGGTCTCCAGAGAGAGAGATATCATTTTTCCCCTGTTTAAATCATTAGTAAGACCTCATCTGGAATATGCAGTGCAGTTTTGGGCCCCAGTTCTCAAAAAGGATATTGGGGAACTGGAGAAAGTGCAGAGAAGGGCAACCAAACTGATAAGAGGGATGGAGGAGCTCAGCTATGAGGAAAGATTAGAGGAACTGAATTTATTCACTCTTGAGAAGAGGAGATTAAGGGGGGATATGAGCAACATGTACACATATATAAGGGGTCCATATAGTGAACTTGGTGTTCAGTTATTCACTTTACGGTCAACACAGAGGACAAGGGGGCACTCTTTGCGTCTAGAGGAAAAGAGATTTCACCTCCAAATATGGAAAGGTTTTTTCACAGTAAGAGCTGTGAAAATGTGGAATAGACTCCCTGCAGAGGTGGTTCTGGCCAGCTCAGTAGATTGCTTTAAGAAGGGCCTGGATTCTTTCTTAAATGTACATAATATAACTGGGTACTGACATTTATAGGTAAAGTTGATCCGGGGAATATCCGATTGCCTCTCGGGGGATCAGGAAGGAATTTTTTCCCCTGCTGTAGCAAATTGGATCATGCTCTTCTGGGGTTTTTTGCCTTCCTCTGGATCAACTGTGGGTATAGAATTGGGTATATGGGATTGTACGATATTTTTTTTTTTATGGTTGAACTGGATGGACTTGTGTCTTTTTTCAATCTGACTAACTATGTAACTATGTAATCTTGGGTGCGGCAGGACAAGGGGTTTTAAATGTTGATCAACAGTTCTAGGTGATATTTGACATCCTCTCCTTCTTTTCTTCGAATCAACACCTTGTCAGCATGGATGTGCCGACCCAACATCCATTCTGCCTTACAGTCCTTGAATCTTTGAGATGCTTTTGGGGAACAAGCGAGGTACCTGCGTGCGTGTGGGACTTTGATGTGTGTCCACACAAAGTCATTATACCAACGTTCCCTGCAGACTTCTACTTCGTAAAGCAGCTCCTTAGATAAGTATGGGTACTCCCACCCATACTCGCTGGCGACCTTTTGACAGAATAAACGCTGTAATCTTGACAAGGGAGGCATAGTATTGCGGTCTCCCTCACCCGGCAGAATGATAGAGCCCGGATGGCGAGGTGCCTTGACCACCTCCAAGTTGGGCACAGATGCCCGCAGTGACAATCTCTTGTCCCCGGCAGTAGATGCAGGTGGTACCGGGAACCGAAGGGCAGGCTGGGGACGGGATCCCTCCTCAGGCGCTGGTGCCTCCACCCGGGGTGTACTATCCCCTGTAGACATTGGTGGATCCCTGGTTCTATGGGACGAGGAGAGAGGCATCTTGTCCCAGCCCTTCTCTGCAAAAAGTTTGTCAATGACGACGTCGTCTCCCAGGTCGGACAGCGACTCCAGGTCGGAGGTGTCACACTCCTCCGGGGGTAGGCAGTTGGTAGTGGACACTGAATCACTCCCACCCACGGGCTCAAGGGGCCTTGAATCCCCGACACCTCCATCCCAGCACCAAGTCCCGTTGCCCGGCTTACCTCGGCCCAAACTTGTGAAAGGATGTCCAGGACTCTTCCTACCGGATCCATCCGGGCCAGGCAAAGGCAGGCATGTTGTTCCACCACGACCGCTGGACACTGTGACCAGGCCGATCTTTCTCTTAGGTGGTGGAAGCAGGGAAGCTGTGGTGTCCGAGGCAGCATCCTTGGATTTCTTCTCCAATTCTCTGATCGCGACCTCTCCTGAGGTCTCCACAGTGCGCACAGGGATGGCTGTGAAAGCATCGATTCCTTCTTGAAGAGTGGTGGCGCCTGTTGTGCGGCTGAGGTGGATGGTTCTGGGCTTTTCGATGGATGGCTCCACCACGAACATGAATTCTCCGCAGGCCTCGCAGCGCCCGAATGGCTTTAGCTGACACACCAGTCCCGAACAAATCATAAAATAGAGGAAAAAAGAGAAGGCGCACCAACCTCGTGCATTACCAATGGCTGGTTTATTGAAAATAAATTAAAAGATCATGGATACTCACAAACAAAGGCAAATAATAGGCATATATCATTCCATATATCATTCCATCTTCCTGGAACCGCATAAGCAGATGACCAAAGAGTGACAGTGACAAATGTTTGCAGCTACGGCCGTAGCTGCAAACATTTGTCACCGTCACTCTTTGGTCATCTGCTTATGCGGTTCCAGGAAGAGGCTACCTCTTTGGATGGAATGATATATGCCTATTATTTGCCTTTGTTTGTGAGTATCCATGATCTTTTAATTTATTTTCAATAAACCAGCCATTGGTAATGCAAGAGGTCGGTGCGCCTTCTCTTTTTTCCTCTATTTTCCAGTTCTAAGAATACCAAATATTCTGAGGAGGGCAGCAAGATCTCTGGGCATTTCCTCTGAATGGAATACTCTGGTTGTGTCACCAAGAGACCAAAAAACTTCTGAGCGCAGGAGACTGTTTTTCTTGTTTTTCTTGTCTTTCCGAACAAATCATACCCAGGGCCTCAATGTCCATGCATGTGTACAGGGCGAATCGTCCCCGGGGCTTTAGCCGGATCCCCGTATCTATAAGCGGAGCAGCAGTGGTAGTCATCCTCATGGTAGAAGAAAGTGGAATCCATGAGGCATTTCCGAACATAGCGACTGTTTGCTGCTCCAACGCACACTGCATAACTGGCGCCAAAGTCCCCACGTGTGCCTCTTCACATGGCCGGACTCCTCCCCTTTTGCGCATCAGTTTGCGGGCTTTCTCCTTGTCACACCCACGAACTGTGCAGGGATGGTGTGCCTCGTGGCGCAGTGGCCAATATGGCCGACCTACTCGGAACTCTTCTGGGCAGACACGTTCAAACTCCGTTAACTTCGGCTCCATTGTATAAACACAAATCCTGGACAAGAACCCCCACGTATAGCGGCCTCACCCCCTTCTCCCTTGATATAATACGGCTGGCTTGTCTAGGGGTTTGAGGGAGGAGGGTGAGGAACACTAATACCAGCTCTCACCTCTTGTGTGTGTGAGGTTTGAGCTAAGTTCAAGTTTACCTTCGGGTCTGCATTCCGTACGGAGCCTCTGCTTCTCCTGTGGAGGTTGAGTGCCACCGCTAGAGACGGAGCACTTTGCTGCCAGTAATAGAGTTCTACACCATGAACAGTCCAACACTTATTTATTTATCTTGTAGCAATGAACAGTATCGGTTGAACTTGACACAAACAGACAGCGTGTGGGTACGAGTAGGTCCAGGCACAAGCTCTCTCCTATTCCATACAGTGCAAATAGGCTTGGCGCACAATCGCTGCCACTGATTGTGAATTTGGTTCCTGCCACAAACCTTGGTGAACGTTGAGGCCTCTGCCACAGACCTGAGTGTAGGTCTCTGCCAACGTCCTGGGTTTAGTTGGGTCGCTGCCACCGACCATAAGCACGTGAACTACCTTCCTTGAGAGAATGGCCCCTGTCAGGGAAGACATCCATCCGGACGGTCTCCAGAGGCCCACCCATCACTGGCAATATGCTGCACCGGGTCTTCGGGAGGGACACATCTCCGGTCCCTTACACCCTGGATTCAGGCACCCATACCTGGGGCACCTTAGGTATGTTCCATCCCTCGCGGGACCCAGTGGAAGGTACTGGGCCCCAGGCCTTCTGTAAAGTACCTCACCCCAGACTTAAGGTGTCTGGGATGGAACTCGAACTCCACGTGTCCAGGCCAAGGGCGCCTGGACACCGACCGCAGACAGCAGCCCACAGGCTGAAGGTGCCTGAGACTTCGACCTTGTGCGCAAGATGTCCGCCCCATTATACCCTCTCCCAGCAAGCACAGCGGGTTACCCGCCCAGCCGTACAACTGCTGCGAGAGGTCACAAAGGGTACGGCACTGCAGTGGTTGTTCAACCCCGGCCCAAGGCGACAGCGCCACCCACTGGGCAGCAGGGAACTGACACCACTGATGCCTTTACACAAATAAATAGCATTACTCTAACAATCAGTGCATCTGGGTCATGCTACCACCCAGATGCTGCCCCCCAAATGTATATACCCGCTACATATATATATATATATATATATATATATATATATATATATATATATATATATATGTAGCGGGTACTTGATTTATGTAAGGACTCTGGTGGTGTGAGGTTCCTTGGGGCCCCTGGGTGGCGCTGTTGCCCTGGGCCGGAGTTGAAGAGTTGAACTCACACCGCGAACTGCCCCTTTTTGTCCTCCCCTGGAGCTGGTACAGCGGGGCGGGGAACCCGCTGGGACGCAAAGGGAGAGGTCATAAAAGGGGCGGACGCCCTGTTGGGAGAAGAGTCGGAGGACGCGGCCGCACCTTCAGCTTGGGTGCTGGCGTTGTTTCAGGCCTAGGCGCCCTTGGCCTAGCTGGAGCAGGGATGGAGTCCATCTCAGGCACCTTTAGCCTGGGGCTCAGTACCTTCGACTGAGTTCCGCGAGGGTGGAGGAATCCGAGGGGGCCCTAACTCCTTGGGTGCCCGTGTCTGAGTTCGTGAGGACTGGTGCGCAGTAACTTCTCTGAAGAGCCCGGTGCAGCATCACTGGTGATGGAGAGGCCTCCATTTCTCCCTTGGACGGATTTCTTCCTCTGACAGGGGCAAAGTGAGCGAAGGTAAATTCACGTTCTATTACCTAGTCAGTGGCAGTGACTATTCACCACTGGTGACAGCACAGTGGGCAGCAGTAAAAAGGGAAAGGATTGTGCCTCGATCTGTCCCCCTCATTTTCCAAAGGCGAAAGATTGTTTTATTGCTTGGCAAGAAGAATACAACTGAGTTGTACCTATTCACTGTGTGGAACTTGGGTTACTCAAACAAAGGAGTCAGGGACGAGGGACTGGACTTGACTCTAGGACACCTGCACAAAAGCCCAATCTCTGGCCTTCACCCACCAGTCACGGAGGACATGGGCCGTGGTGTGTTTCTCTCTCTCTCCCAGGTACCCCTAGACAAGAGCCATATAACCGATAAAGAAAGAGAGAGAGGTGAGGCCGCTACACGTGGGGGCATCGTATCCGGGATATGTGTATGGTGTCTGAAATTGAACTTTGCTGCCCAGAAGAGTTCCGAGTAGGTCGGCCATATTGGCCAACGCGCCACGAGGCAACCCATAACTGTGTAGTTCGTGGGCGGGGCAAGGGAAAAGCCTGCGAACAAGTGCAGAAGGTGGGAGGAGTCTGGCCATGTGGAGGTACGCACGTGGAGATTCTGGCGCAGGTGGGTCAGTGCGCAATGGAGCAGCAAAGAGAGAGGATGGCTTCAAGTGCTCCGTGGATTTCTGTTCCTTCCTTCGAGGATATGTCTTCTCTGGCTGCTCCGATTATGGATACGCGGATAAGACTAAGGCCCCGGGGGCCATTGGCTCTGTATACCTGCAGAGACATGGAGGCCCTCAATGTGATCTGTCCCGGCTGTTCGGGACTGGTGGTCCAGCTGAAGCCGTTCGGGTGCTGTGAGGTCTGCAATGAATTCCTCTTCGAGGTGGAACCATCCACAGAAAAGCTTCGCGCTTTCCACCTCAACTACCTCACAGGGACTGCCACTCCGGAGGGAGAGATCGATGCTGGTGCGTTCCCCGTGCGCACTGATCCGGGCGAAGTGACTGCCCAAACGGAAGTGAAAAGAGAAAAATCCGAGGATGCTGCCTCGGTCACCAGCAGCTCCCTGCTCCGGCCCCCGAAGAGAAAAGTCGGCCTGGTGATGGCCTCGTGTGGCCATGGAAGAGCTTTGCCCCACTGCTTGCCTGACCTGGATGGATTCGGTAGACAAAGTCCTGGACATCCCTGCTTGTTTAAAGGTCCAGGTGAGCCAGGGGTTGGGACTGTCTGCGTGGTTACAAGTGGCGGAAGCCCACAGTCGGTAGAGGCCGTCAAGGGGGATAGTTCCGTGACTGGGAATTATCTGCCCGCTGAGTGCTACGACACCTTTGACCTGGATTCATTGTCTGACAATGGCGATGATGGGGAGATAGATGCTACCCTCGGCCTGTGTCACAAGGGACCTACCCATGTCTACTGGGGAGAGTACACCCCGGGTAGAGGCCCCGGCGCCAGGGGATGAAGCTGGTCCTTTGTCTGAAGTTCCCCTTCTGGATTCAACATTAATTTCACCTGCTCCTGTTGCGGGAGTGCAACGACAGTCACTGCGGGCTCCTAGGCCCAGGTCCACCGAGGTGGTGAACGCACCTCGCCACCCAGAAGCGATTGTTCCACCTGGAGAGGGAGACCAAGCTACTATGCCACCTTTGTCAAGGCTGCAGCGTCTCTTTGGCCAGACGGTTGCTCAGGAATATGGGTGGGAATACCCGTATCTGCCTTGGGAACTGCTCTATGAGGTGGAGGTCTTTCGGCAAAGATGGTATGATACCTTTGTATGGGACAAACTGAAAATACAGCAAGCAGGGCGGTACCTTTCTTGTTCACCAGCGGTCACCAAGAAGTTTCAGGACTGTAAAGCTAAATGGATGCTGGGAAGACACATTCATGTGGACAAAGTGGCGATCTGCCGCAAAGAAGGAAAAAGTATTGAGTACCATGTGGACTCTTTTGATGACCGTCTGAAGCCTATATCGTTGCCTCATCCAAGGTTTTACCTGTAAGGGAGAAAAAAAAGACTCCCGTGTGCTTTTCTTTTCTATTCCTGGCTGAACTTTCCGGAGTGCCTTTTCTTGAACACAGGGACTGTGCCCTAGTTTTTTTTGTATTTGGGCAGTTCTACTCGTTGGAGATATGGGAGCTGTGTTTTGTTTGTTCTCCCTCCTTCTGCTTGCGCTCAGAAGAAATCAGTGACTTTGGGTTTTAGATAGTGTAGGATCACAGAGAAAATGTTCAAGAGGAAAGTTCATCTGGAAGTGATGAGTGTCTTGACCGTGGCACTGTCACCAGGTGGCAGTGTTGCGCAATGATTGTTTGTTTTTTTACATTATGCAGCACTTATTGGAGTGAATGGGTTTCTTCTAGGATAGACCTATTCATTCCAAGCAAACACACATGTTGGTAGGATGTATGTGTCTTTTCTTTCCCTCTGCAGGAGACTCGTCTGTCAAGACTACTGAGAGTGGGTGGTTCTTATTTAGCCAGAGGGGGGAATGTAAATGTGTGAGATATTTAAAGTGGTTTTATCGAAAAGTTTTATAAATATATTGTTTTAAGTTTTCCCTTCCCCATACAAGTCTTGGCACAATTCGGGGTTAAATTGTGTAGTTTGGTTTCTGGGCTGAACTTATGTCATCACCCTTGTGGGATGTGAGTTTGTACCAGACACTGGGGACCAGTGTCAAATCACCAGGGGGAGAGTGTAGCGGGTACTTGATTTATGTAAGGACTCTGGTGGTGTGAGGTTCCTTGGGGCCCTTGGGTGGCGCTGTTGCCCTGGGCCGGAGTTGAACTCACACCGCGAACTGTGCCTTTTTGTCCTCCCCTGGAGCTGGTACAGTGGGGCGGGGAACCCGCTGGGACGCAAAGGGAGAGGTCATAAAAGGGGCGGACGCCCTGTTGGGAGGAGAGTCGGAGGACGCGGCTGCACCCAGGCACCTTCAGCTTGGGTGCTGGCTTTCCGGTGTTTCAGGCCTAGGCACCCTTGGCCTAGCTGGAGCGGGGATGGAGTCCATCTCAGGCACCTTTAGCCTGGGGTGAGGTACTATGGCGATGCCTGGGGCTCAGTACCTTCGACTGAGTTCTGCGAGGGTGGAGGAATCCGAGGGGGCCCTAACTCCTTGGGTGCCCGTGTCTGAGTTCGTGAGGACTGGTGCGCAGTAACTTCTCTGAAGAGCCCGGCACAGCATCGCTGGTGACGGAGAGGCCTCCATTTCTCCCTTGGACGGATTTCTTCCTCTGACAGGGGCAAAGTGAGCGAAGGTAAATTCATGTTCTATTACCTAGTCAGTGGCAGTGACTATTCACTGGTGACAGCACAGTGGGCAGCAGTAAAAAGGGAAAGGATTGTGCCTCGATCTGTCCCCCTCATGTTCCAAAGCCGAAAGATTGTTTTATTGCTTGGCAAGAAGAATAAAACTGAGTTGTACCTATTCACTGTGTGGAACTTGGGTTACTCAAGCAAAGGAGTCAGGGACGAGGGACTGGATTTGACTCTAGGACACCTGCACAAAAGCCCAATCTCTGGCCTTCACCCACCAGTCACAGAGGACATGGGCCGTGGTGTGTTTCTCTCTCTCTCCCAGGTACCCCTAGACAAGAGCCATATAACCGATAAAGAAAGAGAGAGAGGTGAGGCCGCTACATACATACATATATATATATATATATATATATATATATATATATATATATGTAGTGGCCTCACCCCATCTCTTTTGTCTAGGGGTATGTCACACTACAGGGTGAGATGCGCTACGGCCCATGTCCTCCCCAAAGCTGTGGGTGAGGTGAAGGCCAGTATCAGATATTTCCTCTGGCCTATGTGCTTTTGTCTAGAATCAAGTCCCGCTGTGTCAACACTTCCCTTTGCTCCTATTAACCAGAGTTCCACACACCGATCACAGTCCAACTCTTGTTTTATTGTACATCTCACAATAAACAGTGCTTCAGTAGCCAACTGGTTGTGACTTGATAACATTTTGATACGGGGAATGAGCAGGTCGAGGCACTATCCTGGTTATCAGCTAAACCACTGCGATCTCGCCAGCGGTTACTATAGCATTAGCTAGAAAGGACTTAGAACTTGAGCGTCTCTACCAGCGACTCAAGAGAACGTAGAAAGGAGTACCTTCGCTGTCTTGTGGCCCCTGTCAGGGGAAGATGTCCCTCCAAGGGAGTTACCAGAGGCCCATCCGTCACTGGGTTGATGCTGCTCCAGACTCTCCGAATGGGTAACCTCCCCGGCCTCCTCACCTCAGACATGGGCCCCATGCACCTCAGGGACCCTCGGACTTCTCCACCCTTGCGGGATCCAGTCGAAGTCACTGGACCCCAGGCCTCCTAGTTTAGTACCTCACCCCAGGCTGAAGGTGCCTGGGATGGACTCCAACTCCATTCCGGTCAGGCCTAGGGCGCCTGGGCCAGAATCCGGAACCGCCCGCACCCAGGCCTAAGGTGCCTGGGCGCATGGAGAAGATCCTCCTGAAGACCTCGTTGTTAGGGCGTCTCCCCCTTTTATCTCCTCCCATCGACACCACGGCAGGTTCCCCGCCCTCGCCGTACCATCTCTGGGAAGGGACAAAAAGGGTAGCACTGTAATGGCCAATCTACCTTGAGACTCCAGGTACCCCGCCACCCAGAGGCCAAGGAGATTATTACACCATCCAATCCTCCACGAACACAAATGGTCCACTATTACCATACTTACACACTTGAGTGTCCCACCTAAATTAGGAGACCCCGCTACACACTCCCCCCTGTGATTTGACGCTGGTCCCCAGCGTCTGGTGCAAACCCATGTCTCCCATGGAGTGATGACACAAGCTTAGCCCCAGAGGCTATCCCTACATTTTTGAACCTCAACCATACCAAGACCTGCTCAAAGGGGAAAGGGAACATAAAACAATAAAACTTTTCCTTAAAAGCATCTATCATGTACACATATACAATCCCTCCCTTCACTGTCTAAGAACCACCCCATACTCAGCAGTCTTGACAGACGAATCTCCTGCAGAAGGGAAGAAAAAAAAAACACAACACACAAGAAAAGCCACATCCTGACATTTTTGTGTTATTTTGGAATGAATGGGTCCATCAAACAATGGACCCATTCGCTCCAATGAGTAAAGTGATGCGCGTGTAAAAAAAACAAACAGCCGTTGCACAACGCTGCCACCTGGTGACAGTGCCGCGGTAATGACACTTGGTGCAATCTTCATTCTTCCTGCGTCCCTACACTAATTCTACCCCCAAAGTCTGTCTTCGAGCTGTGGGGAAGAGAGAACAAACAAAAAAACTGCTCTCATTCCTCCTGAAGAGTAGAAAACAAAAGCCCAAATAAAATTAGGGCACAGTTCGGATGCTCCGGCAGGAACACTTCTGGAAGATTGCAGGAAAGGAAACAACAAGTGAGTCTCTTCTCACAAATAGAACTTCGGGTCAGGCAAGAACAAGGGCTTCAGATGTTTATCAAAAACCTCAATCGAATAGTCAGCATCCTCTCCATCTTTCCTACAGATGCGCACCTTGTCTGTGTGGATATGGCGGCCCCACATCCAGTCTGCTCAGCAGTCCCTAAACTTTTTCGACACGGGTGGCGAACAAGACAAATATCTTCGTGCATGGGGTACTTTGAGCTTTTCCCAAACAAATTCGTCATACCATCTCTGGCGTATGACCTCAACTTCAAAAAGTAAGTCCCGAGGCAAGTAGGGATATTCCCACCCATACTCATGGGCGACTCTCTGTGAGAAAAGTCGTTGCAATCTGGCCAAAGGAGGCATGGCTTCCCGCTCACCTTCTCCGGGTTGAACGATGGCCTCCGGGTGCCTAGGTACCTTCACTACCTCTGATGGCTTTTCTCTCGGTGCTCGTAGTGATGCGCGCTGCATCCCCGCCACCAAGACGGGCGATGTTGTAGATTGTGGGAAGGTAATTTGAGGACTAGACTTCCTCGTAGACTCCGGGGCTTGTACCCGGGGCGTGCTGTCTCCTACTGACATAGGGGAATCCTGCGGTGCACGTAACACAGGCAATGGGCGTTTGTCCCAGCCCTTCTGGTGAAACAGTTCATCAATCTCACCGTCATCTCCACAATCTGACAGCGACCCTAGGTCGGAAGTGTCATACATCTCGGCGGGAAAGTAGTCTCTGGTAGACGTGGTACTACCCTCCCTTGCGGGCTCCACCGACTGTGGACCCCCGACACCTCCAACCACCACCACAGTCCCAGCCCCTGGCTCACCTTGACCTTTTGTAGAACTGGGATGTCCAGGACTCTTCCAACCGGATCCATCCAGGCCAGGCAAGCGACGGGGTGAAGCTCGACCACGACCACAGGAGGCCTGTACCAAGCCGACTTTCCTCTTCGGAGGTGGGAGCAGAGAATCTGTGGTGACCGAAGCAGCATCCTCGGATTTTTCTCTCTCAGTCTCTGATTGGGCAGTCACATCGCCCTGGTCAGTGCGTACGGGAACCTCCGCAAAGGCCTGGATCTCTCCTTCCAGAGTAGCGGTACCTGTGAGGCTGTTGAGGCGAAGGGCCTGGGGCCTTACTGTGGATGGCTCCACCTCGAACAAGAACTCTTTGCATGCCTCGCAACTCCCGAATGGCTTCAGTTGGACCACCAGTCCCGAGCATCCGGGACAGATCACGCCGAGAGCCTCCGTGTCTCTGCATGAGTACAAAGCCAACTGTCCTCGGGGCCTGAGTCTTATCCCCGTGTCTGTAAGCGGAGCAGCGAACGTAGTCATCTTCGTGGGGTAGGGAACCGGAATCCACGGGGAGCTTGAGGCCATCCCGACTGTCTGCTGCTCCATCACGCACTGACCACGCGCCGAAGTCTCCACGTGAGTTCCTCCACATGGCCAGACTCCTCCCATGACCTGCACGCTTTCGCGGGCTTCCATCAAGCTCCGCCCACGAACTGTGTAGTCACGGGGTGCCTGTGGGGCAGTGCAATAAAAGCCCCCACATGTAGTACTTTACACGGCTGGACTCCTCCCTCTTCTCGCTCCTCTGCATGGGCCTTTCCCGTCCTAGGGTCATTTCCACGACTTTGAGCAGGGATGCACTTTGGCCAATCACATGGCTGACCTGCTCGGAACTCCTCCGGGCAGCAAAGTCCAGACACAGCCATTCTTTCTTCCAAAGTTAAAACACATATCATCAAGGAACTCACGAGCCCCCATGTGTAGCGGCCTCACCCCATCTCCTTTGTCTAGGGGTATGTCACACGACAGGGTGAGATGCGCTACGGCCCATGTCCTCCCCATAGCTGTGGGTGAGGTGAAGGCCAGTATCAGATATTTCCTCGGGCCTATGTGCTTTTGTCTAGAATCAAGTCCCGCTGTGTCAACACTTCCCTTTGCTCCCATTAACCAGAGTTCCACACACCGATCATAGTCCAACTCTTGTTATATTGTACATCTCACAATAAACAGTGCTTCAGTAGCCAACTGGTTGTGACTTGATAACATTTTGATACGGGGAATGAGCAGGTCGAGGCACTATCCTGGTTATCAGCTAAACCACTGCGATCTCGCCAGCGGTTACTATAGCATTAGCTAGAAAGGACTTAGAACTTGAGCGTCTCTACCAGCGACTCAAGAGAACGTAGAAAGGAGTACCTTCGCTGTCTTGTGGCCCCTGTCAGGGGAAGATGTCCCTCCAAGGGAGTTACCAGAGGCCCATCCGTCACTGGGTTGATGCTGCTCCAGACTCTCCGAATGGGTAACCTCCCCGGCCTCCTCACCTCAGACATGGGCCCCATCCACCTCAGGGACCCTCGGACTTCTCCACCCTCGCGGGATCCAGTCGAAGTCACTGGACCCCAGGCCTCCTAGTTTAGTACCTCACCCCAGGCTGAAGGTGCCTGGGATGGACTCCAACTCCATTCCGGTCAGGCCTAGGGCGCCTGGGCCAGAATCCGGAACCGCCCGCACCCAGGCCTAAGGTGCCTGGGCGCATGGAGAAGATCCTCCTGAAGACCTCGTGGTTAGGGCGTCTCCCCCTTTTATCTCCTCCCATCGACACCACGGCAGGTTCCCCGCCCTCGCCGTACCATCTCCGGGAAGGGACAAAAAGGGTAGCACTGTAATGGCCAATCTACCTTGAGCCTCCAGGTACCCCGCCACCCAGAGGCCAAGGAGATTATTACACCATCCAATCCTCCACGAACACAAATGGTCCACTATTACCATACTTTCACACTTGAGTGTCCCACCTAAATTTAGAGACCCTGCTACATATATATATATGTAGCGCTACCCCCAGTTAAGAGAGCCGCTGGTTTGATTTCGGGCCCTGTATACAGTACCGCCAACCCCCGGCAATCTTACTCGACCCACTCTGGCACAGTTAGTCTAGGGTTAAACTTATACCACATTCAAATGTATTGCACTTAATAATCTCTAAACAGTCAGACAACACGCTGAGGCGAGAGATTAAATATAACAGCTTTACTGGTAGTGAATATAACTTTCAGAGCCTTGCATTAATTAGTTCAATAGTTGCAGCACAATATAATGGCACAGCGCAGTACTCCACCACGCGTAGCTATTATGGCGTGCGCGCCCTATGGCGCACTAAACAATCTCTTCTCTCCCCACCTAAGTCAGGCCTGACATGAAGTAAATCTCAGTCAATTCCCTAAAGGATTTCTTCGCATGCCAGCTTTCGGTGGTGCACTTGATGAACTTATGCTTTTGTAATCCAACAGGCAATAACGTGAATTAACTATACTGAGGAGGGACACTCCAACTCTGTCCCGCTACCGGTCCCTCCCGTGAAACAGCAAGTAAACGAACTGTGGGCCTATACAGTCACTAGGCCTGAACATGGCACAGTCTATAGATCTGGGCAGGTGCCCGCTCACCGCTCCGGACACGATCCCAGTCCGGGACTTCCACCTGCTGTGTATCCGCACACAGCGTCTGCAATGATCGGGTCCCCGATCCGACAGATGTCCTCGCTTGACCAGTCAGGATCCACCCAGGCTCCGCAGTGGGGGTGGAAGGCTCTTCGGATGTTACGCAAGGCCTCAGGCTTCAGGCCTTGCACCGCAGCAGATCCGCACAGGAAGCCTTGTTGCTTGCAGCGCGGTGTCCAAAGAGGCCGAGCTCCGCCTCGCCTCTTCCTTAATTAGCCGCTCCCATGAGTCTCTGCGGTGGAAACTTCCGCCCTGGGGCCGAATGGGGTTCTGGGTAACATAGTCCTGGGGCCGTTAACGGAGACCCCGCTACACACTCCCCCCACTTAAACTCTTTGTTCCCCAAAGATAACATAACCTTAAACTACAGATCGTACAACATCAATCAACTTTTCATATGATGTCGGCAGAGGAAATTCCCACCAAAAACGAGGTAGTAAAATCCCCTGCCCACAGGACACACTATCATCAGTATCCTGTCTAACTGTGCCAGAGAGTGAGCTGGGGTTGCCTCCCACCAAATGAACAGTGGGAGGGTCAGGGTCTTCCATACTCCTTCTGGCAGTAACTACAGTGTCTTCCGCACTCTCCCCCATTTGTGGGTAAGTCAATCTCCGGGGAGGTTTTATGGCCCTCCGTTTCCTCTGTCCTCTTGGACTTTCTGTTGGAACAGGTTCTTCTTCCATAACTGACTTAGGGATCTCCTCTGAGGATAATTCGCAGGCACTCTCCCAAGCATCTGACCAAGGACTGGACGGGATGAACTCAGTAGCTTCTGCATTCAGTGTCTGATCTTCGGTATCTTCGTCAGGTGGAAGATCAATAGCAGAAGTTGTCGGGGCCTGGGAAGGCCAAAGCCAGCCAAGTTCCTCTCCCTTATCTTCACTTATCTCTGAATCTTCTGTATCCACGGTCCGAGGGGTCTGAGACCGTGTGTTTGGTCTGGGAGTATCCAGGATGGACGTCGGTCCAGGGGAATCCATCATAGGGGGTATCCGAACCGCCTCAGCTAGTGGAAGTAGGTGGTTCCGATGTCAAATCTTCAAAGGCCCCAACTTCCCTTCTGGTTTAAGTCTGTAAACGGGTAGGCCCGGTAGTCTTTTGCAAACAACATAAGGTTCAGGTCTCCATCTATCTGCAAGCTTGTGTTTTCCAGGGACTCCCAAGTTCTGCAACAACACTCTGTCTCCTGGTTGTAGATCTTGGATCCTAACCTTTAAGTCAAAATTCCTCTTGTTGCGAGCCCCCCTTTGCTCCGAGGCTGACCTGAGCCTGCTCATAGGCCATTTTCAAATTGCGTCAGTCTATCCACATATCCCTTGTGGGAAGCAGCAGAACAATGGTCTATGGAAGTGCCAAAGGCCAGATCCACCGGCAATCTTGCTTCTCTCCCGAACATAAGCCTGTAAGGTGAGTATCCTGTAGCGTCGCTGATGGTGCTATTGTATGCATGCACAAGGGCCGCTATGTGGTTGCTCCAATGTTGCTTCTTTTCTCCACTTAAAGTTCCTAACATGTTGAGTAGGGTTCGGTTGAACCTCTCCGGCTGAGCATCACCTTGCGGATGATAGGGGGTAGTCCTTGTCTTCTTAATCCCCAAGGTATCCAGGAGCTTTCGTATCAGCCGAATTTCAAAATCCCTTCCCTGGTCTGAATGGAGCCATTGTGGTAGCCCATAATGTATGAAGTATTTCTCCATAAGTATCTTGGCCACAGTGGAGGCCTTCTGGTCTTTGGTTGGGAAAGCCTGGGCATACCGGGTGAAATGGTCGGTTACTACCAGAACATTTCCTAGTCCACTCGGATTCGAGACAGAGGAAATCAATGCATACCAGATCAAGCGGGCTTTGACTTTGTAGATGACCCATTGGGGCAGCTTGATGGGGCAAAGTCTTTCTCTGGATGCATCGTGCACATGAATGGCAGTATTCCTCAACTTCAGCCCTCATGCAGGGCCAATAGAAACGGTCTTTAACGAGTTGGAAAGTCCTTTCCGCCCCTAGGTGGCCATGGTTGTCATGCAGAGCAATCATGACAGTTTCTCTGTGTTTCTCGGGCAGGAACAACTGCCATTTGTCTTCTTGGTCATCAGAGGGGCCCCTTCGGTAGACCACTCCCTGACGCACCTGCAGCCTGTCCCACTCTTTCTTCAACAGGCGAGCTTCCTTCGAGGGGTGACGTAGGAGTCTGTTTGGATCCTGGTTCTCCAATGCTTCTAGGACTAATCTCCCCATAGGGTCTTCCAATTGGTCGGATCTCAACTCCTTTTTGGTCAGTCTTGGTAAGTTATCTTCTCCCAGTTGGGCTACTCCACAGTACTGCTTGGGGACTCCTACTGTAGTAACCCCTATTTCTTCTGCTCTTGAGCCTCCCTTGGCTTGGAGTTCAGCCCCTTGACAGAGGGCCCGCACCCTGTCGGGTGCCACTTGGGTCCAGTCTTCTATACTGCGGGTGGGAACATGAGACCTTCTGGACAAGGCGTCCGCATCCCGATTTCCCGCTCCAGGTCTGTACTTTAGGCTGAAACTGAAGGCAGACAGCGCCGCCAGCCATCGATGTCCTGTGGCATCTAGCTTGGCTGTGGTAAAGAGGTAGGTGAGGGGATTGTTATCCATTTTTACAGTGAAGTCTGCCCCATACAGATAGTCTCGGAGTTTGTCAACTACGGCCCACTTGAGGGCCAGGAACTCCATTTTGTGAGTAGGATAGTTCTTTTCGGAGGGGGTCAGGCTTCGGCTCACATACACAACCGGTCTCAGTTGCCCTTCATGCTCCTGGTAGAGCACTCCTCCCAAACCATCATGGCTGGCATCTACATGGAGTTCGTAGGGCTTCTTTGGGTCTGCATAAGCCAGGACAGGGGCAGTGGTTAAGTTCTTTTTCAACATCTGGAAGGCATCTTCACACTTCTCATTCCACTGGTCCTTGACTGACTCCCCGAGTTTTCTGGGGCCCGTGTCATCCTCTTCTCCATCCGTCTTCAGCAGCTCATTCAAGGGCCTGGCTATCCGAGCAAACCCCACCACGAACCCCCTGTAATAGGAACAGAATCCCAGGAAGGACCAGAGTTCTGTCACGGTGGTGGGCCTTGGCCAGGAGGTGACTGCCTCCAACTTTTCAGGGTCTGTGGCCACCCCATCTTCAGACACTATGTGTCCCAGATAGTTGACTGAAGACTGATAAAATTGGCATTTTTCAGGTGAGAGCTTGAGTCCTTCCTCGCTCAGTCTCTTCAAAATTTTCTCCAGCCTCTCTTCATGTTCCTCCAAAGTTCTCCCGAAGACAATGATGTCATCCAAGTACACGAGGACCTCGATGAGATTCATGTCTCCCACAGTCTTCTCCATGAGTCTTTGGAAGGTGGCTGGAGCTCCAGACAGACCTTGAGGCATCCGGTTGAATTAGAAGAACCCTACCGGGGGTTATGAAAGCCGTCTTTTCTTTGTCTTCTGGATGCATCGGGATCTGATAGTACCCGCTCTTGAGGTCCATAACACTGAACCACTTGGCTCCAGACAAGCTCTGCAGGGCATCTTCTATCCTCGGAGTGGTATACTGATCCGGTGTGGTTCTCCTGTTGAGGGTCCTATAGTCTATGCACAGCCTTAATGACCCATTCTTCTTCCGGACCACCACTATGGGGGAGGCATATGGACTTCTAGATTTTTGGTTTACCCCTGTTCGCTTGAGTTTGGCGAGCTGTCCCCTCAGATCTTCGAGGTCTGCCAACGAAACCCGCCTAACCCTCTCCCTGAAGGGCTTGTCTTCCTGAAGGCGGATTCGATGGGTGGCACTCCTAGCACACCCCACATCAAATTCATCATGGGAAAAGATCCTTTCCCATCGGGTCAACTGGGCCTTGGCTCTCTCTCTCCAAGCCCTGGGCAGGTTTGGATTCTCCATGGAAAGTTTCTCCCACACAGTACTTTCTCCATCCGTCTTCTCCACATCTGATGAAGCAACTGGTGTAGCAAAGCTCGCCCGGCCCAGCAACAGCCTGGCTGGGATTTCCATGGGACCATCCGTGGTGTTTCGGACACTCACAGGCACCTTACAGTGGGCCTTCTTCAGGGCACTCACCGGAACCACTTCTGTGACTACTTCTAAGCCCGAAGGTTCTTCCCTTGGGTCGGGTTCCAACATGACAAAAGGACCCGGCTGCTCCCAAGTGAGTTTCGCTGTGGCTTGCAGGCAGGTTACTTCACCGGGCTGCAGCACTATCCCCTTTCTTCCCAGTCTCCAGACCTTCCCTAACCCCTCTTCCGGGGCCTTCTGTTCCAAGATCAGCCGTTGGTAGGCGGTCTTCAACATTGGGTGGATCTCAGTGACTGTGTGGTTCTTTCCCCTTGTCAGTGGGGCTAGAAGTCTTCGGGCCAGATCCGTGTTGGTTAGAGTTGAGCGGACACCTGGATGTTCGGGTTCGACGGGTGTAACGGCACCCCAATCTCAAGGGGTATTAACGCCGTTTACGATGTTCCCTCTCCTAGGCACACATCCACTCGCTACCGATATCCACAGCTAAACGACCCTTTCCTATAGGAGCCGACCCCTCTGGAAGAAGACGAGACGCACTCTGTCTCTTCTGTAGTAGGAAAGCCTTTATTTTTGAGAAACATTGTAACTTTATACACAATTCAAGGCACATGATTTAACATGAACAAGGGCCCAGCTCCACCCACACATCCCAAAACTCAACACCTCATCCTGACGTCTGCTAGGCTTCAAAAGATCCCAACACAATAGAATATACGATCTCCAATACACATATTCCCACAAAGGGTTGGCAGCGAGTCTGTCTGGCGACAACAGGTTCTAAACCCTTTACATCTTAAATCCCTTTGTATTGTAAATCCCAGTCTGCCTTTACAATACACACAAGTATGTGTCTAACCATCATGAAGGCGTCACTTTTTAATTAACCTGTTGAGGTCATAATCAAACAGTAGAGAGTTCCTTGCAGGTATTCCTGGGGAATATGGTGGATGAATATTACAGACCCCATCTAGATAAAATGTATGTACAGCATTGAATATGGCCATCATAGACCATATTGGGGGTTTCTTTTATTCACCCTGTGTCCAAAGTGACCCCACTGTCACAACGGGTTCGGCCGAACTTCGGAAAAAAGTTCGGGTTCGGGACCGGACTTTAACCCGAACCCGGACCCGAACCCGAACCCCATTGAAGTCAATGGGGACCAGGACTTCTAAGGACTAAAAAGGCTCTAAAAAAGTAATGGAAAGGGCTAGAGGGCTGCAAATGGCAGAAAAATGTTGTTAAGAGCATGGCAAGTGCTCTGCAAACAAATGTGGATAGGGAAATAACTTAAAATAACATAAAAAAAATAAAAATAAAAAATAATAATCTTGACCTAGGAGGACGAGGTCCATATGGAGTAGGAGGTTGAGGTGGCGGTGGATGTGGCTGTGTAGGTGGAAGCAGCGGTGGAGGAGGACGAGGTAGCCAACACTGGTTCAAAAATACAACAATGGCTGGGTAAGGCCAGTGATGTGTCGAATTCTGTCCCCCGTCAAATAGTGTCCACCATGTACTGCGCTTGCTCAGTATGTAGGACAAGGGGATTTCGAAAATCTCCCAAGACGAACGGCGCCTGCTTGGTGAGTTCAGGTGAAGGCCACACCATCCGTGGTTCAAGCCGAGCCAAGTGAGGCCGTGCCCAAAGCGTGGCGATCGAACCGAGCCCGTGAGGAGCCCTGTTACTATGTGCTACCGTATGTCCACTTGGATGGTGGGGCTTGAACCTGCACTCACAGCGCAGGCGCCTTCGCAATCTCCTTGTCCTCTGTACTGCGCAAGCACTGCGCCTTCGCAGTATGGGCCGGACACAATCCGATGGCCGGACAGTTTTTGTCACAACACCGGTATACATGTCTATTCTGCACAAGGTACGGACAAGTCCTGTGGGATCCATGCCTGGTTCATTTTAATGAACGTGAGCTTGTCCACATTGGCTCTGGACAGGCGGCTGCGCTTGTCTGTGATAACGCCCCCTGCCGTGCTAAATACACGTTCAGATAATACACTGGCTGCAGGGCAGGCCAGCACCTCCAAGGCATAAAGGGCAAGCTCAGGCCATGTGCCCAATTTGGAGACCCAGAAGTTAAAGGGGGCAGACCCGTCATCCAGTACGTGTAGGCCTGTGGACACATACTGCTCAACCATGTTGGTGAAATGCTGCCTCCTGCTAAGACGTTCCATCTCAGCTGGTGGTGCTGGTTGTTGTGGCGTGCTGACAAAGCTTTTCCACATTTCAGCCATGCTAACCCTGCCTTCTGAGGTGCTGCCGGTGCCCCGGCTGCGTTGGCGACCTCTTCCTCCTCCTCTGCCTTCGCCTTGTGCTTCCACCGTACGCCCGCTGTCAGGTGGGAATGCCACCAGCAGCACGTCTACCAGCGTGCGCTTGTACTCGTGCATCTTACGATCCCGCTCCTGTGAGGGAATTAAGGACGGTACGTTGTCCTTGTAACGGGAATCCAGCAGGGTGGCCACCCAGTAATCAGCACCAGTTAAAATGTGGGCAACTCGGCGGTCATTGCGGAAACACTGCAGCATGTAATCGCTCATGTGTGCCAGGCTGCCCAGAGGCAAAGAAAAGCTGTCCTCTGTGGGAGGTGTATCGTCTGTGTCCTCTGTATCCCCCCAGCCACGCACCAGTGATGGACACGAGCTGGTCTGGGTGCCACCCTGTTGTGAAAATGGCTCCTCCTCCTCCTCCTCCTCCTTCTGCATCTCCTCCTCCACCTCGTCATCCTCCAGAACTGTGCCCTTTCTGCCGGACAATTGTGTACCTGGCGTTTGTTGGTGCAGGAACCCACCCTTGTAGCCACTTGTGAAAGACTGCCCTGAAAGCCTTTGAAATGATCCCACTTCCTCCTCCTCCTCCTCATCCTCCTGTGCCACATCCTCTTCCATCATCGCCCGAAGCGTTTTTTCAAGGAGGCATAGAACTGGGATAGTAACGCTAAGAACGGCGTCATTGGCACTGGACATGTTGGTGGAGTACTCGAAACAGCGCAACAAGGCACACAGGTCTCGCATGGAGGCCCAGTTATTGGTGGTGAAGTGGTGCTGTTCCGCAGAGCGACTCACGCGTGATTGCTGCAGCTGAAACTCCACTATCGCCTGCTGCTGCTCGCACAGTCTGGCCAGCATGTGCAAGGTGGAGTTCCACCTTGTGGGCACGTCACATATGAGGCGGTGAGCGGGAAGGCCGAAGTTACGCTGCAGCGCTGACAGGCGAGCAGCAGCAGGGTGAGAATGCCGAAAGTGCGCACACACAGCCCGCACTTTCTGCAGCAGCTCTGGCATATTGGGGTAATTTTTAAGGAACCTCTGGACCACCAAGTTCAGCACATGCGCCAGGCAAGGGATGTGCGTCAAACCGGCTAGGCCCAGAGCTGCTACGAGATTTCGCCCATTATCGCACACCACCAGGCCGGGCTTGAGGCTCACTGACAGCAACCACTCATTGGTCTGTTGTTCCATGTCCCTCCACAACTCCTGCGCGGTGTGGGGTTTTTCCCCCAAACAGGAAAGTTTTAAAACTGCCTGCTGTCATTTACCCCTGGCTGTGCTGAAGTTGGTGGTGAAGGTGTTACGCTGACCGGATGAGGAGGCGGTAGAGGATGAGGAAGCGGAGTAGGAGGAGTTAGCAACAGGAGGCAAACTGAAGCGCCCTGCAATCCTCGGTGGTGGAAGGACATGCGCCAAACTGCTATCTGCCTCAGGCCCAGCCGCCACTGCATTTACCCAGTGTGCTGTTAGGGAGATATAACGTCCCTGACCGTGCTTACTGGTCCACGCATCCGTAGTTAGGTGGACCTTGCCACAGATGGCGTTGCGCAGTGCACACCTGATTTTGTCCCCCACTTGGTTGTGCAGGGAAGGGATGGCTCGCCTGGAAAAATAGTGGCGGCTGGGCACGACGTACTGTGGGACAGCCAATGCCATCAGGCTTTTAAAACTCTGCGTCTCCACCAGACGGAATGAAAGCATTTCAAAGGCCAGGAGTTTTGAAATGCTGGCATTCAGGGCCAGGGATCGCGGGTGGCTAGGGGGTACTTCCTCTTCCGCTCCAATGTTTGGGAGATAGAGAGCTGAACGCTTCCATGGGACATTGTGGAGATGGTTGGTGACCCAGGTGGTAGTGTTGCTGGCAGATCCTCTGTTTGCGGGGTGGCAGGTGCCACTGTCACTACAGAGGTGGATGAAGAGGCCGAGACTGCAGCAGAAGAGGAAGCAGGAGGAGCCAGAGACCTTTCTTGGTTTTTGAGGTGTCTACTCCACTGCAGCTCGTGCTTTGCACTTAGATGCCTGGTCATGCAGGTTGTGCTCAGGTTGAGAACGTTTATGCCTCGCTTCAGCCTCTGATTGCACAGCCTGCAAACCACTCGTGTCTTGTCATCAGCACATTGTGTGAAGAACTGCCACGCTAGGGAACTCCTTGGACCTGGCTTTGGTGTGCTCGGTCCCTTGCTGCGTTGGGCAGTAGCAGACATACTGTCTAGCGGACGGACGCTCCGCTTTTGCACCCTGCTCCCTCTTCTGCTGTGCTGGTGGCTCTGTGCGACCACCGCCTCTTCCTCCAAACTACACTGGTCACCTGCATAACGTTCATTCCATGTGGGGTCGAGGACCTCATCGTCCTCCACATCATCTTCCACCCAGTCTTCACCCCTGCCCTCCTTGTCTGTCTGCACAATTGCGAAAGCAGCAGCAGTTGGCACCTGTGTTTCGTCATCATCCGAGACGTACTGCGATGGTCCTCCCATGTACTCATCATGAAACATAAGTGGTTGGGCATCGGTGCACTCAATCTCTTCCACTTCTGGGGCAGGGCTAGGTGGATGGCCCTGGGAAACCCTGCTAACAGAGTCATCGAAAAGCAGAAGAGACTGCTGCATGATTTGGGGCTCAGACTGCTTGGCTGATTTGCAAGGGGGTGAGGTGAAAGACTGATGGACATGGGTTTCAGGTGCCAACTCTGTTCTTTCATCAGAAGAGTGGGTGGGAGACAATGTGATGGAACCCGAGGCACTGTCAGCAACCCAATCTACTATCGCCTGTACTTGTCCTGGCCTAAACATTCGTACAGCCTCATTAGGCGCGACAAAATATCGCCGCAGGCTCGGTCGCCTACTCGCACCTGAGGAAGGTGTTTCACTTGTGCGTGTATCTGGCACAGATCCACCACGTCCTCTCCCTGCAACAGGAGCTCCACCAGCAGCACCACGACCGGGGCCACCACGTCCCTTTGACCTTCTCCTCATATTTTCCAAATTTAGGATCTTGCCCTAAATGGGTGTTTTTGGAAGAGCAGAACACACCCACAGTACGTAACCGCTGAATCGCACAGCTACAGAACTGCAGAAAATGCTATTCAAAAAAAATGTTGTTTTTTTAGTATAGCACAGTAGGAGAAAACTATATAGAAATTGTTTATTTCACACACCTCCAAATATGTATAACACACTGCAAACTATTTTTTGTGCCCCTAAACGGCGTTTTTTGGAAGAGCAGAACACACCCACAGTACGTAACCGCTGAATCGCACAGCTACATAACTGCAGAAAATGCTATTCAAAAAAAATGTTGTTTTTTTAGTATAGCACAGTAGGAGAAAACTATATAGAAATTGTTTATTTCACACACCTCCAAATATGTATAACACACTGCAAACTATTTTTTGTGCCCCTGAATGGCTCTTTTTGCAAGCGTACATTAAAGTGCAAATTTTTTTTTTTTGCCCTAAACGGGTCTTTTTTTGCACGAGCAAAATAAAATGCTTTTTTTTTTTTGCCATATGGGTCTTTTGGAAAAGAGCACAATAAAGTGCCTTTTTTTTTCCCCTAAAAGTTAGATTTTCTCTGACACTGGGCTCATGGCAGTGTAAAAAGACTGCACTGCAACACGAACAGGTAAACCTATGCAGATCGCTGATTTTAATCTCTGAATCTGGACTCCTATATAATATTCTCTCTCCCTGAAAGCACCAACAGGAACCTGGTCCTACACTACACTATCTCTCTATCTTTTCCCTCAGATTGTAGAATCAGGACTACCTCATCTATTTTTCTATCTCTCCCTAAAAGCAGCAGCAGCAGACTAGATCCTCTCCCTATCTATTCTGAAGCAGAGTGACGTGTGTGCTGTGTGCCTCTAGCTTATATAGAAGCTGGGTCACATGTTGCACTGACCAATCACAGCCATGCCATTAGTAGGCATGGCTATGATGGCCTCTAAGGGCACACCAGCTAATCAAAAGGTGATTGGCTGGCCCCTGAAGCATTTCTAAATGCGTAATTAGATTCCCGAACCCGAACCCGGACTTTTGGGCAAAGTCCGGGTTCGGGTTCGGGAAAAAGCTAAAGTTCGGTACGGACCCGAACTTTACAGTTCGGGTTCGCTCAACACTAGTATTGGTCCCTATTATTAAGGAACTCTTGTTAGCTCCAGGCGGTCGGGGGCACACCACAGCCAAGGTGTCGAACCCTTCAGCCTTTCCAGCTATGAACGGGTCAAAAGTCAGTTTTATGGGCAGATAGCCATCATAAGGGAAACTCTCTGTCCCAATTCCCCATATCTCCTACTCTTCAATCTTCTGGATGGGTAGGTGACTTAGATGCTTGTCATAAAAGTCCCGATACAACAGGGTCACCTGCACCCCAGTATCCAACAGGGCTCTCGTGTAGACTCCCTCCACTTGGATAGATACTATGGGAGAGGGACCCACCAGCTTCTCTGGATACCGCTTCAAAGGGGTCTCTTTCCTTTGATCTTTGCATTTCCCTTTTTGACTTTCTTTCCTCCATTTATCTCTGGACTTAAGTCTCTCTTGGGCCTGGTATGCATTGATCTCCCTCCTCTTTATGGGTGTAGCTACCCGCTGAGGGACATTACTGTCTTTCTTTGGAGTGCGTTCCCTCTGAGGAACCTTCGGTTTCTTCTGTGGGGTCCTGTCCACTCCTCTCATGTGCTTCTTATTCAGTTTGGAGCTCACTGGAGGTGATGGGTACCCGGCGGCTTGCGGTTATTCAGTCTCTTCTTCTTGGGACTGGAACACACTCTGGCAGCATGGCCAATCCCTCCGCAGTTGAAACAAGTCATATCCCCCCTATCCTCCAGGGATGCAGGCGCTGAGGTATTCGGAAACAACTCCCTTCTTGGGCTTTCCCTCTGAGATACCTTTGACTCCTTTTCCATCAGGGAGGTCAGCATTCCCAGCACTTGGGACATTTGCGACTTCAAGGTATCAACCTCTGCGTCTCTTTCCAGGGTCATGGCCGTCCGGACCATCACGGGAGGAGGATTCACCGTCTCAACTGGTTGGCTCCTCTTCTTCTCCTCCAGCATGGCTTCTTCTTCTCTGACTACTCGAATCAAGTCAGGGTACTCCAGGCTCTTCCCGTCCTGTCTAGTACGTAGCGTCAGTGTGATGGGGTCCAGGGGCTGAGATCCTCTCATCACCTGCTGGACACGGGCCTCATCCACCTTCCGTGGGTCAATCCCCTTCTTCAGGATCATCTTATGCAGAATCTTATCCAGGCGCTTTATGAACTCTGACAGTTTCTCTCCTGCCTTTTGGTAGCAGTGTTCTAGCTGGTACGTCAGCTCCGTGATTTTCTCTGTTCCTCCGAACACATTCTGCAAAATGTCCAGATAGTCCTGTGCATTACAGTCTGTCTTGCTCATTTTGAGGTTGCGTATGGCCTCTAAAGCAGGGCCCTTCAAGCTCTCAGCAATTCTCTGCTTCTTTCTGTGATCTGGAACTTCCCACTCCTCTAGGGCCTGAGTTGCACCGTCTAACCACTCCTCAAACCCCTCTTCGCCTGAAGGTACAGGTTTCCTCCCTGAAAACATTCTGAGTTTTCGGTATCCTGACATTTGGTAATCTGTAGGATCTTTCTTGCACTGGGCTATGATTTCCCCTAGGACCGCGCATAATTCGGTGCTGAGGGTGCCCTGCGGCGACCCGGGACTCTCTTCCTTCTCCCTTTTTACAGTTTTTGGGGTGGGTGGTGACAATTTTGGTGTCTGAAGCCACCCTCCTGTGGTAGGCAGTGGTGCGTGTATTAGGTTATAGGTTTGATCATCTATCGCTCCTATACTTGAATTCTTGAAGTCTTCTGGGACTCCATTCTTCCACTCTAACAGTGCGTGCATCAGCGAAGAATTCGACCTGATATCCACTATCCATGCCTTCTGGTGCGGGGACAGTGACATCACTAGCTGCTTCACCGCTTCTTCTTGCCAGATCCCTGGGAGTTCTATAACTACTATCCCGGCTGGATCTGTGCCGACTGCCTTGCACCACTTTACTACTTCTAGTGGGTCCATGCTGGTACTTCTTGGCGCGTTATTTGCTGCAACAGGATCCCGGACTCGAGAGCCCCCACCTGTAGCGCTACCCCCAGTTAAGAGAGCCGCTGGTTTGATTTCGGCCCTGTATACAGTACCGCCAACCCCCATCAATCTTACTCGACCCACTCTGGCACAGTTAGTCTAGGGTTAAACTTATACCACATTCAAATGTATTGCACTTAATAATCTCTAAACAGTCAGACAACACGCTGAGGCGAGAGATTAAATATAACAGCTTTACTGGTAGTGAATAACATAGAGTATAACACCCAACATGTAATATAGCTTTCAGAGCCTTGCATTAATTAGTTCAATAGTTGCAGCACAATATAATGGCACAGCGCAGTACTCCACCATGCGTAGCTATTATGGCATGCACGCCCTATGGCGCACTAAACAATCTCTTCTCTCCCCACCTAAGTCAGGCCTGACATGAAGTAAATCTCAGTCAATTCCCTAAAGGATTTCTTCGCATGCCAGCTTTCGGTGGTGCACTTGATGAACTTATGCTTTTGTAATCCAACAGGCAATAACGTGAATTAACTATACTGGGGAGGGACACTCCAACTCTGTCCCGCTACCGGTCCCTCCCGTGAAACAGCAAGTAAACGAACTGTGGGCCTATACAGTCACTAGGCCTGAACACGGCACAGTCTACAGATCTGGGCAGGTGCCGGCTCACCGCTCCAGACACGATCCCAGTCCGGGACTTCCACCTGCTGTGTATCCGCACACAGCGTCTGAAACGATCTGGTCCCCGATCCGACAGATGTCCTCGCTTGACCAGTCAGGATCCACCCAGGCTCCGCAGTGGGGGTGGAAGGCTCTTCGGATGTTACGCAAGGCCTCAGGCTTCAGGCCTTGCACCGCAGCAGATCCGCACAGGAAGCCTCGTTGCTTGCAGCGCGGTGTCCAAAGAGGCCGAGCTCCGCCTCGCCTCTTCCTTAAGTAGCCCCTCCCATGAGTCTCTGCGGTGGAAACTTCCGCCCTGGGGCCGAATGGGGTTCTGGGTAACGTAGTCCTGGGGCCGTTAACGGAGACCCCGCTACACACATATATATATATATATATATATATATATATGTAGCGCTACCCCCAGTTAAGAGAGCCGCTGGATTTGTTTCGGGCCCTGAATACAGCACCGCCAACCCCCGGCAATCTACTCGACCCACTCTGGCACAGTTAGTCTAGGGATTGTTATCTTATCACAATCTAGCAATATGCACAATGATAACACACAGAGGGCAAAATATTAAAGTATAACTAGTTTACTTCTGTGTAAAAGGCATAGGTTAACACATAACACATATATTGTCTGCAGAGCCCTGCAACAGTAAATATAGTACACACTGATGATGCTGGCGATTACACGCCAAGTGCAGCTATTACTATCTACGCGCCCTGATGGCGCAGAAACAAAAAAAGTTCTAACTCCTGGTCAGGCCTGACTCAGATATAACTTAGTCTCTTTGGGAACAAGTTCTTCGCATGCAGCTTGAACGGTGGTGCACATATAGAAAGAACAGTATTTGTAATCCACACGATAGGTAATAGAAGAACACTTCACCGGAGACTACACGACCCAGTTTTGCTACTAGTCTCCGGTGGAACAACAGACAAACTTGGTGGGCCAAGGCAGTCTCTAGGCCTAATCAAAGTAAAGTATTTCTTTTTGGTTGAGCAGGTGCTCGCTCACCACTCCGGACGCGATCCCAGTCCGGGACTTCCACCGACTGTGTCTCCGCACACAGCGTCTGCAACGGCCGGGTCCCCGGTCGAACTGATGTCCGCAACTTGGAGAAGTCAGACGCCACCCGGGCTCGCAGTGGGGTGGAAGGCTCTCTGGAAGTTGTACAAGGCCCTGACTCCAGGCCCTGCACTGCAGCAGATCCGCACGGGAAGACCTGTTGATAGCAGCGCGGTGTCCAAAGAGACCGAGCTCAGCCTCGCCCTCCTCTTAAATAGTCCCACCCATGAGTCTCTGCGGTGGCTCAAATGCACCCTGGGTGCCGAACGGGGTTATGGGTAACGTAGTCCCGGGGCATATTTTGTATTTTATTCTTACCAAAGAAGTGCAGAGGTGCGCTATATACAGAGTGCAGAGTTCAGGGGTGCAATATGTGCAGAGTCCAGGGGTGCACCCATATATGATTCAAATATTATCCAGTCCCTGCTAAACCAAGCAAGATTCTAATCCTCTATGGCTTGCTTAACTGACTAACTGACACTGACATCAACAGTGACACCAACATAATGATCGGCTAAGGGAGGGAGAGCAGAGTATATGGCAGTGGGTAGTATGTGCAGGAGAAGAGTGTGGAGTATATGGTGGGTAGTATGTGCAGGATGGTTTTAGTAGAGCAGTGGATAGTGTCAGTAGAGCAATAGATAGTGTCAATTTTTTTTTGTTTATTTTATTTTTTATAATTTTTTACAAACATTTTGTGAGGGCAGTGGACAGTAGAGCAATGGATGGTGTCAGTAGTTATTTTTATTTCCATTATTTTATTTTCTATTATTTTTTACAATTACATTTTATTCTTTTTTTTTCAAATATTTTTTTCAAAGTGCGTTGATGGTGTCAGTAGAGCAGTGGACAGTATCAGTCGTTTTTTTTATTATTTATACATTTTTTACAAATTAATAAATATATTTTACAATTAAATTTCCTCTTATTTTTTATTTTTCACAATTTCTTCTTGAGGGGAGAAGGTTATCAGTGGACCATA
Source organism: Rana muscosa (assembly GCA_029206835.1). Classification (NCBI taxonomy): domain Eukaryota; kingdom Metazoa; phylum Chordata; class Amphibia; order Anura; family Ranidae; genus Rana; species Rana muscosa. The sequence goes on along the minus strand of CM055116.1, from coordinate 895,880,760 downwards.
TCAATAGGGCAGTGGACGGTGTCAGTAGAGAAGTGGACAGTGTCAGTTTTTTTTTTTTTTTACAATTTTATTGTTTACAATTTAGTTCTTTTAATTATTTTTAATAAGTGTATTTTTTTTTTAATTATCTTTACAATTTCATTTTTAAATACTGAAGCAGAGTAAACACAGTTTACGATGCTTAGTTATGAATGCTCATTCAGAAAAGGAAGGAGCCGGTAAATGACATATTTACCGTCTTCTTCCTCCGCTTTCCATCCTGACAGATCCAGGACAAGGGAAGGAGAAGTAGATTACTGGACTACGAGAGTTACCGGTCAGAATTATCTGGTGAAAAATCAGGATTCGTTTTCTTGACATACGTGCTTTTGAATAGACACGTGAGGTTTGTTTCGTTCCGAATTACTATTCGGACAAATTTTTCGTTATTCGGAGATTCGGATATATCCAAATACCCGAACTACAATATAAACATATTTTACCGAATGCTCCGCATAATGAAACAAAATTAGAACTTTTCATCGAACTTCAGTCGAATTATAAATGTACACATATTTCTTAAATCAAAGACTGTGTGTGTTATTAGAGTACTGTTTGTTAACATCTGTTCCGTGTGTAGAACCTGCTGCCGCAAAACTGGCATTTACCGTATTTTCTGGTGTATAAGGCGACTGGGCGTATAAGACGACCCCCTAATTTTGCAGCTAAAATTTTGGATTTGAGATATACTTGCCATATTAGACGACCCTCTTCAGGTGCTTCAGATGGAGGGTCAGGTGCCAGATGGAGGGTCAGGTGCCAGTTGGAGGGTCAGGTGCCAGATAGAGGGTCCGGTGCCAGATAGAGGGTCCGGTGCCAGATAGAGGGTCCGGTGCCAGATGGAGGGTCCGGTGCCAGATGGAGGGTCCAGTGCTTTGGACCAGGGTCCGGTGATGGATGGCAAGGTGGCCGTGGAAGGAAGAGGAGCCAAGGGGTAGCCGCATTCGGTAACATTACTGTACGGTGTACAGTATTTTCAGTATACCGCGCTGAGCCAATCACAGAAAGCAATGTATTCTATTAATGAATACAAAGCCTGCTCGGATTGGCTTTGAGATTCAGAGAGGCGCGGGCTGATGATATTACAACCTCTGCCAATCCGAGCAGGCTTTGTATTCATTAATAGAATACATCGCTTGCCGTGATTGGCAGAGGTTGCAACATCATCAGCCCGCGCCTCTCTGAATCTCAAAGCCAATCAGAGCAGGCTTTGTATTCATTAATAGAATACATCGCTCGCCGTGATCGGCTCAGCGGACATTAATGCTGACAAGCCTGACATCCATATACCGGCGTATAAGACGACCCCCCGATTTTTGGCCATGTAATTTAGGGGTAAAAAGTCGTCTTATACGCCGGAAAATACGGTATAAAGAAAAAGAAAAATGACATTTAAATTGATTTTCCCTGAAAGCTTTCTTTATTTAGTAAACATCGTCTTGGGGAGCCAGTCTGTATGATAAGGCCACAATTTAGTGCACTTGGAACAAGATTCGAGATTTTTTGGATAAATTCTGTTGTCTCTTTAGCAGACTTTGGATGGAAATAAAGTTTTACACCACAGTGAGCAAGCCTTATGTGAAGAAGCCAAATTAAAGTACACTCAGGCCAAGATTAACAATTTTTTAAAGATAAAGTCTGGTGTCTCTTTCACAGACTTTGGATAAAAGTAACAGGTGTGGAAAAATTGGGATTTGAGCATTGGTGGTGCCTTTAGACCATATAGGGTACTCTTGATGAAAGCAAGAATTGGCCTTGATGTAAAAAATTGAAATTTCATGCCCGGTCAAACAGATGTGGAAAAACAGTTCTTTGGGTGTTGGTGGTGCCTTCACACCATAACCCTATAGAGGTACTCTTGATGAAAGCAAGAATTAGCCTTGCTGTAAAAATATGAAATTTGATGCCTCTGTTAAACAGTTGTGGAAATTATGAGCTTTGGGTGTTGGTAGTGCCTTCGCCCCGTAACCTACCAAAGGTACTCTTGATGAAAGCAAGAATTGCCCTTGCTGTAAAAAAAATGAAATTTGATGCCACTGTCACACAGTTGTGGAAAAATTGGTCTTTGGGTGTTGGTGGTGCCTTCACCCCGTAACGCCGTACTCTTGATGAAAGCAAGAATTGGCCTTGCTGTAAAAAATAAAAATTTGATGTACCTGTCAAACAGGTGCGGAATAATTGGTCCTTGGGTGTTAATTGTGGCCACGAAACCTATACCAAAAAATTACTTCAAGATAAAATCAACACCCACAAAGCTAGGCAGCCTGGACAGTCTTGCATAGATTCGAGATCCCAATAACACTTAATCAGCGACATCAGTATCAGGGGCTTGTAAGCCGATGTTAATCCAAGACTGATTAATTTTGACAAATGTCAGCCGATAAATGGAGTCTGTGGATAGACACTTTCTTTTATCTGTCACAAAACCTCCGGCAGCACTGAATGCCCATTCAGAAAGCATGCTGGATGCAGGGCAACCCAGCAGCTTAATTGCATACTGGGGAAGTTTTGGCCAGTGGTTGGAGCTCATGACCCAGAAACCCAGTGGATCGTCTATTGGAAAGCTCTCCGTATCTGTTTTCGCCCCTGGATAATCTTAAACCATAAGATGAAGACGCTGACAATGCGATGTTGAAGCTGACAGCCCTGGGCGCCGAGGACAGAAAAAAAATAGAAATGCATCACTGAGGTTGCCCCTTCTCCACCGCTCCTCCTTTGACCAACAGAAGCCTCAAAACTAGCTTTTTCATGAGACTGTAGCCTACCAGAGTCTGGAAAGGCGTTACATAAACTCCTCTAGAATAAGGGAGCCCATGCACCGCAAGTTTGCAGAGGCATTATAAGCAGTGTCCTCGGAGTCACTGAGGATTACAATATCTGGATTTGCCTCCTCCCAGCCATGTACTACTCCCAAGGTTTCTGGGGACTGAAAACCATCTCTTAAGGTTAGACATATGTCTTCCTCTGCTTCAATGCCCCCAAAACTGCCAGAATCCTCCTCCTCCTTCCTCTACTCTTGTGTGTTCTGTGGTGTCGCAAAAATGGTGTCTGCATTAAGCGGGCCTTCAGAGGAAAAGAGATACTCCTCTTCCTCCCACTTCTCTGCCTCGTGTGCCCTGTCCATAATACCACGCAGAGTATGCTCCAGCAGGAACACAAGAGAGATTGTGTCACTGATGCATGCATGTGTTGCCTCCTCAAATGGTGACAGTACAGTGCGTGCATCCTTTATCAGCAGCCATTGGCGTGGGGAAAAAAAGCCGAGCTGCCCTGAGCCTGTCCTTGTGCCATACTCACACAGGTACTCTTTGACGGCCCTCTGCTGCTTGTGCAGCCAATGCAGCATTGCCAAAGTTGAGTTCCACCTGGTGGGCATGTCAGAAATCAGGCAGTTTATGGGAAGGTGGTATTCCTGCTGAATTTCAGCCAACTGAACACTGGCTGTGTATGACCACCTGAAATGGCAGAATCCATTAGATGGAAAAGCAAGAGTTGTAAAGCCAGCAATTTGGACAAGCTGGAATTTTGATGCTGGGCATGTGGGTGGCAGGGAGCGTATTTTTTTTTTCAATGCAGCAATTTGCCTCCTATACTCTACAGCTGGTGGTGTGCTGCTGGCAGACATGTTGCAAGGACCTGTGACACCCTTTGCTATACCATCATTCCTGTTAGTGGAGACTGCTGAGAGGTCATGAGATATAGCGGGGGGTAGACATGAAAGGTGAGGAGAAGAAATGTGTCCCTTGTGTGTGGCTTTCAGGTGCTCTTGCCCGCGGGCTGATTGGTGATAGGGATGAGCTCGATGTTCGAGTCGAACATAGGTTCGACTCGAACATCGGCTGTTCGCGCGTTCGGCGAACAACGAACGATTTGGGCCGTTCGCGCCAAATTCGAGTGACGCGAACGGCCCACAATACACTGCGCCATCACAGTATAATCCCGGCGCTGTGATTGGCCAAGCATGCACTGTGACCCTGCATGCTTGGCCAATCACAGCGCTGGCAGCGAGGAGAGCAATGATTGGCCACAGGCAGGATGCCTGTGGCCAATTATAGCTGAGGGGGTTTAGTACACGCCCCACACTATAAAAGGCCGCCAGCGCGGCGGCCTTGTGTAGTGTGTTCCGAAGCAGGGAAAGTGAAGGATAGGCAGGGACAGTGTCAAATCTTGTCAAATCTATTCTTTGCTAAACCTTGTGTGTAGGGACAGAGAAGGATAGGCAGGGAGAGTGTCAGTGTCATATTCTTTGCTAAACCTTGTGTGTAGGGAGAGAGAAGGATAGGCAGGGAGAGTGTCAGTGTCATATACTTTGATAAACCTTGTGTGCAGGGAGAGAGAAGGATAGGCAGGGGACAGTGTCAGTGTCATTGTTGCTAAGCCTCCTGCACATTATACACCTGAAGTTAGCCCGTATTGCTGCTTTTTCCTGGTGTGTTACACCAACAGGATTTTGCGGCACTTACAGCGGGCGGAGTGTGCCTCCTGACCATATTACACCTTAACTTAGCCTGTATTGCTGCTTTTTCCTGGTGTGTTACACCAACAGGATTTTGCGGCACTTACAGCGGGCGGAGTGTGCCTTCTGACCATATTACACCTTAACTTAGCCTGTATTGCTGCTTTTTCCTGGTGTGTTACACCAACAGGATTTTGCGGCACTTACAGCGGGCGGAGTGTGCCTCCTGACCATATTACACCTTAACTTAGCCTGTATTGCTGCTTTTTCCTGGTGTGTTACACCAACAGGATTTTGCGGCACTTACAGCGGGCGGAGTGTGCCTCCTGACCATATTACACCTTAACTTAGCCTGTATTGCTGCTTTTTCCTGGTGTGTTACACCAACAGGATTTTGCGGCACTTACAGCGGGCGGAGTGTGCCTCCTGACCATATTACACCTTAACTTAGCCTGTATTGCTGCTTTTCCCATTTCCCTGCAGGCCATTAGAATGTCTGGAAGGCAAACAAGGAGAGGCAGACAGTCAGGAGCCAATAAAAGAGGGCAAGCAGGCTCTGTATCTGGTCGTGGATGCGGTGCATTGTCATCAGCACGTGGCCATGGGACACGCTTGTCCTTCTTTTCGGCAGCTGGACGTGTTGAGACGCATCATGCCGAAGACTTGGTAGAGTGGATGACCAAGCCCTCCTCATCATCCTCATCCTCTCTCACCCAGGCTCAGGGTACTGGCAAAGCAGCTGCCAAAGCGTCCTCTTCCCTGCTATCAATGTCATCATCAGTCACTCCTTCCCTAGACCAACCATGTCCTCCTGAGGAGTCCCCCGAACTGTTTGAGCACAGTGTTGGGTATATGCTCCAGGAGGATGCCCAGCGTTTCGAAGGGTCTGATGATGATACCCAGCTAGAGGAAGGCAGTAGCGTGAGAGCAGAGAGAGGGGATGCTCAAGAAGGACACCAATCTGGCAGTCATGTTCCAGCAGCTGCAGCATACTGCCAGATTGGCTCCAGTGATGAGGAGGGAGGGGATGATGAGGTCACTGACTCCACGTGGGTGCCTAATAGGAGAGAGGAGGAGGAGGAGGATGAGGAGGAGGCACATCTCCAACGAGGCAGGATGCCCTCGGGGGGCCAGCGTAAGGGCAGCACACCGACGGAATCACACCGCAGAGCTCCGCCTGTGCAGGGCGCTGCCTCTGCCCGTTATTCAAAAAGTTCTTTGGTGTGGGCCTTTTTTGAGTCGAGTGCATCAGATCGCACAGCTGCTGTTTGCAACATATGTCTCAAGCGTATATCGCGTGGCCAAAACATCACCTGCTTGGGCACTACATGTTTGACCAGACATATGTTGACCTGCCATGCAGCTCGTTGGCAAGCCTACCTTAAAGACCCACACCAAAGAACAAAGCTGACCTCTTCTTGCACCGCATCAGCTGGGATCTCCAACCCCACTATACCTTCAGTCCTCTCTGAAACCTGCTCTGAGAGGAATGAAGGTGTAGAATTAGGTGTGTCACAGCCAAGTACTTGCGGGCACTCTGCTAGCAGTACACCGACGTCCGATTCTAGCAGGCAAATTTCCCTGCCCCAGCTTCTGGACCGTCGAAAGAAGTTCACTCCCAGCCATTCACATACCCAGCAGTTGAATGCTAGCTTGGCTAAATTGCTAGCGCTTCAACTGCTGCCTTTTCAGTTGGTAGACTCGGCCCCCTTCCGTGAGTTTGTGCAATGTGCGGTTCCTCAGTGGCAGGTTCCAAAACACCACTTTTTCTCACGGAAGGCGATTCCGGCTCTCTACCGGCATGTGGAAGGCAATGTCTTGGCCTCGCTGGACAGGGCGGTCAGTGGTAAGGTGCATATTACCGCTGACTCATGGTCCAGCAGGCATGGACAGGGACGTTACCTTTCTTTCACGGCCCATTGGGTCACTCTTTTGGCAGCTGGGAAGGATGCAGGACAAGGTGCAGTAGTGTTGGAGGTTGTTCCACCGCCACGCCTCCAAAATGCTACTACTGGTTGTGACACACCTCTGTCCTCCACCCCTCCTCTTCTTCTTCCTCCGTGGCCTCTTCCTGTGCTTTGTCCTCGGAACCAGCAGTGCTCCGTAGGTGTTCAAGGGGCTACGCAAGTACGCAGGCAAAAAGATGCCATGCCGTGCTTGCGCTGGTGTGTTTGGGGGACAGGAGCCACACTGGGGCAGAGGTTCTGTCTGCTCTGCAGGGGCAGGCCGAGAGGTGGTTGACGCCACGCCAGCTTAAGCCAGGAATGGTAGTTTGCGACAATGGCACCAACCTCCTCTCCGCTCTCCGACAGGGACAACTGACCCATGTGCCCTGTGTGGCTCACGTCCTTAACCTGGTGGTGCAGCGGTTCTTGGGCAGGTACCCGGGCTTACAGGATGTCCTGAGGCAGGCCAGGAAAGTCTGTGTGCATTTCCGCAGATCTTATAATGCCAGTGCTCGCCTGGCTGAGCTGCAAAAGGAGTTGAACCTGCCCAAGAACCGCCTTATATGTGACATGCCCACCAGGTGGAACTCAACGTTGGCCATGCTGCAGCGGCTGCACACGCAGCAGAGGGCCATCAATGAGTACCTGTGCGACTACGGCACCAGGACAGGGTCAGGGGAGCTCGGGTTTTTTTCACCACGCCAGTGGGGCATGATCAGGGATGCATGCACTGTCCTGGCACCATTTGAGGAGGCCACGAGGATGGTGAGCAGTGACAGTGCATGCATCAGTGACACTGTACCTCTTGTCCACCTGTTGGAACATACGCTGCGTGGAATAATGGACAGGGCACTTGAGGCAGAACAGAGGCAGGAAGAGGAGGACTTCCTTGCCTCTCAAGGCCCCCTTTACCCAGACAGTGTTCCTTCTGTCCCACCCATCGCACAGGAAGAAGAGGAGGAGGAGGAGGATTGTGTCAGCATGGAGGTGGAGCCTGGCACTCAGCATCATCAGCAGCAGTCTTTTAGGGATGATTTACAGTCCCAAGAAACCAGTGGACTTGTACATGGCTGGGAGGAGGTGGCTGTGGATCATGTCGTCCTTAGTGACCCAGAGGACTCCGGACCGAATGCTTCAGCTAACCTAAGCTGCATGGCCTCCCTAAACTTGCAAAGTCTGCGGAAGGATCCTCGTATTCTTCGGATCAAGGAGAGGGACCAATACTGGCTGGCCACTCTCCTTGATCCATGGTACAAGGGTAAGGTTGCGGACCTTATCTTACCGTCGCAGAGGGAGCAGAGGATGAGACAACTCCGGGAGGCCTTGCAGAAAGGTCTGTGCAACGCGTTCCCAGAGACTGGGAGGTTACAAACTCCTGGTCCTGGACAACGAGTTGCTGAGGCTCAGTCAAAGAAGGAGCGGTGGGGAAGGTGGCCGTCTGACCGAAGCGTTCAGACAATTCTTTAGTCCGCAGCCCCAAGGTATGATCGGTTCCAGCAACCATCGCCAGCGTCTGATATACATGGTGCAGGAATACCTAGGGGCAAGGTCAGACTTGGACACCTTCCCCACCGAAAATCCTCTGGCTTACTGGGTCTTGAGGATGGATCACTGGCCAGAGCTTGCACAGTATGCAATTGAGCTACTGGCCTGTCCTGCATCCAGCGTTCTTTCAGAACGCACATTCAGTGCTGCTGGAGGATTTGTCACGGATCACAGGGTGCGCCTGTCCACCGACTCTGTTGAGCGACTGACCTTCATAAAGATGAACCAGTCTTGGATCACCACCAGCTACCAAACACCTGAAGCTGATATAACAGACTAATTTATTTTCAAATGTCACATCCCTTCAAGACTGATGCTGATGCTGAGAGACTGTCATGTTATGTTGACTGACTATCCTCCTCCTCCTCAATGATCCGATTGACGATAAAGCTTGGAAGAACATTTTTGTTTCTGGGTGCCACCACCAGTGGCTAAGGCCCAATTTTTCAGCCCCTGTTTAACAGGGGTGTGTTATTACAATTTTTTATGCAATGCTTTGCAGCAGGGCTCATTCCTGCACTCCAACTAGAGTACCTGGGAGAGGTTGCAGTGTCGTGGCACCAGCACCAGTGGCTAAGGCCCAATTTTTCAGCCCCTGTTTAACAGGGGCGTGTAATTACAATTTTTGATGCAATACTTTGCAACAGGGCTCATTGCTGTGCTCCAAGTACAGTATCTGTGAGGGGTTGCAGTGTTGTGACACCAGTGCTTAAGGCCCAATTTTTCTGCCCCTGTTTAACAGGGGCATGTAATTACAATTCTTGATCTAATAATTCACAGCAGGGCCCATTCCTGCGCCCACCAAGACTAACTGTGAGGCCTTACAGTGTTGTGTCAACACCACCACCACCACCACCACCAAAGGCCCAATTTTTCAGCCCCTGTTCAACAGGGGCATGCAATTACAATTCTTGATCTAATAATTCACAGCAGGGCCCATTCATGCGCCCACCAAGAGTAACTGTGAGGGCTCACAGTGTTGTGGCAACACCAACATGTAAGGGGCAAATTTCAGCTGAGTATATACGGCAGGCCCCTACTTTCAAACATCCAACTTAAAAACGACTCCTCCTTGCAAACGGAAGGATACAACAGGAAGTTAGAGGAAATCTACCCCTAGGAAGGCAAATTCTCTCCTGTAAGAGTTAATATGGGAAAAAAAGTGTCTCCTCTCCACTGATGCTTTATCACCAATTCTTGTTTCAATAAAAACCCCAAATTTTCAAAAAACATTTGTCATTAGGACGGAAAGTGAGGTGAACTGTTCTGAACAGGTGCACACTGCACAGACAGCAAAACAAATGTTACAGGGGTGATAACCCTTCCCTATGTTTTCCAAAAAGCTTAAAAATAGATTTTTTGCCTGGAGCTACACTTAAACAATGTACCTGTTCAAAATTACAAACAGATTCTACATAAGAACAAACCTACAGTCCCTGTCTTGTATGCACCGCCTGTATACGGCTGTTCAGAGTATATAGGGCCTTTTTTATTTTGTGTGCGGGGTTCCACTTAATATCCATACAAGACCCAAAGGGGCTGGTAATGGGCTGGGGTAGGGGGGGTGTGTGATGGGGTAGCTATGCCATTTTTCCTAAAGATTTTCATCCATATTACCGGGACCAGACATTACATTAAAGCCGCAAGCAGTTTTAAATGGCTTTTTTTCCTTTAGAAATATAATTTTGTGCAGGGACAGTTCTAAACACGGGAAACACGTGGCACGTCAAAGGCATACTTTAGACACCCCCCATGTACGATATTTAAATGAATATTTGACTTTTTTTTTCACTTTATGCATCATTAAAATGACTGCTCCAGAAAAACGGCGGTTTTTAAAACTTCTTTTTGCATTGATACATGTCCCCTGGTGCAGAACCCGGGTTCCCAAACCCTTTTTAGGACAATAACATGCATAATAGTCGTTATAATTAGCACTTTACATTTTGAACGTTCACATCCATTGTATTTAATAGGGTTCTAAAGTTCGTGCGAACTTTCGGTCCGTTCGCGGGTTCTGGTGCGAACCAAACCCGGGGGTGTTCGGCTCATCACTAATTGGTGAGAGGTTACATGCCTTTTTAACCATGTGGTACCCAAAAGGCTGGTGTTTTTTGCCATGCTTGATCTGCTTTTGGCAGAGATTGCAAATTGCAACAGTGTGATCGGCGGCACGTGCTAAAAAAAGCCCACACAGCTGAGCTGTGGGAAGTGGGCCAGGGGATAACAGCTCCACAATCTAATTAAATAGGGTGGCTGCTCTCTACTCTTCCATGGTGGCTGACTCTGGAAGACATCCTGCCTCGTTGGGTTGTTTCTCCCCCTTACTTTCCTCCTCTGCTCTATCTGGCACCCAAGTTACATCAGTGACCTCACCATCCCCTCCATCCTCATCATCACTGGAGCCAACTTGGCAATATGCTGCGGTTTGGGGAACATGACTGCCAGTATCAGTGTTCTCCCCTCTCTGTAGACTCATACTACTCCCTTCCTCTACCTCAGAACCAACATCAGAATCAAGTAAATGTCTGTGCATCCTCAATAAGCAAGTGGTTGATGCTATGTTCAAATAATTCAGCGGACTCTTCCATGCATGATGCTGGGGCTATGGCAGGAGTAGCTGTGGACAAGGAGGCAGAATAAACTTCTGTCAGCTGCAGTGGACTGCACACTAGTTTAAGCTTGGGTCATAGAGGATGAGGAGGATGAGAATGGCTTGGTAAGCCGTCCACCACCTCCTTTGCATGCTGCAGCTGGATAGCACAGACACCATTACTAAACAGAGACAAACGTGCCCTGCCTGAGGACAGACCATGTGCACCTTTGCCTGTTAATGCAGATGCTGCTGGCCCTCTCTTAGTGCTATGAGAACATCTGCCTCTACTTGTTGGCCTCCCAGACATGATGGGGGGGGGGCTTATTACCCAAATGTAATAGAAACTGGAAAATGTGTGATTGGATGCACATTATTGAATGAAAAGTGGTGTTTGGTGCACTTTAAATTTAGGACTGACGCTGACAGAAATTTAAAAACTATAAAAAAGGCCACCATTGCAGTCAGAGAAATTGAAGATAAAGAAGATTGGTCACACACCATGGAAGGAAGAACTTCTGTAGAATAGTTACTTTATTGTCAAGGTGCCAAAGGACGTAGACAGCATGTTACAGGAACATTGGAAGAACGGTTTCACACGGATAACTCGTGTTTGTTCACAACCTTTCTTCTTCAATTACTATTGACGGTGGTGAACCGGGGCCAGCACCCACGAGGAATTCTTTATCTACAGTCTAAGCGGTGTTACACTCTTTCTGGACTTTGGAGTCATAGAAACTGTGGCTGACAATTAAAAAAAAGGGTGCAGGCAGGGGACAAAAAAAAAAAAGACAAAAAAAAATGCAGAAACCAAAAAAAAAAAAGGGTATACAACATTGAATCACACTATATTGACACACTGACTACACTATACTCATACTGTACTCATACTACACTATACTGATACACTAAACTCACACTATACTAACACTACACTAACACTCTAAGTGAACACACTAACTTGCTAGTAGCAAACTGAGCCCTGCTCCATCAATCGCCACTCCAACAGCACACTGCAAAAACTTCCTGTGGGAAGGAACCTTTTATAGCGTGGGGTGGGACTATGAGCACTGTGCCTTAATTGGACAAAGTCCTCATCGCTTTGTCCTATCAGGGCTCTGACAGTGCTCTGTGCCCTAATTGGCAAAGACTTGCACCTGGGCCGTAGAATGCACTGTGAAGCACACAATGCATTGTGGAGCGCTCAGCGGGCAAATATCCCGCCGAGCACCCTGCAAATTTGGGTGTTCGCTGAATGGGCGAACAGCTGATGTTCGGGCTGAACTGTTGCTCGGTTGGACCTGTTCACCCAACTCTAGAGGACAACCCAACTGGATCCAATAGCATGTAGAGAGCGGGTTTTAGCTGAACTGACAGTGCCTGTTAGGAGGGGAAGAATTCAGCCTGGCCATTTCATGTCCAAGCAGGAAAATGTCCAGGGAAGTTGCAAACCCTACACTTTCCCCCCTCATCAAGAACATTTCCCTGCTACTAATTCTGTCCATACCAGGTGGTGAGCCTGCCCTGTTCCTACTTAACCATGTCTGGGCGCCAGCATCCAATTGGATAGCCTCCCCAGTGACCCAGGAAACCATAAAGGAGCCCTGTTCCTCTTAACTTCCTCTCCAACTTTAGTGACAAGGTGGTCCTGCCCAGACCCCAACCACTTACCACGGTAGCCTGTCCAGACCCCACATTTGTTATACCAGACTGCCCACTCACAGCTCCTGATAACTGAAATGAATGCATAACTGAGTTACTGCCCATGTGCAGTAATTTTAATGGGAGTGACACTGTGGTCCGTGTACATTATCCAGGACACCGCATCATTGGGACAGAGGTTTAAGATGCAGGTCAGGACTGTCTTGCCAAATCGGAGACAGCTGCATCTATGGAACAGCCATAACTCCCAGCTAGATAAGAGCAAGTCATTATTTATGACAGAGAGATCTCCCTTTTTGAGTATCCATTGGGTCGGCTGATATTTTAAATATTGTGGAAGAATAAGAAACTGAACTGTTTATGCAGGCTCATATGTTTTTTCCCATTTAATAAATAGCATAAGTTTAAATAATGTCACTTTGTCATTAACTGAGAATATAAAGTACGCTGATGCCTCTGGTGTTCTCTATAAACATTGCACATTGTGTTTATGTCACATGTCACTACCTCTATATATCACTGTGAACGTGCTAGCACCAGAGACCACAGTATAAAGAGCACAGTGAAAAACTCCTTCATCCTCAGTCTGCAATCTACTAATGGACAGAACAGCTGATCCTCCTGATATTTGGGCTGAGAACCGATCTGATATTCCAGAGGGTCTGGTATTCTGGTTGCTGCTACTGCTACTATAAACTATCAGTTTGGGGGCACTTCCAGGGGTCTGTAGGTACCACGAGGGGTAGTTATCCCCAGTTACTGATCCTCCACTCCGACTACAGGTCAATCGGACACTTTCACCAGGAGACCCAGACATGGCAGCATCCTGAGTGACAGTAAACTGAGCCACAGAACCTAAAATATGAACAGAACAATGTTATAGAAAGAGGAGATGAAGAATGTCCTTGTGTAATAAACCCATATAGATATGTTTATCTTACCAGAACAAGATAAAATCAGTGTGAGGAAGAGGATGGTCAGAGACATGGTGGGGTGTTTCTGTATGTAAGTGATGTAGAATTGGATCTGGGGTTTTAAAGCATCCACAGAGAACAGGATGTGCCTTCTAATGCAAATGATTGTCTATTCCCTTTTATAAAAAAAAAAAAAGTAATGCTGTTAGATACCTACTGTTTCCTTCTTTACATGGATATAAAATGATTTGATTATCTTATACTAATGATAATGTAACACATTGGGTTCTATTTAAAGCTTTAACATCAGGATAAGCCTCTTTCTTTTAAACATGTCAGTTGAAAATAACGGCATCTTTATTTTTATGTTAAACTTCTGTGAATCATGCCTATTATTTTTATATAGCTGTATGATAATTTGTGACGTCATTACATACACTCATACACTCATAAACGGAAGCCAGCACAAATCACAGACTCCCATTTTGATGGGCCCCCCTTCTCTGTGCTCCTCTTCCCTAGTGAAATCTCTGTAATCACTTTACCACCTAATAACAGGTATATATACCTTTTACTTCCTTTACTTTGCAGTGTACCATGCACCTCTCCGGGTTTTTCCTTTTTTTTTACACCAATTGTCAGTGTATAGCCCCCAAAATAAAGTACCTTGTGCATTGCTGTCCATTGGAAAAGGACAAGACCCACTAATAAAAATGATGGTCAATGTAAATGGCCTTGTTACATTGGTAGTCAGTGGAGAAGGGCCTTCATACATTGGTAGGTGGATATAAAGATCAAAATCCTTAGCAAGTGGCTAGGGATAAGAATTTTACTGATTTTGATTGTCCATGGAGCTCCCAGGGAAAGGTAATGTCTGTTCCTGTAAGGTGACAATGGTGTATGCTCTTCAGCCCTGCTTATAGGGAGATTCCAGGACACAGCCTGGGATAACACCTTGGCTTGGCGGGATGGAGGAGCTGTCTTAGCAAATCCTTGACAGTTGACATCCATGCAATTGGTGAGATCTCATCTCCCAAGTTCCTTGGTCCACACACCTGCTGTAGCAATTATGAGGGGGTAAAAAACAAAAAGTCACCAGCGCTAAAATGGGGAAACCTGTGGAAAAAAGAGGAAAAGGGGAATCATAATCAATGATGTGGGGTCTGAGCCCAGTGCACCCGGATGAAAACCATAACTGGGGGATAGAAAGGAGCTTACGGTGTGACTCATGGTGACACCGTAAGCTCCTTTATTTTCCACTCCCTTTTTCATTAAACGGAATGGATTGTTTTTTATCATTGAATACATTTATTTTATGATACTTCACCTGTTGTGGGACTGCCTGCTTCTCTAACCCATTGAGCGCTGGATTGTTTTGTTTAGTACAATTATGAGGGGGTCCCACTCTCCTTGTTAGACTTTTTGGTTATTTAATATCATGGAGATTGCAACTGACAGTGCTGGAACACCTAAAGGTCGGCAGGAATACCATACCTAATAATCATTTCACTCCCAATCCCGGACACAGTTAAACCGTCCCTCAGTCTGCCTCAGGCCCTCCCAATGACTTAGTTATCCTGCCCAGACACTACCCACTTACCACAGTGACCTGCCTCTGACAACCCCTTATCACTGTAATGAATACTCATGTGCATTAATTTTAACTGTCCTGGAAAATCTTGGACAGTCGAATCTATGGAACAACCATAACTTCCAGCTACATAAGAGCAAGTCAGAAATTATGACAGAGAGATGTCCCTTTTTTGAGTATTGTGAGGGGGTTCACTCAACAGCGGGTGTGTGTGACCCCCTGGATGGGTTCACCACACAAAACAGGCACAGCAGACAGAGTTGTAGTTGAAAAAACAAAAAAGGTGTGGTTTATTTAAACAATTTACAGTGGAAAATATAACAGCAAAACAAAAAGAAACACAAAAAGAAATCCTGGTCAGCTTGACCGCTTACTACACACGTAGTTTCCCTGTCTAACAACTAGGTGCAGCCTTATGCTGCCCCAGCCCCTATCTCCCTGTTTTAGAAGTTTAAGCCACACAGGCTTTGTCTCACCGCACAGGACAGAGATCACACTCCACAGTCTACACCACATAGAACTGGTTCCAGGATGGAGCATCTCCCTTAGCATGCTGGGAGTTCTTGTAGAGGCCTTAATGAGCCCACTTGCTTCAGCTGTGCTCATTACCTCTTCCCCTGCAAGACTCCCAGCACTCCCCCATGTGGTATAAATTTGCATAAAGCCTGAATCTAGGACATGCATATCTACCATCCTGGATGCAACCTGGTGATTTTACCTGCCTGCTGTCACATACCCCCCCTCTTGTTTTAACCTTGGGGTTGGAACACAAGCAATCAGGCATGCATGTACTCGAGACAAAGCATCCACATTCCCCATTTGAACGCCAGGGCGATGCTTTACCATAAAGTTGAATTCCTGTAGGGCCAGGAACCACCTATTTACTCTTCTATTTGTCTCTTTGTTTTGAGCCATCCACTTTAAAGGAGCGTGATCAGTAATCATGTCAAAGTGCCTACCTAGCAGATAGTACCGAAGGGAATCTAGAGCCCACTTCACCGCTAAACACTCCTTCTCAATCGTGCAAAACAAAAGATCAAGTCTTCTGGACAGCAGCACTCCAATAAAAAGCCTTTATTATGTAAAATCTTCAAAAATCCAAATACAGCACAGCAAGTCACAAAATTCTGGTTAGAGCTGACTAGTTTCACACTTTCTTAGTGTTTAATCATAGCTGCCTAATGCACAAATGATTCCCATGATATACCCCCAAAAAAGGTCATATGACCCAACCACAAGTGTAGGTGATTAAGTGCTGACAAGTGTTAATTGAAAGTTGATTGCATGCTGACTAACCTGTGTCCAAGAAATAAATGTTTTTTAAAAAGTGTATGGTTTCATTGTACCAACTATTCTAAAAATATATGTACATAATATCCTTGAAAAGGTGTGCAGCAAATTAAATATTTGTGAAAAAACTTGTGATTGGTGCAAAAAAGTGAGGAATGTGTAAATTAAATAAATGTGAATATATGGAGAACAATAGATGAACAGCCTAAATCTCCACATAATGCATGTACAACATGCTGAAATGGATGCATAAGCAAAGGCAAATGCATCCATAGCACACAAATAGTAAAAGATGCAAAGGTAAATTGTCAGTCTGTTCATCAAAAAGTGTCATAATGTAATGTAGGAAAGATATATATATATATATATAAAAAGTTGACCAAGAAAGATTAATACATTTATGTGTAATCAACCAGCCCACAACCCTGTGGTATATAGTTATCAATGGTATACGTTGCACTACAATAGTTGCTCAAGTATGGCAACATTGTTCAAGGTTCATGTAGGGAATAACCTCAAAATTGAAATCAAAAATTAAAAATTAAAAGAAGTCAATCAATCTTCAATTTTTAACCACTTCAATACCATGCACTTATGCACCTTCCCGCCCAGACCAATTTTCAGCTTTCAGTACTCTCACACTTTGAATGACAATTACTTAGTCATGCTACACTGTATCCAAACAAATTTTTTATCATTTTCTTCTCACAAATAGAGCTTTCTTTTGGTGGTATTTAATCGCCACTGGGTTTTTTATTTTTTGCGATATAAGCAAAAAAACAGCATTTTTTTTTTTAAAAAAAACACTTTTTTTTAGTTTCTATTGTAAAATTTGGAAATAAGTAATTTTTCTTCATAAATTTGTGCCAAAATGTATACTGCTACATATCTTTGGTAAAATGAATCCAAATTAGTGTATATTATTTGGTCTTTGTGAAAGTTATAGAGTCTACAAACTATGGTGGCAATCACTGAAAATTTATCACATCTGATCACGCCTGATGTACTGAAGGGATATCTCATTTCTTGAGACACTAACAAGCGAGGAAAGTACAAATACCCCAAAATTACCCCTTTTTGGAAAGTAGACAGTCCAAGGTATTTACTAAGAGGCGTGGTGAGTTTTTTGAAGTTGTATTTTTTTCCCACAATTCTTGGGAAAATCTAATTTTTTTTTTTTTTTTTTTTTTACACAAACTGGTCATATTAACAGTTTTTTTCTCTCACACAGCATATGCACAATTGCAACTACACCCCAAAATACATTCTGCTACTCCTCCTGAGTGTAGCGATACCACATGTGTGAGACTTTTACACAGCCTGGCCATATACAGAGGCCCAACATTGAAGTAGCACTTTCAGGCGTTCTACAAGCATAAATCGCACATATCCTTTCTCAACCACCTATTACACTTTTGAAGGCCCTGGAGCACCAGGACAATGGAATTTTCCACAAAATGACCCCATTTTGGAAAGCACACACCCCAGCGTATAATCTATGAAGCATTATGAGTCTTTTGAACGGTTCATTTTTTTCCAGAAGGTTTTGGAAAATGTGGAGAAAAAATGAAAATGCATTTTTTTTACACAAAGTTGTCCATTTATAAGATATTTCTAACGCATAGCATATACATAGCAAAAATGACACCCCAAAATGCATTCTGCTACTCCTCCTGAGTATAGCGATACCACATGTGTGAGACTTTTACACAGCCTGGCCATATACAGAGGCCCAACATTGAAGTAGCACTTTCAGGCGTTCTACAAGCATAAATCGCACATATCCTTTCTCAACCACCTATTACACTTTTGAAGGCCCTGGAGCACCAGGACAATAGAATTTTCCACAAAATGACCCCATTTTTGAAAGCACACACCCCAACGTATAATCTATGAGGCATTATGAGTCTTTTAAACGGTTCATTTTTTTCCAGAAGGTTTTGGAAAATGTGGAGAAAAAATTTAAATGCATTTTTTTTACACAAAGTTGTCAATTTATAAGATATTTCTAACACATAATATGTACATAGCAAAAATTACACCCCAAAATGCATTCTGCTACTCCTCCTGAGTATGGCGATACCACATGTTTGAGACTTTTACACAGCCTGGCCACATACAGAGGCCCAACATCCAAGTAGCACCTCCAGGCATTCTAGCAGCATTAATTGCACATATCATTTTCTGACTACCGATCACATTTTTGAAGGCCCTTCATATATCTAACACATAGCAGGTACATACCAAATAACAAAAGATTACCTGTGGTTTTAGAAGTGCAGTGGTCCACAGAGGAGAGCATCGGTCCAGGCAGCAGGCAGGGATGAGGTCAGCGACAGCAAAAGCAATCATCCAGGCAGCAGGCAGGAATACTGTCCATAGTTCGCACAGGCAGAGATACTGTCAGCACAGCCAGAGCACAGCCAAAGCACAGGTCCAGGTAGCAGGCAGAGGTGTCCTATCCTATCCTATCGATGATATCTTCGATATATTGGAGGTAGTGGAGTCGGTGATTTTGAGTTGCTTTTTGGTAGCAGACAAACGAATTAAAAAGGGCCATGTGAAACAGGTGAAACGCAACTTTTTTGTGCCAATAATGGGACTTTCTGGTTGATAAGTAGGGCTGTAGCATCTGGTCGTTTAAATCCACCCCCCCCCCCCATGTACAAATTGTAGTCGTGGACACATTCAGGCTTTACAATGGAGCCGCGTCTTCTTGGGATCTCCACCATGGTGTCATTGTGGATCGTAGAGAGGATGTGGACATCTTTCTTGCCCCTCCACTTCATGGCCAACACCTCCTCGTTCCTCATGGATGCCGATTCTCCAGGTCGCAATTTTTTTGTCAATAAATTTTGTGGGAATCCCTTCAGTTTTTTTTTTAAGGTACCGCAGGCCGGGGTTTGTTTACTGTAAAGGTGGCGAAAAAGGGGCAGGCTGGTATAATAATTATCAACATATAAATGGTAACCTTTTCCGAACAGGGGGTATGCCAACTCCCAGACAATTTTCCCACTGGTTCCAATATATGTGGGGCAATCACGGGGCTGGAGCTGGGAGTCTTTGCCTTCGTAGATCCTGAATTTGCAGACGTATCCAGTGGCTCGATCACATAATTTATTTAATTTTAACCCATACCTGGCTCTCTTGCTTGGTATGTACTGCTTGAACTGCAGTCGGCCGGTGAAATGTACGAGGGACTCGTCCACACAAATTTTTTGGTCTGGGATGAAAACTTCTTCAAATCGCTGGGAAAAGGCATTGATTAGGGGGCGTATCTTGTACAATTTGTCGTAGTTGGGATGATCTCGGGGAGGGCACTGTGAATTGTCATTGAAGTGGAGAAAGCGCATAATCATGTTGTATCTTTTCCTGGACATGACAGCGGAATATATGGGCATGTGTTGGATGGGGCGTTTGGACCAATATGAATGGACTTCGTTCTTTTTTGTAAGCCCCATATTGAACATAAGGCCCAAAAATAATTTAAATTCCTCCAATGTTAGACGCCGCCACTGGAACATGCGGGCGTAGGAAGAATCGGGGTTGGCAGCAATAAATTGGGATGCATACAGATTAGTTTGATCCACTATATTCTGCAGCAAATCTTGTGGGAAAAATAAACAAAAATAATCAAATTTAGAAAAATTTGTAGTGTCGGGCTGCACACCTGGCTGTGCGGTGAAAGGGGGGATGATAGCGGATCCTGAGTTGGCAGGCAACCATAAGGGGTTTGCCAGGGCATCGGGAAGGTAGGATTGGGGCTGGATTCTTCGGGTTGGGCGTGCATTTCCATTGCTTGTACTGGGCTCCTCTTCCTGGGGTATGGCGCTGCTGGTGGTGGGCAGTTCTCCTGATCTTGGTGCTGATCTTGGTGCTGATCTTGGTGCCGATCGCATTCTTTTGGGAGGGACGGTTTCCTCCAGGGACTCGGACTCTGAGCCACTATCCTCCACTGGCTCGTATTCCGAACCAGAATCGGATAATGGGAGCTCCCCGCTGCTCTCATCATCCGACATGGCAAGAATGGCATATGCCTCCTCAGGTGTGTAAACCCTTTGGGACATTATGGCAGTGCTTATTGGTGGGCCTGTGTAATGGTACTGCTGGTGGTTGTGGTGGCGGTCTGTGTGGTAGTACCGATGGAGGTATTAGTGGTGGGCCTGTGTGGTGGTACCGATGGCGGTATGGGTGGTGGTGGTACCAATGGCGGTACAGGTGGTGGTGGTACCGATGGCGGTACGGGTGGTGGTGGTGGCGGCGGTACCGATGGCGGTACAGGTGGCGGTACGGGTGGTGGTGGTAGCGATGGCGGTATGGGTGGTGGTGGTACCGATGGCGGTACAGGTGGTGGTGGTACCGATGGCGGTACAGGTGGTGGTGGTACGGGTGGTGATGGTACCGATGGCGGTACAGGTGGTGGTACAGGTGGTGGTACCAATGGCGGCACTAGTGGTGATACTGGTAGCGGGCCTGTGTGGCAGTATAGATGCTGGGCCTGGTGGCGGTACTGGTGGTGGTACTGGTACCGATGGCGGTACTGGTAGCCTGTGTGGCGGTGCCAATGGCGGTACCGATGGAGGTGGGCCTGTGACAGATGATTGACAGATGGGCTGATTGATTGACAGATGGGCTGATTGATTGATTGACAGATGGGGTGATTGATTGACAGGTGGGGTGATTGATTGACAGGTGGGGTGATTGATTGACAGGTGGGGTGATTGATTGACAGATGGGCTGATTGATTGACAGATGGGCTGATTGACAGATGGGCTGATTGACAGATGGGCTGATTGATGTGCTGGGCTGTGTGACAGGTCCTCTTTATGGGGGGGGGCGTGTTGTGCACTGTAAACTTATGTAGACAAACTACACTGAGCTAACTTACTGATCTCTTCTCTCTCCTCACAGATCGGTGTGTGAGGAGAGAGCAGGGATCAGGTAGTAACTCCTGTTTACTCTGATCGGGGACGCGCTGTGTCCAAGGGACACTCGCCTTCCCCGATCCCCGCTCTGCAAGCCTGTGGCGGCGCGCACAGAGCGCGCCGCCGAGTTTGTTTTGACAGGTGATCGGCTGTGACTTTGACACAGCCGATCACATGGTAAACAGCCAATGAAATTGGCTGTTTACCGTGATCGGGGAAGCGCTGTGTCCGAGGGACACATGCCGTCCCCGATCACCGCGCTGCGCGCCCCCGCGGGCGCGCGCAAGGCAATATCCTGCAGGACGTCATATGACGTCCAGTATCGATATTGCAACCACTTCCCGGACGTCAATTCGCTATTGACTGGGCGGGAAGTGGTTAATAAATATGTAAAAATAGTGAGTGGTTATGTCCCATAGAACATTATTGTAAAAAATAACGCAGGGAGGGATGAGATAAAATCAAAAACTATTATAATGTATCAATGATGGAATCATGTAGTGTATATGCATGATGAAAATATGCTAAGATTAACAGAAAAGGGAAGAAAGGACTTGTAGCCATATATCGCTGATAAAGATGTCCTACTAATATTCCTTTAAGTTGCCAATCTAAAGTGACTATATATCAGTGCCGTATATATTGGATGGATGATGATGAATTGCTGAAACGTGGGGGAATGTATGCATGCATGTAATGGATAAACAAATGTGTCTAAATATGTCTAAACATACACGCCTGTGCCCACAATGGTTAATATATGGCCATACGTTGCCAATATATATTATATTAAAATCTAATATAGAAAAAGGAAAAATAAAATTTGTGTGCGATTTAAAGGCAAAATGCAATCAAATTAGATCTGTGGTGAGTGGGGATATGTGGTTCTATATGGTCAAGTGCAGGAAGATTGCGATGGAATCAGGTTAATATGACCACATAAACAGCCGTCACTTGCAATGCATCAAAAAATATAAAAATAAAACACAAAAATCCCCACAAAACATTGATCAGATTGCTAAATGCAAAAGCACATATGGACACAATATTTCCTCTATATAGTCGTTTGAGACTTCAACTTCATGAAGTTGAAAAAGTGTATATTTATACGAGTTGTGATCAATATAAATGCCCGAATGTGTGTGGTTACCTAAGCAACCGAAAAACACACATATACGGGTTCTTGACAACTGTAAATTTCATCAAACAAATCATCCAAAACAATAAAACCAATAGCATAGTTGCCAACATTGCAAAAAAAACATCGGGGACACTTTTTTTGTATTGAGGCGGAGCCTTGCTATAATCAGGGGGCGGGGCATTCGTTTGTAGGCGTGTCATGCTGGAGTGAAAAATACGGCGCGCGAAGCGTGTCGCGGTGAAAAATGGGTGTGGTTTACGCACGATAGTGGGTGTGGTTTTAAATGGGCGTGGTTCAAAGGGGTGTGGCTAGAGTCCGAGGTGAGAGAAAGAGAGAGAAAGAAATAGAAAGAAAGAAGCCAGATCCTACACCACAATAGTAATGTGTAACAAAATTGGCAGATAAGGATACTCCAAAACACCTGTTGGCGCTTCAATCATCCTGGCACCATGGTTGTTACGGTGTCAGGATGATTGAAGTGCATTATTTCTATTTTTACATTGTAATATAAAATGAAATCATTCAACTCACCATAATGCCGAATCAGTGGAAGCCCTGAGCGTGTTACCTGCCACTTCGCCTGCCACCAGATGGCCTCCCCAGCAGTCCGTCCTTGCATCAGGTGCCTCCCCAGCAGTCCGTCCTTGCATCAGGTGCCTCCCCAGCAGTCCGTCCTTGCATCAGGTGCCTCCCCAGCAGTCCGTCCTTGCATCAGGTGCCTCCCCAGCAGAGCCCCCTCCACACTTGTGGACAAGGGTCCAAAAATCGTGCTTGTCCCGGGAAATTCGGGACTGTTAGTAACTATGCAGGCGTCCCCAGTGGAGTCCCCGCTTACATCAGGCGTCCCCAGTGGAGTCCCCCCTTACATCAAGTGTCCCCAGAGGAGTCCCTCCTTACATCAGGCGTCCCCAGCGGAGTCCCTCCTTACATCAGGCGTCCCCAGCGGAGTCCCTCCTTACCTCAGGCGTACCCAGCGGAGTCCTTCCTTACATCAGGTTTACCCAGAGGAGTCCCCCTTACATCAGGCGTCCCCAGCAGAGTCCCCCCTTACATCAGGCGTCCCCAGCGGAGTCCCCCCTTACATCAAGTGTCCCCAGAGGAGTCCCTCCTTACATCAGGCGTCCCCAGCGGAGTCCCTCCTTACATCAGGCGTCCCCAGCGGAGTCCCTCCTTACCTCAGGCGTACCCAGCGGAGTCCTTCCTTACATCAGGTGTACCCAGAGGAGTCCCCCTTACATCAGGCGTCCCCAGCAGAGTCCCCCCTTACATCAGGCGTCCCCAGTGGAGTCCCCCTTACATCAGGCGTCCCCAGTGGAGTCCCCCCTTACATCAGGCTTCCCCAGCGGAGTCCCCCCTTACATCAGGCGTCCCCAGCGGAGTCCCCCCTTACATCAGGCGTCCCCAGCGGAGTCCCCCCTTACATCAGGCGTCCCCAGTGGAGTCCCCCTTACATCAAGTGTCCCCAGCGGAGTCCCCCTTACCTCAGGCGTCCCCAGCGGAGTCCCCCCTTACCTCAGGCGTCCCCAGCGGAGTCCCCCCTTACATCAGGCGTCCCCAGCGGAGTCCCCCCTTACATCAGGCGTCCCCAGCGGAGTCCCCCCTTACATCAGGCGTCCCCAGTGGAGTCCCCCTTACATCAAGTGTCCCCAGCGGAGTCCCCCCTTACCTCAGGCGTCCCCAGCGGAGTCCCCCCTTACCTCAGGCGTCCCCAGCGGAGTCCCCCTTACATCAGGCGTCCCCAGCGGAGTCCCCCCTTACATCAGGCGTCCCCATCGGAGTCCCCCTTACATCAGGCGTCCCCATCGGAGTCCCCCCTTACATCAGGCGTCCCCATCGGAGTCCCCCTTACATCAGGCGTCCCCATCGGAGTCCCCCCTTACATCAGGCGTCCCCATCGGAGTCCCCCCTTACATCAGGCGTCCCCATCGGAGTCCCCCCTTACATCAGGCGTCCCCAGCGGAGTCCCCCCTTACATCAGGCGTCCCCAGCGGAGTCCCCCTTACATCAAGTGTCCCCAGCGGAGTCCCCCCTTAACTCAGGCGTCCCCAGCGGAGTCCCCCTTTACCTCAGGCGTCCCCAGCGGAGTCCTCCCTTACCACAGGCGTTCCCAGCGGAGTCCCTCCTTACCACAGGCATCCCCAGCGGAGTCCCCCCTTAACCACAGGCGTCTCCTGTCTCGGCCGCCATTATTGTTTCCCCTTCCCCGAAGGGGAACAAAATAGAGGCGGAGCCGACAGTGTGGCTGAAAAAAAAAAAATTAAACTGTGGCGCTGCCGACCCCCGCCCCTTTCCATTACAGACAGACCTGCAGCGGGGCGGGGCGGGGGGGTGGCCTGCCGGCCAGCCAAAACACAGATGTAGTACAATAGAAGATAAAGCTGCTGCGGCGCCGCCCACCCCCGGGGAGGTGCGGGGTGTGGGCGGCGCCGCAGCGGCTTTATTTTCTATTGTACTACATCCGTGTTTTGGTCTTCTTAAACATGGCGGCCGGCGGAGACATCGTCTCCGCCAGCCGTGGACCTCTAGCGGCGGCGGCCTGCGGCGTCCAAATTCGGGGAAAACTGGAAAAATCGGATTGGCCGGGACATTGGCCGGGACAAAATAAATCCGGGAAAAGGGTTTGAATCCCGGGAATGTCCCGGCCAATCCGTGACTGTTGGCAACTATGCAATAGTATAAAACATCTATAAAAGTATATAGAGCTCACTCGTATAACACAATGACATGATATGATCAACCTCATATTGATGGGTGATGTGTGCAAAAAATGAGTAGATCTATTCTGTTCCTTACAAGTCACTGTGACTATAAAAAAGGAAAGAAAAAGAAAAACTCATAAACAGTAGAACTCTAATATGTTAATTCTTATTCAACTATATTCTTTCTGTATGTTATATACATCATGACCGGAGAAGCCTCCGGTCAACATGCAACGATGTTGAAGTATATAGAGAATATGAAGAATATTAAGAATATTGGGGCATCCCTAAGACCTAAGAAACATATGTAATAGCAGGAACTCCTATGTTTGCAGCAAAAAATGACATGTGCTGCATGTGAAATAAAAAGAAATCCACAGTGCCATATAATGCTATGCCGAGGGGGTCACAGGAAGAAAAAAAAAAAAAAAAGCCAGATGTTTTAATGTGGCTCGACTGTCAGGACACTGTGCAGGAAAGGAAACTAATCATAATAATGGGATACATCCCACTCAAAGTTTAAACCAGCTGGTATTCTTGTTTCTAATGAAAAAATCCAAAATACTTCTCGCCTGCACAGTGTCCTGAACTTGTCACCCCCTCTAATGGGACTGTAATTTTTTCAATCCCCTGGATGGAAAGGCATGATGTGTTCTTGTGGTGTACAGATACCCAATGTCTTGCGACATTGGTGTTTCTGTCCTTCTGTATGTCAAACAAGTGGTCGTACAACCTATCCTTTAGTCGGCGTGTAGTACGCCCGACATACTGGATGTTGCACAACTCACATTTGATGACATACACGAGGAACCTCGTGTTGCAATTAACAAACTGTTTGATGTCAAAGGTTCTGTGGTTAGTACTAGACTATACCACCTGGCCTGTTTTAATGTATTTACAGTAATTGCAATGGTTAACACCACATTTGAACGTACCCTGGAAATGCAGCCAATTGGCCGTTGACGATTTGCTCGTAAATAGACTCGGTGAAAGGTGACTCCCTAGAGTGGGGGCTCTTCGCGACACAGATTTAATGCCCCTGGAGAGTATCTCTTCGTAGATGGGGTTATTCAGCAGGATAGGTAGGTATTTCTCTACAGTTAGTTTAATTCTACCAAATTCCAAACTGTAATGCCGCGTACACACGATCGTGATTCACGGCGGTGAAAACACCGCCGTGAATCACGGCATGAAAAAAAATGAAAAACGAGGGAACGGCATGTTCCCCCACACACGACCGTTTTTCCCGTCATTTTTGTCTTTGTCGAGAAAAACGACCGTGTGTGGGCTCCGTGGCAGTGATTCCCTATGGGAAAACTGCCGCGGAAAAAAATGCTGGAAAAAACGATGAGAAAAATTAGAACATGTTCTAATTTTTCTCATCGTGATTAATGCCGTTTTTCCCGTCGGGAAAAACGGCAAAAAGCCCACAGACGATCGTTTTTCTCGTCCAAAGGAAAAAATGTCATTTTTCCTGACGGGAAAAATGATCGTGTGTACGCGGCATAAGGAGTAGAGAATACAGGAACCTTATTAAATGATGTATTAGACTGCTGTTTATATTTTCTGTGATGCCCCCGCAGAAGTGTCTCTCTAGGGGTGGCTTTTGTAGTTGTTAACGCCCTTTCAACAATGTTGGGGGGGGGGTAACCTCTGTCCAGAAACCTTTGTGTCATGTTGGCAGCCTCTACAGTGAAATCCTCAGGTCTACTACATAGACGCCGGAGTCTTAAAAATTGACCAACCGGCACCTCTCTAACTGTGTGGCTGGGGTGACCTGAGTCTGCCCTGAGGAGTGCATTCCCCGCTGTGGGTTTCCTAAAAATGTTAGTGGTCACTCTACCATGGGCGACCGATAGGTTGACGTCCAGGAAGTCCATGGAGGTGGCACTGAGCTTCCCCGTGAACCGTAAGTTCATGGAGTTGTCATTAAGGATGTCAAGCCACACCTCCAACTCAATGTCCCCCTCAGAGGTGACGAACAGCAGATCATCTATAAATCTACAAAAAAAGACCGTGTCCAGACGGCGGGGGCTATCCTGTCCAAAAATGCGGGACCTCTCCCAGAATCCCATGTAGAGATTGGCTAGGGAGGGTGAAAATTTGGCCCCATAGAGGCCCCGCATTTCTGGAGATAATAGCCCACGTCGAACATGAAGAAGTTGTGTGAAAGTAAATAATCCAAAGACAACAAGGTAAATTCCTGCAGAGCCAGGGAATACTTCCCGGATTCCCTAAGAAACACAGAGACTGCCAATACACCTAAGTCATGGGGAATACTCGAGTAAAAACTCATAACATCGCATGTAATCCATCTGAAATGTGACTCCCACTTAAACTCCTGGAGTTTGACTAGCAGGTGTTTCGTGTCGCGTAGGTAGCCTGGGAGATTGGTGACCAAAGGTTGAAGTTGGCCATCAATCCAATCTCCCAGGCGTTCGTTAAGAGACCCAATCCCTGCCACTATTGGTCTGCCTAACAAAGGATGTAATCCTTTGTGTATTTTGGGCAGGTGGTGAAACACGGGCATTACTGGACTAGCGGGGATGAATAATGATTTTTCTTTCTCTGAAAAAATGCCCACATGAACTGCTTTGTCCAATAACAAAGAGAGCTCTGTGGAAAATGGGATGGTTGGATCACTTTTGAGTGGTTGATAGGTTGTGCCATCCGACAACTGACGTAAAGCTTCATCCCTGTATGTGTCAGAATTGAGCACAACCACCAAACCACCCTTATCAGCATTCCTAATTATAATGCTGGTGTCCATCTCTGGATTTTTCAAAGCTTTCCTTTCTGATGTGGACAGATTGGAGGATGCAGTTTTTCTGCGGCAATCACGAGCTAATCGGGTGAGGTCCCTTTCCACCATCTTTTGGAAGAGATCAAGATCTCTGCCCCGTGACTCCACTGGATAAAAATCAGATCTGAGTTTTAACGATATGCTATTAAAGGCATCTGTGGGGTCAACGGGGCAGGGACTGGATTCTGAAGCCAAATCTGCAAGCTCCTGAAGAGCACACATCTCTTTAAATAAAATGGGGAAGAAAGGGACTCACCCGTATCCTGGTCGCCGGAGGAAGTATCATGTTCACCCACGGGAAGGTCAAAATAGTGTTTTTTGAGTGTGAGACTACGGGAAAATATATTAACGTCCAATAACGTACTGAAAAGATCAAAGTGCCTTGTTGGGCAAAAGTTCAGGCCCCTCGATAAAAGTCGTGTCTCTTCTTCATTCAAAATTCTATTTGAGATGTTAATAACATTAAGGACGTTCACTTCTTCCTGCCTCGCAGGGTTCTTTTGGGTGTGTGAATGTCTCCTTCCACCTCTTCTGGTTTTCTGGCGTTGTTTTTTTGTTTTACTTTCTTGTGGCGCCCTGGAGGGTTTCCAGAACTGCTTCTCTTCTGTATGCATGTCGGGTTGGGGGATCTCGTAGGTCGCTCAGGAGAGGAATCGGATGCGGTTGCAGCCATTGTGTCATTGGCAAAGTCGATCTCAGCGTCGGAAAAGCTCACTTTTTTAACAGAATTCCTCCGCGATCGGCCAGACGGGAATCGTGTTCTGTTCCAAGTATAAACAATCCCGCTTTCGTAGTCAACCCGATCACGGGTCATTTTGCCTTTCTTTGTTGAGATGACATATTTTTCCATTTTGTCGAGTTTCTTATTTAGACGGCCATCCAATCCCGGAAATTCTGGATGGGTCTGCAGATCCGTCAGGCTTGTCTGGATATCTGCTATTTCCACCCGAAGAACATTAATTTCTTCTTTTTTGGACGTGAGAAAAATACCCATTAATTTAGGTGAGCACGAGCTCAGTGCGTCAGTCCATTCCTTTTTAAGGGAATCATTTACTAGCTCGGAGGTAGGGAACTTCTTAATTCTCAGGCCTCGGGGGATGCGCGATGACGGATCTGCAGACCCATCCAGAATTTCCGGGATTGGATGGCCGTCTAAATAAGAAACTCGACAAAATGGAAAAATATGTCATCTCAACAAAGAAAGGCAAAATGACCCGTGATCGGGTTGACTACGAAAGCGGGATTGTTTATACTTGGAACAAAACACGATTCCCGTCTGGCCGATCGCGGAGGAATTCTGTTAAAAAAGTGAGCTTTTCCGACCCTGAGATCGACTTTTCCAATGACACGATGGCTGCAACCGCATCCGATTCCTCTCCTGAGCGACCTACGAGATCCCCCAACCCGACATGCATACCGAAGAGAAGCAGTTCTGGAAACCCTCCAGGGCGCCACAAGAAAGTAAAACAAAAAAACAAAGCCAGAAAACCAGAAGAGGTGGAAGGAGACATTCACACACCCAAAAGAACCCTGCGAGGCAGGAAGAAGTAAACGTCCTTAATGTTATTAACATCTCAAATAGAACTTTGAATGAAGAAGAGACACGACTTTTATCGAGGGGCCTGAACTTTTGCCCAACAAGGCACTTTGATCTTTTCAGTACGTTATTGGACGTTAATATATTTTCTCGTAGTCTCACACTCAAAAAACACTATTTTGACCTTCCCGTGGGTGAACATGATACTTCCTCCGGCGACCAGGATACGGGTGAGTCCCTTTCTTCCCCATTTTATTTAAAGAGGTGTGTGCTCTTCAGGAGCTTGCCGATTTGGCTTCAGAATCCAGTCCCTGCCCCGTTGACCCCACAGATGCCTTTAATAGCATATCGTTTAAACTCAGATCTGATTTTTATCCAGTGGAGTCACGGGGCAGAGATCTTGATCTCTTCCAAAAGATGGTGGAAAGGGACCTCACCCGATTAGCTCGTGATTGCCGCAGAAAAACTGCACCCTTCAATCTGTCCACATCAGAAAGGAAAGCTTTGAAAAATCCAGAGATGGACACCAGCATTATAATTAGGAATGCTGATAAAGGTGGTTTGGTGGTTGTGCTCAATTCTGACACATACAGGGATGAAGCTTTACGTCAGTTGTCGGATGGCACAACCTATCAACCACTCAAAAGTGATCCAACCATCCCATTTTCCACAGAGCTCTCTTTGTTATTGGACAAAGCAGTTCATGTGGGCATTTTTTCAGAGAAAGAAAAATCATTATTCATCCCCGCTAGTCCAGTAATGCCCGTGTTTCACCACCTGCCCAAAATACACAAAGGATTACATCCTTTGTTAGGCAGACCAATAGTGGCAGGGATTGGGTCTCTTAACGAACGCCTGGGAGATTGGATTGATGGCCAACTTCAACCTTTGGTCACCAATCTCCCAGGCTACCTACGCGACACGAAACACCTGCTAGTCAAACTCCAGGAGTTTAAGTGGGAGTCACATTTCAGATGGATTACATGCAATGTTATGAGTTTTTACTCGAGTATTCCCCATGACTTAGGTGTATTGGCAGTCTCTGTGTTTCTTAGGGAATCCGGGAAGTATTCCCTGGCTCTGCAGGAATTTACCTTGTTGTCTTTGGATTATTTACTTTCACACAACTTCTTCATGTTCGACGTGGGCTATTATCTCCAGAAATGCGGGGCCTCTATGGGGCCAAATTTTCACCCTCCCTAGCCAATCTCTACATGGAATTCTGGGAGAGGTCCCGCATTTTTGGACAGGATAGCCCCCGCCGTCTGGACACGGTCTTTTTTTGTAGATTTATAGATGATCTGCTGTTCGTCACCTCTAAGGGGGACACTGAATTGGAGGTGTGGCTTGACATCCTTAATGACAACTCCATGAACTTACGGTTCACGGGGAAGCTCAGTGCCACCTCCATGGACTTCCTGGACGTCAACCTATCGGTCGCCCATGGTAGAGTGACCACTAACATTTTTAGGAAACCCACAGCGGGGAATGCACTCCTCAGGGCAGACTCAGGTCACCCCAGCCACACAGTTAGAGGGGTGCCGGTTGGTCAATTTTTAAGACTCCGGCGTCTATGTAGTAGACCTGAGGATTTCACTGTAGAGGCTGCCAACATGACACAAAGGTTTCTGGACAGAGGTTACCCCCCCCCCCAACATTGTTGAGAGGGCGTTAACAACTGCAAAAGCCACCCCTAGAGAGACACTTCTGCGGGGGCATCACAGCAAATATAAACAGCAGTCTAATACATCATTTAGTAAGGTTCCTGTATTCTCTACTCCTTACAGTTTGGAATTTGGTAGAATTAAACTAACTGTAGAGAAATACCTACCGTACCTATCCTGCTGAATGACCCCATCTACGAAGAGATACTCTCCAGGGGCATTAAATCTGTGTCGCGAAGAGCCCCCACTCTAGGGAGTCACCTTTCACCGAGTCTATTTACGAGCAAATCGTCAACGGCCAATTGGCTGCATTTCCAGGGTACGTTCAAATGTGGTGTTAACCATTGCAATTACTGTAAATACATTAAAACAGGCCAGGTGGTATAGTCTAGTACTAACCACAGAACCTTTGACATCAAACAGTTTGTTAATTGCAACACGAGGTTCCTCGTGTATGTCATCAAATGTGAGTTGTGCAACATCCAGTATGTCGGGCGTACTACACGCCGACTAAAGGATAGGTTGTACGACCACTTGTTTGACATACAGAAGGACAGAAACACCAATGTCGCAAGACATTGGGTATCTGTACACTACAAGAACACATCATGCCTTTCCATCCAGGGGATTGAAAAAATCAACAGTCCCATTAGAGGGGGTGACAAGTTCAGGACACTGTGCAGGCGAGAAGTATTTTGGATTTTTTCATTAGAAACAAGAATACCAGCTGGTTTAAACTTTGAGTGGGATGTATCCCATTATTATGATTAGTTTCCTTTCCTGCACAGTGTCCTGACAGTCGAGCCACAATAAAACATCTGGCTTTTTTTTTTTTTTTTTTTTTTTCTTACTGTGACCCCCTTTGGCCTAGCATTATATGGCACTGTGGATTTCTTTTTATTTCACATGCAGCACATGTCATTTTTTTGCTGCAAACATAGGAGTTCCTGCTATTACATATGTTTCTTAGGTCTTAGGTAGGGTTGTCCCGATACCGATACTAGTATCGGTATCGGGACCGATACCAAGCATTTGCACGAGTACTTGTACTCGCGCAAATGCTCCCGATGCCCAGTCCGATACTTTTTTTTTTTTTTCCCAGAGCGGACGCAGAGAGGGGGTGGAGAGCGGGGGGCGGAGAGCATGGCGGAGAGCGTGGCGGGGGCGGAGACCAGGGCAGAGAGCGGGACGGAGAGTGCGGCGGGGGGCGGAGAGTGGGGCGGGGGGTGGAGACCAAGGCGGAGAGTGCGGCCGGGGGCGGAGACCAGGGCGGAGAGCGAGTCCCTCACCTGCAGTTGAAACTGGTAAGCTGGCAGGGGTGCAGGGCGCAGCCGCATCAGGATCGGTGACCGGTGATGTCGCATTCGGTCGCCGTCAGCGGCTGAACGTCCCCACACCCATCTTGGTACACCCTGCACTCGGCTGCAGTAAGCAGCAGCAGACATCTTGTTACACCCAGCCCGAGCTATATGGGCTGGGTGTAACAAGATGTCTGCTGCTGCTTACTTCAGCCGAGTGCAGGGTGTACCAAGATGGGCGTTGCAGCAGTTTTTTTTATTTTAAATCCTGTCATTTTTTTTCCCGCAGCATTTCAGTGCCAGCCACCTATCAGTACCCACAAGTGCTACCTATCAGTGCAATCAGTGCCATCTACCAGTGCCACCTATCAGGTGGCACTGGTAGATGGCACTGATTGCACTGATAGGTGGCACTTGGTGGCACTGATATGTGGCACTTGTGGGTACTGATATGTGGCACTTGTGGGCACTGATAGCACTGAAAGGTGGCACTTGTGGGCACTGAAAGGTGGCACTTGTGGGCACTGATATGTGGCACTTGTGGGCACTGATAGCACTGAAAGGTGGCACTTGTGGGCACTGATAGGCGGCACTGATAGATGGCACTTGTGGGCACTGACAGCACTGATAGTGCAATCAGTGCCACCAAGTGCCACCTATCAGTGCTATCAGTGCCCACAAGTGCCACATATCAGTGCCCACAAGTGCCACATATCAGTGCCCACAAGTGCCACCTTTCAGTGCAATCAGTGCCATCTATCAGTGCCCACAAGTGCCACCTATCAGTGCCACCTATAAGTGCCACCTATCAGTGCCCATAAGTGCCACCTATCAGTGCAATCAGTGCCATCTATCAGTGCCAGCCACCTATTAGTGCCCATCAGAGCCAGTCACCAGTCAGTGCCCATAAGTGCCACCTGTCAATGCCACCTATCAGTCCCCATCTTTCAAACTGTCACATGACATTGAAAAAAAAGTATCGGTAATCGGTATCGGCGAGTACTTGGAAAAAAGTATCGGTACTTGTACTCGGTCCTAAAAAAGTGGTATCGGGACAACCCTAGTCTTAGGGATGCCCCAATATTCTTAATATTCTTCATATTCTCTATATACTTCAACATCGTTGCATGTTGACTGGAGGCTTCTCCGGTCATGATGTATATAACATACAGAAAGAATATAGTTGAATAAGAATTAACATATTAGAGTTCTACTGTTTATGAGTTTTTCTTTTTCTTTCCTTTTTTATAGTCACAGTGACTTGTAAGGAACAGAATAGATCTACTCATTTTTTGCACACATCACCCATCAATATGAGGTTGATCATATCATGTCATTGTGTTATACGAGTGAGCTCTATATACTTTTATAGATGTTTTATACTATTGGTTTTATTGTTTTGGATGATTTGTTTGATGAAATTTACAGTTGTCAAGGACCCGTATATGTGCGTTTTTCGGTTGCTTAGGCAACCACACACATTCGGGCATTTATATTGATCACAACTCGTATAAATATACACTTTTTCATCTTCATGAAGTTGAAGTCTCAAACGACTATATAGAGGAAATATTGTGTCCATATGTGCTTTTGCATTTAGCAATCTGATCAATGTTTTGTGGGGATTTTTGTGTTATATTTTTATATTTTTTGATGCATTGCAAGTGACGGCTGTTTATGTGGTCATATTAACCTGATTCCATCGCAATCTTCCTGCACTTGACCATATAGAACCACATATCCCCACTCACCACAGATCTAATTTGATTGCATTTTGCCTTTAAATCGCACACAAATTTTATTTTTCCTTTTTCTATATTAGATTTTAATATAATATATATTGGCAACGTATGGCCATATATTAACCATTGTGGGCACATGCGTGTATGTTTAGACATATTTAGACACATTTGTTTATCCATTACATGCATGTATACATTCCCCCACGTTTGAGCAATTCATCATCATCCATCCAATATATATGGCACTGATATATAGTCACTTTAGATTGGCAACTTAAAGGAATATTAGTAGGACATCTTTATCAGCGATATATGGCTACAAGTCCTTTCTTCCCTTTTCTGTTAATCTTAGCATATTTTCATCATGCATATGCACTACATGATTCCATCATTGATACATTATAATAGTTTTTGATTTTATCTCATCCCTCCCTGCGTTATTTTTTACAATAATGTTCTATGGGACATAACCACTCACTATTTTTACATATTTATTAAAAATTGAAGATTGATTGACTTCTTTTAATTTTTAATTTTTGATTTCAATTTTGAGGTTATTCCCTACATGAACCTTGAACAATGTTGCCATACTTGAGCAACTATTGTAGTGCAACGTATACCATTGATAACTATATACCACAGGGTTGTGGGCTGGTTGTTTACACATAAATGTATTAATCTTTCTTGGTCAACTTTTTATATATATATATCTTTCCTACATTACATTATGACACTTTTTGATGAACAGACTGACAATTTACCTTTGCATCTTTTACTATTTGTGCGCTATGGATGCATTTGCCTTTGCTTATGCATCCATTTCAGCATGTTGCACATGCATTATGTGGAGATTTAGGCTGTTCATCTATTGTGTTCCATATATTCACATTTATTTAATTTACACATTCCTCACTTTTTTGCACCAATCACAAGTTTTTTCACAAATATTTAATTTGCTGCACACCTTTTCAAGGATATTATGTACATATATTTTTAGAATAGTTGGTACAATGAAACCATACACTTTTTAAAAAAACATTTATTTCTTGGACACAGGTTAGTCAGCATGCAATCAACTTTCAATTAACACTTGTCAGCACTTAATCACCTACACTTGTGGTTGGGTTATATGACCTTTTTTGGGGGTATATCATGGGAATCATTTGTGCACTAGGCAGCTATGATTAAACACTAAGAAAGTGTGAAACTAGTCAGCTCTAACCAGAATTTTGTGACTTGCTGTGCTGTATTTGGATTTTTGAAGATTTTACATAATAAAGGCTTTTTATTGGAGTGCTGCTGTCCAGAAGACTTTTGTTTTGCCTGAAATTGCATTGCCTGCACCCTTGGCTGTTGGGAGGAGATAGTCACCTGGAGGACGTCCACACCTGAGCGGTTTCTGTTTTTGTTTGTCCTTCTCAATCGTGGCGTAATTTACCTCATGGGACTTCAATTTCCTGCTGAGGTAAATGACTGGGTGTTCTTCCCCGTTCCAGACCTGGGACAATACTGCTCCTAACCCAACGTCGGATGCATCACTTTGTACGACAAAGTCGCTAGAGAAGTCTGGTGAGTACAACACTGGCTGGCTACATAAGGCTTTTTTAAGAATTGAAATGCTGCCTCAGCCTCTGGGGTCCATTTAACCATGACAGACTCTTTCCCTTTTGTCATGTTGGTTAGGGGCACAGCCTGAGAAGCAAAGTGGGGAATGAATCGCCGATAATAACCAGCGATTCCCAGAAAGGCTCGTACCTGCTTCTTGCTGTTGGGACGTGGCCAATTCTGTATGGCCTCGACTTTATTGACTTGGGCTTTTATTACTCCCCTCCTAATGGTGTACCCAAGATATTTGGCCTCCTCCTGTCCAATGGTACACTTCTTGGGGTTGGCCGTAAACCCAGCTTCCCGGATAGAGTCTAGGACTGCTTGCACTTTTGGCAGATGTGAGGCCCAATTTGTGCTATAGATAATTACATCATCTAGGTAAGCCGCAGCATACTTCTGATGGGGCCTCAGTATCTGGTCCATTTTCCGCTGGAATGTTGCCGGCACATTCTGTAAACCAAACGGCATTCCGTCTGGGGTTACAAATGTGGTTTTCTCCTTGGCCGACTTGGCCAGGGGAATTTGCCAATACCCTTTGGTGAGATCAAGAGTTGTCATGTATCGGGCTGTTCCCAACCGGTCGACCAATTCATCTATACGTGGCATGGGGTAGGTGTCAAATTTTGTAACTTTGTTCAGTTGTCGGAAATCGTTACAAAATCGCCAGCTCCCATCCGGTTTAGGCACTAACACTATGGGACTTGACCAATCACTTTGGGATTCCTCTATCACCCCTAACTTAAGCATTTTCTGTACTTCCTCACGTATTGCCTCCCGCCGGGCCTCCGGGATCCGATAGGGTTTTAGCTTCACTCTTTCACCGGGCGGGGTAATAATATCATGCTCTACCCCAGACGTTTGTCCTGGCAGTTAAGAGAAAACCTCCTTGTTGCGAAGCACAAACTCCTTAACCTCCTGTTGTTGGGGGTTTGACAAGGTGACTGCTATTCCAACCTCAGGAATCACACAATCAGACTTAGCTGGTGACAAAGTTTCTGCGACTAGGGATTCCCTATCCCTCCAGGCTTTCAACAGATTAATGTGATAGATCTGTTCGGGCTTTCGCCTTCCTGGTTGTCTGACCTTGTAATTCACTTCGCTCACTTTTTCCATTATCTCGTAGGGGCCTTGCCATTTGGCGAGGAACTTGCTTTCAACCGTAGGGACAAGTACCAATATCCTATACCGCGGGGAAAAGGTAGGGGTCTTGGCTCCACGGTTGTACACTCTCTGCTGTGCCAACTGCGCTTGGGCCAAATGTTCCTTTACGATTGGCATTACCTGTGCAATTCTATCTTGCATCAGGGCGACATGCTCAATCACACTCCTGTGGGGAGAACTCTCACTTTCCCAAGTTTCCTTGGCGATATCCAACAGCCCTCTTGGGTGTCTCCCATAGAGTAACTCAAAGGGTGAGAAACCTGTAGAGGATTGGGGTACCTCCCTAATAGCAAACATTAAATAGGGAATTAGACAGTCCCAATCCTTTCCATCTTTATCCACCACTAGGGATGAGCTCGGTGTTCGAGTCGAACGTACGTTCGACTCGAACATTGGCTGTTCGATCGTTCGGCGAACAACGAACGATTTGGGCCGTTTGCGCCAAATTCGAGTGACGCGAACGGCCCACAATGCACTACGCCATCGCAGTGTCATCCAGGCGCTGTGATTGGCCAAGCATGCACTGTGACCCCGCATGCTTGGCCAATCACAGCACCGGCAGCGAGGAGAGCAATGATTGGCCACAGGCAGGATGCCTGTGGCCAATTATTGATGAGGGGATTTAGTACACGCCCCACACTATAAAAGGCCGCCAGCGCGGCGGCCTTGTGTAGTGTGTTCCGGAGCAGGGAAAGAGAAGCATAGGCAGGGACAGTGTCATTTTTTTCTTTACTAATCCTGGATTCCTTGTGTTTAGGGACAGAGAAGGATAGGTAGAGAGAGTGTCAGTGTGTTATTCTGTGCTAAACCTTGTTTGTAGGGACAGAGAAGGACAGTGAGGGAAAGTGTCAGTGTACTATTCTGTGTTAAACCAATCTTGCTGAAGCATATTGCAAATCCTTGTGTTTAGGGACAGAGAGGGACACTCAGTGAGGGAAAGTGTCAGTGTACCATTCTGTGCTAAACCAATCTTGCTGACGCATATTGCAAATCCTTGTGTTTAGGGACAGAGAGGGACACTCAGTGAGGGAAAGTGTCAGTGTACCATTCTGTGCTAAACCAATCTTGCTGAAGCATATTGCAAATCCTTGTGTTTAGGGACAGAGAGGGACACTCAGTGAGGGAAAGTGTCAGTGTACCTGTCAGGGTCACCTGTGGCCAGGTGACAGATGCACACCGTAGGGGGACAGGAGTGCACCGCGAGGTAGTGAACCCTATGGCTGGCTTCTGTGGATAGGAAACTGGGTGGTTGTGGAAAGCGGGACCAGAGGAGCACAACCGGGATCCCAACGGAAGCGAGAGCCAAGATTCCCCAGGGCGCGGAGTCTAAGACCCAGCTGGTCTTCTCCAGGGCCTCTAGTGGTGAGGATGTTACGCTGCAGGCTGGGACCAGGTCGCGGCCCCTGGAGTTTCCTAGCTCACGCCCCGTAGGATAAGGGGAAGCAGCAGCACACGATAGAGAGAACCGAATAACAAGCCGAAGGTCAGGGGCCACAAGCAGACAAGGATAACGAAGAACGAGCCGAAGGACAAGGGTCACGAGCAGACAGGGATGGTCGGGGACAAGCCAATAACGTAACAGAGAGACAGACGTAGCACACGGCAGGCAGGAACCCAAACACACAATGCCTAACAAACACGTTGATCAGCAAGGCAGGCTTGCAGTGCACAGGTTAATATAGTGTTCAGTGATAGGGCCTGGGGTGGAGTCAGGCTGGGAGGAGATTATAAAGGAAGCCAGGTGAAGGAGGTCTGGTCTCTAGATGAACACATGAGGAGGAAGGTAAGATGGCAGACAAACACTACTGCATATCCATGACAGTACCATTCTGTGCTAAACCAATCTTGCTGAAGCATATTGCAAATCCTTGTGTTTAGGGACAGAGAAGGACACTCAGTGAGGGAAAGTGTCAGTGTACCATTCTGTGCTAAACCAATCTTGCTGAAGCATATTGCAAATCCTTGTGTTTAGGGACAGAGAGGGACACTCAGTGAGGGAAAGTGTCAGTGTACCATTCTGTGCTAAACCAATCTTGCTGAAGCATATTACAAATCCTTGTGTTTAGGGACAGAGAGGGACACTCAGTGAGGGAAAGTGTCAGTGTACCATTCTGTGCTAAACCAATCTTGCTGAAGCATATTGCAAATCCTTGTGTTTAGGGACAGAGAGGGACACTCAGTGAGGGAAAGTGTCAGTGTACCATTCAGTGCTAAACCAATCTTGCTGAAGCATATTGCAAATCCTTGTGTTTAGGGACAGAGAGGGACACTCAGTGAGGGAAAGTGTCAGTGTACCATTCTGTGCTAAACCAATCTTGCTGAAGCATATTGCAAATCCTTGTGTTTAGGGACAGAGAAGGACACTCAGTGAGGGAAAGTGTCAGTGTACCATTCTGTGCTAAACCAATCTTGCTGAAGCATATTGCAAATCCTTGTGTTTAGGGACAGAGAGGGACACTCAGTGAGGGAAAGTGTCAGTGTACCATTCTGTGCTAAACCAATCCTGCTGAAGCATATTGCAAATCCTTGTGTTTAGGGACAGAGAGGGACACTCAGTGAGGGAAAGTGTCAGTGTACCATTCTGTGCTAAACCAATCTTGCTGAAGCATATTGCAAATCCTTGTGTTTAGGGACAGAGAAGGACACTCAGTGAGGGAAAGTGTCAGTGTACCATTCTGTGCTAAACCAATCTTGCTGAAGCATATTGCAAATCCTTGTGTTTAGGGACAGAGAAGGACACTCAGTGAGGGAAAGTGTCAGTGTACCATTCTGTGCTAAACCAATCTTGCTGAAGCATATTGCAAATCCTTGTGTTTAGGGACAGAGAGGGACACTCAGTGAGGGAAAGTGTCAGTGTACCATTCTGTGCTAAACCAATCTTGCTGAAGCATATTGCAAATCCTTGTGTTTAGGGACAGAGAAGGACACTCAATGAGGGAAAGTGTCAGTGTACCATTCTGTGCTAAACCAATCTTGCTGAAGCATATTGCAAATCCTTGTGTTTAGGGACAGAGAAGGACACTCAGTGAGGGAAAGTGTCAGTGTACCATTCTGTGCTAAACCAATCTTGCTGAAGCATATTGCAAATCCTTGTGTTTAGGGACAGAGAAGGATAGGCAGGGGACAGTGTCAGTGTCATTGTTGCTAAGCCTCCTGCACAGTATACACCTGAAGCTAGCCCTTATTGCTGTTTTTCCCATCTCCCTGCAGGCCATCCATTAGAATGTCTGGAAGGCAAACAAGGAGAGGCAGACAGTCAGGAGCCAATAAAAGAGGACAAGCAGGCTCTGTGTCTGGGGGCAACAGTGCTGGTCGTGGACGCGGTGCATTGTCATCAGCACATGGCCATGGGACACGCTTGTCCTTTTCGGCAGCTGGACATGTTGAGCCACATCATGCCGAAGACTTGGTAGAGTGGATGACCAAGCCCTCCTCATCCTCCTCATCCTCTCTCACCCAGGCTCAGGGTACTGGCAAAGCAGCTGCCAAAGCGTCCTCTTCCCTGGTATCAATGTCATCATCAGTCACTCCTTCCCTAGACCCACCATGTCCTCCTCCTGAGGAGTCCCCCGAACTGTTTGAGCACAGTGTTGGGTACATGCTCCAGGAGGATGCCCAGCGTTTCGAAGGATCTGATGATGATACCCAGCTAGAGGAAGGCAGTAGCGTGAGAGCAGAGAGAGGGGATGCTCAAGAAGGACACCAATCTGGCAGTCATGTTCCAGCAGCTGCAGCATACTGCCAGATTGGCTCCAGTGATGAGGAGGGAGGGGATGATGAGGTCACTGACTCCACGTGGGTGCCTAATAGGAGAGAGGAGGATGAGAAGGAGGATGAGGAGGAGGCACATCTCCAACGAGGCAGGATGCCCTTGGGTGGCCAGCGTAAGGGCAGCACACCGACGGAATCACACCGCAGAGCTCCGCCTGTGCAGGGCGCTGCCTCTGCCCGTCATTCAAAAAGTTCTTTGGTGTGGGCCTTTTTTGAGGCGAGTGCATCAGATCGCACAGCTGCTGTTTGCAACATATGTCTCAAGCGTATATCGCGTGGCCAAAACATTAGCCGCTTGGGCACCACATGCTTGACCAGACATATGTTGACCTGCCATGCAGCTCGTTGGCAAGCCTACCTTAAAGACCCACACCAAAGAACAAAGCGGACCTCTCCTTGCACCGCATCAGCTGGGATCTCCAACCCCACTATACCTTCAGTCCTCTCTGAAACCTGCACTGAGAGGAATGAAGGTGTAGAATTAGGTGTGTCACAGCCAAGTACTTGCGGCCACTCTGCTAGCAGTACACCGACGTCCGATTCTAGCAGGCAAATTTCCCTGCCCCAGCTGCTGGACCGTCGAAAGAAGTTCACTCCCAGCCATCCACATGCCCAGCGGTTGAATGCTAGCTTGGCTAAATTGCTAGCGCTTCCACTGCTGCCTTTTCAGTTGGTAGACTCGGCCCCCTTCCGTGAGTTTGTGCAATGTGCGGTTCCTCAGTGGCAGGTTCCCAAACGCCACTTTTTCTCACGGAAGGCGATTCCGGCTCTCTACCGGCATGTGGAAGGCAATGTCTTGGCCTCGCTGGACAGGGCGGTCAGCGGTAAGGTGCATATTACCGCTGACTCATGGTCCAGCAGGCATGGACAGGGACGTTACCTTTCTTTCACGGCCCATTGGGTCACTCTTTTGGCAGCTGGGAAGGATGCAGGACAAGGTGCAGTAGTGTTGGAGGTTGTTCCACCGCCACGCCTCCAAAATGCTACTACTGGTTGTGACACACCTCTCTCCTCCACCCCCTCCTCTTCTTCTTCCTCCATGGCCTCTTCCTGTGGTTTGTCCTTGGAACCAGCGGTGCTCCGTAGGCGTTCAAGGGGCTACGCAAGTACGCAGGCAAAAAGATGCCATGCCGTGCTTGCGCTGGTGTGTTTGGGGGACAGGAGCCACACTGGGGCAGAGGTCCTGTCTGCTCTGCAGGGGCAGGCCGAGAGGTGGTTGATGCCACGCCAGCTTAAGCCAGGAATGGTCGTTTGCGACAATGGCACCAACCTCCTCTCCGCCCTCCGACAGGGACAACTGACCCATGTGCCCTGTGTGGCTCACGTCCTTAACCTGGTGGTGCAGCGCTTCTTGGGCAGGTACCCGGGCTTACAGGATGTCCTGAGGCAGGCCAGGAAAGTCTGTGTGCATTTCCGCAGATCTTATTATGCCAGTGCTCGCCTGGCTGAGCTGCAAAAGGAGTTGAACCTGCCCAAGAAGGAAGGAACTCAACGTTGGCCATGCTGCAGCGGCTGCACACGCAGCAGAGGGCCATCAATGAGTACCTGTGCGACTACGGCACCAGGACAGGGTCAGGGGAGCTTGGTTTTTTTTCACCACGCCATTGGGGCATGATCAGGGATGCATGCACTGTCCTGGCACCATTTGAGGAGGCCACGAGGATGGTGAGCAGTGACAGTGCATGCATCAGTGACTCTGTACCTCTTGTCCACCTGTTGGAGCACACGCTGCGTGGAATAATGGACAGGGCACTTGAGGCAGAACAGAGGCAGGAAGAGGAGGACTTCCTTGCCTCTCAAGGCCCCCTTTACCCAGACAGTGTTCCTTCTGTCCCACCCATCGCACAGGAAGAAGAGGAGGAGGAGGAGGAGGATTGTGTCAGCATGGAGGTGGAGCCTGGCACTCAGCATCATCAGCAGCAGTCTTTTAGGGATGATTTACAGTCCCAAGAAACCAGTGGACTTGTACGTGGCTGGGAGGAGGTGGCTGCGGATCATGTCGTCCTTAGTGACCCAGAGGACTCCGGACTGAATGCCTCAGCTAACCTACGCTGCATGGCCTCCCTGATCCTGCAAAGTCTGCGGAAGGATCCTCGTATTCTTCGGATCAAGGAGAGGGACCATTACTGGCTGGCCACTCTCCTTGATCCACGGTACAAGGGTAAGGTTGCGGACCTTATGTTACCGTCGCAGAGGGAGCAGAGGATGAGACAACTCCGGGAGGCCTTGCAGAAAGGTCTGTGCAACGCGTTCCCAGAGACTGGGAGGTTACAAACTCCTGGTCCTGGACAACGAGTTGCTGAGGCTTCGGTCAGTCAAAGAAGGAGCGGTGGGGAAGGTGGCCGTCTGACCGATGCGTTCAGACAATTCTTTTGTCCGCAGCCCCAAAGTATGATCAGTTCCAGCAACCATCGCCAGCGTCTGATATACATGGTGCAGGAATACCTAGGGGCAAGGTCAGACTTGGACACCTTCCCCACCGAAAATCCTCTGGCTTACTGGGTCTTGAGGATGGATCACTGGCCAGAGCTTGCACAGTATGCAATTGAGCTACTGGCCTGTCCTGCATCCAGCGTTCTTTCAGAACGCACATTCAGTGCTGCTGGAGGATTTGTCACGGATCACAGGGTGCGCCTGTCCACCGACTCGGTTGATCGACTGACTTTCATCAAGATGAACCAGTCTTGGATCACCACCAGCTACCACACACCTGATGCTGATATAACAGACTAATTGATTTTAAAATGTCACATCCCTTTAAGACTGATGCTGATGCTGAGTGCCTGTGCTGTTATGTTGACTGGCTATCCTCCTCCTCCTCAATGATCCGATTGATGATGATAGCTTGGAAGAACATTTTTGTTTCTGGGTGCCGCCACCAGTGCCTAAGGCCCAATTTTTCAGCCCCTGTTTAACAGGGGCGTGTAATTACAATTTTTGATGCAATACTTTGCAACAGGGCTCATTGCTGTACTCCAAGTACAGTATCTGTGAGGGGTTGCAGTGTTGTGCCACCAGTGCCTAAGGCCCAATTTTTCAGCCTCTGTTTAACAGGGGCGTGTAATTACAATTTTTGATGCAATACTTTGCAACAGGGCTCATTGCTGTGCTCCACGTACAGTATCTGTGAGGGGTTGCAGTGTTGTGCCACCAGTGG
The DNA here is from genome assembly GCA_029206835.1 of Rana muscosa. Lineage (NCBI taxonomy): Eukaryota > Metazoa > Chordata > Amphibia > Anura > Ranidae > Rana > Rana muscosa. The sequence goes on along the minus strand of CM055116.1, from coordinate 895,837,218 downwards.
CTAAGGCCCAATTTTTCAGCCCCTGTTTAACAGGGGCGTGTAATTACAATTTTTGATGCAATACTTTGCAACAGGGCTCATTGCTGTGCTCCAAGTACAGTATCTGTGAGGGGTTGCAGTGTTGTGCCACCAGTGCCTAAGGCCCAATTTTTCTGCCCCTGTTCAACAGGGGCATGCAATTATAATTATTGATCTAATAATTCACAGCAGGGCCCATTGCTGCGCCCACCAAGAGTAACTGTGAGGCCTTACAGTGTTGTGGCACCAGCACCACCATCAAAGGCCCAATTTTTCCTACCACTGTTCAACAATTATATGTAATTACAATTCCTGATATAATAGTTGACAGCAGGGCGTTCCCGCACCCACCAAGAGTAGCTGAGTGCTTACAGTGTTGTGCCAACACCAACACCTAAGGGGCCAATTTCTGCAGAGTATATACGGCAGGTCCCTACTTTCAAACATCCAACTTTCAAACGACTCCTACTTGCAAACGGAAGAAGACAACAGGAAGTGAGGAAATCTACCCCATGGAAGGAAAATTCTCTCCTGTAAGAATTAATATGGGAGAAAGGTGTCTCCTCTCTAGTGATGCTTTATCACCAATCCTTGTTTCAATAAAAACACCACATTTCAAAAACAGTTGTCATTGGGACGGAAAGTGAGGTGAAATGTTCTGAACAGGGGCACAGACAGCAAAACAAATGTTACAGGGGTGATAACCCTTCCCTATGTTTTCCAAAAAGCTTAAAAATATATTTTTTGGCTGGAGCTACACTTAAACAATGTACCTGTTCAAAATTACAAACAGATTCTACATAAGAACAAACCTACAGTCCCTGTCTTGTATGCACCGCCTGTATACGGCTGTTCAGAGTATATAGGGCCTTTTTTATTTTGTGTGCGGGGTTCCCCTTAATATCCATACAAGACCCAAAGGGGCTGGTGATGGGCTGGGGTAGGGGGGGGGGGGGGCTGTGATGGGGTAGCTATGCCATTTTTCTTAAAGATTTTCATCCATATTACCGGGACCAGACATTACATTAAAGCCGCAAGCAGTTTTAAATAGCTTTTTTTTTCCTTTAGAAATGTCATTTTGTGCAGGGACAGTTCTAAACACGGGAAACACGTGGCACTTCACAGGCATACTTTAGACACCCCCCAGGTACGATATTTAAAGGAATATTTGATTTTTTTTTTTTCACTTTATGCATCATTAAAATGACTGCTCCCGAAAAACGGCCGTTTTTAAAACTTCTTTTTGCATTGATACATGTCCCCTGGTGCAGAACCCGGGTTCCCAAACCCTTTTTAGGACAATAACATGCATAATAGTCGTTATAATTAGCACTTTAGAATTCGAACGTTCGCATCCATTGTATTTAATAGGGTTCTAATGTTCGTGCGAACTTTCGGTCCGTTCGCGGGTTCTGGTGCGAACCGAACCCGGGGGTGTTCGGCTCATCACTATCCACCACCTTCTTTAACATTTGTTTTAGAGTTTTGTTGAATCTTTCAACCAACCCATCTGTTTGGGGGTGATACACAGATGTACGCAATTGTGTCACTTTGAACAACTTGCACAGCTCTTTCATAACCCGGGACATAAAGGGTGTACCTTGGTCCGTAAGCAGTTCCTTACAAATACCCACACGGCTAAAAACAAGCGATAGCTCTTTGGCTATGGTTTTGGCCGAGGTATTTCGGAGAGGAATCTTTTCTGGATAATGGGTGGCATAGTCCAATATAACAAAAATGTACTGATGCCCCCTAGCGGACTTCATTATCGGACCTACCAAATCCATTGCGATCCTCTCAAAGGGAACCTCAATGATGGGAAGAGGTACCAGCGGGTTACGGAAGTGTGGCATTGGTGCCGACCTCTGACACACAGGGCAGGAGGAACAATAATTTTCTGTTTCCTTCATGACCCCAGGCCAATAGAATCTCTGCAATACTCTCTCTCTGGTTTTCTCTGTCCCCAGATGACCTCCAAGAATGTGCCCATGGGCCAAATCTAACACCAACTTCCTGTAAGGTTTGGGCACCACAAGCTGCTCAATGGTTTCTTCTGCCCTTTTAGCCACCCGATACAGTAAGTCCTTTTCCACATTGAAGTATGGGTAAGTGTAGGTCTCATCTGGGTTCACTAACTCGCCATCTATTTCCACTACGTTTTCCCGTGCCTTTATTAGGGTGGGGTCTTTTAACTGTTCTGTGGCAAAATTTTCCTTGTGAACCTCGAGATCAGAAAACTCCACAGACGACATGTTTTCGTCTGAGGATGTTGGCTCCTCCCCAGTTTCTCGAGTCTCCCCGGCCAATACCGACAAGGGGAATTCTGGAGAGTCCTCACCACTCTCAGAGGAATTCTGGCTATCACATTCCTGATATATTGGAGGCACCAGTGGGGGGCTCAGGATAATCCCATAGTTCCCAGAACTTTGGAAAATCCCTTCCCACAATGGCATCATGAGGCAAGTGAGACACTAACCCCACCTGATGAGAGAGGGTACCTTTGGGGGTCTCAAAACACACTGTAGTCACCGGATACTCTCGGGTGTCCCCATGCACACAAATAACAGCTACCTTGTTATTCCCAGAGACCTCTGTAGTAACTAATTCAGCCTTTATCAGTGTCACCAGGCTACCTGAATCCAGCAACACAACAACATTTCTACCATTAATACACATTTTGCATAAATGTTTCTCAGTTCCCCGAATGGCAGTGCATGCGACTGTCGCAAACAGCGACTGACGTCTGTCCCTTAGAAAGTCACATTGCATGGGTTCATCCACAAACGGGCAATTTGCTGCAATATGTCCCTCTTGTCGGCAGCAAACAATCCTTTTTGCTGCCTCTTGAGCCCCTGACTTCCCAGGCTGTTCTCGCTAGACCATAGGTAGAACTCCCACCCTCTCACTCTCTCCACCCTCACCCCTTGGAATCATCTTACCCGCCACTGGGGATGGTCTGGTCTTAGGGTGGAAAGTCTGTGAGTCTCTGGAAGAGGCAGTCAGGTTCTCTGTAGCCAAGTACTTCTCTACACGATCCACAAGATTATCGGCCGTTTCTGGGTCTCCATGGCTTACCCATTTTTGGATGGCAGTAGGAAGAGCTCTCAAGAAACGATCCATCACAACACGTTCCACAATCTTTGGTGCGGACAAAGTCTCTGGCTGTAGCCACTTCCTGGTCAGGTGAATGAGATCATACATTTGAGACCTGGGGGGTTTTCCAAGCCGGAAAGTCCAGTTATGCACACGCTGAGCCCGGACAGCCAGGGTGACACCCAGCCGTGCCAATATTTCAGTTTTTAGCATCACATAGTCTTTTGCTTGGTCAGGCTCTAGGTCAGGGATATGCAATTAGCGGACCTCCAGCTGTTGCAAAACTACAAGTCCCATCATGCCTCTGCCTCTGGGTGTCATGCTTGCTGCTGTCAGAGTCTTGCTATGCCTCATGGGACTTGTAGTTTGGCAACAGCTGGAGGTCCGCTAATTCCATATCCCTGCTCTAGGTCATAGTAAGCTTTCTGCGATTCACCAGTTAACAGAGGAGCCACCAGTCCAGCCCACTGCTCCTTAGGCCACTTTTCTCTTTCAGCAGTCCTTTCAAATGTGGTCAAAAACACCTCTGGATCATCCTCTCCAGTCAGAGCTGCAAGGCTCTTTTGCAAACCTGCATTTGTCTGCTGCTGATTGGCATTTGCTAGAGCCAGCTGTTTCAGTATCTCCTCCATGCTGGCCTTTAAATAAAACTGCCACTGGTTCTCCACCAACTGTGAGGGGGTTCGCTCAACAGCGGGTGTGTGTGACCCCCTGGATGGGTTCACTACACAAAACAGGCACAGCAGACAGAGTTTTAGTTGAAAAAACAAAAAAGGTGTGGTTTATTTAAACTATTTACAGTGGAAAATATAACAGCAAAACAAAAAGTAACACAAAAAGAAATCCTGGTCAGCTTGACCGCTTACTACACACGTAGTTTCCCTGTCTAACAACTAGGTGCAGCCTTATGCTGCCCCAGCCCCTATCTCCCTGTTTTAGAAGTTTAAGCCACACAGGCTTTGTCTCACCGCACAGGACAGAGATCACACTCCACAGTCTATACACCACATAGAACTGGTTCCAGGATGGAGCATCTCCCTTAGCATGCTGGGAGTTCTTGTAGAGGCCTTAATGAGCCCACTTGCTTCAGCTGGGCCCATTAACTCTTCCCCTGCAAGACTCCCAGCACTCCCCCTAGTGGTATAAATTTGCATAAAGCCTGAATCTAGGACATACATATCTACCATCCTGGATGCAACCTGGTGATTTTACCTGCCTGCTGTCACAGTATCCACTGGGTGGATGCCATTTTAAATATCGTGGAAGAGTTTACTGAACTGCTCATGCAGGCTCATATGCTTATTCAAATTTAATATAAGGCATAACTTTAACCACTTAAGGACCGGAAGGATTTGCCCCCTTAATGACCGAAGCCATTTTTTGCAATACGGCACTGCGACGCTTTAACTGACAATTGCGTGGTTGTGTGACACTGTACCCAAACAAAATTTATGTCCTTTTTTTCCCACAAATAGAGATTTCTTTTGGTCGTATTTGATCGCCTCTGCGTTTTTTTTTTTTTTTTGCGCTATAAACAAAAAAAGACCGACAATTTAAAAAAAAAAAAAAACACAATATTTTTTACTTTTTGCTATTATAAATATCCCAAAAAATAAATAAAAAAAACAAATTTCTTCCTCCGTTTAGTTCAATATGTTTTTCTCTACGTATTTTGGGTAGAAAAAAATTGCAATTGATTGGTTTGCGCAAAAGTTATAGTGTCTACAAAATAGGGGATATATTTATGGCATTTTTAATATTATTCTTTTTTTTACTAGTAATGGCGGTGATCTGCGATTTTTAGCGGGACTGCGACATTGCGGCAGACAGATCGGACACTTTTGACACTTTTTTGGGACCATTGACATTCATACAGCGATCAGAGCTAAAAATAGCCACTCACTACTGTATAAATGTCATTGGCTGGGATAGGGTTAACACTAGAGGGCGATCAAGGGGTTAAATGTGTATCCAAGGGAGCATTTCTAACTGTGGGGGGATCGGATTGCCTGGAGGAGGAGACATATTGCTGTTCATAATCAGTATGAACAGCAGATCTGTCTCCTCTCTCCTGACAGAATTGAGATCTGTCTGTTTACATTGACAGATCTCCGTTCTGCCGCTCTCAGGAGCGATCACGGGTGCCTGTCGGACATCGCGGCCGATGCATTGGCTCCGTTGTCGCGCCACGGGCACGTGCCCCCTAGTGTTCTTAAAGCGGCCGACGTACAGCTACGGCGATTTGCCCAGTGGAGCCAACCTGCCGCAGTATAACTGTAGCGGCTGGTCTTTAAAGTGGAGTTCCACCCTGAAAACGTTTTTCACATTTTCACAGTCTTTTATTAATAATAAAAAACATTTGGAGTAAGTTTTATTTTTAAACTTACCAGAAGTGCCCTGTTGCTACGTGGTGGCTCCTAATCTGCCACTTCCGGCTCGGTGGCGCTCCGCATCACTTCCTCCCTCGCCTGTGCTCCTGGGAAATGTAAGTCATCATTTCCCAGGACTCAGTGGGCAGGACTGTGTGAAAAAATTGCGTTATTTCCGAACAGGAAACAACGCGATTTAAGGCGGATCTATCTATGTTGTCATAACAATGGGACGGGACCTTCCTCCATCGCTGCCCGTGTTATGGCAACTTGCTAAACAATCGGCGCTACGGTTGCCGAAGCATACGCAAGATCGAGAGGTGCATGCTGATTACCCAGCATGCACCTCTCAATCGGTTATCCAGGAAGGATTGAGCTTCATATGCCCACACTCATCATGGTAACGGCCAGAAGAGGATCAGCTAAATCGTAAGATTAAAAAAAAAATATGATTACTATCTACTAGCATATACACATATACTTTATGTGTGTTATTAATGCAGTGTGAGGGGATGCCTGGGAAATTTGGTGTCCGGAACTCCGCTTTAAGTGGTTTTAAACCTCAGACATGAAATATGATGTGTACTTGTCTCAATCCTGAGCACTAAGTGTAATTTCTGTATGCTGCCTCATTCCTTTGCTATCAGCATGAATTACTTCTGACAAGTTTTCCTGACACCAAGAGAAAAAGGATGACAGGGGAGGGATCTCCATCTGATTGACAGCCTCATTTCCTATGTCTCTTCCCTCCAATCAGCTGTCAGAGCTCTCCATTCCCTTTTTCCTGAAAGCTCAGATAAGCTTTATAAATTCTGCACTTTGGCAGTAGAGAAGAGAGCGGTGCAGATAAAGAGGTATAACTTGTGTAGCACCTTAGGTAGGTGCTAGAGGTAGATTTTTCTCTGGTGCAGCTAAAGCTAGGCCTGTTTGTTTTGATCTGTGAGCTGGGAGTGGCCTAGAGTAGGCTGGTGACTCACAGCTAGCTTCACCCTTTGGTTACCTCCCTTCTGCTTCTAAAGGCTTGTAGAAGGAAGGTGGGGAAGAAGGGTGGCGCTGTCTGGGCTGTTCTAAGGAGCCCTGACTAATCCTTAACCTGGATTGGCAGGGGACAGGCCTCCTTTATTACCCAGGGTAAGCACAGCTGGTTAGGAGTTGTTCGGGTTGAAGAACTGGAGAGGGAGTATTAGCCTGTCGGGGCCTTTGAGGAAGCCCCCCCAGTCTGAGGGGGGTGACCTTGGGCCATGGACTCGGAGCTGTACAGGAACCCCACACAACCCGAAGGGTGTTCTGAAAAGAAGCAGGAGAGGACAGTGGAGAATACTGCCACGCAAGTCTGCAGGAGGGATCCACCAGGTGTCAGAGAGTGGCAGGCACATTTGAGAGAGCTGGGAGAGGCATGCCGGAGCAGACTAGAAGTGTGCAGTCTTAGATGGGTGTGGAGCCAGCGGGAGAGACTGATGTTACTGGCATTGAAGTCAGGCCACTGCAGTCAGGAGGGCTGTCAGGGTCTGCAAAGGGCTCACTGGGATCAGTAGTTCACCAAAGAGGGCAGCTAGCACCATACATTTATTTTTTTACACCATAGGGGCCCGCAGTTCCTGCCTGTAATAAGGCACTTATGCTAATGCCTGGCTGAGACCAGTGTCAGGTCTAACCATGTGCTAGCTGCGCCTGAAGAACTGTGCTGGAGCGAGAAGGAAAGATAGTCTGCAGCAAGAGTTGTGCAGGAGGAGAGTATCTAAATTGTCCCAAGCCATGCAAGAATATTTTCTGGGCATCCCATGAATTCTTTAACCCCATCCAAGTTTTAATCCCTCAATAAAATACAAAAACAAAGCTGATGGACTTTATTTTCTTGGAGTGTCTGGAAGTGAATGTCGGTGGCTCTGGTGGTCCCTGAAATTAGGCTCTGGTGGTCCCTGACATCTGGCTCTGGTGGTCCCTGACATTTGGCTCTGGTGGTCCCTGACATTCGGCAATGGTGGACACTGACATGTTGCACTGGTTTGCATTTATAAGGCTGTAATCTATCATACCGTGGTCCCTGACATTTGGCTCTGGTGGTCCCCGACATTCAGCACTGCTGGTTCCCGACATTCGACACGGGTGGTCCCTGACATTCGGCACGGGTGGTCCCTGACATTTGGCACGGGTGGTCCCTGACATTCGACACTGGTGGTCCCTGACATTCGGCACTGGTGGTGGTTCCTGACATTTAGCTCTGGTGGTCCCTGATATTTGGCTCTGGTGGTCCCTGACATTCGGCTATGGTGGACACTGACACGTTGCACTGGTTTGTATTTATAAGGCTGTAACCTATCACATATGGCTTTCCCGGGACAAAAAGTGTAGCGCTAATCAAGTGACATAATACAAATAAACATGAATGAACCAAACGCTCAAATAATGAACGAAAGTGAAAACAAGGATGAACAATAATGATGCACTACCAATAAACAATTTAATGTCTATAGTGTGAAAAAGATGCACAGATTCTGTGAAAGTTCAAAGCTTCATGCTGGCATCAAGCAAAAACAAACGGTGAAAGTGAAAATTGTTGAAGTGAAAAGAACCAACACCTACAGGTAGAAGGCTTACCGGAGCGTTTGAACCCGAGAGAACGTACGTTCTATGGGTCAAACAGGCTTTGTGTGATGGGACCACTGATGGAACTGGACATTCGTGTGAACTCCAAATAGCTGGACCAGGGATAGCCGGATGTCGACAGGATAGGGATGTCCACAGAAAGGGGGGTGTCTTTACGGGGTGATCTCGTGAGGAATGATAGTCCGGGATGTTCCAACATGGTATGGATAAGTGTGTATCAAAGAGTGGGAGAAAAAAGGGGCCACATAGTGTAATTTCGTATTGAATATAAAAGCTTTAATGTAGTAGGAACACTTACATTTAAGAAGATGAGTGAGCGCTTTTCAAAATTGTATATGGCAACAGAGGAGTCCCACCGACGCGTTCCGTCTCCTAGGACATTGTCTGGGGTGTCCCTCCCACTGCTGCCCTCCAAATATTTAGAGATGTTATGACCCCAATCATGAGAGACAAGCCCCCGGTGCGTCTGCAGTGTATGAAAGTTCACTTCCTGCTTAGCTCAAAATGGTGGACCGGCATGCGTTCCACGCCTCGGTCTGAATGTCTATAGTAATTCCAAGCCTCGTTATGGCTGCGAACGGCACATGACATGCTGCTTGTGCTCCAAGACTCACTCCTGGGGAAGTGAGTGCACTCCACCACGTTGTAGCGGCGCGCACTGCGATACAGACCGCCCACTGAAGGACGTACAGAACACACCGCTCTGATGAGCAGTAAACAAAGGCCGAACAGGGAGACAAAAAAGGGGTTGAACATGAATGGGTGTACAAAGAAAAGTACATTGCCACAGTTGAAGCGGACAGCGCCAAATTTGTATGGCAAATCGGCCCTATCTGTAAAAGGAGGAATTACCCTTCAGATAGTAATGCGTAGATAACTATGAAAAGTGTCCAATGATAATAAAACAGGGTTTTTTATTAAAATGGCTCTCAAAAGAGATGTAGCAATGGATAAGTAAAATTTGTAAAATTAGTTACATAACACTGATGTGTTTTTTCTATCACTGACAGGGATATTCAACCGCACTTGTAGGTGGAAACACCTCACAAATGTGAGAATTGAAATTAAATCTAAAATTCATGTAAAAAACCCGTGAGATGGGCTCTCATGTAGGGGTCATTTACAATGGGAAAAAAATTGAAAAATGCACGCAACAAAAAAATAACGAAAAAAAATAAAAGAAAGCATTTATGTAGATAGGCATTCATGTGACCTGAAAACACCCAATTGGCTCTAAGATTTATTGATAAAAGACGATGTCCCACTCCACGTTCATGCCCAACGGTGTGTGGGACTGCAACTCGTATATCCAAAAGGTCTCAAGTCTAGAGACCCCCCTGGTCATAGCACCACCCCTCCATGGGGAGATGAACCGATCAATGACTAGAAACTGGGTGCCATTAGGGTTACGGTTATGGTGTAATTTGTAATGTCTGGGCACTGTGTGTTTTGTGTCCCCACTTTTAATTAGAGCAATATGTTCTCCTACTCTGACAGAGAAGATGCGAATGGTTCGGCCCACATACTGTTTGCCGCATGGGCACGTGATTAAATACACTACATACTTGGTTCCACATGTACAGAAATGTTTAATGGGGTATTTTTTGTGGGTAATGGAAGATGCAAATTCCAGAGTCTTGCATTTCCCTGATGTGTTATGTTGACACACAGTGCACCTTTTACTTGGGTAAAAACCCACTAAATTATGGAAAAAAGATGAACGGACAGGAGGGTTGATGATGTTGGGTGCTATCCTGCTCTGTAAAGTGGGGGCACCCTTAAAATTGACCTTGGACGATCTGGTAGAACTGAGTTGAGGACACGGTCATTTCTAAGAATGCCCCAGTGTTTGGCCATGATAGTTTTGATTTATTTATGCTGAGTTGAAAAAGAGGTTAGGATGGCCCACTTAAAACTATCACTTCCAAAGTGTTATGAAGTTCATGGTCAATCTCAACAGGGTTATAACACTTATCCAAAGACCTCTGTTTGAGGGCATTGGCCTGTACTTTAAAAATTGGCTGTGTGGAACCGAACTAAGCCACGAACGATGGTGGCAACTGTCTGTAGGGATGAAACTATTAAGGTCCGTTGGTTTAAAAAAAGTTTGGAATTCAAACTGTCTGTTGTTAATCTTAATTTTCAAATCTAAGAAGTGAATCTTATCTGTACTAGCCACATAGGACAGGAAGATATCCCTCCTGTTATTAGTGTTAAGATGGTCAAAAAATGCCTCAAGTGATTCGAGACTGCCATTCCATAGGAGGAGGATGTCGTCTATATACCTGGCCCACAACACCAAGGAAGGAGTGTCATGGGCATAGATGACATCCTCCTCCCACTTGGCCATAAAAAGATTGGCGAGGCTTGGGGAAAATTTATATATAACATATTATAATATGGACAGTATGGTAATAGCTTGTTCCGTTCCGAGAATTTTTACAGTGCACATTACACAGTGTGCACCGCTGAGCCAATCACGGCAGGCAATGCATTTTACTAATTTGTTGATGGATGCAAAGCCTGCTCGGATTGGCAGAGGCTATGACATCATCAGCCTGCGCCGCTCCAATCCAAGCAGGCTTAACAGGCTCTGCATTCAGCAACAGAGTGCATCGCCCGCCGGGATTGGCTGAGCAGCGCACACAGAACACGCGGCGGCCCCTTCACCCTTTACAGAGCACCCGGTGGCCTCTTCACATCGGATCTGGCAGGTTCTTCACCGAGTACCGAGTACAGAGCACCTGGCGTGCTGCACATCGATCCGGCAGCCTCATCACCAGGTACCGAGCACCCGGCGGGCTTTACAACCAAATTGCGGCCTCTGCACCCGGCGTATAAGAAGACCACCGATTTTTGGCAGTATAATTTGGGTGTTAAAAGTCGTCTTATACGCCGGAAAATACGGTAGCTTAATGTGAATAGCTTTTGGTGTGATTAACCAAATGAGCTGAAATTTTCTGAATATGTTGGCATGGATAGAGTCTTCTATTGTATGAGAGGAACTGGTTAAGATTTAAGGTCTTTTTTGTACGTTAAGCCACATTAAGCTCCACCAAAAAACAAGCTTAGTGTCCCTAGTAGGGATGAGCTTCGTGTTCGAGTCGAACATACGTTCGACTCGAACATCGGCTGTTCGATCGTTCGACGAAGATCGAACGATTTGGGCCGTTCGCGCCAAACTCGAGTGACGCGAACGGCCCACAATGCACTACGCCATCGCAGTGTCATCCAGGCGCTGTGATTGGCCAAGCATGCACTGTGACCCCGCATGCTTGGCCAATCACAGCGCCGGCAGCGAGGAGAGCAATGATTGGCCACAGGCAGGATGCCTGTGGCCAATTATTGCTGAGGGTGTTTAGTACACGCCCCACACTATAAAAGGCCGCCAGCACGGCGGCCTAGTGTAGTGTGTTCCGGAGCAGGGAAAGAGAAACATAGGCAGGGACAGTGACATTTATTTTTTTCTTGCTTAACCTGGATTCCTTTAGTTTAGGGAAAGAGAAGGATAGGTAGGGAGAGTGTCAGTGTCTTTTACTGTGCGAATCCTTGTTTCTAGGGACAGGGAAGGACAGTGAGGGAATTCTCCTTGTGCTATAAAAAAACATTTTTTTCTAGGGACAGAAAACTATAGGAAGGAAGAGTGTCAGTTTCTTTCACTGTGATAAACCTTGTTTCTAGGGACAAAGAAGGAAAGTGAGTGAAATTCTCCTTGTGCTATAGTGTGCTTTAAAAAAACATTTTTTCTAGGGACAGAAAACTATAGGTAGGGAGAGTGTCAGTGTCTTTTACTGTGCGAATCCTTGTTTCTAGGGACAGGGAAGGACAGTGAGGGAATTCTCCTTGTGCTATAGTGTGCTTTAAAAAAACATTTTTTTCTAGGGACAGAAAACTATAGGAAGGAAGAGTGTCAGTTTCTTTCACTGTGATAAACCTTGTTTCTAGGGACAAAGAAGGAAAGTGAGTGAAATTCTCCTTGTGCTATAGTGTGCTTTAAAAAAACATTTTTTCTAGGGACAGAAAACTATAGGTAGGGAGAGTGTCAGTGTGTTTTACTGTGCGAATCCTTGTTTCTAGGGACAGGGAAGGACAGTGAGGGAATTCTCCTTGTGCTATAGTGTGCTTTAAAAAAACATTTTTTTCTAGGGACAGAAAACTATAGGAAGGAAGAGTGTCAGTTTCTTTCACTGTGATAAACCTTGTTTCTAGGGACAAAGAAGGAAAGTGAGTGAAATTCTCCTTGTGCTATAGTGTGCTTTAAAAAAACATTTTTTCTAGGGACAGAAAACTATAGGTAGGGAGAGTGTCAGTGTCTTTTACTGTGCGAATCCTTGTTTCTAGGGACAGGGAAGGACAGTGAGGGAATTCTCCTTGTGCTATAGTGTGCTTTAAAAAAACATTTTTTCTAGGGACAGAAAACTATAGGTAGGGAGAGTGTCAGTGTGTTTTACTGTGCGAATCCTTGTTTCTAGGGACAGGGAAGGACAGTGAGGGAATTCTCCTTGTGCTATAGTGTGCTTTAAAAAAACATTTTTTTCTAGGGACAGAAAACTATAGGAAGGAAGAGTGTCAGTTTCTTTCACTGTGATAAACCTTGTTTCTAGGGACAAAGAAGGAAAGTGAGTGAAATTCTCCTTGTGCTATAGTGTGCTTTAAAAAAACATTTTTTTCTAGGGACAGAAAACTATAGGAAGGAAGAGTGTCAGTTTCTTTCACTGTGATAAACCTTGTTTCTAGGGACAAAGAAGGAAAGTGAGTGAAATTCTCCTTGTGCTATAGTGTGCTTTAAAAAAACATTTTTTCTAGGGACAGAAAACTATAGGTAGGGAGAGTGTCAGTGTCTTTTACTGTGCGAATCCTTGTTTCTAGGGACAGGGAAGGACAGTGAGGGAATTCTCCTTGTGCTATAGTGTGCTTTAAAAAAACATTTTTTTCTAGGGACAGAAAACTATAGGAAGGAAGAGTGTCAGTTTCTTTCACTGTGATAAACCTTGTTTCTAGGGACAAAGAAGGAAAGTGAGTGAAATTCTCCTTGTGCTATAGTGTGCTTTAAAAAAAAATTTTTTCTAGGGACAGAAAACTATAGGTAGGGAGAGTGTCAGTGTCTTTTACTGTGCGAATCCTTGTTTCTAGGGACAGGGAAGGACAGTGAGGGAATTCTCCTTGTGCTATAGTGTGCTTTAAAAAAACATTTTTTCTAGGGACAGAAAACTATAGGTAGGGAGAGTGTCAGTGTGTTTTACTGTGTGAATCCTTGTTTCTAGGGACAGGGAAGGACAGTGAGGGAATTCTCCTTGTGCTATAGTGTGCTTTAAAAAAACTTTTTTCTAGGGACAGAAAACTATAGGAAGGAAGAGTGTCAGTTTCTTTCACTGTGATAAACCTTGTTTCTAGGGACAAAGAAGGAAAGTGAGTGAAATTCTCCTTGTGCTATAGTGTGCTTTAAAAAAACATTTTTTCTAGGGACAGAAAACTATAGGTAGGGAGAGTGTCAGTGTCTTTTACTGTGTGAATCCTTGTTTCTAGGGACAGGGAAGGACAGTGAGGGAATTCTCCTTGTGCTATAGTGTGCTTTAAAAAAACATTTTTTTCTAGGGACAGAAAACTATAGGAAGGAAGAGTGTCAGTTTCTTTCACTGTGATAAACCTTGTTTCTAGGGACAAAGAAGGAAAGTGAGTGAAATTCTCCTTGTGCTATAGTGTGCTTTAAAAAAACATTTTTTCTAGGGACAGAAAACTATAGGTAGGGAGAGTGTCAGTGTCTTTTACTGTGCGAATCCTTGTTTCTAAGGACAGGGAAGGACAGTGAGGGAATTCTCCTTGTGCTATAGTGTGCTAAAGCATTCCTCATCAACCATCTTTGAAATCCTTGTTTTTTTGCACAGTCAGGGAAATTGTCGTTGTGCTATTCTGTGCAAAAGCAATCATCCTCAACCATATTTAGAAATCCTTAAGTAAAGGGACAGAGAAGGACACCTGAAGGTAGCCCTTATTGCTTTTTTCCCATCTCCCTGCAGGCCATCTATTAGAATGTCTGGAAGGCAAACAAGGAGAGGCAGACAGTCAGGAGGCAATAAAAGAGGGCAAGCAGGCTCTGTGTCTGGGGGCAACAGTGCTGGTCGTGGACGCGGTGCATTGTCATCAGCACATGGCCATGGGACACGCTTGTCCTTCTTTTCGGCAGCTGGACATGTTGAGCCACATCATGCCGAAGACTTGGTAGAGTGGATGACCAAGCCCTCCTCCTCCTCCTCATCCTCTCTCACCCAGGCTCAGGGTACTGGAAAAGCAGCTGCCAAAGCGTCCTCTTCCCTGGTATCAATGTCAGACTCATCATCAGTCACTCCTTCCCTAGACCCACCATGTCCTCCTCCTGAGGAGTCCCCCGAACTGTTTGAGCACAGTGTTGGGTACATGCTCCACGAGGATGCCCAGCGTTTCGAAGGGTCTGATGATGAAACCCAGCTAGAGGAAGGCAGTAGCGTGAGAGCAGACAGAGGGGATGCTCAAGAAGGACACCAATCTGGCAGTCATGTTCCAGCAGCTGCAGCATACTGCCAGATTGGCTCCAGTGATGAGGAGGGAGGGGATGATGAGGTCACTGACTCCACGTGGGTGCCTAATAGGAGAGAGGAGGAGGAGGAGGATGAGGAGGAGGCACATTTCCAACGAGGCAGGATGCCCTTTGGTGGCCAGCGTAAGGGCAGTACACCGACGGAATCACACCGCAGAGCTCCGCCTGTGCAGGGCGCTGCCTCTGCCCGTCATTCAAAAAGTTCTTTGGTGTGGGCCTTTTTTGAGGCTAGTGCATCAGATCGCACAGCTGCTGTTTGCAACATATGTCTCAAGCGTATATCGCGTGGCCAAAACATCAGCCGCTTGGGTACCACATGCCTGACCAGACATATGTTGACCTGCCATGCAGCTCGTTGGCAAGCCTACCTCAAAGACCCACACCAAAGAACAAAGCGGACCTCTCCTTGCACCGCATCAGCTGGGATCTCCAACCCCACTATAACTTCAGTCCTCTCTGAAACATGCACTGAGAGGAATGAAGGTGTAGAATTAGGTGTGTCACAGCCAAGTACTTGCGGCCACTCTGCTAGCAGTACACCGACGTCCGATTCTAGCAGGCAAATTTCCCTGCCCCAGCTGCTGGACCGTCGAAAGAAGTTCACTCCCAGCCATCCACATGCCGAGCGGTTGAATGCTAGCTTGGCTAAATTGCTAGCGCTTCAACTGCTGCCTTTTCAGTTGGTAGACTCGGCCCCCTTCCGTGAGTTTGTGCAATGTGCGGTTCCTCAGTGGCAGGTTCCCAAACGCCACTTTTTCTCACGGAAGGCTATTCCGGCTCTCTACCGGCATGTGGAAGGCAATGTCTTGGCCTCGCTGGACAGGGCGGTCAGCGGTAAGGTGCATATTACCGCTGACTCATGGTCCAGCAGGCATGGACAGGGACGTTACCTTTCTTTCACGGCCCATTGGGTCACTCTTTTGGCAGCTGGGAAGGATGCAGGACAAGGTGCAGTAGTGTTGGAGGTTGTTCCACCGCCACGCCTCCAAAATGCTACTACTGGTTGTGACACACCTCTCTCCTCCACCCCCTCCTCTTCTTCTTCCTCCATGGCCTCTTCCTGTGGTTTGTCCTCGGAACCAGCGGTGCTCCGTAGGCGTTCAAGGGGCTACGCAAGTACGCAGGCAAAAAGATGCCATGCCGTGCTTGCGCTGGTGTGTTTGGGGGACAGAAGCCACACTGGGGCAGAGGTCCTGTCTGCTCTGCAGGGCCAGGCCGAGAGGTGGTTGACGCCACGCCAGCTTAAGCCAGGAATGGTGGTTTGCGACAATGGCACCAACCTCCTCTCCGCCCTCCGACAGGGACAACTGACCCATGTGCCCTGTGTGGCTCACGTCCTTAACCTGGTGGTGCAGCGGTTCTTGGGCAGGTACCCGGGCTTACAGGATGTCCTGAGGCAGGCCAGGAAAGTCTGTGTGCATTTCCGCAGATCTTATAATGCCAGTGCTCGCCTGGCTGAGCTGCAAAAGGAGTTGAACCTGCCCAAGAACCGCCTTATATGTGACATGCCCACCAGGTGGAACTCAACGTTGGCCATGCTGCAGCGGCTGCACACGCAGCAGAGGGCCATCAATGAGTACCTGTGCGACTACGGCACCAGGACAGGCTCAGGGGAGCTTGGTTTTTTTTCTCCACGCCAGTGGGGCATGATCAGGGATGCATGCACTGTCCTGGCACCATTTGAGGAGGCCACGAGGATGGTGAGCAGTGACAGTGCATGCATCAGTGACACTGTACCTCTTGTCCACCTGTTGGAGCACACGCTGCGTGGAATAATGGACAGGGCACTTGAGGCAGAACAGAGGCAGGAAGAGGAGGACTTCCTTGCCTCTCAAGGCCCCCTTTACCCAGACAGTGTTCCTTCTGTCCCACCCATCGCACAGGAAGAGGACGAGGAGGAGGAGGAGGAGGAGGAGGATTGTGTCAGCATGGAGGTGGAGGCTGGCACTCAGCATCATCAGCAGCAGTCTTTTAGGGATGATTTACAGTCCCAAGAAACCAGTGGACTTGTACGTGGCTGGGAGGAGGTGGCTGCGGATCATGTCGTCCTTAGTGACCCAGAGGACTCCGGAGCGAATGCCTCAGCAAACCTACGCTGCATGGCCTCCCTGATCCTGCAAAGTCTGCGGAAGGATCCTCGTATTCTTCGGATCAAGGAGAGGGACCATTACTGGCTGGCCACTCTCCTTGATCCACGGTACAAGGGTAAGGTTGCGGACCTTATGTTACCGTCGCAGAGGGAGCAGAGGATGAGACAACTCCGGGAGGCCTTGCAGAAAGGTCTGTGCAACGCGTTCCCAGAGACTGGGAGGTTACAAACTCCTGGTCCTGGACAACGAGTTGCTGAGGCTTCGGCCAGTCAAAGAAGGAGCGGTGGGGAAGGTGGCCGTCTGACCGATGCGTTCAGACAATTCTTTAGTCCGCAGCCCCAAAGTATGATCGGTTCCAGCAACCATCGCCAGCGTCTGATAAACATGGTGGAGGAATATCTAGGGGCAAGGTCAGACTTGGACACCTTCCCCACCGAAAATCCTCTGGCTTACTGGGTCTTGAGGATGGATCACTGGCCAGAGCTTGCACAGTATGCAATTGAGCTACTGGCCTGTCCTGCATCCAGCGTTCTTTCGGAACGCACATTCAGTGCTGCTGGAGGATTTGTCACGGATCACAGGGTGCGCCTGTCCACCGACTCGGTTGATCGACTGACTTTCATCAAGATGAACCAGTCTTGGATCACCACCAGCTACCACACACCTGATGCTGATATAACAGACTAATTGATTTTAACATGTCACATCCCTTCAAGACTGATGCTGATGCTGAGTGCCTGTGCTGTTATGTTGACTGGCTATCCTCCTCCTCTGAGTCCTCAATGATACGATTGATGATGATAGCTTGGAAGATCATTTTTGTTTATGGGTGCCGCCACCAGTGGCTAAGGCCCAATTTTTCAGCCCCTGTTTTACAGGGGAGTGTAATTACAATTTTTTTAGCAATAATTTGCCATAGGGCTCATTGCTGTGCTCCAAGTACAGTATCTGTGAGGGGTTGGAGTGTTGTGGCACCAGTGCCTAAGGCCCAATTTTTCAGCCCCTGTTTAACAGGGGCGTGTCATTACAATTTTTGAAGCAATACTTTGCAACAGGGCTCATTGCTGTGCTCCAAGTACAGTATCTGTGAGGGGTTGTAGTGTTGTGCCACCAGTGCCTAAGGCCCAATTTTTCAGCCCCTGTTCAACAGGGGCATGCAATTACAATTCTTGATCTAATAATTCACAGCAGGGCCCATTGCTGCACCCACCAAGAGTAACTCTGAGGGCTTACAGTGTTGTGGCAACGCCACCACCACCACCACCACCACCACGAAAGGCCCAATTTTTCAGCCCCTGTTCAAAAGGGGCATGTAATTACAATTCTTGATCTAATAATTCACAGCAGGGCCCATTGCTGCACCCACCAAGAGTAACTGTCAGGACTTACAGTGTTGTGGCACCAGCACCACCATCAAAGGCCCAATTTTTACTACCACTGTTCAACAATTATATGTAATTAAAATTCCTGATATAATAGTTGACAGCAGGGCGTTCCAGCACCAACCAAGAGTAACTGTGAGTGCTTACAGTGTTGTGCCAACACCAACAACTAAGGGGCCTATTTCTGCAGAGTATATACGGCAGGTCCCTATTTTCAAACATCCAACTTACAAACGACTCCTACTTTCAAACGCAAGAAGACAACAGGAAGTGAGAGGAAATCTACCACTAGGAAGGAAAATTCTCTCCTGTAAGAATAAATATGGGAGAAAGGTGTCTCCTCTGTACTGATGCTTTATCAGCAATCCTTGTTTCAAGAAAAACACCACATTTCAAAAACAGTTGTCATTGGGACGGAAAGTGAGGTGAAATGTTCTGAACAGGGGCACAGACAGCAAAACAAATGTTACAGGGGTGATAACCCTTACCTATGTTTTCCAAAAAGTTTAAAAATAGATTTTTGGGCTGGAGCTACACTTCAACAATGTACCTGTTCAAAATTACAAACAGATTCTACATAAGATTGTTCTTATGTAGAATCTGTTTGTAATTTTGAACAGGTACATTGTTGAAGTGTAGCTCCAGCCCAAAAATCTATTTTTCTACAGTCCCTGTCTTGTATGCACCGCCTGTATACGGC
The DNA here is from genome assembly GCA_029206835.1 of Rana muscosa. Lineage (NCBI taxonomy): Eukaryota > Metazoa > Chordata > Amphibia > Anura > Ranidae > Rana > Rana muscosa. The sequence continues at coordinate 895,818,385 of CM055116.1, read as the reverse complement.
TGTTCAGAGTATATAGGGCCTTTTTTATTTTATGTGCGGGGTTCCCCTTAATATCCATACAAGACCCAAAGGGGCTGGTAATGGGCTGGGGTAGGGGGGGGTCATGGGGTAGCTATGCCATTTTTCTTGAAGATTTTCATCCATATTACCGGGACCAGACATTACATTAAAGCCGCAAGCAGTTTTAAATGGCTTTTTTTCCTTTAGAAATGTAATTTTGTGCAGGGACAGTTCTAAACACGGGAAACACGTGGCACTTCACAGGCATACTTTAGACACCCCCCAGGTACGATATTTAAAGGAATATTTGACTTTTTTTTTTCACTTTATGCATCATTAAAATGACTGCTCCCGAAAAACGACCGTTTTTAAAACTTCTTTTTGCATTGATACATGTCCCCTGGTGCACAACCCGGGTTCCCAAACCCTTTTTAGGACAATAACATGCATAATAGTTGTTATAATTAGCACTTTAGAATTCGAACGTTCGCATCCATTGTATTTAATAGGGTTCTAATGTTCGTACGAACTTTCGGTCCGTTCGCGGGTTCTGGTGCGAACCGAACCCGGGGGTGTTCGGCTCATCACTAGTCCCTAGTTTGCCTTGTGGGACAACGAATCACTTGAAACTTATTGGATAGGTTTGGAAAGTTGAGAACTTAGAATGTGCAAAGTTTCAAGACAATTGATTGAGGTTAAGGTACATTATGGTACGTTAAGCTCTGTTTTAGCATTGTAAAATATAGCTTAATGTGAATAAATTTAGGTGTGATTAACCAAATTAACTGAAATTTTCTGAATATGTTGACATGGATAGTATCTTCTATTGTGTGAAGTTTTGGAGAAATTAGTTAACATTTAAGGTCTTTTTTGTACGTTAAGCCACATTAAGCTCCCAAAAAAACAAGCTTAATGTCCCTAGTTTGCCTTGTAGAACACCAAATCGCATGAAACTTATCAGATAGGTTTGGGAAGTTGAGACCTTAGGCTGTGCAAAGTTTCAGGGCAATTGATTGTGGTTTAGGCACTTTATTACTCGTTAAGCTACAATAATCTATTTTCACATTAAAGGTATTAGCATATCCCACTAATATGCCACACTTATGGGCACTGATATGTGGCACTGATGAGCACTGATAGGCAGCACTGTTAGGTGGCAATGATGGGCACTAATAGGTGGCACTGGTGGGCACTGATAGGCGGCACTGATGGGTGGCACTGATGGGCGACACTGATGGGCATTGATTGACAGCAGTGATGGGCATTGATGGGCAGCACTGATAGGTGGCACTAATAGCCAGCACTGACTGGCATCACGAATGGGCACTGATTGGTGGCACTTGTGGGCACTGATTGCTGCCACTGGTGGGCACTGTTTGCTGCCACTGGTGGGCAATGGTGGGCACTGATTGGTGACACTATTTTTTTATCCAGTAATCAGGGCACTAATGATAAGTGCCCTGATTACATTACTAGATGTCCCCCTGCGTGGAGATGCCACTGATCGGCTCTCCTCACCACACAGTCTGTCAGTGTGAGGCGAGAACATGGAGGATATAGTTGTCCTACTGCTGATCAGTGGGACATTGTAGCCAATGTCATTGAGACCCTCCTCCCCATAGAGGAAGTGACACTAGAGGTGCGTCATTACGACTCATCTGTGTCAGCTCATATGTGAGAGTGCTGAAGATGCTTCTACAAGAGAATGAGGGACCCAACACACGTGGCATTAAAACATTAAGGCAGGTCATGAGGGACAGCCTCACCAAACGCTTTGAGAAGCATGAAGAGCATAAAAATGTTGTGCTGGCATGTCTTTTGGATCCTTGATACAAGTGTAGCGGCCTCACCCTCTCTCTTCTTCTTTAGCGGTTACTCTGGCTCCGGTCTAGGGGTACCTTGAAGGGAAGAGCGAGGTGCGCCACGGCCCATGTCCTCTAGATTACAGCATGTAGAGGTGAAGGCCAGCACCAGATTACCTTCGGGCTGTGTATACGCTCAGAGCCAAGTCTGTTCTACTGATAACCTCTTCTTAATGCACATTTAGCCCTTGGCATACTCTTTAATGCATCTTCCTTTGCTTTCCAGTCTCGGACCATCTTTTCCGTTACTCCATATTGTCTTGCAGCAGCGCAGTTATTATGTTCCTTCACAAAGTTTACAACTTTGAACTTGAAACTGGCTTCATGTTTCCTTCTCCTTGCTGAAGCCATGCTGGGGCCTTGTCTATCAGACATTTCTGAAATCTGTCAGGTATTGTAATCTGTCAGGTATTACGGTATCACTTTTATAAAATCAAAAAGGAACTGGTGAACTACAAGTCCAAGAGATCCCACAATTGGTAGGTAGCAACAATAAACCTCTCCTCCAAAGCACCATAAATCATACTGGTATTTTAAATGAAGGGGAGATCTGGAGCTGTATGTGCAGTACAGGATGTATATGGTGCTTTGTAATACCGCATACAGTACTTTGTTAGTAGGTACAGTACCCTATATATGATGCTTTGATGCTTTGTTCCAGGTACCGTCAACCTTTGATGTAGGCCTTTAAATCCTTTATATTTAAATATTATATTATATATACGGTCTCATTTATATAGAATATATTTTATATGCCTTTTATAACCTTTATAACCTTTATATTATAATATGGACAGTATGGTAATAGCTTGTTCCGTTCCGAGAATTTTTACAGTGCACATTACACAGTGTGCACCGCTGAGCCAATCACGGCAGGCAATGCATTTTACTAATTTGTTGATGGATGCAAAGCCTGCTCGGATTGGCAGAGGCTGTGACATCATCAGCCTGCGCCGCTCCAATCCAAGCAGGCTTAACAGGCTCTGCATTCAGCAACAGAGTGCATCGCCCGCCGGGATTGGCTGAGCAGCGCACACAGAACACGCGGCGGCCCCTTCACCCTTTACAGAGCACCCGGCGGCCTCTTCACATCGGATCTGGCAGGTTCTTCACCGAGTACCGAGTACAGAGCACCTGGCGTGCTGCACATCGATCCGGCAGCCTCATCACCAGGTACCGAGCACCCGGCGGGCTTTACAACCAAATTGCGGCCTCTGCACCCGGCGTATAAGAAGACCACCGATTTTTGGCAGTATAATTTGGGTGTTAAAAGTCGTCTTATACGCCGGAAAATACGGTAGCTTAATGTGAATAGCTTTTGGTGTGATTAACCAAATGAGCTGAAATTTTCTGAATATGTTGGCATGGATAGAGTCTTCTATTGTATGAGAGGAACTGGTTAAGATTTAAGGTCTTTTTTGTACGTTAAGCCACATTAAGCTCCCCAAAAAACAAGCTTAGTGTCCCTAGTTTGCCTTGTGGGACAACGAATCACTTGAAACTTATTGGATAGGTTTGGAAAGTTGAGAACTTAGAATGTGCAAAGTTTCAAGACAATTGATTGAGGTTAAGGTACATTATGGTACGTTAAGCTCTGTTTTAGCATTGTAAAATATAGCTTAATGTGAATAAATTTAGGTGTGATTAACCAAATTAACTGAAATTTTCTGAATATGTTGACATGGATAGTATCTTCTATTGTGTGAAGTTTTGGAGAAATTAGTTAACATTTAAGGTCTTTTTTGTACGTTAAGCCACATTAAGCTCCCAAAAAAACAAGCTTAATGTCCCTAGTTTGCCTTGTGGAACACCAAATCGCATGAAACTTATCAGATAGGTTTGGGAAGTTGAGACCTTAGGCTGTGCAAAGTTTCAGGGCAATTGATTGTGGTTTAGGCACTTTATTACTCGTTAAGCTACAATAATCTATTTTCACATTAAAGGTATTAGCATATCCCACTAATATGCCACACTTATGGGCACTGATATGTGGCACTGATGAGCACTGATAGGCGGCACTGTTAGGTGGCAATGATGGGCACTAATAGGTGGCACTGGTGGGCACTGATAGGCGGCACTGATGGGTGGCACTGATGGGCGACACTGATGGGCATTGATTGACAGCAGTGATGGGCATTGATGGGCAGCACTGATAGGTGGCACTAATAGCCAGCACTGACTGGCATCGCGAATGGGCACTGATTGGTGGCACTTGTGGGCACTGATTGCTGCCACTGGTGGGCACTGTTTGCTGCCACTGGTGGGCAATGGTGGGCACTGATTGGTGACACTTTTTTTATCCAGTAATCAGGGCACTAATGATAAGTGCCCTGATTACATTACTAGATGTCCCCCTGCGTGGAGATGCCACTGATCGGCTCTCCTCACCACACAGTCTGTCATTGTGAGGCGAGAAGAGCCGATTACCGGCATCTCCGTGTTTACATGTGACCGGCTGTGATTGGACACAGCCGATCACATGGTTAAAGAGCCGCGGACGTGGCTCTTTACAGAGATCGGGGTCGCACCGTGTCCTAGCAACACGGCGCGGCCGCGATCACCGTGCGCCCATTCTGGGATGGCGTCATATGACGCCATCCCAGAACGAGAGCCAGCCAGCAAGCCACCCACAGCAGGTTGCGGGTGCCAGCCAGCAAGCCCACCCACAGCAGGGTGCCAGCCAGCGAGCCACCCACAGCAGGAAACCAGCCAGAAAGCCACCCACAGCAGGTCCCAGCCAGCAAGCCCACCCACAGCAGGGTGCCAGCCAGCAAGCCCACCCAGAGCAGGGTGCCAGCCAGCAAGCCCACCCAGAGCAGGGTGCCAGCCAGCAAGCCCACAGCAGGGTGCCAGCCAGAAAGCCACCCACGGCAGGAAACCAGCCAGAAAGCCACCCACAGAAGGGTGACAGCCAGCAAGCCCACCCACAGCAGGGTGACAGCCAGCAAGCCCACCCACAGCAGGGTGCCAGCCAGCAAGCCCACCCACAGCAGGGTGCCAGCCAGCAAGCCCACCCAGAGCAGGGTGCCAGCCAGCAAGCCCACAGCAGGGTGCCAGCCAGCAAGCCACACACAGCAGGAAACCAGCCAGAAAGCCACCCACAGCAGGTCCCAGCCAGCAAGCCCAGCCACAGCAGGGTGACAGCCAGCAAGCCCACCCACAGCAGGGTGACAGCCAGCCAGCCACATCAGGTTGCCAGTCAGCAAGGCCACCCACAGCAGGGTGCCAACCAGCAAGCCCACCCATGGCAGGGTTCCAGCCAGCAAGCCCACAGCAGGGTGCCAGCCAGCAAGCCCACAGCAGGGTGCCAGCCAGCAAGCCCACCCACAGCAGGGTGCCAGCCAGCAAGCCACCTACAGCAGGGTGACAGCCAGCAAGCCACCCACAGCAGGGTGCCTGCCATTTTTAACCTTACTCTTTAAGTTTAAATTTCAATGCAGATGGATGCAGAGAGAAAAAGTAAAAGTGTAGTCTGGGACTATTTCTCTTCTCAAACATCTCCTGGAAAAGCAGCAGTGTGCAACATATGCACAAGCAATGTGAGCATGGGATCAACAACTGCAAAAAACAAAAATACGTCAAATGTTTGGGCCCATCTTAAGCCTCGAACACACGACCGGTTTTCTCGGCAAGAAACGACAAGAAAACTGTTGGGAGAGCTTTCTTGCCAAGAAAACTGTGCGTGTGTACCAGGCTTTCAGGTTTCTCGTCAAGAAAACTGCCCATAATCTCGACGAGAAAAAAAGAAGACCTGCTTTCTTTTTTCTCGTCGGGAGTCTCATTTTTGTCGTCGTGACTCTCGTCAGACTGTATTTGGACAAGAAAACCATTCATGTGTATGCTTTTCCAAATCTTCAAAAACTGCGCATTGTCAGAATTAAGTATGAGATGGGAGCTCACCTTCTTGTAAAACTAGCGTTCGTAATGGAGATAGCACATTTGTCACGCTGTAACGAACTGAAAGCACGAAGACTGAAAAGCGCAAATCGCCTCTCACTAAACTTTTCTAACACGCAGTAACATGAGATTAGCAAAAGCAGCCCAAGGGGTGGCGCCATGAGAATGGAACTTCCCCTTTATACTGCCGTCGTACGTGGTGTACGTCACCGCACTTTACAACAACGAGATTTTGCATTGACAGTGTGTATGCAAGGAAAGCTTGACAAGAATCTCGTCAAGCTTGACAAGAAACCCGTCGAGAAAAACAAATTTTTTTTTGCAACGAGATTCTCGGCCGTGTGTACGAGTCTTTATGCCGTGTACACACGACCGTTTTTTTGTCATTGAAAAAAAACAGTTTTTCTCGACGTGATTCTTCTCAAGCCTGCCTTGCCTACACATCGTGAAAAAAAATGCTCGAGCAAAGCGCGGTGACGTACAACACGTACGACGGCACTATAAAGGGGAAGTTGCATTCGGATGGCGCCACCCATGTTAGTAAAGTTTGTTGAGCGACGATTCGCGCTTTTCAGCCTCGTGCTTTTCAGTCCGTTACAGCGTGACGAACGTGCTATCTCCATTACGAACGCTAGTTTTACCAGAACGAGCGCTCCCATCTCATACTTGATTCTGAGCATGCAAATATTTTTTCACGTCGTTAAAGCCCACACACGACCGTTTTTCATGACGAGAAAAACGACGATGTAAAAAACGACGTGAAAAATTAGAGCATGTTCCAATTTTTTCATGGCCGTTTTTCACGTCGTGAAAAATGCTCTGAAGCCCACACAAGATCATTTTTAATGACCATTTAAAAAAAATATATATTTTCGTCATTAAAAACGGTCGTGTGTACACGGCATAAGAGTTTATCATGTTGAATTATATAATGAAGCACAGAGAAAACAAACTGAATCACAAAGTGAAATACCACAATCCCACCAAACAATAATAAAAGATATGTTTCAGAAAAAAGCTAAGTGGCTAAATTCGGATGGAAGATCCCAACAGCTGGACAAAGCATTCACAGAGATGATGGTCTCAGATAACCAGCCATTTACAATGGTGTCTGACTGGATTTCAATGGTTGATGTCCATAGCTGAGCCAAGGTACTCACTGAATAGTGAAAAGTATTCCGAACCGAAATGCTGGGAAAGATTCACCAAAAGATAGCTGAGAAAGTAAAGGCTATGCTGCAACCAGAGCATGCTGGCAACTCACTCTCATTCACGACTGACTGCTGGTCAGGACCAGCAGAGTCACTAATGAGTCTTACCTGCCACTTCATTGACAGGGGATGGACAAAAAGGCAATTGGTGTTGATTCGAATACAAAGATGATGCAAGGATCCCACACTGGGGAGTACATTAGAGAAATGTTTCTAAGCATGCTTGAAGACTGGAGAATAAACAAAGACTGAGTGATGCTTGTGCTTTGTGACAGCAGCACAAATATGGTGAAAGAAATTAGGCTTGCTGAAGAGTCAGACCTCAGCTGCATGGCACACACCTTGCAACTTGTGGTAAATGATGGTCTGTCAAGCCAAAGAGCTTTGATAGGTATAATTGGCATGCTGAAGAAGTGCGCAGGCCATTTCCACCATTCAGTCCTTGCCAAGCAGAGACTTGGGTGCATTTAGGCAGACGTTGGCCTACCCAAAAACAGCCTAATTCAGACTGTTCCAACACGTTGGAATTCAACACTTCAAATGCTGCAAAGAATGCTGGAACAGAAGAGAGCTCTGAGCATCTATTCAGGCAAACATGGAGGATATAGTTGTCCTACTGCTGATCAGTGGGACATTGTAGCCAATGTCATTGAGACCCTCCTCCCCATAGAGGAAGTGACACTAGAGGTGCGTCATTACGACTCATCTGTGTCAGCTCATATGTGAGAGTGCTGAAGATGCTTCTACAAGAGAATGAGGGACCCAACACACGTGGCATTAAAACATTAAGGCAGGTCATGAGGGACAGCCTCACCAAACGCTTTGAGAAGCATGAAGAGCATAAAAATGTTGTGCTGGCATGTCTTTTGGATCCTTGATACAAGTGTAGCGGCCTCACCCTCTCTCCTTCTTTAGCGGTTACTCTGGCTCCGGTCTAGGGGTACCTTGAAGGGAAGAGCGAGGTGCGCCACGGCCCATGTCCTCTAGATTACAGCATGTAGAGGTGAAGGCCAGCACCAAATTACCTTCGGGCTGTGTATACGCTCAGAGCCAAGTCTGTTCTACTGATAACCTCCTTTGCTCCCAGTAATTGGAGTACCACACACTGAAAAGGTCCAACACTTATTTATTCCATAATGGCAAACAAATAGTCCTTTGCGAGCAGACAGTTTGAGACCCATAGAACAGTTCAGTGTTGGTGGGGAGTAGGTCAAGGCACAATCCTCAAAGAAACTAAACCGTTGAGGTTTCACCAACGGTTGCTAAGCACAGTGGCTGTAAAACATACTTTTTGGCTTCAGAGTCTCTTCCAGCGACTCTAATGAACAGGAACTGGTGTTACCTTCGCTACGCTGCAGCCCCTGTCAGGGGGAAGACATCCCTCCAAGAGAGTTACCAGAGGCCCGCCGTCACCGGATTATTGCTGTACCGGGCTATTCAGAAAGGTTACACTCCCCGGCCTCCTCACCTCAGATACGGGTCCCAACACCTTAGGGCCCCTCGGACTCCTCCACCCTCGCGGAACCCAGTCGAAGTTACTGGGCCCCAGGCCTTGGCCATAGTACCTCACCCCAGGCTTAAGGTGCCTGGGATTGACTCCGGCCAGGTCAAGGGCACCTGGGCCCGGAACTCCGGAACGCCAGCACCCAGGCTGAAGGTGCCTGGGTGCGGCCGCGTCCTCCAACTCTGAACCCTCGGACCACCACTCCGGACAACCACGTGGTAAGGGCGTCCGCCCCTTTTATTCCCTCTCCCTCTACGTCACAGCAGGTTCCCCGCCCCGCTGTACCAGCACCAGGAAAGGACAAAAAGGGAGCAGTCTTGCGGTGCGGGTTCAACTCCGGCCCAGGGCGACAACGCCACCTGCAGGCCGCAGGGAACCTTGCACCACCAGAGTCCTCCAAGAACCACAAAAGAGGTTCTCAGACTCCCTAACAATTAGTGCATCCGGGTTAAATAACCCAGATGCTCCCCCCCAAATTTAAATGCCCGCTACAAAAGCATTATGCTTTCTCTTCTGATGATGTATTAGCCAAGGCAAAACAATGGCTGACAGAAGATCAACTAGAGCTGCTGGAGGTTCCTGCTGAAAGGTCAAGTGAAGAGAAGGTTACAAATGTGGATGAGCAGGATGCTGCAAAAACAGACAAACTTCAAAAAAGACGAGCAGAAGAGAATCTTCATCGTGGTAGAATTGATGCCATGTTCAGCGTGTTATTGGGGCCTCATGTGGAGGATTCTTCTGAATGTGCATCAATAATCAGCCTGGATGATTTGAAGGAACCAGCAGGGCCGTCTTAATAGCATCATGGGTCCCTGGCAAAGTAATGCTCTGGGGCCCCTACAATGGAGACAGTGCAGGTAAACAGACATCAAGTAGGTAGGAGGCAGATAAGCGGAGCTTTCCCTTTTGGGTTGAGCTCCGCATTAACTACATAAACAATCATTCTGCACAGTAAAGAAACAGTGGGAAAATACTACATACATAAAGTAACCAAGCTGTCCTGTGCATATAATATATCTGCTAGATTGATGCCTCCCCAGCACTATGGCCCCTCTACGCCCTAGATATCCCCCCAGCACTCTGACCCCTCTACACCATAGGTATCCCCCCAGCACTCTGACCCCTCTACACCCCAGATATCCCCCCAGCACTCTGACCCCTCTACACCCCAGATATCCCCCCAGCACTCTGACCCCTCTACACCCCAGATATCCTCCACCACTCTTACTCCTCTACACCGTAGGTATCCCCCCAGCACTCTGACCCCTCTACACCCCAGATATCCCCCCAGCACTTTAACCCCTTTACACCGCAGATATCCCCCCAGCACTTTAACCCCTCTACACCCTAGATATCCCCCAGCACTCTGACCCCTCTACACCCTAGATATCCCCCCACCACTCTGACCCCTCTACACACCAGATATTCCCCCAGCACTCTGACCCCTCTACACCCCAGATATCCCCCCAGAACTCTAACCCCCTTACACCCCAGATATCCCCCCAGCAATTTAACCCCTTTACACCCCAGATATCCCCCCAGCACTTTTACCCCTCTACACCCCAGATATCCCCCCAGAACTCTAACCCCTCTACACCCTAGATATCCCCCAGCACTCTGACCCCTCTACACCCTAGATATCCCCCCAGCACTCTGACCCCTCTACACCCTAGATATCCCCCAGCACTCTGACCCCTCTACACCCTAGATATCCCCCCACCACTCTGACCCCTCTACACACCAGATATTCCCCCAGCACTCTGACCCCTCTACACCCCAGATATCCCCCCAGAACTCTAACCCCCTTACACCCCAGATATCCCCCCAGCAATTTAACCCCTTTACACCCCAGATATCCCCCCAGCACTTTTACCCCTCTACACCCCAGATATCCCCCCAGAACTCTAACCCCTCTACACCCTAGATATCCCCCAGCACTCTGACCCCTCTACACCCTAGATATCCCCCCAGCACTCTGACCCCTCTACACCCTAGATATCCCCCCAGCACTCTGACCCCTCTACACCCTAGATATCCCCCCAGCACTCTGACCCCTCTACATCCTAGATATTCCCCCAGCACTGTAACCATATACCATAAGACAGGGCTCAAAATTTCAAGTCCTAAACTACTAGCCAGGCATCAAAGGTTACTCGCCACCAGTGCCCCACTCAATCCCTACCCTGCCCAACCCTGCCCCGCCTCTAATTACGCCCCTAGACACGCCCTCATAATTTATCTCATGAAATGACACTTAAATGTTTTATGCAAAAATAAGTTACGAAAATAAATATTAACAACAACTTTATCAGTGCAGCCTCACCTGTGCCCCTCAATGCAGCCTCACCTGTGCTCATCAATGCAGCCTCACCTGTGCCCACCATTGCAGCCACACTCTGCCCACCATTGCAGCCACACTCTGCCCACCATTGCAGCCACACTGTGCGAGTTGCAGCCTCACCTGTGCCCGTTGCAGCCTCACTGTGCCCGTTGCAGCCTCACTGTGCCCGTTGCAGCCTCGCTGTGCCCGTTGCAGCCTCGCTGTGCCCGTTGCAGCCTCGCTGTGCCCGTTGCAGCCATACTGTGCCCGTTGCAGCCATACTGTGCCCGTTGCAGCCATACTGTGCCCGTTGCAGCCATACTGTGCCCGTTGCAGCCATACTGTGCCCGTTGCAGCCACACTGTGCCCGTTGCAGCCACACTGTGCCCGTTGCAGCCACACTGTGCCCGTTGCAGCCACACTGTGCCCGTTGCAGCCACACTGTGCCCGTTGCAGCCACACTGTGCCCGTTGCAGCCACACTGTGCCCGTTGCAGCCACACTGTGCCCGTTGCAGCCACACTGTGCCCGTTGCAGCCACACTGTGCCTCCTCCTGACCTGCGCCTGTGATAAATTGAACACCGGTCCAATGCTGGGATGTGTTCTATCTATCACAGGCACAGGTCAGGAGGAGGCGGGGCTGTGTCGAGCAGAGCGGAGACAATTATAATGTAAGTGCCGGTAACAGCGTGCTATGCCGCGGCTCTCGTCTTCCTCCATGCTCTCTTCCCCCCGGGGCTATCGATGGGAGAATGGCTCCCGATCAACCCGCCAGCGGTGCTCTCCCCCCCCCTCTCCCAGGCAGGCAGCTCAGCTCGCAAGCCCTCATTTTCCACTCGCAAAATGCGAGTAGGTGAGTGGAAAATTTGAGGGCTGCCATAAGAAACCCCTTGTAAGGAGGCGCATGCGCGGCGCGATGCAAGACAGCAGCTCTCTCTAATAGCTCCGCTGGTCACTGAGGAAAACAGCCCGTCCGCGGGGCTTATTCTCTTTAAAACAGCCCGAATTACACCAACACCCCCGCAGGACACCTCCGTGCATGCCTTCAAGCAAAAAGGCTCGCGGTCGCCGGACACAGCCATCTCTAGCCAGCAATTTACTCCGCTCTAAGGAAAAGAACAAGATGTCTCAAGATGGCGCCCGTCCTTCTCCACAAGCTTCTCCTGCAGCCTTGTGTGCCTCTCAGGGAAACGTTTCAACTCAACAAGTAAGTGAGTACCCTGCACAGCTCACTAAAGCTGATCTGGATGCTAGCCTAACAATCATGTATGACAAGCTGGCCATGAAATTTCATACAGAGCTGCAGTCATCCACTAGCACACTAAAGCAGGAAATAGCTTCCCTGGGAGGGCGCACAGACATCTTAGAAACAAAACATGACAAGTTGTCCTTAGCCCACAATGACCTGAGAAATGATTTTGAACTTTTAGCTGAGAATTATTCCTATCTCCAAACGCAAGTTGAAGATTTGGACAACAGGAATCCAAGGAACAACTTAAGAATCCGTGGGATTCCAGAGTCTGTGACAGAACTGAGAAAAACAAACAAGGCGCCTCTAAGTGCAGAAGTATAAAACTTTTAATATCCCCTAAAAGGGTTAAAAACACTTACAAGATAGTGGATGAAACAGGCATGTAGTAGGTAAGTGCGTCCAGGAGATGTTCCAGTGGCAGGGCAGTCCCAGTCTCTGATGTTAAAGCTTCCAGGAAAGTCCACGATAACAGCTGATTGTGCTGTGAATGTTCAGAGGACACAGTAACGCTGGAGCCTGGGGATGATGTCAGAGGAAGCGAGACAGAAACCAGCATGGAACACGAACAGGAAGTGGACAGGAAGTGTGTCATGGAGGCGGGACGCGTTTCGGAACAGCTCATTGGTTCCTGGCTGAAGAAGGAACCAATGAGCTGTTCCGAAATGCCTAAAGTGTGTGAAGATTTGCTACCCTCTCCAACACAGACCTTATCTGTCAGGATTCAAATGCTTGGAGCGCCCTGGATATACACATTTTTCTGTGACAGAACTGAGGCCTGCTGTCTCCAAACTGTTTCAGTCTCTCCTCCCTGATAACCCACTAAAATCCTTCATATGTGACAGAATTTACAGGGCTCTGAGACCCAGACCACCTACAGACAAACCTCCACGGGACATTATTTTATGTATGAAAGACTTCATTACTAAGGAGAATATTTTAAGGGCATCAAACGCACACAATATTGAGTTGGATGGAACAAAAATTAATATATCCAGACATCTCACAGGCCACACTTGAAAGAAGACGCAAGATGAGAGAAATAACATCAATCCTACAGTCTGCTCACATAAGATACAGGTGGGGATTCCCATTTAGACTAACTGTACCCCATAATGGCACTACATATACAGTTGTGAATGTCGCAGAAGGTAAAGAGCTACTGATCAAACTTGGATTGTTAGAACCGGAAGCAAACTCAAGACCTCCTTCTACACCGCATTCATCACCCATCTGGGCCACTCCCTCTTCAAGACGCGATCAAAGAAGAATGAGACCATCTCTGCGATATGCTACCCCATGAATGTTACTTCAAGCAAGTTCCATTTAACTATTATTTTTTGAAATTTTTTGTTCTATTCTGACCCAACTGGTCACACCTCATTATGATACTGGAAGTTTAATGAAAAGAAAGTCCATGGTGAGGAAGTCAGAAGACGCTACTGAGAGTAACAATACACCCTTTTTATTTATTTTTTTTTATTTTTTTTTTTATATTTAAACTTTTTTTTTAACTAATAACTCTTGCATTAAACTAATATATATATATAAATCTTCCTTGTTACACAAACGTGACATGATAAATGTTAAAGATATGAAACTGCATGCATGCTACTCTTATCTAACAATATGACAAAAAAAATGGAGAGTTGTTCAGCCTCTCCGCCTCCGCTTGATTGACCCCCTCTCACTTTTGGAGCTCACATATGGATCAAACAGCTCTGATTTTAGTGCTCTTGATCCTACACACCTTGGCCCCCTACGGCAAGGCTCCCGGGGTGAGACATGGACATTTCAGTCCAAAGGATTTTGTTTTAAAGTCAAACTGTTTTTTTCACCTTGACCCCTTTCTACTTAGTTTTCTATTTTTACTACGCTATAATAGGTTAAGTAACATGTTCAGTTATGTTAAAAAATCTAAAAAATATATTTTACGGTTATGTCTATTGTTTTTAAGTGAACTCATGTCTCATACAGGTAGTGGAATCTGCTACTCCTACAAACGTAAGTTTGGGAATTGGTTTTGTGAAACTTTCAAGTCTATGAATAATTTAATGGAATTACTTGTTTCTACTAGTTCTGTATTCATATGTAATACGGCTGGCTGTACAATGGGGTGTTTGGTATGTTGCAACTCTTACTCCACAACGTATAAACATTTATCTTGATTTGAGGGTAAATTACTTTTGTTACTACCCCTCAAGTCAGAGCATTTCTTTATATATATATATATAATAAATGGGACTTAAAGTAATTTCCCACAATGCTCAAGGCATTAATTCACCCCAAAAAAGGAAAAAAAGCCTTCCGCCATTACAAAAGACTGGGGGCTGATATAATCCTAGTACAAGAAACACACTTCTCTACAGCCAAACACCCCCAGTTTTTTGACAAATCTTAGTCAATTTTATTGTACAACCTATAATTCTAAATCCAGAGGAACAGCTATTTTTATCAAAAACTCAGTAGTGTTCGAAACCCATAGCGTCTTTAAAGACCCAGAGAGCCGCTATTTGATATTAAAAGGTACTATAAAAGGTTGCATGGTTACAATTGCTTCTATATATGCACCTAACGAAGCTCAAGCATCCTTTTTCACCAACATTTTTGACACACTAGATAAATACCTCTCTCCCCATCTGATAATAGGCGGAGATTTCAACTACCATCATCCAAGGCATTTCCTAAAACACTGAACCGCATGTTAAACAACCACCAACTAGTAGACACTTGGAGAGCACACACTGTGGGCGTCAAAGCATACACGTTCTACTCACATCCACATGATAGTTTTGCAAGATTAGATTATATATTCTGCACCCCAATCCTATTAGCTAATTCCTCAAAAGCAGACATCCATTCTTGTCCATGGTCAGACCACCATATTGTTTCCTTTACGACCTCACATATAGGCCTTGCCCCTACATCACATAACTGACGTATAAATGATGCATTATTGACGGACCACTTGACTACACAACAGCTATCATCCCATCTAGAAGAATACTTTGCACTTAACTCATCCCCTGATATACTACCCACATCATCTAATCAAAATAGCATCAAACAGAAATAAAACAAAACTAGCAGACATTAAAACTCTTACTAAAGATCTAGACCAACTATATCACAAACATCATCAATCCCCTTCCGGGGACATATTAAAACAAATTCAAGAAAAACGTGTAGCCCTTGACACATTACTAACGTCAGACACAGAGAAGGCCCTGAGATGGTCCAAGGCAAGATTTTTACTATACAGTAATACTTCCTCCACTACGTTTGCAAGAAAATTAAACCAATCCATTAAACCCCCTCACACATACAAACTAAGAAACAACACAGGCAACTTAATCTCCCACCCAAAAGGAGTTATGGAATTTTTTTTGAGCTTTTATTAAAAAAACTTCTTTCCACCCCTCAAAATTCACCAAAACAACCCTCACTACAGTGGCTTAATGAGATTTTACTTCCCACTCTATCCAACCAACAAATTGAGTTGTTAAATGCCCCCTGTTCAGATGTAGAAATTAACCACTTAAGGACCGCTCACTGTACATATACGTCGGCAAAATGGCACGGACAGGCACAATCACGTGACTGCCTTCGTATGAGTGGGGGGGCCGATCGGACCCCCCTCCGGTACAGTGAGCGGTGGTTTTCCATTTGGAAGCGATCCGTGATGAGGGGGCGGCCATTGGTTTCCGGCCACCGCCTCACGATCGCTCCCGGCGAATGACAATCTTCCTCTGCCTGTGTAATGTATACACAGGCAGGAGGAAGTGATGTCATCTCTCCTGCGGCGCTCACATATACCGAGCGCCGTGGAGAGAAGACATCAAGGTTAGTGCACAAACAGTACACTGACACCAGGACACATAGGCACATGATCGCCCCTCCAGTCACCCCCCAGATCACCCCCCAGCCCCCAGTCACAGTGTCACTGATTGCAGTGATCATTTATTTACTGATCACTGCAAACAGTGACATTTGTCACTGTAAAAGTGTCAGGGCGGTTAGTTTTAGGTCCAGGGTAGCCCCCTAATAAAGGTTTAACCCCTTGATCACCCCCCAGGTAACCCTTTCACCCCCTAGCACCACTGTCACTAAGCGATAATTTTTCTGATCTCTGTATTAGTGTCGGTGGTGCCGCTAGGTAGTCAATTATTTTTTTAGGTTCGCCGCCAGGTTTTTATAGCGTCAGGTACCCCCATATATTACCTAATAAAGGTTTAACCCCTTGATCGCCCCCAGGTAACCCTTTCACCCCCTTTTGCCAGTGTCACTAAGCGATCGTTTTTCTGATCGCTGTATTCGTTATGCTGGTGCCGCTAGGTAGTCAGTTATTTTTTTAGGTTCGCCGCCAGGTTTTTATAGCGTCAGGTACCCCCATATATTATCTAATAAAGGTTTTAACCCCCTGATTGCCCCTAGAGTTAACCCTTTCACCAGTGATCACTGTATAAGTGTCACTGGTGACACTGGTTAGCCAGTTAGTTATTTTGTTATTTAGGTTCCCCGTCAGGTTTTTATATAGCGTCAGGTACCCCCATATATAACCCAATAAAGGTTTAACCCCCTGATCGCCCGGCGGGTGATATCAATTAGGGTTTAGCATCAGAGAGGGTTTGCGTCACACCCCAGGCAGCGTCAGGTTAGTGCCAGTAGCTCTAACACCCACGCATGAAGCATACACCTCCCTTAGTGGTATAGTATCTGAACAGATCAATATCTGATCTGATCAGATCTATACTAGCGTCCCCAGCAGTTTAGGGTTCCCAAAAATGCAGTGTTAGCGGGATCAGCCCAGGTACCTGCTAGCACCTGCGTTTTGCCCCTCCGTCCAGCCCAGGTGCAGTATCGATCGATCACTGTCACTTACAAAACACAACACACATAACTGCAGCGTTCGCAGAGACAGGCCTGATCCCTGCCACTTCAGTGCTGTAGGAGGTAATTTCACCACCACACTTAAAAAAAAGAGCATATATGCCGAAGCATGGGGTCAGCAGGGGCGGAGGAGCGATTTTGCTCCTAATGCCGCGTACATACGGTCGAAATTTCGACGGAGGCTTGCCCGTGGAAAAGTTAGACCGTGTGTACGCGGTATAACTTTTGCGGGAGGATGCCCCCATGCTTCGGCATATATAAATACTGCATGTATGCCCATCATTAGAAGTGAGTGAATGAAGGGAGGTATTCTAATGGTGGGTATACCCACCGATCAATCTCTTTTTTTCGTTCAGCCAACAGGCTGCATGAAAAAAAAGATTACAATACATGTCCAACAAGGACCAGCAACGTACTGGTATGTTGCTGGACTTTGAATGGTTATACCAGAATGATGCCTGCGGGTTTAGGTATCATCTTGGTATCATTCTTTTCAGCCAGCGGCCGGCTTTCATGTAAAAGCAATCCTAGCAGCTAATTAGCCTCTGGACTGCTTTTACAAGCAGTGGGAGGGAATGCCCCCCCGGATATAAAAAGCGCCATTGGGAAATTGGGAAAGCATTTTATCACACCGATCTTGGTGTGGTCAGATGCTTTGAGGGCAGAGGAAAGATCCCAGTTTTTTTTAAAAAAAGAGTACCTGTCACTACCTATTGCTATCATAGGGGATATTTATATTCCCTGAGATAACAATAAAAATTATATAAAATAACTATGGAAGGAACAGTTTAAAAATAAAATAGCAAAATTTATAATTAAAAAAAAAAAGCACCCCTCACCGGCCCTGCTCTTGCGCAAAGGCGAACGCAAGCGTTGGTCTGGCGTCATATGTAAACAGCAATTGCATCATGCATGTGAGGTATCACCGCGAAGTTCAGATCGAGGTCAGTAGTTTTAGCAGTAGACCTCCTCTGTAAATCTAATGTCGTAACCTGTAAAGGCTTTTAAAGGCTTTTAAAATGTATGTAGTTTGTCGCCACTGCGCGTTTGTGCGAAATTTTAAAGCATGTCGTGTTTGGTATCCATGTACTCGGCCTAAGATCATCTTTTTTATTTCATCAAACATTTGGGCAATATAGTGTTTTTTAGTGCATTAAAATTTTAAAAAAAGTGTATTTTTTCCCCAAAAAATGCGTTTGAAAAATCGCTGCGCAAATACTGTGTGGAAAAAAAAATGCAACACCCACCATTTTAATCTGTAGGGCATTTGCTTTAAAAAAATATATAATATTTGGGGGTTCAACGTAATTTTCTTAAAAAAAAAAATTGTTTTTCATGTAAACAAAAAGTGTCAGAAAGGGCTTTGTCTTCAAGTGGTTAGAAGAGTGGATGATGTGTGACATAAGCTTCCTAATGTTGTGTATAAAATGCCAGGACAGTTCAAAAGCCCCCCAAATGACCCCATTTTGGAAAGTAGACACCCCAAGCTATTTGCTGAGAGGTATGGTGAGTATTTTGCAGATCTAGCTTTTTGTCACAAAGTTTTGAAAATTGAAAAAAGAAAAAAAATATATATATTTTCTTTCTTCATTTTCAAAAACAAATGAGAGCTGTAAAATACTCACCATGCCTCTCAGCAAATAGCTTGGGGTGTCTACTTTCCAAAATGGAGTCATTTGGGGGGGGGGGGGTTGTGCATTTTTGGATTGTATGGACTTCGAAACTGTGATAGGTAGTGAGGAGTGAAATCAAAAATTTGCGCCCTTAGAAATCCTGAAGGCGGTGATTGGTTTTTGGGGTCCCGTACGTGGCTAGGCTCCTAAAAAGTCCCACACATGTGGTATCCCCATACTCAGGAGAAGCAGCTAAATGTATTTTGGGGTGCAATTAAACATATAACCATGGCATGTGTGAGCAATATATCATTTAGTGACAACTTTTTGTAATTTTTTTTTTGTCATTATTCAATCACTTGGGACAAAAAAAAAAAATATTCAATGGGCTCAACATGCCTCTCAGCAATTTCCTTGGGGTGTCTACTTTCTAAAATGGGGTCATTTGGGGGGGGTTTTGTACTGCCCTGCCATTTTAGCACCTCAAGAAATGAGATAGGCAGTCATAAATTAAAAGCTGTGTAAATTCCAGAAAATGTACCCTAGTTTGTAGACGCTACAACTTTTGCGCAAACCAATAAATACTGCGCAAACCTACTAATGGCATGGCTGTGATTGGCCAGTGCAGCATGTGACCCAGCTCAGTGCAGCATGTGACCCAGCTGCTATATAAGCTAGAGGCACACAGCACAGCACGTCACTCTGCTTTAGACAGGATAGGGAGAGGTTCCTGGCTGCTGTTGCTTATTAGGGACAGATTGAAATACATGAGTTAGTCCTGATTCTGCAATCTGAGAGAAAAGATAGAGAGACAGTTTAGGGCAAGGTTCCTGATGGTGCTTTCAGGGAGAGAGATTTATATAGGAGTCCAGATTCAGGGATCTAATAACTCAGCGATCTGCATAGGTTTACCTGTTTGTGTTGCAGTGCACAATCTTTTTACACTGCCATGAGCCCAGTGTCAGAGAAAATCTAACTTTTATCTGCAAGCTCAGTGCACCAGCACTGCATATGTTACGTTGAGAGATACACCGTTTCCATACTGTGGGTGTATTGTGCTCTTGCAAAAAGACCCATTTAGGGCAAAAAAAATAAAAAATTGAAGTGTTTTCTGCATATATGCAAGTGTGAGATTTACAAATTTATATATATTTTTTTGTATTGTGCTATTCCCAAAAAATAATTTCAGGGCAAAAACTTTTTTTTTTAATAGCATTTTCTGTATTGCTGTAGGTGTGAGATACACCGTTTCCTTACTGTGGGTGTATTGTGCTCTTGCAAAAAGACCCATTTAGGGCAAAAAAAAAATGCAGTGTTTTCTGCATATATGCAAGTGTGAGATTTACAAATTTATATATTTTTCTTGTATTGTGCTATTCCAAAATTTTTTTTTAGGGCAAAAACTTTTTTTAATAGCATTTTCTGTATTGCTGTAGGTGTGAGATACACCATTTCCATACTGTGGGTGTATTGTGCTGTTGCAAAAAGACCCATTTAGGGCAAAAAAAATATTTTGCAGTGTTTTCTGCATATCTGGAGCTGTGTGAACTAAACAATTTCTATATATTTTTCTTCTACTGTGCTATCCTAAAAAAAAAAAAAAAATAAATTGAATAGCATTTTATGCAGGTCTGTAGCTGTGATATACAGCATTTACGTACTGTCGGTGTGTTGTGCTCTTCCAAAAACACTCATTTAGGGCAAGATCCTAAATTTGGAAAATATGAGGAGAACGTCAAAGGGACGTGGTGGCCCCGGTCGTGGTGCTTCTGGTGGAGCTCCTGTTGCAGGGAGAGGACGTGGTCGATCTGTGCCAGCTGCACGCACAAGTGAAACACCTTCCTCAGGTGCGAGTAGGCGACCGAGCCTGCAGCGGTATTTTGTCGTGCCTAATGAGGCTGTACGAATATTGAGGCCAGGACAAGTACAGGCGATAGTAGATTGGGTTGCTGACAGTGCCTCGGGTTCCTTCACATTGTCTCCCACCCACTCTTCTGATGAAAGATCAGAGTTGGCACCTGAAGCCCATGTCCATCAGTCTTTCACCTCACCCCCTTGCAAATCAGCCAAGCAGTCTGAGCCCCAAATCATGCAGCAGTCTCTTCTGCTTTTCGATTACTCTGTTAGCAGGGTTTCCCAGGGCCATCCACCTAGCCCTGCCCCAGAAGTGGAAGAGATTGAGTGCACCGATGCCCAACCACTTATGTTTCATGATGAGTACATGGGAGGACCATCACAGCACGTCTCGGATGATGACGAAACACAGGTGCCAACTGCTGCTGCTTTCGCAATTGTGCAGACAGACAAGGAGGGCAGGGGTGAAGACTGGGTGGAAGATGATGTGGAGGACGGTGAGGTCCTCGACCCCACATGGAATCAACATTATGCAGGTGACCAGTGTAGTTCGGAGGAAGAGGCGGTGGTCGCACAGAGCCACTAGCACAGCAGAAGAGGGAGCAGGGTGCAAAAGCGGAGCATCCGTCCCCTAGTCAGTACGTCTGCTACTGCCCAACGCAGCAAGGGACCGAGCACACCAAAGCCAGGTCCAAGGAGTTCCCTAGCGTGGCAGTTCTTCACACAATGTGCTGATGACAAGACATGAGTGGTTTGCACGCTGTGCAATCAGAGCCTGAAGCGAGGCATAAACGTTCTCAACCTTCGCACAACCTGCATGACCAGGCATCTAAGTGCAAAGCACGAGCTGCAGTGGAGTAGACACCTCAAAAACCAAGAAAGGTCTCTGGCTCCTCCTGCTTCCTCTTCTGCTGCAGTCTCGGCCTCTTCATCCACCTCTGTAGTGACAGTAGCACCTGCCAACCCGCAAACAGAGCATCTGCCAGCAACACTACCACCTGGGTCACCAACCATCTCCACAATGTCCCATGGAAGCATTCAGCTCTCTATCTCCCAAACACTGGAGCGGAAGAGGAAGTACCCCCCTAGCCACCCGCGATCCCTGGCCCTGAATGCCAGCATTTCAAAATTCCTCGCCTTTGAAATGCTGTCATTCCGTCTGGTGGAGACGCAGAGTTTTAAAAGCCGGATGGCATTGGCTGTCCCACAGTACGTCGTGTCCAGGCGAGCCATCCCTTCCCTGCACAACCAAGTGGGGAACAAAATCAGGTGTGCACTGCGCAACGCCATCTGTGGCAAGGTCCACTTACTTACGGATGCGTGGACCAGTAAGCACGGTCAGGGACGTTATATATCCCTAACAGCACACTGGGTAAATGCAGTGGCGGCTGGGCCTGAGGCAGATAGCAGTTTGGCGCATGTCCTTCCACCACCGAGGATTGCAGGGCGCTTCAGTTTGCCTCCTGTTGCTAACTCCTCCTACTCCGCTTCCTCATCCTCTACCGCCTCCTCATCCCGTCAGCGTAACACCTTCACCACTAGGGATGAGCTTCGAGTTCGAGTCGAACTCATGTTCGACTCGAACATTGCCTGTTCGCCCATTCACCGAACAGCGAACAAATTGGGGTGTTCGCGGCAAATTCGAAAAGTCTATGGGAGAAATCTAAAGTGCTAATTATAAAGGCTTATATGCAAGTTATTGTCCTAAAAAGTGTTTGGGGACCCTGGTCCTGCCCCAGGGGACATGTATCAATGCAAAAAAAAAGTTTTAAAAACTGGCGTTTTTTCGAGAGCAGTGATTTTAATAATGCTTAAAGTGAAACAATAGAAGTGAAATATTCCTTTAAATTTCGTACCTAAGGTGTGTGTATAATATGCATGTAGGGCCGAAACAACGAATCGATTAATCGACAACTAATCGATTATGAAATTAATCGATTACAATTTTCATAATCGATTAATCGGCCAGTAACATAATGGGGTTAAAAAAAAAAATTAGCCCTTTATAGTATAAAAAGAGCAAATCGCTACTGTAAATATTACTTTCACTGTCCCACAGTAAAACATTAACCCCTTTCAGTAGCGATTATTTGCTCTTTTTGTACTCATTTTTGATTTTTTAACCCCATTATGTTACTAAACATCTCAGGCCTGGGTCACTCCTCTGTTTTTTGGTGCTTTTTTCAGAAACACACTACAGTTCATTTACATGGTTTCCTATGGGACACGTTCACATCCATGATTTTTTAAGATGCTGCGTATTTAGAAAGGGCAAGGACTTTTTTTTTAACGCAAAACGGTGCTATTTTGTTTTTTTGGTTTAATATACTTCAATGGAGAAGCTGCAGAAAAGCATGTAATGTGTTTTTGCGGCAATTTGTGTTTTGTAATCTGTCCAACAACAAATTGGGCAAAAAAAATATAAAAAAATGCAAATCGCAGCAAAATAACCTTTTTTTTAACGTTTATTAACCGATTAGTCGATTAATCGAAACAATAATCGGCCAACTAATCGATTATGAAAATATTCGTTAGTTGCAGGCCTATATGCATGTAAAGTCGCGCATGTTTCCCGTGCTTAGAACTGTCCCTGCACAAAGTGTCATTTCTGAAGGAAAAAAAGTAATTTAAAACTCACTCGCGGCTATTAATGAATTGTCGGCTCCCGGCAATACATAGAAAAGTCATTGATAAAAAAAAAAAAGCGTGGGGGTCCCCCCAAATTCAATTACCAGGCCCTTCAGGTCTGGTATAGATATTAAGGGGAACCCCGCCGCAAATTAAAAAAAAAAATGCGCGCGGTTCCCCCCAAATATCGATACCAGGCCCTTCAGATCTGGCATGGATTTTAAGGGGAACTCCACCCCAAATTTAAAAAAAAAAAATGGCGTGGCGTCCCCCCAAAAATCCATACCAGACCCTTATCCGAGCACGCAACCTGGCAGGCCACAGAAAAAGAGGGGGGACGAGAGAGCGCCCCCCCTCCTGAACCGTACCAGGCCACATGCCCTCAACATGGGGAGGATGTCCCCATGTTGATAGGGACAAGGGCCTCATCCCCACAATCCTTGCCCAGTGGTTGTGGGGGTCTGCGGGCAGGAGCTTATCGGAATCTGGAAGACCCCTTTAACAAAGGGGACCCCCAGATCCCGCCCCCCCTATGTGAATTGGTAAGGGGTACAATTGGTAAGGGGACAACGTACCGTCCTTAATTTCCTCACTGGAGCGGGATCGTAAGATGCGTGAGTACAAGCGCACGCTGGTAGACGCGCTGCTGGTGGCATTCCCACCTGACAGCGGGCGTACGGTGGAAGCACAAGGCGAAGGCAGAGGAGGAGGAAGAGGTCGCCAACGCAGCCGGGGCACTGCCAGCACCTCAGAAGGCAGGGTTAGCATGGCCGAAATGTGGAAAAGCTTTGTCAGCACGCCACAACAACCAGCACCACCAGTTGAGATGGAACGTCTTAGCAGGAGGCAGCATTTCACCAACATGGTTGAGCAGTATGTGCGCACAGGCCTACACGTACTGGATGACGGGTCTGCCCCCTTCAACTTCTGGGTCTCCAAATTGGGCACATGGCCTGAGCTTGCCCTTTACGCCTTGGAGGTACTGGCCTGCCTGCAGCCAGTGTATTGTCTGAACGTGTATTTAGCACGGCAGGGGGCACATATCACAGACAAGCGCAGCCGCCTGTCCAGAGCCAATGTGGACAAGCTCACGTTCATTAAAATGAACCAGGCATGGATCCCACAGGACTTGTCCGTACCTTGTGCAGAATAGACATGTATACCGGTGTTCTGGCAAAAACTGTCCGGCCATCGGATTGTGTCCGGCCCGTACTGCACAGGCGCAGCGCTTGCGCAGTACGGAGGAAAATCTCCGAAGATGAATGGCGCCTGCGCTGTGAGTGCAAGTTCAAGCCTCACCATCCAAGTGGACATACGGTAGCACATAGTAACAGGGCCCCTCACGGGCTCGCTTTGATCGCCACGCTTCAGGCACGGCCTCGCTTGGCTCGGCTTGAACCTCGGATGGTATTTCTTGAACCTGGACTCACCACGCAGGCGCCGTTCGTTTTGTGAGATTTTCGAAATCCCCTTGTCCTACGTACTGAGCAAGCGCAGTACAGGGCGGACACTATCCGACGGGGGATAGAATTCGACACATCACCGGCCTTACCCAGCCATTGTTTTATTTTTGAACCAGTGTTGGCTACCTCATCCTCCTCCACCGCCGCTTCCACCTACACAGTCACATCCACCGCCACCTCAACCTCCTACTCCATATGGACCTCGTCTTCCTAGGTCAAGATTATAATTTTTATTTTATTTTTTTGTAGCGCACAGATCCTTTCCCCCTTACCTGCCTTTATGTTGTTGGCTCTTTGCAGGAGGGAGAAAGGTGCACCGCACTACCAGCCCGTACCCTCCTGTATAAAGAGGTTGAGCAGTGTACTTGACGGTCCGTGTCCACAGCCACAGTCAGAACTCCTCCAGAGGAGGATTCTCATCTCTACTGTAGGTAGAGGCAAGTCCTTGAATTCCCAGTAAAGTCAATGTCCACACCAGCTGAAACTACAACTCTGAGTTTATTCTCTCATGGCAAAATAAACTGTACTCGGATAGAAAAGGTTAGAGCAAAGAAACAGGACAGCTTAAGGTGTGGAGGAGGTCCAGGCACAAACGTAGCACATTCACTTCACTGCTTAGGTTTCTCAAACAGTTTTAGGCGCACGGTCTCTGCCACAGACCATGAGGTTGGTCTATGCCACAGACCGGGTGTACAAGGCCCCTGCCACGGACCTGGAGAACTTTGGTCTCTGCCACAGACCAGGGTGTATAAGGCCTCTGATACAGTCAGGATGACCTTGAGCTTCTCATTCTAAGAACTAGCCCATATCAAGGGGAAGACATCTCTCCAGGGAGTCAACAGACCCTTCCTTCACCGTGCCTCCAGCATCGGGCCATCGGAAGGTTCCTCCCTTCCCTGGAACAGGGTCCCCTACACGAGGCGGCACCCAAAGACTCCTCGACCCTTAGCGGACTCCAGACGAAGGCTCTGGACCCCAGGCTTTACTCCCGCCCCTAGGCCTCCATACCCAGGGCAGCAGGAACTCCAGGATAGTACCTCACCCCGGGCTAAAGGTGCCCGAGATGGAACAGGAACACGTGCACCCAGGCCAAAGGCACCTGGGCGCGGACCCCACTGGACATCAGCCCCCAGGCCAAAGGTGCCTGGGGCTCGGACCCTGATCAGGAGGCGTCTGTCCCTTTTATATCCTCTCCTGGCATGCACAGCAGGTTCCCCGTCCCGCTGTACTACTGCCAAGAGGGGACACAAAAGACAGCACTGTATCGGCGGTTCAAACCTAGCCTACAATGGCAGTGCCACCTGTAGGCCGCAGGGAACTGCACACCAATACTGTCCACCGGGGACAAAATGGTTCATGAATCCTACAGAATTAGGGTGTTTGAGCCTATTTACCACTCAAACACTTCCCTTAAATTTAGCACCCCGCTACATTTTTATTTCAAAGTATTTTATTTTCCCACTAGCTTATCCATTAAATTGAATAATGTTTTCCAGAAAGGGCGTATTCTGGGGCATCCCCACCATATGTGTGGCATCGTGACGTTGAGTTTCTGAGGTTCTTAATGACTTCCTGTACCTCTTCTGCTGAAAAGGGGGCCTCCAGCATATTTTTTTATTTTTTTTATGTTATTTTAAGTTATTTCCCTATCCACATTTGTTTGCAAAGCACTTCCCATGCTCTTAACAACATTTTGCTGCCATTTGCAACCCTCTAGCCCTTTCCATTACTTTTTTAGAGCCTTTTTAGTCCTCAGAAGTTTGGGTTCCCATTGACTTCAATGGGGTTCGGGTTCGGGGTAAAGTTCGGGTCAAGTTCGGTCCCGAACTCGAACTTCTTTCCAAAGTTCGGCCGAACCCGTCGAGCCCGAACATCCAGGTGTCCGCTATACTCTAATCATGATCCACACACACGAATCAAACTCCCTGGCAATAACTTTTTCCCCATTGAGCAAAGGTACAAGACAGGGATGCCCACTATCCCCTTTTTGCTCTTGCCATTGAGCCACTTGCATGTGCCATCCGTAATGATATAAACATTACAGGATACACAAAAGGATCCAAAGAATTTAAACTTAGCCTTTATGCGGATGACGTCCTCTTGTTTCTCACTGAACCTCTAATTTCTCTACCAAACCTCTTAAAGACTAGACTAATTAGACTTATTCCATGACCTTACAGGACTGAGCATAAATCTAAATGCTCAGCTCTACCTATTAACAGCCCTCCTGAGATGACAGCGTTACTTGAAGAAAAATTCCCATTTCAATGGTGCTCAGAATCTTTTAGATATCTAGGTATTCATATCACCTCTTCATATAAAACTTTATTCCACACTAATTACCCTAAATTATTTAAAAACATCAAACATTTTCTCAAACTATGGTCAACATACCATATCTCTTTTATGGGTAGAATAGTCGCCACAAAAATGGTTATATTACCAAAACGTTTATTTTTTTCAGAGCTCTCCCACTACTAAAAACACCCTGAATTCTATCCAGAGAGACATTAACAAATTTATTTGGCAAAACAAAAAATCCAGATTTGGTTATGCGCTAATGTTCAGACCTAAATCGAAAGGCTAAGCATACCGAACCTTTGGCTATATTATCTATCAGCTAGATATACTCAACTCGCACAATGGTATGCCTCATCCACACAAATTCCCTGTCTCTTATTTGAGGAACAGTCTGTCCTTCCATACCACCTACAGGGCCTATTATGGTCCAAATCTATTACACCTCAAAAAATTAATCCTCTTAATAAGGTGGTACATGGCAAAAAGAAAATAACAAAATAGAGCAAATTACAGGTAGGAAAATAGCTTTAACTCCACAAATATGCCTTCTATTCTTTCCTATACCAGATATATCCATAGCTCACTCCAGACTAATACATACGTTATTTAGCTCTATTCATTGGGCTATAGCATTCAATTGGCGCTCTTCCACTGTGCCCTGGTCGCAAGTTATGAACCGCATGTCAACCATTAAATTATCAGAACACATTCATCACACACTGTTTGATACCATGCACATATACAAAAAAAATGGACGCCTTGGAAACTATCCCTACTAGATTGAGGTGTTATAATATGATTTTATGAATGCTTTATGCCTTGGAGCTGACAACAAGTTATACACTTTACTAAAATATACCTACCTTAGATAAGATGTCCACTCCTACCATCGCAACACCCCTTTTGTTTTTTGTTTTTTGGTATACTGCTGTTTATATATATATATTTGTACCGCATTCTTTATACTCATGTATACTACTGTACAACTAACTTGTATTGAGACCTTTGCTATAATAAAGACGGTTTGTAAAAAAAAGAAAAAAAAAAAAAAAAAAGATACCCCTTGTATTGTGACCACACTACATCCCTGATAACCCCCTACACTGTGTCCTCTCTACATCCCTGATACCTCTAGAACTATAGCCACCCAAGCTACCCCAAGCATTGCTACCCCCTATACACCCCAGATCTCCCCTCAGCATTGTTTTCCCCTATACACCCTTGATATCCCCCAGCACCATTATTCCATCCATGTAGTACCCCCTTTTCCAGTGGAGATACAGTGCATGTAAACTTTTCGCTCTGTGCCCACCTCCAGCACTGCACTCACCTATACCAATCAAGCAGGCAGAAGGAGGGGTCAGAGGAGGGAGCATCCCTCTGGGCATTCCAAGACTTTTGGTGCAAACAGTGCTGGGCAGCTGGGCTCACCATGACACCATCCACAATGCTACTTCCGTTAGTGTGCTCTCAGTGCTGCCGACTCAGAGCTCCCACCCCACAGCCTTCGAGTCCTGAGCATTCAAGCTGCATGAGGCGGGGTCGGAGCATCACTGGCGCTCTGGCCCTGCCCCTTCCTGCCGGCTGTGAAATAATATGTATCTTTCTGCACAGCACGGCGTACTGCTGCCAGCCTGCCTCTCCTGTGTATCCATCACTCTGTGCCATCATGGGGCCCCCAATTTCAGGGCAGCATGAGCTCAAGGACCAGTTGCTTTGGAGCAGTGCCCAGGTGTGCCCTCTCATTAAGACAGCCCTGGGAACCAGTAATTGACAGAAGAAGTGGTGATCCTCTTCAGTGGTGGAAAGAAAAATATATATAAAAAAAAAAAATTCCGACATTCGAATTTCGTATAGAATGAATTCTAATTTGAATAGAAAAGATTAGAATAGAAATAGAAAATAGACTAGAAAAACAATAGAACAGAATAGAGTATAGATACTATCTATTTAATTTTTATTTATTTTTTTGCAGATAACTATTTGTTTTCATAAGATCTCCTGCAGACTATTAGCATCTATTTAATTTTTTTTCAGATCTCCTGCAGACTATTAGTAATCTGCAAAAAAAAAAAAAAAAAATTAAATAGATGCTAATAGTCTGCAGGGGATCTGCAAAAAAAATTAAATAGATGCTAATAGTCTGCAGGAGATCTTATGGAAACAAATAGTAATCTGCAAGAAAATAAAATAGATAGTATCTATACTCTATTTGGTTCTATTGTTCTTCTAGTCTATTTTCTATGTCTATTCTAATCTTTTCTATTAGAATTAGAATTCATTCTATACGAAATTCGAATGTCGGAAAAAAAATTATATATATATATATATATATATATATATATATATATATATATATATATATAACCATCTTCCGAAATTCGAATTTAGTATATAATGATTTTGATTTTAATAGAAAAGATTTGAATGGAATAGAAAAGAATAGACTAGAAAAAAAATAGGACAGAATAGAATAAAATATAATATATTCTGTCCTATTGTTTTTTTAGTCTATTATCTGTTTTACTATTTTATTATAATCTTTTCTATTCGGTTGAAATAATTTCAAATCCGGTTGAAATATTATCGAATTTGGTTGAAATATTAACGAATCTGGATGAAATATTATCGAATCCGGTAGATATATTTTCGAATTTGGTTGAAATATTTTCGAATGTGACCGATTTTTCAAATTCCAATTAGAAAAGATTAGAATAGAAATAGAAAATAGACTAGAAAAAAAATAGAACAGAATAGAATAAAATAATATATATATTGTATTTTATTCTATTCGGTTCTATTGTTTTTCTATTTGATTATTTCCAATATTTTTGATTCTATTTTAATTGTTTTCAAATTCGATTCGACTAGAATTCTTTTCGAATTCGATTCGAATTTCGTCCGTGGTTTTTCGATTCGAAACGTTCGGATTCGGTTGAATTCGTTAACATTGTAATTCGTTCATTCGGATGCATCCGAACGTCCGAATAATGAAAATTCGTCCGAATTTTGATTCGGAACGAAAAGAAATGCACATGCCTATGATTAAGTCATGTGTCGATGATGTAACGCGTAGGGGGAGAAGCCTATTGATGTTACCAGCAGCTTGATGAGGATATCGTCTTACTGAGCTAAAACTAAGCGCTGTCTGTATTACTGGATATGTGAGTTTAACCACACACACAGTTGATCATTGTACTGTGGTGGGGTGGTATTGCGCTATGATTTGTTTCTGTTTATTCCCTGCATATGTCCACATTTTATATTGCTGGATTCCGCTGATCACTAAGGAAAGTAAGAGGGAATTCCTTTTGAACAAATTCACTGCAATGAGAAAGGTTTCTTTTGGTTGATGCATGCAAGTGGACCGTATTCCTAAGAACCTGTGAATTGTTCAAACGCCCACCTGGAGACAAGTATCAAAGTGGAGAAAGTCTTTTAGGCCGGGTTCGCACTGGGGCGACAAACGCTCCGACATTGGGAGCTCGTATCGCATAACGTGTGAAAATCAATGTTTCCCTATGGGAGCCGTTTTAACTGGTCGGACACATGTCGGTCCGACTTTGAAAATGCTCCCTGTACTACTTGGGTCCAATTTTGATCCGACTTCAGCCCATTGACTATCATTGAAGTCGGATCAAAGTCGGACCGCAGTCTTGCATGATCCGACTTTTGCATGCGACTTGTGCTGTGCTGCTCTTGAGGGGGAACTCCAGGTCAAATTTTAAATAAAAAAACGGCATTGGTTCCCCCTCCAGGAGCATACCAGGCCCTTGGGTCTGGTCTGGATTTGAAGGGGAACCCCTATGCCGAAAAAGCAGCGTGGGGGTCCCCCCCAAAATCCAAACCAGACCCTTATCCGAGCACGCAACCTGGCAGGCCGCCAGGGGAAGAGGGGGGGGGGGCGAGAGAGCGGCCCCCCTCCCTCCTGAACCGTACCAGGCCGCATGCCCTCAACATGGGGGGTTTGGTGCTCTGGGGCAGGGGGGCGACCTGCGGCCCCCCCACCCCAAAGCACCCTGCCCCCATGTTGATGAGGACAGGGCCTCTTCCCAACAACCCTGGCCGTTGGTTGTCGGGGTCTGCGGGCGGGGGGCTTATGGGAATCTGGGAGCCCCCTTTAATAAGGGGGCCCCCAGATCCTGGCCCCCCACCCTATGTGAATGAGTATGGGGTACATCGTACCCCTACCCATTCACCTGGTGGAAAAAAAAATGTCAATAAAAAACACACACAGCTTTTTAAATTAATTTATTGCACAGCTTCGGGGGTCTTCTTCCGACTTCGGGGGTCTCCGGTTCTTTCTTCTGCCGGGCCTCCGCTATCTTCTTCCAGCTCTTTTGCTAGCGGGGGCCGGTCTTCTCCGTCGCCTTCTTCTTCTCCCGCTCTCCGGTTCTTCTCTCGCTCTCCGGTTCTTTCTTCCGCCGGGCCTCCGCTATCTTCTTCCGGCTCTTTTGCTAGCGGAGGCCCGGTCTTCCCGTCGTCTCGTCCGGCTCTCCGTTGTCCTTCTGCCGGCCCCTCCACTATCTTCTTTCAGCTCTTTTGCTAGTGGAGGGGCCGGTCTTCCCGTTGTCGCCCTCGCCGGCTTCTTCTCTCTTCTCCTCCTCGATGTTGACGCGTCACTTCCTCCCGCTGTAATACTGGATGTTCGCTCCGCTCCGAATTAATATAGGCTTCTCATGACGTCACAGTCACATGCTCCCATGACGTCACAGTCACATGCTCCGGGGCCACCCGGAGCATGTGACTGTGATGTCATGAGAAGCCTATATTATTTCGGAGCAGAGCGAAAAGCCAGTATTACAGCGGGAGGAAGCGACGCGTCAACATGGAGGAGGAGAAGAGAGAAGAAGACGGCGACGGGAAGACCGGCCCCTCCACTAGCAAAAGAGCTGGAAGAAGATAGTGGAGGGGCCGGCAGAAGGACAACGGAGAGCCGGACGAGACGACGGGAAGACCGGGCCTCCGCTAGCAAAAGAGCTGGAAGAAGATAGCGGAGGCCCGGCGGAAGAAAGAACCGGAGAGCGAGAGAAGACCCGGAGAGCGGGAGAAGAACCGGAGAGCGGGAGAAGAAGAAGGCGACGGAGAAGACCGGGCCCCGCTAGCAAAAGAGCTGGAAGAAGATAGCGGAGGCCCGGCAGAAGGAAGAAGCGGAGACCCCCGAAGTTGGAAGAAGACCCCCGGAGCTGTGCAATAAATTAATTTAAAAAGCTGCGTGTGTTTTTTATTGAAATTTTTTTTCCACCAGGTGAATGGGTAGGGGTACGATGTACCCCATACTCATTCACATAGGGTGGGGGGCCGGGATCTGGGGGCCCCCTTATTAAAAGGAGGCTCCCGGATTCCGATAAGCCCCCGCCCATAGACCCCGACAACCAACGGTCAGGGTTGTCGGGAAGAGGCCCTGTCCTCATCAACATGGGGGCAGGGTGCTTTGGGGTGGGGGGGGCGCAGGTCGCCCCCCTGCCCCAGAGCACCAAACCCCCCATGTTGAGGGCATGCGGCCTGGTACGGTTCAGGAGGGAGGGGGGCCGCTCTCTCGTCCCCCCCCTCTTCCCCTGCGGCCTGCCAGGTTGCATGCTCGGATAAGGGTATGGTTTGGATTTTGGGGGGGACCCCCACGCCGTTTTTTCGGCGTAGGGGTTCCCCTTCAAATCCAGACCAGACCCAAGGGCCTGGTATGCTCCTGAAGGAGGAACCCATGCCGGTTTTTTATTTAAAATTTGGCCTGAAGTTCCCCCTCAAGATTCATACCAAACACAGTGCCTGCTATTGGCGGGGATCCAAGTCGGATCCCCGTTCATTCAAAGTCGGACATATGCCGGCTTCATGTAGCGGGGCAAAGTTGGATCCAAAGTAGGACGGCTGTCGTGTCGCACTAGTGTGAACCCAGCCTCAAGGAAAGTTTTGATTGGGACTGTCGTTTAGTCCACATCGCAACACATGTATGCTGCTCAATTTTTGTTTGTATGCACTAGCACTCTATATATGAACACTGTGTAATTAGCATTGAGTATTTTAATTTTACATTTATTTTTTGCATATTGTCACGGAGAACTTTTTGTATTGGTGTTATTCATGCATGAGGTGTAAGTTCACTGTCCTAACACAGAAGGTTGGTGTAAGCGCATCATTATATTGTTTTATATACTTTTTCTATGTTTTGGGAAGCCATTTAAGAAGGTATTGTTTGTCAAGCACTTTATTTTTTCAAGTTGTTTACTTTTAGACCTCGTTCATCACACCATGGTACACTGCAGACAGAGATGCCCATTTTGAAATCTGTGTATGTTTTCCTCTCTCATCAGTTTTCATGCAGGTATGGTGTGAAGAACAAGCCCTTAATGTTAAATTTTTAATAAACATTAACATGTTCAGTTTATACATGATTTTTTTATAAAATTGGTGTTATTTCTTAAAAGTTTTAATGTACAAAATATCGGCCAATAATATCAGCTATCGGCAGGAGAGGTGGCTGAAATATCAGTATCGTATCGGCAAAGAAAAAAGAGTCAACTAACCCCAGGAGACAAATTCCAACCTTTACAGGGACATATGTAGCACCCTCTACCGTAGGTAGGTGCTAGAATAGGATTTTTGCTAGGGAAACTGTTAGTGCAGGTAAATTTAAGCAGGCCTATGCTTCAGGCCAGGCCTGCTTGTTTTGATCTGGGGGCAGGGACTGGTTAGTGTAGCAGTGGGTGTGACCACCTGTGCTCTAGTTCTGAGGCTCCTCCCCTGCTTCCAGGGAGATTGTTCTGGAAGAGGGGCAGGGCCTAGGACTGGAGTGGCAGGCATAGGGTGCCCACGTGTCCCGGATTGCCCGGGATACTCCCATTATTCTCATTTGTGTCCTGTGTCCCGGGCACATAGCCACCCTAATAGACAATTGCCAAACTGGTTGCTAGGGCCGCCCTGCCTGGCGTCTATCAACCAGTGACGTCACATTCGCAGAGTCTTGGAGCGAGGCAGAGAGTAGCAAAGCCTTTACCCAGTGCTGTCCTGGGCTCCGTGTCCACCCACTTCCTCTCCTTCTCTGGCCGCGGCAGCAGCACCCAGAGAGAGCAGCCAGAATGTCTCCTCCTGACTCCTCCAGTCTTCAGTGACCTCCCGGTGGGTGGCGGCATTCTGCAGTGCTGGTTGGCTTAG
Source organism: Rana muscosa (assembly GCA_029206835.1). Classification (NCBI taxonomy): domain Eukaryota; kingdom Metazoa; phylum Chordata; class Amphibia; order Anura; family Ranidae; genus Rana; species Rana muscosa. The sequence continues at coordinate 895,784,444 of CM055116.1, read as the reverse complement.
ATCCATGGCTCAACTACCCATCCCGACTCCCGCAGCGCATTGCCTGACTTCTCCTACTCCCGCCTGCAGCTCGAGCTGACCAACTGCCTGAGGGTGGCCCCCCAGCCTGAACCAGGGAACATAGACCGGCGCTCAACCACTCACCAGACCAGTTCAAATTAGAAGGTGAGCAAATGGAACCCGATTGGAGCAGGTTAGGTGACAAGTCGGGGCACTGGGGCTGGGGACAGTACAGTAAAAAATGAGGCTGACAAAGTGGGGCCCTGCCCTGGGGGGCAATAAAAAATGAGGCTGACAAGTGGGGGCAATGAAAAAATGAGGCTGACGAGTGGGGGCATTAAAAAATGAAGCTGACAAGTGGAGGCAATAAAAAATGAGGTGGACAAGTGGGGGGCAATAAAAAAAATGAGGCTGACAAGTGGGGACAATAAAAAATGAGGCTGACAAGTGGGGGGCAATGAAAAAATTAGGCTGACAAGTGGGGGCATTAAAAAAATGAAGCTGACAAGTGGGGGCAATAAAAAAAATGAGGCTAACAAGTGGGGACAATAAAAAATTAAGCTAACAGGTGGGGGCAATAAAAAATTAGGCTAACAAGTGGGGGCATTAAAAAATAAATCTGACAAGTGGGGGCAATGAAAAAATGAGGCTGACAAGTGGGGGGCAATGAAAAAATTAGGCTGACAAGTGAGGGGCAATAAAAAAATATGAGGCTGACATGTGGGGGCAATAAAACATGAAGCTGATAAGTGGGGGCAATAAAAAATATATGTATAAAATGTATACCACCTGTCTAAACTGGTGACCACTGTTTGCTTTTGTTCTTCCAAAAATTGGCAAAATAAAAGTGTCAAAAATCATCTTTTTTTGGGCTGGCGCAAGAGCGTATGCGCGCGGGGGGAGGGGTGTAGGTAGGCAGCTCATGGGAGGAACCCTGACCAATCCCCACTTGGTATTGGCAGGGGGCAGGTCTCCCATGTAAGCTGAGGTCACATGCCACTGGGGGGTTTTTGTCGGCCGGGAGACGTGGAGAATGAAGCATTAGGCAGCAGCAGGAGGCCATCCCCATCTGGGGGGGGGGGGTTGCCGATCGCGGAGGAGCCTGGGAGAGCTGGGAGGGAGCTACATCCTTACACCAAATAAAAATAAAAATAACAGTGTACTAAAGAATAAACCGCCCCCTTTCCTTAACACACTCCACTGCGCCTTGGAGAAACGTCTGATAAATACAGACTGAATTACCCTATCAGCTGCTACTTTAAAAAATAAAAACTGAAAAATTATTTTGAATAACCAAAATAGTAGCGCTCAGTGTCTTACAACACAAATCTAAATATAAACCATATACACTCCGTGAGATAGTGCATAAATGCGAATGTTCATAAATATACACCCTGTAAAGAAATGTGCATACAATAAACTCATCAAGTGTCCATAACGTTCATGACAGTGATTTAAAACAATTGATAAAAAATGTGTTTAACTGAAAATTAGTCCATAAAAAAGTGCATAAAATAAGTCCATAAAAAGTGCATCCAAAAGTGACTTCAAATGAAGATGATGACAAATAAAACTTTCTTGTGTTATCTTGACAACCTTCACCACACCAATGTGCTCAGTGATTCCACTCCCTAAGGACTTGCACTCACCACAAGAATATGCCTCGCACTCTCATGCTTGGCTAATCAGCTTGATTACCCCCCAGGGTATCACAAACGATTCCAAAATGATGAAATTAGGTCAGTCAAGTCTCCCACATGAAAAAACAAATGCTTCCAATAGTGAAGTATATCAAAACTTTTAATTAAAATAACACAGCACAAGTGACCATCAATGGTTACACTCACATTTAGACAGATCAAATTGGGCACTTCAAAGCAAACATTTCCAAACGCCAAGCAAGTTTATAGTAGGCTGCCGCAATGTATTGCGGTCTCGGCGGACCATATAAGCATGTATGTCTCACCCTCCTTCATGTACGCTTGCCTCTCCACTGCAATTGAATCACCGCAGACTCCCGCCCAAACACCAAACTGTATATTCGACGAGTGGTCGAAAGATCTGAACGCTGCACACCAGGTGACTGTCCTGTAGCTCCTCCCAGACTAGTTTCATCGTAAGACTTCTTCCAATGGGGTGAGCTACACACACTTACACCTCCCTCTTTATACACCGACCGTGATTGGTTACGGTCGTATTTCCTGCTGCGCATGTGCGTATTTCCCGTCCCCATGAGCGCAATACATCGGGCATGACCCCCACAATCACAAACATGGAGGACAAGTATAAATAACATACTGCGATCTGCATCTAATCTCTAATTTATATTCGCTGCAGGTACTATTCAGTTTTAATGTTGTGTATATCAAACACCAATAAGTGTCACTTCTATAATAAACAATAAAAAAACTTTTTATACTCAAATTGGCGCCAGAGTACTCAGCACCTTTGAATATATATGGAATTAAAAAAGGAGAATATTATATTAGAATAATATATGCGGAAAAATTTGAATAATATATGCGGAAAGATCAATTATAACTATCGTTTACCAGATATCAGAGAATTAAGTCACAAAGTAGACTAATATAACAACCTCACATGTTAGTGCGAGGCTGATCAAGATATGAAGGTTAACTAAAATCCCAACTAAAAATACATGTATATAATGAAAATTAAATTACATGTATAGTAAAATATATATATGTACGACTAAAACTAGTCTATTATATAGACTATAATAGATCAATGTCCACCTTGTCTCAATTTACATGTGTGTGCATGCATAGACACATTACATGCATCCTCATAAATGCACACTATGGACATACATCATTGTATAAGAGAAAATGTTTCTAAAAAAAAATCTAAAAATTACTGATAAAACAGTTTAAATCGAGTTCGATATTTAACCCTCTCGGATGGAGGCTCCTTAAGAGGAAAATCCATTTGGTTTCTCTCTGAGAGAGCTCCCTAACTCGATTCGAACCTCTCCAAGCAGGGTGTGTGCAGTCAATACCACAAAACTGTAAAAGGGTAGGGTCCTGACTATGCTTTTCTTTGAAGTGTAGGGAGACACTATGATATCGAAATTCTTTTTTTAATGTTAGCCAGGTGTTCCGATATACGCACTCGCAAGAGTCGTTTAGTTCTCCCCACATAATACAAGCCACATGGGCACCATAGTAAATAAACCACAAAGGATGAATTGCATGTGATGAACTGTTCAATCTCAAAAACATCACCATCCTTTTTTGTAAAACTAGTGGTTCCTCTGTTGTCTGTTTTCACTGTCCTACAACAGATGCATTTACGACATGAATAAAAACCTTTAAAGTTTTTATTCAGATCTAGGCGTTTGGGTGGATCAAGAATTTTTTGTACCACCCGATCGCCAAAATTTGGTGCCCTCCTATAGATGAACTTGGGGTTTTCTGATAAAATTTCGCATAGATGTCTGTCTCTGCACACAATGTGCCAATATTTGCGAAAAATCTCCTCTACCTCTTTATACTGATAATGAAAATCAGAAACAAAACCTAGCTGAAATGATTTATGAGTCACACCATCCTCCTTCTTCAAACATTGTGTCCTAGGAATTTGTGCTACCTCACTAATGATATTCTTAATTGTATCATCCTTATATCCTTTCTCCACAAACTTATCTCCCAGAATATTGGCCTGTATATAAAATAATCATCTGTTGATGTGCAGTTACGACGAATCCTTAGCATTTGACCTTTAGGAATATTTTTAATCCAAGATGGATGATGTCCACTACCAATGGCCAAATAGCTATTCCGATCAGTTGGCTTAAATTAAGCCTTGGTACTGATCCTGCTATCGGATTTCATAATCGTAAGATCCAGAAAATTAACCTCCTCCTCACTAATAACATAGTCTAAAACTATATTATTAGTGTTATTGTTCAGATGTCTTATGAATTCTTCAACTGACTGTCTGGAACCTTCCCAGACAAACAGGAGATCATCAATAAATCTTCTGTAGAGTTTCAACTCTGGTCTAAGCACATTGAAGACATGTCTGTCCTCCTATTCCGCCATAAATAGGTTGGCGAGGCTGGGGGCAAACTTGGCTCCCATAGCCACGCCAACTTGCTGGGAAAAAAACTGATTATAAAACCAAAAATAATTGTGGGCCATACAGAAATCCAAAACCTTGCCCAAAAAAGATTTTTGTAGATGTGATATGTCTTCCGGTTTACAAAGAGCCCAATTCAGCGCCAATAAGGCGTCATCATGCTGTATAATGGTATACAATGAGCTCACATCAGCGGTTACCAAAAAAGTGGAAACATCTGGTTTAAGCTCCACCCCATCAAGCAATCGTAAAAGATCACTAGTGTCTTTCAGATAAGCTCTCGTGATTTTAACACTTGGCTGGAGAAACCGGTCAAGGTATTCTCCCAACCTTGCAGTAATGGAGCCTATCCCATTTACAATTGGGCGCGCTGGGGGGTTCTCAACATTTTTATGAATCTTGGGCAAAGTATAAATTACCGGAATTCGGCATGAGCTTGGATTCAGGTATTGATTTTCTTTTCCATAAATAGCACCCTTCTTAAATCCCCATTCAACCAACAGATTCAACTGATTTTTATATTCATCCGTAGGATCTCGAGGTAACTTTCCATATGTGTTTTGATCATTTAGAAGTTCCATTAATTGGTTGTGATAAAAGGACTTTTCCATTAACACAACACCCCCCCCCTTTATCGGCCGGACGGATAATAATTCCTTTTCTCTCCTCCAGGGATTTGATACCCTCTTGGATATACTCAGGATTAATCCGTTTCTTTACAGGGAGTTCCTCAATGTCTTTCAACACCATATTTTTAAATACCTCTACAAAATGATTATTAGTATTCTGGGGATTAAACACTGATTTGTTTCGTAGGCCACTCTCCATATGTAGGGATACCTCATTAGTTTTTCTGGATGGGTCACTAGGATGACTCAAAAAATATTTCTTCATGTTAAGTGTGCGGATGAATTTGTGTGTGTCGATATATACATCAAACTTATTCATTCTTTTTTTAGGGGCACACTTAAGACCTAAATTTAAAATGTTTTTCTCATTGTCACTTAATGTTGCTTTGCTTAGGTTATAAATCCCTGTTTTTAATTGGCCCTCCTTTTTTTGGGATTGAACTCGTTTCCCTGCCCTACAACCTCTCCTTCTCGACGTGGTGGTGCCATGCCTCTGTTGGGGTACTGAGTGCCAGGGTTCCTTCCCCCCCCTCTGTTGTTCCCAAACTGAGGGTGATGGTAAGGCATTCCGTAACCCCTCTCCCCCCCACGTTGTTCTAAAAAAGACTGCTGGTATCCATTATTCCGTCCATAATCCTCATATTCAAGGGCTTGATATCTGTTCTGGACTGGAATTGGATGCCTACTATCCCCATATTGGTTGGATGATGATAAATTCCACTGCTGATATTCAGCCTGTGCATATGGGCCATAGTCACCTCCCCTATTGTATTGGGTATATCCCTGGGGTCTGGGGATAACATCATATTGATTGGTCGTATAATGATTTCCCCCTTGTTCCCTGGTCCCACTTCTCATATTGCTTTTAGGGGTATTGTTGACATTATTTTTGGAGGGATTATTTTTTCCTTTAGTATTTTGTGTTTTGTCACTTCTCATTTGAGTTGTTTTAGATGGTGCTTGCTCAGTCGGAATCTCCCTACTACTAGAGCTTGAGCTTACAGCACCATTAGTGACAATCTCACCATTAATATTAATCCCATCATTAATATTGTTCGCAACCACATTCTGCCATAAATATATATTGTTACTTTTAAAATCATTCAAATCTCTAGTAAACTTTTTTACTTTTTTTCTCTGTATATCCTTATCCAATTTTTCTAATTTCTTCTGCATATTTACATTGGACTCTTTAATCTGATTGGATTCACTGTGAGAGGCCAGCACGGTCTGCAAAGCCATAATCTTCTCATTCAGTGTATCCAATGTAATAAGTTTCCTTTTTAAAACCAATACCTGCAGTTCTCTTCCTGATCTATTGAAAAATTCTAACCACTCGTCCATATATTTAGATTCTGTCAGACCATCCTGTGGGGACACCTCCCATCTCAAACTCCTGAAGATGAGCCCCTCCTTCAGGTAGTGTTCAAATGTAAAGATGTCCCACCAGGTTTTGACCTGTTTTTCCATAAGGGACTCAAGTGTTTTTAGTGAACCTGAAATATCCTCTTCACATTCTGTCATTTCCTGATTAGAGGAAAAAATACAATCTGGGTCCATCTGTCTATTAGATAGAAAATTGATGGCCTCCATAGCTGCAAGTGGTGAAACTATAAGTAAATAAAAATAACAGTGTACTAAAGAATAAACCGCCCCCTCTCCTTAACACACTCCACTGCGCCTTGGAGAAACGTCTGATAAATACAGACTGAATTACCCTATCAGCTGCTACTTTAAAAAATAAAAAGTGAAAAATTATTTTGAATAACCAAAATAGTAGCGCTCAGTGTCTTACAACACAAATCTAAATATAAACCATATACACTCCGTGAGATAGTGCATAAATGCGAATGTTCATAAATATACACCCTGTAAAGAAATGTGCATACAATAAACTCATCAAGTGTCCATAACGTTCATGACAGTGATTTAAAACAATTGATAAAAAATGTGTTTAACTGAAAATTAGTCCATAAAAAAGTGCATAAAATAAGTCCATAAAAAGTGCATCCAAAAGTGACTTCAAATGAAGATGATGACAAATAAAACTTTCTTGTGTTATCTTGACAACCTTCACCACACCAATGTGCTCAGTGATTCCACTCCCTAAGGACTTGCACTCACCACAAGAATATGCCTCGCACTCTCATGCTTGGCTAATCAGCTTGATTACCCCCCAGGGTATCACAAACGATTCCAAAATGATGAAATTAGGTCAGTCAAGTCTCCCACATGAAAAAACAAATGCTTCCAATAGTGAAGTATATCAAAACTTTTAATTAAAATAACACAGCACAAGTGACCATCAATGGTTACACTCACATTTAGACAGATCAAATTGGGCACTTCAAAGCAAACATTTCCAAACGCCAGGCAAGTTTATAGTAGGCTGCCGCGATGTATTGCGGTCTCGGCGGACCATATAAGCATGTATGTCTCACCCTCCTTCATGTACGCTTGCCTCTCCACTGCAATCGAATCACCGCAGACTCCCGCCCAAACATCCTTACACCGTCATGGATGGAGTGTCCTGGAACATAGGGGTTGGAGAAGCTGTCGGAACATGTGTCCAGTTACCAGTTAAAGTTCTCCATCTTGGACTCGGGGCAGGAAAAGGTCAGTAAGTGGACCACAGTGTAGTTCTGAATGAGGCATGTCAGGGGAGAGACTGTGGGGAGTATGTCAAGTCGCTGTGGCCTGCGGGCGCAGGATTTGCAGGCCGGACTAGCTGGGAGCAGTAGTCCACCAACCAGCACATGCTATTAAATTACTAGGCCGCCGGGGAGAGGTACTGCAGACCTCTGGCCTAGTAACAGCATCTAATTACAGCCAGCAAGCTGGGATTTTTCAGAGTGATCCCCTTTTGTCATAATGAAGATGATGGGATGGGAATCTAATAGTTTTACAGTGCAAGTTTGTGCAGGAGGAGAGAAGTCCTGGGAGCAACAGTCTGCAGGAGTTGATGCAGAGAAGGAGCAATAGTGTGCATGGTGTTATGCAGGGAAAGAGACTGTAAATGTTAGAAGTACATCAAGGCTAAACCTATTTATCAATGTTCATTAAATATGATGGCAAAGCAACGTGTTAAATGGGCATCCAATATCCTCCTTTCCCCCAACCAAGTTATATCCCCCAATAAACAAAAACAAAACAACACAAATGACTGCTCATTGTCTCTGAGGTGATAGGTGAAGGTCTGGCAGCAGGGTGATATGGTGGATGTTAGTTACTAGGAGCAACCAAGCGCTACATATGCATAGTAGTCAGAATCAGGGATGAGCCGAACACCCCCCTGTTCGGTTCGCACCAGAACCTGCGAACAGACAAAATGTTCGTGTAAACTTTAGAACCCTATTAAATACAATGGACTCGAACGTTCGAAATCTAAAGTGTTAATTATAAAGGCTAATATGCAAGTTATTGTCCTAAAAAGTGTTTGGGGACCTGGGTCCTGCCCCATGGGACATGTATCAATGCAAAAAGAAGTTTTAAAAACGGCCGTTTTTTCGGGAGCAGTGATTTTAATAATGCTTAAAATGAAAAAATAAAAGTGAAATATTCCTTTAAATTTCGTACCTGGGGGGTGTGTATGATATTCATGTGAAGTGGCGCATGTTTCCCGTGCTTAGAACTGTCCCTGCAAAAAATGTCATTTTTGAAAGAAAAAAATGCATTTAAAACTGACTCGCGGCTATTAATGAATTGTCGGCTCCCGGCAATACATACAAAAGTCATTGATAAAAAAAAAAAAAAAAAAGCGTGGGGGTTCCCCAGAATTCAATTACCAGGCCCTTCAGGTCTGGAATGGATATTAACCACTTAACGACCGCCCACTGTAAATATACGTCAGCAGAATGGCACCGACAGGCAAAATCACGTACATATACGTGATTGCCTTTGTATAGTTGGGGGGTCCGATCGGACCCCCCTTCTTTACAGTGGGTGGTCGTTTTACCTTCGGGAGCGATCCGACATGAGGGGACGGCCGTTCGATTCCGGCCACCCCCTCTCGATCGCTCCCGGCGAATGAGAGAGCTTCCCCTGCCTGCCAGGAAGGAGGAAGTGATGTCATCTCTCCTGGGGCGCTCACATATACCGAGCGCCGTACAGGAGAAGATGCCAGGTTAGTACACAAAACAGCACACTGACACCAGGACACATAGGCACATAAATCGCCCCCCCAGGCCCCCCCAGACACCCCCAGATCACCCCCCAGCCTCCCCCAGCCCCAGTGTCACTGATTGCAGTGACCATTTATTTAGTGATCACTGCAATCAGTGACATTTGTGACTGTAAAAGTGTCACTACATTTAGTTTTAGGTCCAGTGTAGCCCCCTAACCCCCCCTAATAAAGGTTTAACCCCCTGATCACCCCCCAGATAACCCTTTCACCCCCTATCACCACTGTCACTAAGCAATCATTTTTCTGATCGATGTCTTAGCGTCGGTGATGCTGATCGGTAGCCAGTAATTTTTTTTAGGTTCGCCGCAGGTTTTTATAGCGTCGGGTACCCCCATATATTACCTAATGAAGGTTTAACCCCCTTGATCACCCCCCAGGTAACCCTTTCACCCCCTATCACCACTGTCACTAAGTTATAATTTTTCTGATTGATGTCTTAGCGTCGGCGATGCTGATCGGTAGCCAGTAATTTTTTTTAGGTTCGCCGCAGGTTTTTATAGCGTCAGGTACCCCCATATATTATCTAATAAAGGTTTAACCCCCTGATCGCCCCCCAGGTAACCCTTTCACCCCCTATCACCACTGTCGCTAAGCAATCGTTTTTATGATCGTTGTCTTAGTGTCGGTGATGCCGATAGGTAGCCAGTAATTTTTTTTTAGGTTCGCCGTCAGGTTTTTATATAGCGTCAGGTACCCCCATATATTACCTAATAAAGGTTTTAACCCCCTAATTGCCCCTAGTTAACCCTTTCACCAGTGATCATCATATAAGTGTTACGGGTGACACTGGTTAGTTAGTTTGCTTTTTATAGTGTCAGGGCACCCGCCGTATATAACCCAATAAAGGTTTAACCCCCTGATCGCCCGGCGGGTGATATCAGTTAGGTTTTAGCGTCAGAGAGGGTCTGCGTCACACCCCAGGCAGCGTCAGGTTAGTGCCAGTAGCGCTAACACCCACACGTGAAGCATACACCCCCCTTAGTGGTATAGTATCTGATCAGCTCAATATCTGATCTGATCAGATCTATACTAGCGTCCCCAGCAGTTTAGGGTTCCCAAAAACGCAGTGTTAGCGGGATCAGCCCAGATACCTGCTAGCACCTGCGTTTTGCCCCTCCGTCCAGCCCAGGCCACCGAAGTGCAGTATCGATCGATCACTGTCACTTGCAAAACACAACACACATAACTGCAGCGTTCGCAGAGACAGGCCTGATCCCTGCGACTCCAGTGCTGTAGGAGGTAATTTCACCACCACAGTTAAAAAAAAAAAGCATATATGCCGAAGCATTGGGGCAGCAGGAGCGGAGGAGCGATTTTGCTCCTAATGCCGCGTACATACGGTCGAAATTCCGAAAAGTCTGACCATGTGTACGCGGCATAACTATTGCGGGAAGATGCCCCCATGCTTCGGCATATATAAATGGTGCATGTATGCCCATCATTAGAAGTGGGTGGATGAAGGGCGGTATTCTAATGGTGGGCATACCCACCGATCAATCTTTTTTTTTCGTTCAGCCAACAGGCTGCATGAAAAAAAAGATTACAATACATGTCCAACAAGGACCAGCAACGTACTGGTATGTTGCTGGACTTTGAATGTTTATACCAGAATGATGCCTGCGGGTTTAGGTATCATCTTGGTATCATTCTTTTCAGCCAGCGGCCGGCTTTCATGTAAAAGCAATCCTAGTGGCTAATTAGCCTCTGGACTGCTTTTACAAGCAGTGGGAGGGAATGTCCCCCCCCCCGGATATAAAAAGCGCCATTGGGAAAGCATTTTATCACACCGATCTTGGTGTGGTCAGATGCTTTGAGGGCAGAGGAAAGATCTAGGGTCCAATAGACCCCAGTTTTTTCAAAAAAGAGTACCTGTCATTACCTATTGCTATCATAGGGGATATTTACATTCCCTGAGATAACAATAAAAGTGATAAAAATAAATAAATATGGAAGCAACAGTTTAAAAATAAAATAAAAAAGCAAAATTAATAATAAAAAAAAAAAAAAAAAAAAAATAAGCACCCCTGTCCTGCCCTGCTCTTGCCCAATGGCGAACGCAAGCGTCGGTCTGGCGTCATATGTAAACAGCAATTGCACCATGCATGTGAGGTATCACCGCAAAGGTCAGATCGAGGGCAGTAATTTTAGCAGTAGACCTCCTCTGTAAATCTAACGGGGTAACCTGTAAATGCTTTTAAAGGCTTTTAAAAATGTATGTAGTTTGTCGCCAATGCGCGTTTGTGCGAAATTTTAAAGCATGTCGTGTTTGGTATCTATGTACTCGGCCTAAGATCATCTTTTTTATTTCATCAAACATTTGGGCAATATAGTGTGTTTTAGTGCATTAAAATTAAAAACGTGTATTTTTTCCCAAAAAAATGCGTTTGAAAAATCGCTGCGCAAATACTGTGTAGAAAAAAAAAATGCAACACCCACCATTTTATTCTGTAGGGCCTTTGCTTTAAAAATATATATAATGTTTGGGGGTTCAACATAATTTTCTTGCAAAAAAAAATATGTTTTCATGTAAACAAAAAGTGTCAAAAAGGGCTTTGTCTTCAAGTGGTTAGAAGAGTGGATGTAAGCTTCCTAATGTTGTGTATAAAATGCCAGAACAGTTCAAAACCCCCCCAAATGACCCCATTTTGGAAAGTAGACACCCCAAGCTATATACTGAGAGGCATGTCGAGTCCATGGAATATTTTATATGTTGACACAAGTTGCGGAAAAAACAATTTTATTTTATTTTTTTTATTTTTTTTGCACAAAGTTGTCACTAAATGATATATTGCTCAAACATGCCATGGGCATATGTGGAATTACACCCCAAAATACATTCTGTTGCTTCTCCTGAGTACGGGGATACCACATGTGTGAGACTTTTTGGGAGCCTAGCCGCGTACGGGACCCCAAAAACCAAGCACCGCCTTCAGGCTTTCTAAGGGTGTCAATTTTTGATTTCACTTCTCACTGCCTATCACAGTTTCGGAGGCCATGGAATGCCCAGATGGCACAAACCCCCCCAAATGACCCCATTTTGGAAAGTAGACACCCCAAGCTATTTGCTGAGAGGTATTGTGAGTATTTTGCAGATCTCGCTTTTTGTCACAAAGTTTTGAAAATTGAAAAAAAAAAGAAAAAAAAAAAAATGTTCTTTCTTCATTTTCAAAAACAAATGAGAGCTGTAAAATACTCACCATGCCTCTCAGCAAACAGCTTGGGGTGTCTACTTTCCAAAATGGGGTCATTTGGGGGGGTTTTGTGCTATTTTGGCATTTTATGGCCTTCAAAACTGTGATAGGTAGTGAGGAGTGAAATCAAAAATTTGCGCCCTTAGAAATCCTGGAGGCGGTGCTTGGTTTCCGGGGTCCCGTACGTGGCTAGGCTCCTAAAAAGTCCCACACATGTGGTATCCCCGTACTCAGGAGAAGCAGCAAAATGTATTTCGGGGTGCAATTCCACATATAACCATGGCATGTGTGAGCAATATATCATTTAGTGACAACTTTTTGTAATTTTTTTTTGTCATTATTCAATCACTTGGGACAAAAAAAAAAATATTCAATGGGCTCAACATGCCTCTCAGCAATTTCCTTGGGGTGTCTACTTTCTAAAATGGGGTCATTTGGGGGGGGGTTGTACTGCCCTGTCATTTTAGCACCTCAAGAAATGAGATAGGCAGTCATAAATTAAAAGCTGTGTAAATTCCAGAAAATGTACCCTAGTTTGTAAACGCTATAACTTTTGCGCAAACCGATAAATATACGCTTATTGACATTTTTTTTACTAAAGACATGTGGCTGAACACATTTTGGCCTAAATGTATGACTAAAATTGAGTTTATTCGATTTTTCTTATAACAAAAAGTAGAAAATATCATTTTTTTTCAAAATTTTCGGTCTTTTTCCGTTTATATCGCAAAAAATAAAAATCGCAGAGGCAATCAAATACCATTAAAAGAAAGCTCTATTTGTGGGAAGAAAGGGATGCAAATTTCGTTTGGGTACAACATTGCATGTCCGCACAATTTACAGTTAAAGCAGCGCAGTGCAAAATTCTGAATTCACCTCTGGTCCTTTAGCTACCAAATGGTCCGGGGCTTAAGTGGTTAAGGGGAACCCCGCCGCAAATTAAAAAAAAAATTGACGTGGGGTTCCCCCAAATATCCATTCCAGGCCCTTCAGATCTGGCATGGATTTTAAGGGGAACTCCACCCCAAATTTAAAAAAAAAATGGCGTGGAGTCCCCCTAAAAATCCATACCAGACCCCTTATCCGAGCACGCAACCTGGCCGGCCGCAGGGGAAAAGGGGGGGACGAGAGAGCGGCCCCCCCTCCCTCCTGAACCGTACCAGGCCACATGCCCTCAACATGGGGAGGATGTCCCCATGTTGATGGGGACAAGGGCCTCATCCCCACAACCCTTGCCCGGTGGTTGTGGGGGTCTGCGGGCGGGGGGCTTATCGGAATCTGGAAGACCCCTTTAACAAAGGGGACCCCCAGATCCCGGCCCCCCCTATGTGAATTGGTAAGGGGTACATTGTACCCCTACCATTTCACGAAGAAAGCGTAAAAAAATGTTAAAAAAAACACACAAACACCTTGAAAAAGTCCTTTATTTAAAAAAAAAAAACAAAAACATTCCAGCGGTGAAATCCAGTGTCCCGCGGCGATCCCGATGTCCAGCGCTGTCCTTCATTGGTTGTGCCTGAGCGGACCTGATGGGGAACTCCCTCTCAGTATTTTAAATGTATAGACCCGCCCCTTCTAAAGTTCCCCATCAGGTCCGCTCAGCGGACGAGATGCGGAACATGAGAAGGGGCGGGTCTATACATGTATTACCAAAGTAAGAGCAGTCCCCCATCAGGTCCGCCCCCTCGGTATGTCGCCTACGTCATTGGCTTGAGCGGGGAACTTCCTTCACTATGTACATTTAAATTACACAGTGAAGGAAGTTCCCCGCTTAAGCCAATGACGTAGGCGGGTCCGACATACCGAGGGGGCGGACCTGATGGGGAACTGCTCTCACTTTGGTAATACATGTATAGACCCGCCCCTTCTCATGTTCCGCATCTGGTCCGTTGAGCGGACCTGATGGGGAACTTTAGAAGGGGCGGGTCTATACATTTAAAATACTGAGAGGGAGTTCCCCATCAGGTCCGCTCAGGCACAACCAATGAAGGACAGCGCTGGACATCGGGATCGCCGCGGGACACTGGATTTCACCGCTGGAATGTTTTTTTGTTTTTTTTTTAAATAAAGGACTTTTTCAGGGTGTTTGTGTGTTTTTTTAAACATTTTTTTACGCTTTCTTCGTGAAATGGTAGGGGTACAATGTACCCCTTACCAATTCACATAGGGGGGCCGGGATCTGGGGGTCCCCTTTGTTAAAGGGGTCTTCCAGATTCCGATAAGCCCCCCGCCCGCAGACCCCCACAACCACCGGGCAAGGGTTGTGGGGATGAGGCCCTTGTCCCCATCAACATGGGGACATCCTCCCCATGTTGAGGGCATGTGGCCTGGTATGGTTCAGGAGGGAGGGGGGCCGCTCTCTTGTCCCCCCCTTTTCCCCTGCGGCCGGCCAGGTTGCGTGCTCGGATAAGGGGTCTGGTATGGATTTTTAGGGGGACTCCACGCCATTTTTTTTTTAAATTTGGGGTGGAGTTCCCCTTAAAATCCATGCCAGATCTGAAGGGCCTGGAATGGATATTTGGGGGAACCCCACGTCAATTTTTTTTTAAATTTGCGGCGGGGTTCCCCTTAATATCCATTCCAGACCTGAAGGGCCTGGTAATTGAATTCTGGGGAACCCCCACGCTTTTTTTTTTTTTTTTTATCAATGACTTTTGTATGTATTGCCGGGAGCCGACAATTCATTAATAGCCGCGAGTCAGTTTTAAATGCATTTTTTTCTTTCAAAAATGACATTTTTTGCAGGGACAGTTCTAAGCACGGGAAACATGCGCCACTTCACATGCATATCATACACACCCCCCCAGGTATGAAATTTAAAGGAATATTTCACTTTTATTTTTTCATTTTAAGCATTATTAAAATCACTGCTCCCGAAAAACGGCAGTTTTTAAAACTTTTTTGCATTGATACATGTCCCCTGGGGCAGGACCCGGGTCCCCAAACACTTTTTAGGACAATAACTTGCATATAAGCCTTTATAATTAGCACTTTAGATTTCTCCCATAGATTTTTCGAATTTGCCGCGAACACCCCAATTTGTTCGCTGTTCGGCGAACGAGCGAACAGGCAATGTTCGAGTCGAACATGAGTTCGACTCGAACTCGAAGCTCATCCCTAGTCAGAATATATATGAACTGGGTCAAATCCCACCAATAACTCCCAAAAGATATGGGCAAATCCCGCAGGGTCGCTAGAACACCTGCAACAGCAAGAAGAGGGACTAGGGTAGATACAATGTCATCTTTGCGGTGTAAAATAAATTCTGTGCACTATTTTAAATTGGATCAACCTGTCTTTAGTCGATAATAATGCTTGGAACGGCCTGTCCCAGAGATCCTCCCAGTCTTCATTATACAATTCCTGCTCCCCTGAGCGCCGCAGAGTAAGCAGGGCATCTAGACCCTCATGAACAGAGGGCAATAGTGACTTGTAGATCACTGATAGTGTTTTTTTTGAGAGTTTCATCCCAAAGGAGAATCTCCAAATCATTCTGCTCCAATCGAAACGCAGAGCATTCAATTTGGGATGCATATACATGTCAGAGTTGCAGGAATAATCGGAAAAAGAACGCATTAGGCAGTGTAAATTTGTTCCTCAACCTGTCAAACATAAATAGTGCACTCCCTTCTCAAATGTCTGCAAGGCATCTAACTTCTCTGGCTTGAATGCATTATTAATGTAGCGCTACCCCCAATTAAGAGAGCCGCTGGATTTGTTTGCGGGCCCTGAATGCAGCACCGCCAACCCCCGGCAATTTACTCGACCCACCCTGGCACAGTTAGTCTAGGGGTTATTCTAGTATCATGGTCTAACAGTACATGCACACAATCTATCTGTATTGTAAGGGTAACCTCTTTGCATAATAATAACACACTGATAGCAAGTGATGAAGTATAACGGTTTCTTTACTTTGAGTAAAAGGCACAAGGTTAACACATCACACATATTTGTCGTCAGAGTCTTCGAGTCCTCGAGTGTGACAGTGATAACCCTAATGCACCAAGGCCTGAGGTGTGCCTTGGCCTAGCTGGTCAGTATGCCTGAAAAGTGGGCATACCCTGAATGTAAGAATAAGAATAAGGAAAATAGAATGCGTATGCATGAATCTGGGGGAACGGGTGGGTGGGAGCCCAGAAATGACGGCAACCCAGACCCGCCAGGGGAGGAGGCTTAAGTAGCCCTCTCAGTCTCCTCCCACAAATACAGGCTGGCCTGCGGCCAGCCTTACCACTTGTCGTCAGAGTCTTCGAGTCCTCGAGTGTGACAGTGATAACCCTAATGCACTAAGGCCTGAGGTGTGCCTTGGCCTAGCTGGTCAGTATGCCTGAAAAGTGGGCAAAAAGAGACAACTGTAGGTGAAGAAGGGAAGGTAACGAACAGAGAAGTAGCACGCACCCGGACGGCAACAGTATCTGAAGCCGGTCCCGTGCAAGAATGGAATAAGCCTGATGCCCGGCACAATCCAAACATGAGAATGACCTGCTAGCAAATGAGAGGATACGTGGGGGAAAGGAAGCGAAGGCTGGCCCGAGGAGCCTCTGCAACCGATGGGCGAGTAGATCGTAATACTCCAACCGGACATCAAAGATGTGCCTCCGGCCTACCCATACTAGGTATGGGGAAGAGAGGGAGAGGGCAAAAATTGACAACTGGCAGGAGTTGTAGGACTGGATACCTGGAGGATGGGTTGCCGGAGTAGGCAGAAAAGGCCAAGCGCTACGGCAATGAGCATAGTCAAGCATGGGAGAAACATGCCAGACACAGAACACTGGTCCCACCTGACTCAATCGGATCGTACCACCGCCTGTGACCTGACAAGCGACTGAATCCTGAACCTAGAAAGGAAGGTCAGACTCCATCCCGGGCAAGAAGTCTCATGGCATGATGCAGACATGCCTGGACAAAAGATCAGAGCCGCTAGCGGAACCCCAAACCCACCCCTGTGGCCGACAAGGGGCCGTGGCTCAGCACACACCCCGAGAAAGACTGTGAAACCCTAGGTGGTGACCAGGGCCTCAGCAACAGAACGACGATTTTAGTAAAATGAAGACTGCTTCCTACCCAAGGGTGAACCCAGTGATGAATGACATCCGCACCAATCAACTAGCCCTGGCAACGGGCAGGACTGATGGAAGCGAGTGCAAGCAATGTTTGATGAAGGCGAAGATGCCAGCGCAGCCCAACCTGAGAACACAAACCAGAGAAAAGACAGACAACCAGACATGAGAACAACAACGAGCCTACCTAAGAAGAGAACATGCAGAAGTGACAAGACCACCGCGCGTACATGAACCTGATGACGGATGACCCCCCCCACCTTGTGTGAGTGGCGAGTGAGCCCGAGTAACCTGTAGCGCAGAGACAGGCAATTAACTGAACACTCAGGGCTGGTGTACCCACGGACCGTGGTGGGTGATCGTATAGGTGTAAGAATGAACGTGCATCGTATGACGTATGGTATACGGGCGAGAAGATTGTGGTCAACAATCATTAAAAACGAAACCTCAGCCCGTATGGATCTGTAGACGTGACAGATCCGGAAATGTGTGCCCTAACTAACCCAGGTACAAACATGGACGAAGACAACATGATACATAGAAACCAACAAAGAAGAGAACAGCTACCGGAGTATGCCGTGACTGGACCACAACACCCCTCTGGAACGCTAAGACTGAAACGTTGCAACGGAAATGCTGAGACTGAATGCTGAGGCGAAAAAGCTACGACAGAAATCTAGGGGCAGAAATGCAAGGACAGAAATGCTGAAACGGAAACGTTTGAGGCAGAAATGTGAAGATGGAAACGCTGACTGGACACGGAGACAGAAATACTGGGGCAGAATGCTACAACGGACATGCAGCATCAGAAATCCTGGGGCAGAGACGCTATGACAGAAATCCTGGGGCAGAAAACGCAGACAGAAATCCTGGGGCAGAAAACGCAGACAGAAAACCTGGGGCAGAAAACGCAGACAGAAAACCTGGGGCAGAAAACGCAGACAGAAAACCTGGGGCAGAAAAAGCAGACAGAAATCCTGGGGCAGAAAACGCAGACAGAAATCCTGGAGCAGAAAACGCAGACAGAAATCCTGGGGCAGAAAAACGCAGACAGAAATCCTGGGGCAGAAAAACGCAGACAGAAATCCTGGGGCAGAAAAACGCAGACAGAAATCCTGGGGCAGAAAAACGCAGACAGAAATCCTGGGGCAGAAAAACGCAGACAGAAATCCTGGGGCAGAAAACGCAGACAGAAATCCTGGGGCAGAAAACGCAGATAGAAATCCTGGGGCAGAAAACGCAGATAGAAATCCTGGGGCAGAAAAACATAGACAGAAATCTCGGGGCAGAAATGCTGAGGCAAAACGCAGACAGCAATACTTGGGCAGAAAAGCTATGACAGGAACGCCGGGCAGAAAACGCTATGACAGGAACGCCGGGGCAGAAACGCTATGACAGGAACGCCGGGGCAGAAACACTATGACAGGAACGCCGGGGCAGAAACGCTATGACAGGAACGCCGGGGCAGAAAAGCTATGACAGAAAACGCCGGGGCAGAGACGCAATGACAGAAACGCCGGGCAGAGACGCAATGACAGAAATACCGGGGCAGAAACGCAATGACAGAAATGCCGGGGCAGAAACGCAATGACAGAAATGCTGGGGCAGAAACGTAATGACAGAAATGCTGGGGCAGAAACGCAATGACAGAAATGCTGGGGCAGAAACGCAATGACAGAAATGCTGGGGCAGAAACGCAATGACAGAAATGCTGGGGCAGAAACGCAATGACAGAAATGCTGGGGCAGAAACGCAATGACAGAAACGCTGGGGCAGAAACGCAATGACAGAAACGCTGGGGCAGAAACGCAATGACAGAAACGCAATGACAGAAATGCTGGGGCAGAAACGCAATGACAGAAATGCTGGGGCAGAAATGCAATGACAGAAATGCTGGGGCAGAAATGCAATGACAGAAATGCTGGGGCAGAAATGCAATGACAGAAATGCTGGGGCAGAAATGCAATGACAGAAATGCTGGGGCAGAAACGAAATGACAGAAATGCAATGACAGAAATGCTGGGGCAGAAACGCAATGACAGAAACGCTGAGGCAGGAAACGCAATGACAGAAAACGCCGGGGCAGAAACGCAATGACAGAAATGCCGGGGCAGAAACGCAATGACAGAAATGACGGGGCAGAAACGCAATGACAGAAATGACGGGGCAGAAACGCAATGACAGAAATGACGGGGCAGAAACGCAATGACAGAAATGACGGGGCAGAAACGCAATGACAGAAATGACGGGGCAGAAACGCAATGACAGAAATGACGGGGCAGAAAACGCAATGACAAACTTTGGGGGAGAACGCAATGACAGAAATGCTAGGGCAGAAACGCAATGACAGAAATGCCGGGGTAGAAACGCAATGACAGAAATGCCGGGGTAGAAACGCAATGACAGAAATGCCGGGGTAGAAACGCAATGACAGAAATGCCGGGGTAGAAACGCAATGACAGAAATGCCGGGGTAGAAACGCAATGACAGAAATGCCGGGGTAGAAATGCAATGACAGAAATGCCGGACACCAAACGGATGGCCCCCCATCTCTTGACACCAGCATGGACAGCCTCCCATCCTTAGACAACAGCATGGACGCCCCCCCCTCTCTATACCAGCATGGACAGTCCCCCCTCTGTACCAGCATGGACGCCCCTCCCCCTCACAACACCAGCATGGACGCCCCCCCTCTCTCTACCATCATGGACGTCCCCCCCTCTCTATACCAGCATGGACGCCCCCCCTCTCTATGCCAGCATGGACGGCCCCCCCCCTCTCAACATCAGCATGGACGATGCCCCCCCTCCCATACTCCGAGCCCCGGGAAGGATTAAACAGCCGAGTGGGCGGCCTGACAAGATGCCAGCGTGAGTTTAGAGGAGTGAGTGGGTGGGTGGGCGCCCAAACAGACAGGGTGGAGGAGCGGGCGGCCCTGCAAAAGATGGCGGCGTGCGCTCGGAGGAGGGAGTGGGTGGAGGGCGGGCAGCCTGCATGAGTCCCAACGTGTGGAAGGACGGATGAGCGGGCGGGGGACCCCCCCCTCCTCAGAAGCCGGCATGAGCCCAACGAAAGATGACCCAGTGCGATCAGAGGAGTGGGAGGGAGGACGGACGGATGGACGGACCCCCCCCTCACTGTGCGAGCCCGGAGGAGTGGGAGGCAGGACAGAGTGGCCCTCCCCTGAGTCCGAGCCCGGAAGGAGGAGCAGGTAACAAGCGGGCGGCCCTGCACCCGAAGCTGGCGTGTGTCCGGCCGTAAGGACAGTGAAGAGCGGGCATGACACATGGCGAGGCCCCCCCCCCCTCTGGCGGTCCCCCCTCTCTAGAATACCGGGGGGGGGGAGATTGAGAAGACAACAGGCGGTCCCTCAGAAGATTGAGCAGCGAGGAGTGGTGGGGCCCCCTCCCCACCCGACCATGCGGGATTAGCCCAGCAAGGAAGGTGGATGGATGGATGGACAGACGCCGCCCCCCCCCCCCCGGCGAGCGCACCGTGGGAAGCGGGCGGCACCCAGCCAGAGAGAGGCCAGATGAAGCCCTGCGGAAGTGGTGGGTGGAAGGAAGGATAGCAAGGAAGGTTGATGTGGAGACAGACGAGACCCCCCGGGGCTGGGAGAAGCGGACGGGCGGCCCCCATGGTGCAGGATGGAACATGGCCTGCAAGGGAGGGGGGGGGGGCAGGCTGCCCCCACGAAGCTAAAGGAACCCAGGGGTAGAGGAACGATACCATGAAACGGCCGACCACCGTGCTGTAAGGAGGCCGGACATGATGTGCGTCGGCGGCGTCGCCCAGAAATGACGGCAACCCAGACCCGCCAGGGGAGGAGGCTTAAGTAGCCCTCTCAGTCTCCTCCCACAAATACAGGCTGGCCTGCGGCCAGCCTTACCACATGTCTGCAGAGCCCTGCAGTAGAAATATAGTACACCCTGATAATGCAGGCTATTTCCCTTCTAGTGCAGCTATCTCTATCTATGCGCCCTTATGGCGCAGCAGCAAAAGTTCTAACTCCTGGTCAGGCCTGACTCAGATTTAACTCAGTCTCTAGTAGAATGATTTCTTTGCATGCAACTTGACTGGTGGTGCACAACAGGAACAGTATTTGTAATCCAAAGGGGTGGACAATAAAGAACACTTCACCGGAGACTAACTCAACTCAGTTCCGCCACTAGTCTCCAGTGGAACAGTAAATAAAGGCCGATGGGCCAAGGCAGTCTCTAGGCCTAACAACAGTACAAAAACATGTCCACCACCCCCATCTATAGCTGGCTATCACGGTAAGTAGCATTGGAAGGCTAAAGCAGATAACAACATGGCCTGGGGAATGCCCAGGGAAAAACCAAGCCTACTTACCGACCAGCTCGCTGACAACCAATTAACCTGTCTAACAGTATGCGTTAAAAACAGGGGTTTGTCCGCACGCATTTGCAAACGCATGCGTGAGCCACAGAGCCACGCCAAGGCCCCCTGGAGTCTGTGGTCCTACACTAACATTGAGTGTCCCCACAATGAAGGCACATGCATTCTGATGGTTAGATGAGGGCAGGTGGACTGAAGGGGAGCCACCCCTCCTTAAAGGTACAGGAGCACACCAAACACCCAGCGTAGCACAATGGCAGCAAACGTGTTGGTGCACTGCTGGACCAATACAAGCACCATAGGTGAAAACAAAAACATGTCCACCGCCCCCATCTATAGCTGGCTATCACGGTAAGTAGCATTGGAAGGCTAAAGCAGATAACAACATGGCCTGGGGAATGCCCAGGGAAAAACCAAGCCTACTTACCGAAAGCCCCATGTCACACTGTTACTGCTTATGGGGCTTTGGATTAGCCAATTGTTCCCTATTCCTCCGATGGCGCCATTTGGCGCAGCACATACAATGGTGCTGCCTTTGCGCTGACCTTTTTGGTCTGGTGCGGGCAACGGAGTGTTTTCCTTTCAGCACTTCCGCCCTTTTTGTTTGTGCTGGCGGTTGGGTCGACGTCTGACGTCACCGCGCCGGCGTTTTGGACGTCTTCCACGTCTGCGTGGGTGCACAATGACGCCGGACGCCGCCGGGATCGAGGGCGGCCTCTGTATGCGGTGCCTGTCCTGTAAGAGCCTCTCCATCTATCTCAATACGCAGCTAATTGGGTTCCCTACCCGGACGCATACTCTAGCCCTATTGTGGCCTCCCACGCTCTACCCTATTGGTTGAATCCCATTAGCTTTACCTCTTGGCGCCATTTGAGCTGATTGGCTGCAATACAAGCCACAGCTCTATATAAAGTCCCACCTGACTTGGCCAATTGCTGCACAGCCAGAGTGTGGATGTCCTTGCGCCATATCTACAGGTACTAAGCTTTCTTTTAAACACTTGATTAGAGTTATGGGATGCCTGCTTACCGGGCTAGCCTGCGATCTAGAAACTATAATCTATATATGTATGTTTTTGCAGAGAGGCCGTGGCATTTCTTCCGCTGCAATTTGGGGCTTCCCTGTGAGCTTTGAGGGGCGTTTTGGGTTGGTCCTCTTATACATATCCCCGTGGCTCTGTCATCTTGCCTGTAGTGCCTCTTTGGCCGCTGCATTTGCTTTTATGCGACCATTAAACTCGCACCATATCCATTTGGGCTCCATATCACCGGGACAATTCCTCCAAGCGGCTGATGTTTATGTTACCATTGGAAATGTATGTATGCAACACTATTTGATATAGATGTACTGTATTCTGTAGACATACAATTATATAATGCATATATGCATCCATGGTCCATGCATTCTTAATGAACTTTCATGTATATATTCCTTTTTTTTTTTTTTTTTCCCCCCTGGCTTTTTTCTCCTTCTTTCCCCTCTCTCTCCCCCCCCTCCCCTCTCCTTCCTTCACTTCTTCCAATCCCTTTCCCCCTTTCCCCTTTTTCTTTTCCTTCTTTGTTTTTATCTCTCTCTATTTTTTATTCGATCTTTCTTCTTTTCTCCCATTGCTCACTTTTTCTTTGCAACAATGTCTATCTTCTAGCTGCCCACATATGGGAGAAATTCAAAATATTGTGATTATGCCAATACACTGTTATGTATTATACAGCTATTATATACTATGTTGTTCTTCTCTTATATAGAGACCAATTTGTCTTCAAACTATTGCATGAACCTTGAAGAAGGAAATAATGGAGGCTATCACAGATATAGCTCGAGTATCCGAAACATGTCGGTTGTGTCACCACTAGTTATATGACTTGTATGTCTTAAGTAGTAAGGTGCCTTCATGCAATTGTTTTTCAATGACTGTATACAGTATGTCTGTTCCTCTCTTTGATCTTAAACAAATTTTGATATATATGTGTATTATGTATAAATAAAATTCCTTATATTTTTTTTCTTTTATATATACTTGGTGGCAATCCATAATTTATTCCAATCCACACAATCCCAGGGGCACCCCTCTTCCAATTTTTTCAAAAATTACCGGGATGTGATTGCAAATAATGGTAACTTGCCCTGTGTCTGCTGGTTAATGGCTTCATCTCCCCCCAATCAATATACTGTACCTTTAAGGAGGGGTGGCTCCCCTTCAGTCCACCTGCCCTCAACTAACCATCAGAATGCATGTGCCTCCATTGTGGGGACACTCAATGTTAGTGTAGGACCACAGACTCCAGGGGGCCTTGGCGTGGCTCTGTGGCTCACGCATGCGTTTGCAAATGCGTGCGGACAAACCCCTGTTTTTAACGCATACTGTTAGACAGGTTAATTGGTTGTCAGCGAGCTGGTCGGTAAGTAGGCTTGGTTTTTCCCTGGGCATTCCCCAGGCCATGTTGTTATCTAACAACAGTACAGCCTATAGGATTGAGCAAGTGCTCGCTCACCACTCCGGACGCGATCTCAGTCCGGGACTTCCACCTGCTGTGTCTACACACACAGCGTCTGCAACGGTCGGGTCTCCGATCCAACTGATGTAAGTAGTCAGCGAAGTCAGGTGTCACCCAGGTTCCGCAGTGGGGTGGATGGCTCTCTGGAAGTTGTGCAAGGCCCTGGCTTCAGGCCCTGCACTGCAGCAGATCCGCACAGGAAGACCTGTTGATTGCAGCACGGTGTCCAAAGAGGCCGAGCTCAGCCTCGTCCTCCTCTTATATAGCCCCTCCCATCAGTCTCTGCGGTGGCTGAATGCACCCTGGGTGCCGAACGGGGTTCTGGGTAACGTAGTCCCGGGGCCTTAAAGGAGACCCCGCTACATTAAGATGGCCAGGTACTTTACAGATCGTAGAGTAATGAATGTATACTGTACACCTGCTACTGGTATTAACAAAGACACATCTGATGGGCTTATGATAACAATTTGTTATTATTATCAGTTATTTGGTTGTACATATACTTACAGCTTTAAATTTCATTGTCTTACTGAAAATATAAAATATAAAGAACACTGATGCCTCTGGTGTCTGATTTAAATAATGCATGTTCAGTTTATGTCTTAAGTTGCTTTCTTATGTATCACTGTGGACACATTACCACCAGCATAGAGAGCACAGTGATAAACTCCTTCATCCTCAGTCTGCAATCTACTGATGGACAGAACAGCTGATCCTCCTGATATTTGGGCTGAGAACCGATCTGATATTCCAGAGGGTCTGGTATTCTGGTTGCTGCTACTGCTACTATAAACTATCAGTTTGGGGACACTTCCAGGGGTCTGTAGGTACCACGAGGGGTAGCTACCCCCATCTACTGATCCTCCACTCCGACTACAGGTCAAACGGACACTTTCACCAGGAGACCCAGACATGGCAGCATCCTGAGTGACAGTAAACTGAGCCACAGAACCTGAAATATGAACAGGACAATGTTATAGAAAGAGGAGATGAAGAATGTCCTTGTGTAATAAACCCATATAGATATGTTTATCTTACCAGAACAAGATAAAATCAGTGTGAGGAAGAGGATGGTCAGAGACATGGTGGGGTGTTTCTGTTAGGTAGATCCTGATCTTATAACTGGAGTCTATGGATCTTATATGTCTAGAGAAGAAGGATGTGTCTCTGTATGTAAATGTTTATGATCGCCTCCTTAAAACAACTGTTCCAACAAACACCCTTCATGCAGTTTGTGCAGCAACCTTGGTTTGATTCCATGCGAAAATGTAATATGTTTGTATTACATGACTACATTTTCATTCCACCCCAATATTAATGTTGTTAATGTAGCACATGGTCTGAATGGTAAAGCTAAACTCTGTACTCCCCCTTGTAGGGCAAAGCAAATTTTCACAGTGTATGGCTAGTTTAAAGTGATTGTAAAGCTTGTTTTTTTTTTGTTTGTTTTTTTGTTTTTCTTTTTAAATGACAACCATGTCATACTTATCTGCTCTGTGCAAGAGTTTTGAACACAGAGGCCCTTAACCTCCTTTTCTGCCCCCCCCATGGCACTCCTGGCTCCTCCTCTTCTCGAGTGCTCCCAGAGCCGATTTCCATGGGGGCACCCATGCAGGTGCGCTCAGGAGTCCTGCTGCTGCACCCACTGACACAGACTGCAGGATTCGGCCCCGCCCCCGGCTCCCATGTCACTGGATTTGATTGACAGCAGCGGGAGCCAGTGGCTCCTGCTTCTATCAATCTATCCAATGAGGACCCGAGACAGCGGCTGAAGTTGCTGTGCTCGTCCCCGTCGCTGGAACAAATGGGTTCGGGTAAGTAAAAGGGGGGCTTTAGGGGGCTGCTGCAGCCCAAATGGTTGTTCACCTTAATGCATGAATGCATTAAGGTGAAAAAACTTGAGGGCTTACAATAGGGTGACCAGACATCCCCGGTTTTAGGGGACAGTCCCCGGATTGAGAACACTGTCCCCGGACCAAGTCTTTCCCCGGTTTTGTCCCCAGATTGGATTTGAACAGGGGCTGGGGCAATTTCAAAGACAGTCAGTGCAGAATAAAAAACAAAATCTGAATTACACACCTCCGCTCCGCCGCTCCTACTAGCTTAGGGGGGTGTATTTTTTCCATTATCTGTGCCCCTCTCTGATGATCATGTGCTGGTCGGAGCGGAGGGAATATTTCTTCAGCTTCCGCTCGCATGTTCTTCTGCCTTGGCTCAAGTCCCGGCCAGCCGCCTGCCTCCTTATCTCCTTCCCTTCCCTGGCGTGATCTTCCTCCGCTCCCCACCCAGTAGTAGCCGGGGGCCCGGAGAGTAATGCCTTGTACACACGATCGGATTTTCAGATGAAAAAAGTCCGGTGGACGTTTTTCATCGGAAATTCCGATCATGTGTGGGCCCCATCGGATTTTTTTTCCTCGGTGTTTAGAAATAGAACATGTTTTATTTTTTTCCGATCGTCTGTGTGGAACTCCGATGGAGTAAAAACCCACGCATGCTCAGAATCAAGTCAACGCATGCGTCGGAAGCATTGAACTTCCTATTTCTTGGCTCGTCGTAGGGTTGTACGTCACCGCGTTTTGGACGGTCGGAATTTTTGGACTGACAGTGTGTAGGCAAGACTGATGGAAGATAGCTTGAACGGAATTCCGACGGAAAATTCCATCGGATTTTATCCCATCGGAAAATCCGATTGTGTGTACAGGGCATAAGACTTGACAGGCTGGGAGGCGGGCGGCAGCCGCGATGGGCAGAGGGTCGCTGATTGCCGCCATTACTAGTAAAAAAAAAAAAAGATGTCCCCGGATTTCATTTAAAAAATCTGGTCACCTTAGCTTACAACCCCTTTAAAGTGGAAGTATAACCTCCTATCATTTTCAGCAAGGAAGCTGTCATCTTGGCCCCTGATCTTCATCTACCATGATGTATACATGTATACATGTGATCAGTTATGACTCCAGTCATTGGATGGGCTGACAGCTTGGTTGAGATCAACCAATGTGACTGTATTTTGAAACTGTTAAATTGATAGGTTTACTTCCGCTTTGTTTCCCTTTTCACTTAAACTGTGACCAGTTCAATGTGCTTTCTTAAATAAAATAATTTTACTTATTGGTTGTTATTGCTGGGAATATGTATGGTTTTATTTGGGGAATATCACAGTTTTTTCGCATGCATGCACTCCAGCATTGACATTTCTCATGGTTAATTTTCTAATGGCAACAACAGTGGATCAGCAGGATCATTAGGTATTGCGTGATTGAAAGTTGGGGAAAATTAGACAAGTGCGAGATGCATTATCTATCTATTGTGTACATAACCCAAGATTTAACCACTTAAGGACCGCCGCACGATGATGTACGTCGACAGAATGGCACGTACAGGCACAAGGGCGTACAGGTACGTCCCCTTTAAGAACCTGTCCGTTGGTCGCGCAGGCGCGCCGCCGCCGGCGCACTCGCGACCCGGTCCAAAGCTCCATGACCGTGCCCGCGGGCCCGATCACCGCCGGTGTCCTGCGATCGGGTCACAGAGCTGAAGAACGGGGAGAGGTAAGTGTAAACAAACCTCTCCCCGTGCTTCCTAGTGGCATGTCAGTGATTGTCTGTTCCCTGTCATAGGGAACGACGATCAGTGATGTCACATGCCAAGCCACGCCCCCCTAAAGTAAGAATCACTCATTAGGTCACACTTAACCCCTACAGCGCCACCTAGAGGTTAAACCCTTCACTGCCAGTGTCATTTTCACAGTAATCAGTGCATATTTATAGCACTGATCACTGTAAAAATTACAATGGTCCCAAAAATGTGTCAAAAGTGTCCAATGAGTCCGCCATAATGTCGCAGTCACGATAAAAATCGCTGATCGCCGCCATTACTAGTAAAAAAAAAAATATATTTATTAAAATGCCATAAAACTACCCCCTATTTTGTAGACACTATAACTTTTGTGCAAACCAATTAATAAACGCCCTTTGCGATTTTTTTTTTTTTACCCAAAATATGTAGAAGAATAGTTATCGGCCTAAACTGAGGAAAAAAATGTTTTTAATGTATTTTTGGGGATATTTATTATAGCAAAAAATAAAAAATATGTAATTTTTTTTTTAAATTGTCGCTCTATTTTTGTTTATAGCGCAAAAAATTAAAACCGCAGAGGTGAACAAATACCACCAAAAGAAAGCTCTATTTGTGGGGAAAAAAAAGGATGTCAATTTTGTTTGGGAGCCACGTCGCACGGCCGCGCAATTGTCAGTTAAAGCGACGCAGTGCCAAATCGCAAAAAGGGGCCTGGTCCTTTAGCAACAAAATGGTCCGGGGCTTAAGTGGTTAAAAGCAAATTTCACAAGGGCACTCTTGGCTTTACCTACTTTTCTTTATAAAAAGCCTAAGTTTAGTCACAAATTAAAAAAAAAATAAAACAGCCAAAGGGACATTACAGTCAATAGGACGAGTCTATTAGCTGAAATCCTCCTTCACTTATCCCCACTCCAAACCTGCTGCCATAATCTTCCAGTGTGGCGGGGGTTAACAGAGCAGACATACAGTATCTCACAAAAGTGAGTACACCCCTTACATTTTTGTAAATATTTTGTTATATCTTTTCATGTGACAACACTGAATTAATGACACTTTGCTACAATGTAAAGTAGTGAGTGTACAGCTTGTATAACTGTGTAAATTTGCTGCCCCCTTAAAATAACTCAACACAGCCATTAATGTCTAAACCGCTGGCAACAAAAGTGAGTACACCCCTAAGTGAAAATGTCCAAATTGGGCCCAATGTGTCATTATTTTGTGTGGCCACCATTATTTTCCAGCACTGCCTTAACCCTCTTGGGCATGGAGTTCACCAGAGTTTCACAGGTTGCCACTGGAGTCCTCTTCCACTCCTCCATGACGACATCACGGAGCTGGTGGATGTTAGAGACCTTGCGCTCCTCCACCTTCCCTTTGAGGATGCCCCACAGATGCTCAATAGGGTTTAGGTCTGGAGACATGCTTGGCCAGTCCATCACCTTTATTCTTAGCTTCTTTAGCAAGGCAGTGGTCGTCTTGGAGGTGTGTTTGGGGTCAGAATACAGCTAGCTACTCCTATAGATAGAATACATGTCCCATGGTTGTCAGTGCTGAAAAACCTACCTCTTCCTAATGATTCTCTCCCCCCACAGTCCATGCTCAGCAGATAAAGAAAATGAGGAAAGTGATCATGTGACTGTTGCAAAAAAGAAACTGTGTCTTCCCATGATACTGCCTTCCTTTGTTTGGTTTGTGTCTGTTTTCAGATGGCATTTTAATGCATTATTAAGATGGCCAGGTACTATACAAATCGTAGAGTAATGAATGTATACTGTATACCTGCTACTGGTATTGCCAAATGCGCATCTGATGGGTTAATGCTAACAATGTATTTCTTATTATTATCAATTATTTCGTTTTACATACACTTAGATCACTAGTACATTTTGTTGCCTTACTGAAAATATAAAATAAAGAACACTGATGCCTCTGGTGTCTGATTTAAATAATGCATGTTAAGTTTATGTCTTAAGTTGCTTTCTTATATATCACTGTGCACATACCACCACTAGCATAGAGAGCACAGTGATAAACTCCTTCATCCTCAGTCTGCAATCTACTGATGGACAGAACAGCTGATCCTCCTGATATTTGGGCTGAGAACCGATCTGATATTCCAGAGGGTCTGGTATTCTGATTGCTGCTACTGCTACTATAAACTATCAGTTTGGGGGCACTTCCAGGGGTCTGTAGGTACCACGAGGGGTAGTTATCCCCAGTTACTGATCCTCCACTCCGACTACAGGTCAATCGGACACTTTCACCAGGAGACCCAGACATGGCAGCATCCTGAGTGACAGTAAACTGAGCCACAGAACCTGAAATATGAACAGGACAATGTTATAGAAAGAGGAGATGAAGAATGTCCTTGTGTAATAAACCCATATAGATATGTTTATCTTACCAGAACAAGATAAAATCAGTGTGAGGAAGAGGATGGTCAGAGACATGGTGGGGTGTTTCTGTTAGGTAGATCCTGATCTTATAACTGGAGTCTATGGATCTTATATGTCTAGAGAAGAAGGATGTGTCTCTGTATGTAAATGTTTATGATCGCCTCCTTAAAACACCCATTCCAAAACACCCTTCATGCAGTTTCTGCAGCAACCTTGGTTTGATTCCATGCGAAGATGTAATATGTTTGTATTACATGACTACATTTTCATTCCACCCCAATATTAATGTTGTTGATGTAGCACATGGTCTGAATGGTAAAGCTAAACTCTGTACTCCCCTTCCCCTCTTACAAATCGCTGGCATAGTTAAAATAAACCTAATTGGTGGCCCTGGGCTCTTTGGAGCCATTATATTGATACTGATTTACTTTACCAAAAATATAACCACCTTTGTGCAGTTTGCTACATAACAATCTATTGCTGAAGCCCTGTACACACAGGCGGGAATCCCGTCTATTTAAAAACCGTCGGTTTTCCTGATGGGATTCCTGGCAAGCTTGTCTTGCCAAGCCCTGTGTACAGACAGCCACTCCAAAAAAACGCTGTTCTTTTGAATGGCAAGAACGCAGTGACGTCATCGACCACGACGAGCCTGCGCTCGTCACATTCGATGCCGCCGCCGCCATCTTGCTACACCCCACACTAACCTTGTATGCTACCGCGCATGCGTCAAAGTCTTTTCGAGCATGCGCGGGTTTACCTTGGACAGGTAAGTATACAGACGACCAGTTTTCTCGGCAGGAAACACTCTGCCGGGAATCACAACGAGAAAAATAGAGAGAAGGTTCTCTTTTTTTCTTGTCGAGATTCCCAGCAGTTTTCCTGTCGAGAAACCATACACACGAACAGTTTTCACTGCAAAAAACTCTCCCAGCAGTGTGTATGAGGCTTAAGACCTGGAAACAGCTCTTAAAGTGGTTGTAAACCCTCACATATGCCCAGTGAAGTGACTGTCCTCAGGTTTATCTACAGCCCCCACGTCCATTTACACAGAATCTCTTAGCTCTGAATAGTAGCTGGTGGAGAGCTCTGAAAGCTGATTGGAGGGAAGGGACACACCCAGGGGCGTACCTAGAGCATTTGGCACCCGGGGCGGATCCTATATATGGCACCCCCCCCACCTTAAAATGTAAAAACACCCCATTGTGCCCCGGCATACCTCTGTATCCTTCAATATCTCTTTGTCACTACTGTGTACTCCCTCTCCACAACTGCACCTCTTGACCCCTTTACATTACACATCACCTTGCACCTCTGGACCCCTTTACATTACACTGCACCCTACACCACTGGACCCCTTTACATTACACAGCACTCTGGACCCCTTTACATTACACAGCACTATACACCTCTGGACCCCTTTACATTACACAGCACCTTGCATCTCTGGACCCCTTTACATTACACTGCACCCTACACCACTGGACCCCTTTACATTACACAGCACTCTGGACCTCTTTATATTACACAGCACTATACACCTCTGGACCCCTTTACATTACACAGCACCTTGCATCTCTGGACCCCTTTACATTACACTGCACCCTACACCACTGGACCCCTTTACATTACACAGCACTCTGGACCCC
Source organism: Rana muscosa (assembly GCA_029206835.1). Taxonomy (NCBI): domain Eukaryota; kingdom Metazoa; phylum Chordata; class Amphibia; order Anura; family Ranidae; genus Rana; species Rana muscosa. The sequence continues at coordinate 895,752,805 of CM055116.1, read as the reverse complement.
TTTATATTACACAGCACCTTGCACCTCTGGACCCCTTTACATTACACAGCACCCTGCACCTCTGGACCCCTTTACATTACACTGCACCCTACACCACTGGACCCCTTTACATTACACAGCACTCTGGACCCCTTTATATTACACAGCACCTTGCACCTCTGGACCCCTTTACATTACACAGCACCCTGCACCTATGGATCTCTTTGCATTACACAGCACCCTACACCTATGGACCCCATTACATTACACAGCACCTTGCACCTCTGGACCCTTTTACATTACACTGCACCTTGCACCTCTGGACCCCTTTACATGAAACAGCACCCTGCACCTCTGGACCCCTTTACATGAAACAGCACCCTGCACCTCTGGACCCCTTTACATGAAACAGCACCTTGCATCTCTGGACCCCTTTACATGAAACAGCACCCTACACCTCTGAACCCTTTTACATTAAACTGCACCTTGCATCTCTGGACCCCTTTACATTACACAGCACCCTGCACCTAAGGATCTCTTTACATTACACAGCACCCTGCACCTCTAGACCCCTTTACATTACACAGCACTCTGGACCCCTTTACATTACACAGCACTATACACCTCTGGACACCTTTAAATTACACAGCACCTTGCATCTCTGGACCCCTTTACATTACACAGCACCTTGCATCTCTGGACCCCTTTACATTACACAGCACCCTGCACCTAAGGATCTTTTTGCATTACACAGCACCCTACACCTATGGACCCCTTTACATTACACAGCACCTTGCATATCTGGACCCCTTTACATTACACAGCACCCTGCACCTAAGGATCTCTTTACATTACACAGCACCCTACACCTCTGGACCCCTTTACATTACACAGCACTCTGGACCCCTTTACATTACACAGTACTCTGGACCCCTTTACATTACACAGCACCCTACACCTCTGGGCCCCTTTACATTACACAGCACCTTGCACCTAAGGACCTCTTTACATTACACAGCACCCTGCACCTCTGAACCCCTTTACATGAAACAGCACCCTACACTCTGGACCCCTTTACATGACACAGCACCCTACACCTCTGGACCCCTTTTCATTACACAGCACCTTGCACCTCTGGACCCCTTTACATTACACAGCACCCTGCACCTCTAAACCCCTTTACATTATACAGCACCATGCACCCCTTTACATTACACAGCCCCCCACAGACACCCCCCTACAGTGCAGACCCCCTTACCCCTACAGTGCAGACCTCCCACAGTGCAGACCCCCCAGTACAGACACCCCTACAGTGCAGACCCCCCCAGTACAGACACCCCTACAGTGCAGACCCCCCCAGTACAGACACCCCTACAGTGCAGACCCCCCACAGTACAGACACCCCTACAGTGCAGACCCCCAACCCCCCCCCACAGTACAGACACGCCTACAGTGCAGACCCCCCCACAGTACAGAGACCCCTACAGTGCAGACCCCCCTACAGTACAGAGACCCCTACAGTGCAGACCCCCACAGTACAGAGACCCCTACAGTGCAGACCCCCACAGTACAGAGACCCCTACAGTGCAGACCCCCACAGTACAGAGACCCCTACAAAGCAGACCCCCACAGTACAGAGACCCCTACAGTACAGACCCCCACAGTACAGAGACCCCTACAGAGCAGACCCCCACAGTACAGAGACACCTACAGTGCAGACCCCCCACAGTACAGAGACCCCCACAGTACAGAGACCCCTACAGTACAGAGACCCCCACAGTACAGAGACCCCTACAGTGCAGACCCCCAAAGTACAGAGACCCCTACAGTGCAGACCCCCACAGTACAGAGACCCCTACAGTGCAGACCCCCACAGTACAGAGACCCCTACAGAGCAGACCCCCACAGTACAGAGACCCCTACAGTGCAGACCCCCACAGTACAGACACCCCTACAATGCAGCCCCATGTACCTCAGTCAGATAAGCGCGGGACATGCACAGAACTGGTCAGGTGACGAGTCCGGTCCCCTCCCCCTGTGTAGGGAGGAGGAGGGGGAGGCGGCTTCACTGAGCACTCTGCTCGGCTGAACAGAACCGCTCAGCCGCGGTCATGAGAGAAGGGGATCGCTGCGGGTCCCGGGTGTCACTCGGCTCGCACCCCCCTCCCCCTCCACTACAGGCTCTTCCTGTCCGCCGCGGCTTAAACCCACCTGCCCCGCTGTCTTTACTTCAGCTGCGGAGGGGGGGGCGCCAGCCTGACACCCCCCCCCCAGTGTGTGTCACCCGTGGCGGCCCGCCCCCCCCCGCCCCCCACTTAGTACACCTCTGGACACACCTCTCTTCACACAGAACACAGGAACAGAGCTGAGGCTGTCAATCACAGGCTGAGCCCTCCCCTGTCACCTTTTTTCTCTTGGTGTCAGGAAAACTCATCAAAAGTGATTCATGCTGATAGCAGAGGAATGAGGTAGCAGACGGAAAAGACACTTAGTGCTTTGTATTGAAAAGAAGGGGGGGGGGGTGTGGGACTTTAAATGAGGCGCCCATATGGAAATGTGAGCCTCCATCCCTGTTAATTGAGATTAAAAGAAAAAGATTGGGACTTTAAATGGGGCAGGTATCATCAGACAAAGACACCTTTCACACTGAGGCAGTTTTCAGGCATTTTAGCGCTAAAAATAGCGCCTGTAAAGCCCCTGAAAACTGCCTCTTAACCACTTGCCGACCGCCGCTTGTACATATACGTCAGCAGAATGGCATGGCTGCGCAAAGTAACGTATATTTACGTCACTTTGAATTTTGCGCCGTGCACACCCCTGCCGCGAGCTCCGTGACCGTGCCCATGGGACTCGATGTCCGCCGGTGTCCCGCGATCGTGTCACGGAGCTGCAGAACGGGGAGAGGCCAGTGTAAACAAGGCATCTCCCTGTTCTGCCTTGTGACTGGACACTGATCGTCTGCTTCCTGTAATCGGGAGCAGCGATCAGTGTCGTGTCACAGTAAGCCCCGCCCCCACACAGTTAGAATCACTCCCTAGGACACACTTAACCCCTTCCTAGCCCCCTAGTGGTTAACTCCTTCCCTGCCAGTCACATTTATACAGTAATCAGTGCATTTTTATAGCACCGATCGCTGTATAAATGTGAATGGTCCCAAAATAGCATTAAAAGTGTCCGATGTGTCCGCCATAATGTCGCAGTCACGATAAAAATCGCTGATCGCCGCCATTACTAGTAAAAAAAAAATATTAATAAAAATGCCATAAAACTATCCCCTATTTTGTAGACACTATAACTTTTCCGCAAACCAATCAATAAACGCTTATTGCAAAAAAAAATTACCAAAAATATGTAGAAGAATACGTATCGGCCTAAACTGAGGGAAAAAAAACGTTTTTTTATTTATTTTTTGGGGATATTTATTATAGCAAATAGTAAAAAATATTATTTTTTTTCAAAATTGTCGCTCTATTTTTGTTTATAGCGCAAAAAATTTAAATCGCAGAGGTGATCAAATACCACCAAAAGAAAGCTCTATTTGTGGGAAAAAAAGAACGTAAATTTTGTTTGGAAGCCATGTCGCATGACCGCGTAATTGTCAGTTAAAGCGACGCAGTGCCAAATCGCAAAAAGTGGCCCGGTCATTTGGCAGCCAAAACCTCCGGGGCTGAAGTTGTTAAGCCACCCCAGTGTGAAAGCCCGAGTGCTTTCACACTGGGGCGGTGCGCTTGCAGGACAGGAAAAAAAGGCCTGCAAGCAGCATCTTTGGAGCAGTGTACACCACTCCCACGCCGCCTCTGCCCATTTGAATGACTGGGCACTGCTTCGAAGGTACCTGAAAAGCAATTCGGAAGCGCTGCATCACGGGCGCTTTTAACCCCTTTTTAACATCTTCTTGGGGGATAAAGCGCCAGCAACTGCCCAAAAAGCGGAGCCAAAGCGCGCTATAACAGCGGTAAAGCACCGCTAAAACGAGCGGTGCTTTACCTCTAACATCGGCACCACCCCAGTGTGAAAGTAGCCTTAAAGAATATTAACAGATGTATTGATATAAACAGCATATAGTACAACATCATTAGGCCCGTTTTACATAGGGGCGACTCGTCAGGCGACTCGGTCGCCTGACGGGTCGCGTCCCGCTCTGTTCAATGGAACTCAGGTCGCTCCGACTTAGAAAAAGGTTCCTGTACTACTTTTGGGGGCGACTCGGGACGACTTGCATTGACTTCTATACAGAAGTCATTATGCAAATCGCCTGAACCGGGCCTCTCAAGTCGTCTTGAGATCGCGTCGCCGAGTCGCCCCCAAAGTCGTGCCGCCCCTGGGTGAACCGGGCCTTACATGGGTAAAATGTCAGTCCTCACTAACTATAAAACCATAACAAAAATAAATAAATAAATATACCATGGATTTATTTATTTTTGTTATGGTTTTATTGTTAGTGAGGACTGACATTTTACCCATGCAATGATGTACTATATGCTGGTTATATCAATAAGTGTGTTATTATTCTTTTAGTCTGATGATACCTGCCTCATTTAAAGCCCCATTTTTTTTCTTTTAGTGTCTGCTTTGGATTGAGACAACTACACACTGAAGAGGGATATGCTTTGTTCAAATTTTATGTCAGAGGATTACAATTTTGCAACTTTGTCATGTTAATAAAACTGTACATATCATTACAACCACTTTGTATATCCAGATAAATTATACCTTGTTTTTTTCAGGACATTTGGTGGTAAATGGTAATGGGTATCTCCTATTTTTTTTTTTATTATCAAAGGAAAACTGGCCTAGCATAGTAAAAAAACATACGTTTTTAAAATGTAGCTGTACTTTTCTTGCCTCTACCATAACTTACCACTAAAGAACAACACGTAATAAATTCTCCTGCTCCTGTTGATTTCAGCGATATTACATATGTGTATGTTAGTTGTTGTTTGTACCTGTTGTATAGCCCAGAAACAACGGTGCATATTTTGCTTCTTTTTATCCTACCTAAAACACACTGACACTAACTGACACTGATACGAATTGAAAAAATGCTTTTTTAAGAAAGCCTACCAAAAATATACCGATGCTGACCTTAGATCCGGACCTTTGCCTCTGACCTTGACCTTTGACCCTGACCCTGGGTCAATGCAAGAATTTTTGTCTACGCAGGTGAAGGTGAATTTTCCTTCAAGTTGCGCCTGCAATGTGATAGGGCGCCACGCAGCACTGAAAATTTGATGTACTGCCACTAAACGGCAGTGTGAGGAGGCAGCTTTATCGTTATGCATTCCGCGCTTCCCCTCACTGGTAACGGGAAGCTGGCAGGTAAGGTAAGGTGACCAGATTTTTAAAATTAATTTTTTTTTTTTTAATAGTAATGGCGGCAATCAGCGACTATCTGCCCGTCACCATCGCCGCCCGCCTTACAGCCTGTCAAGTCTCAATTCTCCGGGCCCCGGCTACTACTGGGTGGGAGCGGAGGAAGATCACTCCGTCCAGGGAAGGCTAGGAGATAAACAGGCAGGCGGCTGGCCGGGACTTGAGCCAAGGCAGAAAGAACATGCGAGTGGAGCTGAATGGGCATGCACCCGAAACTGAAGAAATATTCCCTCCGCTCTGACCAGCACATGATCATCAGAAAGGGGCACGGATAATGGAAAAAATACACCCCCCTAAGCTAGTAGGAGCGGCATTGACTGTCTTTGAAATTGCCCCAGCCTCTGTTCAAATCCAATACGGGGACAAAATCGGGAACAGACTTGGTCCGGGGACAGTGTCCTCAATCCGGGGACTGTCCCCTGAAACCGGGGATGTCTGGTCACCTTAACTTAAGACATAAACTTAACATGCATTATTTAAATCAGACACCAGAGGCATCAGTGTTCTTTATATTTTCAGTAAGGCAACAAAATGTACTAGTGATCTAAGTGTATGTAAAACTAAATAATTGATAATAATAACAAATACATTGTTAGCATTAACCCATCAGATGCACATTTGGCAATACCAGTAGCAGGTATACAGTATACATTCATTACTCTACGATTTGTATAGTACCTGGCCATCTTAATAATGCATTAAAATGCCATCTGAAAACAGACACAAACCAAACAAAGGAAGGCAGTATCATGAAGACACAGTTTCTTTTTTGCAACAGTCACATGATCACTTTCCTCATTTTCTTTATCTGCTGAGCATGGACTGTGGGGGGAGAGAATCATTAGGAAGAGGTAGGTTTTTCAGCACTGACAACCATGGGACATGTATTCTATCTATAGGAGTAGCTAGCTGTATTCTGACCCCAAACACACCTCCAAGACGACCACTGCCTTGCTAAAGAAGCTCAGGGTAAAGGTAATGGACTGGCCAAGCATGTCTCCAGACCTAAACCCTATTGAGCATCTGTGGGGCATCCTCAAACAGAAGGTGGAGGAGCGCAAGGTCTCTAACATCCACCAGCTCCGTGATGTCCTCATGGAGGAGTAGAAGAGGACTCCAGTGGCAACCTGTGAAGCTCTGGTGAACTCCATGCCCAAGAGGGTTAAGGCAGTGCTGAAAAATAATGGTGGCCACACAAAATAATGACACATTGGGCCCAATTTGGACATTTTCACGTAGGGTTGTACTCACTTTTGTTCCAGCAGTTTAGACATTAATGGCTGTGTGTTGAGTAAGGCCCCTTTCACACTGAGGCGTTTTTACCGCGTTTTCGCGGTAAAAATAGCACTGTAATAACGCCTGAAATAATCCTGCCCCAGCATTCTCAATGTGAAATCTCTGAGGGCTTTCACATTGAGGCGTTTTGCTGGCTGGGCGTTGAAAAAAATCCTGCAAACAGCTTTTTTAGAGCAACTTTAGGGCGCATAAAATAGCGCTGTAAAAACGCCTATCCCCATTGAAATGAATGGGATTCGTGGTAAAAACGCGGTAAAAACGCGGTAAAAACGCATAGGCATAAGCGTTATGTTAAAAAATAACGCTAACGCCTATGCGTTTTTACCGCGTTTTTACCGCGTTCGTGCTAATTTTAGTGCGAACGCGGTAAAATCGCGGTAAAAACGCATAGGCGGTAGCGCTATTTTTACCGCGATCGCGGTAAAATCGCGGTAAAATCGCGGTAAAATCGCGGTACAAAATCCCATAATTTTTGAGCGTTTTTTCAACGCCTCAGTGTGAAAGGGGCCTTATTTTGAGGGGACAGCAAATTTACACTGTTATACAAGCTGTGCACTCATTACTTTACATTGTAGCAAAGTGTCATTTCTTCAGTGTTGTCACATAAAAAGATATAACAAAATATTTACAAAAACGTAAGGGGTGTACTCACTTTTGTGAGATACTGTATGTCTGCTCTGTTAACCCCCGCCACACTGGAAGATTATGGCAGCAGGTTTGGAGTGGGGATAAGTGAAGGAGGATTTCAGCTAATAGACTCGTCCTATTGACTGTAATGTCCTTTGGCTGTTTTTTTTTTTTTTTAATTTGTGACTAAACTTAGGCTTTTTATAAAGAAAAGTAGGTAAAGCCAAGAGTGCCCTTGTGAAATTTGCTTTTAACCACTTAAGCCCCGGACCATTTTGTTGCTAAAGGACCAGGCCCCTTTTTGCGATTTGGCACTGCGTCGCTTTAACTGACAATTGCGCGGCCGTGCAACGTGGTTCCCAAACAAAATTGGCATCCTTTTTTTTCCCCACAAATAGAGCTTTCTTTTGGTGGTATTTGATCACCTCTGCGGTTTTTATTTTTTGCGCTATAAGCAAAAATAGAGCGACAATTTAAAAAAAAAATCATATTTTTTGCTATAATAAATATCCCCAAAAATTAATTAAAAACATTTTTTTCCTCAGTTTAGGCCGATAACTATTCTTCTACATATTTTGGGTAAAAAAAAAAAATCGCAAAGGGCGTTTATTAATTGGTTTGCACAAAAGTTATAGTGTCTACAAAATAGGGGGTAGTTTTATGGCATTTTAATAAATATTTTTTTTTTTTTACTAGTAATGGCGGCGAACAGCGATTTTTATCGTGACTGCGACATTATGGCGGACTCATTGGACACTTTTGACACATTTTTGGGACCATTGTAATTTTTACAGTGATCAGTGCTATAAATATGCACTGATTACTGTGAAAATGACACTGGCAGTGAAGGGTTTAACCTCTAGGTGGCGCTGTAGGGGTTAAGTGTGACCTAATGAGTGATTCTTACTTTAGGGGGGCGTGGCTTGGCATGTGACATCACTGATCGTCGTTCCCTATGACAGGGAACAGACAATCACTGACATGCCACTAGGAAGCACGGGGAGAGGTTTGTTTACACTTACCTCTCCCCGTTCTTCAGCTCTGTGACCCGATCGCAGGACACCGGCGGAGATCGGGCCCGCGGGCACGGTTAATGGAGCTTTGGACCGGGTCGCGAGTGCGCCGGCGGCGGCGCGCCTGCGCGACCAACGGACAGGTTCTTAAAGGGGACGTACCTGTACGCCCTTGTGCCTGTACGTGCCATTCTGTCGACGTACATCGTCGTGCGGCGGTCCTTAAGTGGTTAAATCTTGGGTTATGTACACAATAGATAGATAATGCATCTCGCACTTGTCTAATTTTCCCCAACTTTGAATCACGCAATACCTAATGATCCTGCTGATCCACTGTTGTTGCCATTAGAAAATTAACCATGAGAAATGCCAATGCTGGAGTGCATGCATGCGAAAAAACTGTGATATTCCCCAAATAAAACCATACATATTCCCAGCAATAACAACCAATAAGTAAAATTATTTTATTTAAGAAAGCACATTGAACTGGTCACAGTTTAAGTGAAAAGGGAAACAAAGCGGAAGTAAACCTATCAATTTAACAGTTTCAAAATACAGTCACATTGGTTGATCTCAACCAAGCTGTCAGCCCATCCAATGACTGGAGTCATAACTGATCACATGTATACATGTATACATCATGGTAGATGAAGATCAGAGGCCAAGATGACAGCATCCTTGGCTGAAAACGATAGGAGGTTATACTTCCACTTTAAAGGGGTTGTAAGCTAAGGTGACCAGATTTTTTAAATGAAATCCGGGGACATCTTTTTTTTTTTTACTAGTAATGGCGGCAATCAGCGACCCTCTGCCCATCGCGGCTGCCGCCCGCCTCCCGGCCTGTCAAGTCTTATGTCCTGTACACACAATCGGATTTTCCGATGGGATAAAATCCGATGGAATTTTCCGTCGGAATTCCGTTCAAGCTATCTTCCATCAGTCTTGCCTACACACTGTCAGTCCAAAAATTCCGACCGTCCAAAACGCGGTGACGTACAACCCTACGACGAGCCAAGAAATAGGAAGTTCAATGCTTCCGACGCATGCGTTGACTTGATTCTGAGCATGCGTGGGTTTTTACTCCATCGGAGTTCCACACAGACGATCGGAAAAAAATAAAACATGTTCTATTTCTAAACACCGAGGAAAAAAAATCCGATGGGGCCCACACATGATCGGAATTTCCGATGAAAAAAGTTTACCGGACTTTTTTCATCAGAAAATCCGATCGTGTGTACAAGGCATTACTCTCCGGGCCCCCGGCTACTACTGGGTGGGGAGCGGAGGAAGATCACGCCAGGGAAGGGAAGGAGATAAGGAGGCAGGCGGCTGGCCGGGACTTGAGCCAAGGCAGAAGAACATGCGAGCGGAAGCTGAAGAAATATTCCCTCCGCTCCGACCAGCACATGATCATCAGAAAGGGGCACAGATAATGGAAAAAATACACCCCCCTAAGCTAGTAGGAGCGGCGGAGCGGAGGTGTGTAATTCAGATTTTGTTTTTTATTCTGCACTGACTGTCTTTGAAATTGCCCCTGCCCCTGTTCAAATCCAATCCGGGGACAAAACCGGGGACAGACTTGGTCCGGGGACAGTGTCCTCAATCCGGGGACTGTCCCCTGAAACCGGGGATGTCTGGTCACCCTATCTTAAGTTGCTTTCTTATATATCACTGTGCACACACCACCACCAGCATAGAGAGCACAGTGATAAACTCCTTCATCCTCAGTCTGCAATCTACTGATGGACAGAACAGCTGATCCTCCTGATATTTGGGCTGAGAACCGATCTGATATTCCAGAGGGTCTGGTATTCTGGTTGCTACCGCTACTATAAACTATCAGTTTGGGGGCACTTCCAGGGGTCTGTAGGTACCACGAGGGGTAGTTACCCCCAGTTACTGATCCTCCACTCCGACTACAGGTCAAACGGACACTTTCACCAGGAGACCCAGACATGGCAGCATCCTGAGTGACAGTAAACTGAGCCACAGAACAGGACACTGTTATAGAAAGAGGAGATGGAGAATGTCCTTGTGTAATAAATCCATATAGATATGTTTATCTTACCAGAACAAGATAAAATCAGTGTGAGGAAGAGGATGGTCAGAGACATGGTGGGGTGTTTCTGTTAGGTAGATCCTGATCTTATAACTGGAGTCTATGGATCTTATATGTCTAGAGAAGAAGGATGTGTCTCTGTATGTAAATGTTTATGATCGCCTCCTTAAAACAACTGTTCCAACAAACACCCTTCATGCAGTTTGTGCAGCAACCTTGGTTTGATTCCATGCGAAGATGTAATATGTTTGTATTACATGACTACATTTTCATTCCACCCCAATATTAATGTTGTTAAAGCGGAGCTCCGCCGGAAAAAAAAAATATTAAAAGCCAGCAGCTACAGCTACAGCAGCTGCTGGCTTTTAATATTTGGACACTTACCTGTCCTGGAGTCCAGCAACGTCCGCAGCAGAGGACGAGCGATCGCTCGTCACTCTGCTGCCCCCCCCCCCCGCCATCCTCGCTGAGGGAACCAGGAAGTGAAGCCCTGCGGCTTCATGCCCGGTTCCCTACGGCGCATGCGCGAGTCGCGCTGCGCCGTTCTGATTGGTGCTCCTGTGTTCTGGGAGCCGAGTGTCTCCCAGAACACCAAGGGAAGTCTGTGGGAAGTGACGTCACTCCCGCAGATTCCCGGAGAGAGGACTCCCGGATGTGGGTGAAAATACCTGTCTTAGACAGGTATCTTCACCCTCCTCCCCCCTGAAAGGTGTCAATTGTGACACCGGAGGGGGGGGAGGGTTCCAAATAGCAAAAGTTGCTATTTAGGGTGGAGCTCCACTTTAATGTAGCACATGGTCTGAATGGTAAAGCTAAACTCTGTACTCCCCTTCCCCTCTTACAAATCGCTGGCATAGTTAAAATAAACCTAATTGGTGGCCCTGGGCTCTTTGGAGCCATTATATTGATACTGATTTACTTTACCAAAAATATAACCACCTTTGTGCAGTTTGCTACATAACAATCTATTGCTGAAGCCCTGTACACACAGGCGGGAATCCCGTCTATTTAAAAACCGTCGGTTTTCCTAATGGGATTCCTGGCAAGCTTGTCTTGCCAAGCCCTGTGTACAGACAGCCACTCCAAAAAAACGCAGTTCTTTTGAATGGCAAGAACGCGGTGATATCATCGACTATGATGAGCCGGCGCTCGTCACATTCTACGCCGTCGCCGCCATCTTGCTACACCCCACACTAACCTTGTATGCTACCGCGCATGCGTCAAAGTCTTTTCGAGCATGCGCGGGTTTACCTTGGACAGGTAAGTATACAGACGACCGGTTTTCTCGGCAGGAAACACTCTGCCGGGAATCACAACGAGAAAAATAGAGAGAAGGTTCTCTATTTTTCTCGTCGAGATTCCCAGCAGTTTTCCTGTCGAGAAACCATACACACGAACGGTTTTCACGGTAAAAAACTCTCCCAGCAGTGTGTATGAGGCTTAAGACCTGGAAACAGCTCTTAAAGTGGTTGTAAACCCTCACATATGCCCAGTGAAGTGACTGTCCTCAGGTTTATCTACAGCCCCCACGTCCATTTACACAGAATCTCTTAGCTCTGAATAGTAGCTGGTAGAGAGCTCTGAAAGCTGATTGGAGGGAAGGGACACACCTCTCTTCACACAGCACACAGGAACAGAGCTGAGGCTGTCAATCACAGGCTGAGCCCTCCCCTGTCACCTTTTTTCTCTTGGTGTCAGGAAAACTCATCAAAAGTGATTTATGCTGATAGCAGAGGAATGAGGTAGCAGACGGAAAAGACACTTAGTGCTTTGGATTGAAAAGAAGGGGGGGGGGGGATATGGGACTTTAAATGAGGCGCCCATATGGAAATGTGAGCCTCCATCCCTGTTAATTGAGATGAAAAGAAACAGATTGGGACTTTAAATGAGGCAGGTATCATCAGACTAAGACACCTTTCACACTGAGGCAGTTTTCAGGCATTTTAGCGCTAAAAATATCGCCTGAAAACTGCCTCTTAACCACTTTCCGACCGCCGCCTGTACATATACGTCAGCAGAATGGCACGGCTGCGCAAAGTAACGTATATTTACGTCACTTTGAGCTTTGCGCCGTGCACGCCCCTGCTGCGAGCTCCGTGACCGTGCCCGCGGGACTCGATGTCCGCCGGTGTCCCGCGATCGTGTCACGGAGCTGCAGAACGGGGAGAGGCCAGTGTAAACAAGGCATCTCCCTGTTCTGCCTTGTGACTGGACACTGATCGTCTGCTCCCTGTAATCAGGAGCAGCGATCAGTGTCGTGTCACAGTAAGCCCCGCCCCCACACAGTTAAAATCACTCCCTAGGACACACTTAACCCCTTCCTAGCCCCCTAGTGGTTAACCCCTTCCCTGCCAGTCACATTTATACAGTAATCAGTGCATTTTTATAGCACCGATCGCTGTATAAATGTGAATGGTCCCAAAATAGCATCAAAAGTGTCCGATGTGTCCGCCATAATGTCGCAGTCACGATAAAAATCGCTGATCGCCGCCATTACTAGTAAAAAAAAAAATATTAATAAAAATGCCATAAAACTATCCCCTATTTTGTAGACGCTATAACTTTTGCGCAAACCAATCGATACGCTTATTGCAATTTTTTTTTACCAAAAATATGTAGAAGAATACGTATCGGCCTAAACTGAGGAAAAAAAATTGTTTTTTTATTTATTTTTGGGGATATTTATTATAGCAAATAGTAAAAAATATTATTTTTTTTTCAAAATTGTCGCTCTATTTTTGTTTATAGCGCAAAAAATTAAAATCGCAGAGGTGATCAAATACCACCAAAAGAAAGCTTTATTTGTGGGAAAAAAAGAACGTAAATTTTGTTTGGAAGCCATGTCGCACGACCGCGTAATTGTCAGTTAAAGCGACGCAGTGCCGAATCGCAAAAAGTGGCCCGGTCATTTGGCAGCCAAAACCTCCGGGGCTGAAGTTGTTAAGCCACCCCAGTGTGAAAGCCCGAGAAAAATTAAGTTCAATGCTTCTGAGCATGCGTCGACTTGATTCTGAGCATGCATGGGTTTTTTCTCTGATGGAGTTCCCCACAGACGATCGGAATTTGCTATAGTTTTTTTTTCCATCGGTAAAATTTAAAACATGTTCTATTTTTTTATACTGATGGAAAAAAGACTGATGGGGCCCACACACACGATCAGTTTGTCCGATGAAAAAAGTCCATCTGTCTTTTTTCATCAGAAAAACCGATCGTGTGTACGCGGCATTAGAGATTACACTTGTGCCAATCTAAAAACATGACCAAGCTTTCCTATGCCCTTGTGCAAGAAACCAGACCGGGGCCTTCCCACTGATCCCTGGGGCCCTTTACTCTCATGGCAGAAGCCTTTATTGTGGTCCAGCAGTGGGCCACCTTCCTGCCATCTTGGTGTCCCTTCATTGTGGCAAAACACCAGAGCACAGTCGCAAATGCGACCCTGGTAGCTCTGCCACTGGTGTCAGTTGTTTTCTGCTCCAATAGCAGCTCTCCGCCCCTAATTTCCTCTCCCTCTCCTCCCCCTCGTGCTTTCTATTGGCTAAACAAAAAACACCTGAAGCTGTAAAACGCTTGTAATACACTTCTTGAATGCTTTAAAAAAAAGCTTATAAATGCTGCAAAAAAAGCTTAAAATAAAACGCATGAAAATGCCAGTAAATCAATATGCTCAGGTGTGAATGGAGCCTAAGACCCCTTTCACACTGCTCTATAGCAAAATCACGGTAAAAACGCATATGCAGTTTTACCAAGATTTTCTGTGTTTCAAATGCGTTTCCCCTTATTTTCTGCTGCCTGCATCTGTGAAAAATGGACCACACTCACAGCGCAATGGTGTGAGAAGTCCCATTGGATTTAAAAGGAAACATTTTTCCTGTGTTTTTCTTGCGAGGTAAGGTCCCATGCACACGAGACGCTGTTATTTGCTGTTAAACGCGCGTTCAGAGGCAGTTGGACACTTTTTTCAACTGCTCCTGAACCCATTCAATGTTATCCTATGTGTCCATGCACACAGTCTCGTTTATTGCCGTTTTTAGGCAGTTGCGTTTAACCTCGTTTTTCCAGAAGCAAAAAAATGGGTTCAGACGCAAAAGTTTTCCACGTTTCAGACGCAAAACGCGGCTAAACGCCGCTAAACGCGGCAAAACGCGGTACCGGCGTTTTGCCGCGATTTCGTTTATTAGCGTTTTTAAAGGTGACCTATTTTTTTACATTAGAAATCTCAAAAATGATGGCAAATGATGAAAAACCATCAAAAAAATATGAAAAAAAACTGTAATTGCTTGCATTGCACTGTAGACAATCCACAACTTGTGGCAAGTGGACAATCCACAAGTTGTGGCAGGTGATGTTGCCAGGTGACGTGGCAGGTGGAAATCCACAAATTGTGGCAGGTGACGTGGCCAGGTGACGTGGCAAGTGGACAATCCACAACTTGTGGCAGGTAACGTGGCCAGGTGACGTGGCCAGGTGACATGGCAGGTGACGTGGCAGGTGGACAATCCACAAATTGTGGCAGGTGACGTGGCAGGTGACGTGGCAAGTGGACAATCCAAAACTTGTGGCAGGTGACGTGGCAGGTGGACAATCCACAAATTGTGGCAGGTGACGTGGCAGGTGACGTGGCCAGGTGACGTGGCAGGTGACGTGGCAAGTGAACATTCCACAACTTGTGGCAGGTGACGTGGCAGGTGACATGGCCAGGTGACGTGGCCAGGTGACGTGGCAGGTGAACATTCCACAACTTGTGGCAGGTGACGTGGCAGGTGACATGGCCAGGTGACGTGGCCAGGTGACGTGGCAGGTGACGTGGCAAGTGGACAATTCACAACTTGTGGCAGGTGACGTGGCAGGTGACGTGGCAAGTGGACAATGCACAACTTGTGGCAGGTGACGTGGCCAGGTGACGTGGCCAGGTGACGTGGCAGGTGACGTGGCAAGTGAACATTCCACAACTTGTGGCAGGTGACGTGGCAGGTGACATGGCCAGGTGACGTGGCCAGGTGATGTGGCAAGTGGACAATCCACAACTTGTGGCCAGGTGACGTGGCAGGTGACGTGGCAAGTGGACAATTCACAACTTGTGGCAGGTGACGTGGCAAGTGGACAATGCACAACTTGTGGCAGGTGACGTGGCCAGGTGACGTGGCCAGGTGACGTGGCAGGTGACGTGGCAAGTGAACATTCCACAACTTGCGGCAGGTGACGTGGCAGGTGACATGGCCAGGTGACGTGGCCAGGTGACGTGGCCAGGTGATGTGGCAAGTGGACAATCCACAACTTGTGGCCAGGTGACGTGGCAGGTGACGTGGCAAGTGGACAATTCACAACTTGTGGCAGGTGACGTGGCCAGGTGACGTATCAGGTGACGTGGCAAGTGGACAATCCACAGCTTGTGGCAGATGATGTGGCAAGTGATACGCTAAATACAAGTACACTGCTGCTCTCTCAGCTGCTGGTCTCCCAAAATGGCTGAAATGGTTAAATAATAATGTTTTTTGAGCTTAGGGAGGGTCTTATGATGTTTCTTAACTAAACGCCTATAGACGCAAACGCGGTAAAACGCGGTAAAACGCCGCTAAAATCGCGGCAAAACGGGCGTTTTTAAACGCCGGTTTTAGCCTTTAAAAACGTGTGTTCAGCAGAGTTTGCACCGGTGTCTCGTGTGCATGGGGCTTAAAAATACAGGAAAAACGTATCAATGTGAAAGGGCTCTTACTGCTTGTTTAGGCTCCATTCACACCTATGCAGTTTGCTTTTGAGCGTTTCTGTAGTGCTTTTTGCTGTAATTTTACGTGATTTAGCGTTTTGCTTTTTTTGGGAGAATTTTTGGGCAGATTAAAGACGCAAATTGTTGAACATTCACGGTAAAAACGCACTACATGTTTTTTCTCCAGCTTCTCCATTGAAGTCTATTGAACCAAATAAAGCAAAAAAATAATCGTTTTGCATTTAGGAGAGTCCCTGTCCCTGACCCTTTCCAAAAACGCAGAGGCACAAAAATGCATTGATGTGAACGTGTTTCATAGGAACACATGTTAAAAAAATTTCCTGCATTTCAGCAAAAAGCATGAAAACATTCATTAGTGTGAATGGAACCTTAGTCAAGGGGACAGTAAAGGCACTTTAACATATGTGATCCTCCGCTCTCTTGGCAGATGGAGTTTCCCATGCTCCGTTAGTTGACTGTCCCACAACATCTTTGGACCCTGCATTGGTTTCAGTGACATCAGGACCAGTGGCGGCAGGTGCTCCATTGTTCAGTGGGGGCAGCAGACAAAACTGAGACATCCCCCCCGGTCGCTCCAGCCCACCACCCAAAACCAAACCCCCCCCGTCACCGGCTTGCTCGCTTATCGATCGGTACTTACACCATCTAGGTCGCGGCTGCACCCTGTTCCCATGTTGACAGGGACAAGGGTATCTTCTCCACAATCTTAGCCCGGTAGTAGTGGGGGTCCTGCAGGCTTATCAAAATCTGGGGGCTCCATTCAACAATAAGGGGGCCCCCAGATACTGCATTAAATGTGAATGAGTAAGGGCTACATAGTACTCCTACTTATTCACAAACAAAAGGAAAAAGCACTGTTGATGGGCATCATTCCTTAGGACTGATTTGGATCTGCATCGCTGGACGACATGATTGATGGTGGATTACCATTGTGGCATTTTTTGGGGGGTCTAATTTTTAATTTAAAGGACTTGTCAAAAACTGTGTACCCCTTACTCATTTACCTGGGGGGTTTAAAAGAGCTTTCAGGTTCTGATAAACCCTCTGCCCACAGATTCCCGCAACCACCCGTATCGTGTTAAGTGCATGGGGCCTGGCATTGTTCTACATCTACAGGGTGCATACTCGTTGAAATTTTTTTGGGGAGTGGGCCCTTTTTTTCTTTTTTTTCCCCCATTAAAATCCATACCAAACCCAAACTTTAGTGGATTCGCTGCTAAATTCAGGGTTCAAAAAAGATTTGACAAACCCCATGCAAATCAAAGCAAGCGGATACAATTGACCTTAATTCCAAGTACAATAAAAAAAATTGAAATGATGTCAAAGTTATACAGGTCAACTTTATTCAGGCATCATGGTATCCTCACATTTGCAGATTAGACATATCAACCTAATTCTTTCACAGGTAACCTGTTCTGTAATAGATTTGGCAATATTTGGTGATGATCAGCTATAACTATTCCTGACAAACCACCATACAGAGAAATAACAGTGAACATTGCATAAACACTGCTCCGGAGATGTGTGAACCGGCGCCATTGAGAGCTTGTCACAATCTCCTGATATGCGAATTGGAAACGGTCAAACCCGCATCCAACTCTCAATAGTGTGAGCCCAGCCTTATGTTGCCCATTCACAGGCAGATTATCACATCCAGATCACATCAAACAACCTAACTAGCACTGTAATTGGTATCTCTATAAATATAATTTGGCATTAAGTACTGATAGTAGCTTGGTATTCAAAATACAAGAACTTAATAATGTGCATATAGCAACCTTGTCATTGGACCATGAAAGACTTTCTGTCAACAGTGAAACCTCAGCAATTAAATATGCTTGATTAGTCAAGAGATTACACTGGGGAGACAGAAGAGGAAGTTGTAGTTTATGTTTCAGACATGTTTTAGTTTATCACAATGTGTGAGTATTGCCTATCCAGAGAGCACAGTAAATTATACCTTCATCCTCAGTCTGCACATTATTAATAGTCAGGACAGCTGATGCTCCTGATATAGATCCAGTGTATCTAGGTGATGCCGGGTTATAGTTTTGGTTTCCTGTACCATAACTACCTACTAGACCTTTGATCTTTGTGTCAGGTATCTGGTGGACCCAAGCTGGGTAATTACCCCCAGATACTGAGCCTCCACTAATACGGCAAGACAGTTGGACATTTTCACCCAATGAAACAGACATTGTAGCATCCTGAATCACAGTATTCTGAGCAACAGAACCTGCAACAAGAAAACAAAAATACATAAGAAATGCACTACAAAAACGTAATTAAAGAGGTTCTGTAAACAGAAATGTGAATGTCTTACATGGCAAGTAAATGGCAAGCACCGAAAGGACAGCCCAAAGCATGATAAAAGAGGATTTGATCTGAATGCTTCCAACTCACTATGGTATTCAGCATATTTAAGGTCTGATTCGCTATGTAAATGAGCAGATTATCCATTTGATTGTTTACTGAACTCCTCCCCCAAACCTAAAAAGGAGAAGAGATGTTACATCCTGCCAGGAAACATATGTTAGGCGACTTATATAGAACAGAAATGTTACAAGGAACAAAATTATTAGTGGACTGCAGGTTATAAATGCAGAATAAAGGTTCATATTTAGGGCTCCTGTAGACTTATGGTTGGGGGGAAATAAATACACAAGATTGAAATGCAATTTTACTGCTCCCGATCTGCCTCCCCTTGCTGCTGTGATGATGTTTTGGACCTCTGCAAAAAAAAATTCCCCTGTCGCATTTGCCAGTACCACCGCAGAATATGGCCCATTCAACCGAATGGGGGCATGTTGCAAACATCAGCAAACACCCCACAGCTGCGATGAATGTGATTGCGACCGTGTTGGTGTGACATTTAAACAGATGGTGAGGAGACATCATGTCGCCTCCTCACTCCTCATGAAATAAGATTCATATGCGGATCACTTTTCAGTGGCCCTGATGAAGTCATGTATGATGAAGCGCGTCATTTTAATTACTGGAGTAAGACCCTGTTCCTTTCTATGGTGTTTTTATGACATGTCTTTTATTGCCTGCTAAATTGCAAGTGTATTCTTTCTCTTATTAAACACAAATCATTTTGCAGTATTACACTATGTGGGGCTTTTTTTATTTTCTATATATACTCTATGATATATCTTAAGTCTTCTGGGCTAAGCCGGGTACTGGAGGAGTCCCTGTGTACTAGCAAAGTGAGCTGTGCCTGTATTGCCATTCCTTGTTTCTGCTGTTTAAATGAGCGCACATTGACCACTCTAATTAGTCACTGGCATTTCGATGAGGGTGTTGGTGTCACCTCGGCTTTCCTAGGAACCATTTTCCATCTTCATCACGGAGTGTGGGACTCTTCTTCTCCTTTGTATTTTGTTAACGTTCACAATTTTTCATTTTTCTGGTGGTTTACATCTGTGTTCTCACAGTTTGCGATTTTGGACATTTATGGACACTATTTAAAGTGCAAACATCACTTTTTTTTTGCTTCATTGTTTTTTGCTATGCTTAATTTGATTGATTCACTTTCAAGTATTGTGTAATTTACATCACGTTCCGCAGTGTCCCCCTACATCAGAGTTCCCTTTTACATTAGGGTCCGCAGAGGTCCCCCTTGCACTGTAAAGGGGAACCCTGCAGACTTTAATGTAAAGGAGAACTTTAAGGACTCTGATGTAAGGGGAACTCTGGGGACTCGTGTGTAAGGGGGGCTTACGTCAGAGTTACCCTATACATCACATTTCGCAGTGTTCCTCTTTATACATATAAAACATATTTTAGAACAATATTTTATCAAGAAAGAAAGTTGGTCTTACTGGGGGTTTTTTTAGTGCAGGGGCTTGAGAATTCTCTTTCTAAAGGGCTTCTGAGATGCAAATGCAGCCCTGCCTGAAAATGTCACATAGCATTTTTATTTACATACCAACAGGGTGCCTTTTTATTAACTTTTATTACATCATTAAAAGGAAGGACATGGAGCGAATGGGGCACTTTTCTTGCCCAAAACATCTACTGTATTTATCGGCGTATAACACGCACAGGCGTATAACACGCACCCTAACTTTAAGAGGGAAGTTTCAGGAAAAAAACTTCCCACAACCCCCTCCGTATAACACACAGGCACAGTTTACCCTCTATTTTCAGGGTAAAAAAGTGAGTGTTATACGCCAATAAATACAGTAATTATTTCTTCCTTGTGCTCTGCTTTTACTTTAAAATTGTGCCCTTGTCCAAACACCTGACACTCATATTTGAGATCATTTTAATATATCAAGAAAAAAATCAAAAGTCAAACTCATCTCATCTTTTAATAAACAAATTATGGTACATTATGGAAAATTATATCTGCATCTTCCT
Organism: Rana muscosa; assembly: GCA_029206835.1. Classification (NCBI taxonomy): domain Eukaryota; kingdom Metazoa; phylum Chordata; class Amphibia; order Anura; family Ranidae; genus Rana; species Rana muscosa. The sequence continues at coordinate 895,732,368 of CM055116.1, read as the reverse complement.
TGTTTTCACTGATGCAACATGTTTTATGATGTGATCATAGTCAGTTTTGTCCTGTTTTTTCTCTTTCTTTTTTTTTTGTAAATTATGTTTTTATTGTTTTTTTTCCCCACAGTACAGAAAACAACACTCCACACAGCGTGGAGACAGCCAGGCACAAAATTTGCCGGTGTATACAGTCATAAAACAGAACACAAATTATCACATTAAACCTGTGACACTCCCAACCCCCCCCCCCCCCCAAAACCAACAAATTATACCTCCCCCCCTTGCCTAGATAGGAACACAGATGTCACAGGCCAGCTACCAGAGGCGGCCCGCCATGATTGAGAAGTACAGTCCAGTAGCTCCCTGTAGAAACAAGTTGGATAAAGCTTATGAAAACAGTTCCCCCCTCGCCCCCAAACCCCCCCCCCCCACCCAGACACAGGACCCCAGAAAAGGAGACACTACCCCATCCCTACAATTTTAATAGATCAATCAGATGCCGTATCTATAGTAGCAATCCAACCCCCCCAAACCTTGTCAAATTTAGTCAGTGCCCCCCTACTCAAATAAGTGGCTTTATAAAAGGGTATTGCTTTATTGACCAACGCTTTCCACGCGTCAACAGTAGGAGCTACAGAACACTTCCATGATAGGATGATGCGCTTTTTAGCGTAGTACAACAAAAGCATGAGTAAGGTTCGTATAGCCCTGGTAGTGGCCAGGGGTTCAACCAAATGTAGGAGACAAACCTCAACAGACATGGGGATAGATATGGATGTGACCGACCTAATACAGTCAGCAACGGCCTGCCAGTAGTGTTTGATTGGAGGACACTCCCAAAAAATGTGCATAAAGGTGGCTAAGGGTGCAGAGCATCTCCAGCAGAGAGAGCTCTGCATCCCATACATCCTTGCCAGTCTTGTCGGAGTAAGATAAACTCTGTGCAGAAACTTATACAGGATCAGTCTGTCCCTACTCGATACCAAACATTGAAAAGCCGTCCCCCACATGTCATCCCAATCATCTCTGTCCAACCCCGGGGCCACAGCCTCCCAAGCATCTCTGCAGGGTCTGAGTAGGAAAGTAGTTTCCGGGAACAGGTCTTTATAAAAACTGGAAACTGTTTTTTCTCTTTCTTTACTCAGCAAAACAAGTTCACAGAGTCTGTGTTGGCAATTGGAGGCTCTTAAATAAGAAAGTCCACCATTCATACCAGAGCCCCCTTCACATCATGTATGCCTCCTACATATCAGAGCCTCCCTAAACATCATAGTGCCCCCATACACATCAGAGCCCTCTTTATAAACCAGAGCCCCTTTTACACATCAGAGAAAGGGAACTCTTACACATCAGAGAAAGGGAACTCTTACACATCACAAAAGGGAACTCTTACACATCAGAGTTCCCTTTTACACATTAACCACTTAACGACCGCCCACTGTAAAACTACGTCGGCAGAATGGCAATGACAGGCAAAGTCACGTATATCTACGTGATTGCCTTTGTATAGTTGGGGGGTCCGATCGGACCCCCCTCCTATACAGTGAGCAGTCGTTTTCCATTGGGGAGCGATCCGGGATGAGGGGACGGCCGTTCGATTCCGGCCACCCCCTTGCGATCGCTCCCGGCGAATGAAAATCTTCCTCTGCTGTGTAAATGTAAACACAGGCAGAAGAAGTGATGTCATCTCCCCTCGTGTCGGTCTTTTCGATCCGGCGCGAGGAGTGAAGACATCTCACAGCAAGTGCACCAACAGCCCACTGACACCAGTACACGTAGGCACACTTTTCACCCCCCAGTCACCCCCAGATCACCCCCCAGATCACCCCCAGTACCCCCAGTCACAGTGCTCCGTTTGAAGTGGTCATTTTTTTACTGATCACTGCAATCAGTGTCATTTGTGACAGTAAAAAGTTGCAGGGCAGTTAGGTTTAGGCACCTTTAGGTCCAGGGTAGCCCCCTAACCCCCCCTAATAAAGGTTTAACCCCTTGATCGCCTCCAGGTAACCCTTTCACCCCCTAACGCCAGCGTCACTAAGAGATCGTATTTCCGATCGCTGTAGTTAGTGCCGGTGGTGCCCTAGATAGCCAGTTATTTATTTTTAGTTTCGCCGCAGGTTTTTATAGCGTCAGGTACCCCCATATATTATTTTAACCCCCTGATTGCCCCTAGAGTTAACCCTTTCACCAGTGATCACCGTATAAGATTTACTGGTGACACTGGTTAGCCGGTTAGTTATTTAGTTATTTATGTTAACCGTCAGGTTTTTATATAGCGTCGGGTACCCCCATATATAACCTAATAAAGGTTTTAACCCCCTGATTGCCCCTAGTTAACCCTTTCACCAGTGATCACCATATACGTTTTACGGGTGACGCTGGTTGGTTAGTTTGCTTTTTATAGCATCAGGGCACCCGCCATATATAACCCAATAAAGGTTTAACCCCCTGATCGCCCGGCGGCTGATATCAATTAGGTTTTAGCGCCAGAGAGGGTCTGCGTCGCCCCAGGCAGCGTCAGTTAGTGCCAGTAATGCTAACACCCACGCGCAAAGCATACACCTCCCTTAGTGGTATAGTATCTGAACAGATCTATACTAGCGTCCCCAGCGGTTTAGGGTTCCCAAAAACGCAGTGTTAGCGGGATCAGCCCAGATACCTGCTAGCACCTGCGTTTAGCCCCTCCGCCCAGCCCAGCCCAGCCCAGCCCATCCCACCCAAGTGCAGTATCGATCGATCACTGACACTTACCAAACACAACACACATAACTGCAGCGTTCACAGAGACAGTCCTGATCCCTGCGATCGCTAACAGTTTTTTTGGTAGCGTTTGATACATTTGCTGACAGTCAGGTGCTTTTTTTACCTGTGAATCTTACTAGTGTACCCCTAAATTTAGAGCCCAAAATGGCAAGACGAAGGTACACTAGTAAAGAGGCCTACGAGATTCTGAGCATGACAGATAGTGAAGAGGAGGTCACGGATCTGTCAGATCCAGGCTCAGAATATCTTCCCGTAGAAGACAGTGAAGTCAGCGGCTCCTCGTCAGATAGCTCTGACGACGAAGGTGAGGTCCCTGCTAAGGTCAGGCGTACCCGATCCCGATCTTCTGAGGTTGTTGAGGAGCAAGAACCGCAGGTCTCTCATATCGTGGAACAGAGTAGTACTAGCGCTGCTATTCCTTCTGGTGAATTGGCAAGCACCAGCGGCCTAGTACAGCCTGGGCGTACATCCAGCACTGCAGTATCACGTGGTGACGTGACGAGTCCCATAAGTGCAGTTCAAGCTGGCGAGGTGGCAAGCACAAGTAGTGTCCCGCTGCCACCAAGAAGACAAAGGCAGGCCCGTCGTGCCCATAGTGCCCTTCCTGCAGAATTCGCCTATCCTGATTGGGTCCCCACCACTTCTGCAGAACCCGTACTTCCCCCATTCACTGCCCAACCCGGTATTCAGGTGGAAACAGTTGATTTTATGCCAATTGATTTTTATTCACTGTTTTTCACGGAAGATCTCTATAGATCTATTGTGGACCAGAGTAATTTATATGCTGGTCAATTCATCGCCGCTAGTCCCCAGTTGCCTTCCATTGCCAAAGATTGGAAACCAATTACGGTTTCTGAATTTAAGACCTTTCTGGGCCTTTCCCTCAACATGGGCACACATAAATTCCCGTCATTGCTTGCTTATTGGTCCACGCACCCAATTGACCACATGCCCGTGTTCTCTGCCTCCATGCCCAGGACACGATATGAGCAGATTTTGTGGTTCATGCACTTCAACGACAATGAACTTTGTCGTCCACGTGGAGACCCTGAATACGGCCGGCTCTATAAAATTCGGCCTATCATAAACCACTTCAACGAACGTTTTGCAGCCTTGTTTATTCCCGATCAAGTAGGCAGACAGAAGGCAGACATCAGAGTTACCCTATACATCACATTTCGCAGTGTTCCTCTTTATACATATAAAACATATTTTAGAACAATATTTTATCAAGAAAGAAAGTTGGTCTTACTGGGGGTTTTTTTAGTGCAGGGGCTTGAGAATTCTCTTTCTAAAGGGCTTCTGAGATGCAAATGCAGCCCTGCCTGAAAATGTCACATAGCATTTTTATTTACATACCAACAGGGTGCCTTTTTATTAACTTTTATTACATCATTAAAAGGAAGGACATGGAGCGAATGGGGCACTTTTCTTGCCCAAAACATCTACTGTATTTATCGGCGTATAACACGCACAGGCGTATAACACGCACCCTAACTTTAAGAGGGAAGTTTCAGGAAAAAAACTTCCCACAACCCCCTCCGTATAACACACAGGCACAGTTTACCCTCTATTTTCAGGGTAAAAAAGTGAGTGTTATACGCCAATAAATACAGTAATTATTTCTTCCTTGTGCTCTGCTTTTACTTTAAAATTGTGCCCTTGTCCAAACACCTGACACTCATATTTGAGATCATTTTAATATATCAAGAAAAAAATCAAAAGTCAAACTCATCTCATCTTTTAATAAACAAATTATGGTACATTATGGAAAATTATATCTGCATCTTCCTTGTTTTCACTGATGCAACATGTTTTATGATGTGATCATAGTCAGTTTTGTCCTGTTTTTTCTCTTTCTTTTTTTTTTGTAAATTATGTTTTTATTGTTTTTTTTCCCCACAGTACAGAAAACAACACTCCACACAGCGTGGAGACAGCCAGGCACAAAATTTGCCGGTGTATACAGTCATAAAACAGAACACAAATTATCACATTAAACCTGTGACACTCCCAACCCCCCCCCCCCCAAAACCAACAAATTATACCTCCCCCCCTTGCCTAGATAGGAACACAGATGTCACAGGCCAGCTACCAGAGGCGGCCCGCCATGATTGAGAAGTACAGTCCAGTAGCTCCCTGTAGAAACAAGTTGGATAAAGCTTATGAAAACAGTTCCCCCCTCGCCCCCAAACCCCCCCCCCCCACCCAGACACAGGACCCCAGAAAAGGAGACACTACCCCATCCCTACAATTTTAATAGATCAATCAGATGCCGTATCTATAGTAGCAATCCAACCCCCCCAAACCTTGTCAAATTTAGTCAGTGCCCCCCTACTCAAATAAGTGGCTTTATAAAAGGGTATTGCTTTATTGACCAACGCTTTCCACGCGTCAACAGTAGGAGCTACAGAACACTTCCATGATAGGATGATGCGCTTTTTAGCGTAGTACAACAAAAGCATGAGTAAGGTTCGTATAGCCCTGGTAGTGGCCAGGGGTTCAACCAAATGTAGGAGACAAACCTCAACAGACATGGGGATAGATATGGATGTGACCGACCTAATACAGTCAGCAACGGCCTGCCAGTAGTGTTTGATTGGAGGACACTCCCAAAAAATGTGCATAAAGGTGGCTAAGGGTGCAGAGCATCTCCAGCAGAGAGAGCTCTGCATCCCATACATCCTTGCCAGTCTTGTCGGAGTAAGATAAACTCTGTGCAGAAACTTATACAGGATCAGTCTGTCCCTACTCGATACCAAACATTGAAAAGCCGTCCCCCACATGTCATCCCAATCATCTCTGTCCAACCCCGGGGCCACAGCCTCCCAAGCATCTCTGCAGGGTCTGAGTAGGAAAGTAGTTTCCGGGAACAGGTCTTTATAAAAACTGGAAACTGTTTTTTCTCTTTCTTTACTCAGCAAAACAAGTTCACAGAGTCTGTGTTGGCAATTGGAGGCTCTTAAATAAGAAAGTCCACCATTCATACCAGAGCCCCCTTCACATCATGTATGCCTCCTACATATCAGAGCCTCCCTAAACATCATAGTGCCCCCATACACATCAGAGCCCTCTTTATAAACCAGAGCCCCTTTTACACATCAGAGAAAGGGAACTCTTACACATCAGAGAAAGGGAACTCTTACACATCACAAAAGGGAACTCTTACACATCAGAGTTCCCTTTTACACATTAACCACTTAACGACCGCCCACTGTAAAACTACGTCGGCAGAATGGCAATGACAGGCAAAGTCACGTATATCTACGTGATTGCCTTTGTATAGTTGGGGGGTCCGATCGGACCCCCCTCCTATACAGTGAGCAGTCGTTTTCCATTGGGGAGCGATCCGGGATGAGGGGACGGCCGTTCGATTCCGGCCACCCCCTTGCGATCGCTCCCGGCGAATGAAAATCTTCCTCTGCTGTGTAAATGTAAACACAGGCAGAAGAAGTGATGTCATCTCCCCTCGTGTCGGTCTTTTCGATCCGGCGCGAGGAGTGAAGACATCTCACAGCAAGTGCACCAACAGCCCACTGACACCAGTACACGTAGGCACACTTTTCACCCCCCAGTCACCCCCAGATCACCCCCCAGATCACCCCCAGTACCCCCAGTCACAGTGCTCCGTTTGAAGTGGTCATTTTTTTACTGATCACTGCAATCAGTGTCATTTGTGACAGTAAAAAGTTGCAGGGCAGTTAGGTTTAGGCACCTTTAGGTCCAGGGTAGCCCCCTAACCCCCCCTAATAAAGGTTTAACCCCTTGATCGCCTCCAGGTAACCCTTTCACCCCCTAACGCCAGCGTCACTAAGAGATCGTATTTCCGATCGCTGTAGTTAGTGCCGGTGGTGCCCTAGATAGCCAGTTATTTATTTTTAGTTTCGCCGCAGGTTTTTATAGCGTCAGGTACCCCCATATATTATTTTAACCCCCTGATTGCCCCTAGAGTTAACCCTTTCACCAGTGATCACCGTATAAGATTTACTGGTGACACTGGTTAGCCGGTTAGTTATTTAGTTATTTATGTTAACCGTCAGGTTTTTATATAGCGTCGGGTACCCCCATATATAACCTAATAAAGGTTTTAACCCCCTGATTGCCCCTAGTTAACCCTTTCACCAGTGATCACCATATACGTTTTACGGGTGACGCTGGTTGGTTAGTTTGCTTTTTATAGCATCAGGGCACCCGCCATATATAACCCAATAAAGGTTTAACCCCCTGATCGCCCGGCGGCTGATATCAATTAGGTTTTAGCGCCAGAGAGGGTCTGCGTCGCCCCAGGCAGCGTCAGTTAGTGCCAGTAATGCTAACACCCACGCGCAAAGCATACACCTCCCTTAGTGGTATAGTATCTGAACAGATCTATACTAGCGTCCCCAGCGGTTTAGGGTTCCCAAAAACGCAGTGTTAGCGGGATCAGCCCAGATACCTGCTAGCACCTGCGTTTAGCCCCTCCGCCCAGCCCAGCCCAGCCCAGCCCATCCCACCCAAGTGCAGTATCGATCGATCACTGACACTTACCAAACACAACACACATAACTGCAGCGTTCACAGAGACAGTCCTGATCCCTGCGATCGCTAACAGTTTTTTTGGTAGCGTTTGATACATTTGCTGACAGTCAGGTGCTTTTTTTACCTGTGAATCTTACTAGTGTACCCCTAAATTTAGAGCCCAAAATGGCAAGACGAAGGTACACTAGTAAAGAGGCCTACGAGATTCTGAGCATGACAGATAGTGAAGAGGAGGTCACGGATCTGTCAGATCCAGGCTCAGAATATCTTCCCGTAGAAGACAGTGAAGTCAGCGGCTCCTCGTCAGATAGCTCTGACGACGAAGGTGAGGTCCCTGCTAAGGTCAGGCGTACCCGATCCCGATCTTCTGAGGTTGTTGAGGAGCAAGAACCGCAGGTCTCTCATATCGTGGAACAGAGTAGTACTAGCGCTGCTATTCCTTCTGGTGAATTGGCAAGCACCAGCGGCCTAGTACAGCCTGGGCGTACATCCAGCACTGCAGTATCACGTGGTGACGTGACGAGTCCCATAAGTGCAGTTCAAGCTGGCGAGGTGGCAAGCACAAGTAGTGTCCCGCTGCCACCAAGAAGACAAAGGCAGGCCCGTCGTGCCCATAGTGCCCTTCCTGCAGAATTCGCCTATCCTGATTGGGTCCCCACCACTTCTGCAGAACCCGTACTTCCCCCATTCACTGCCCAACCCGGTATTCAGGTGGAAACAGTTGATTTTATGCCAATTGATTTTTATTCACTGTTTTTCACGGAAGATCTCTATAGATCTATTGTGGACCAGAGTAATTTATATGCTGGTCAATTCATCGCCGCTAGTCCCCAGTTGCCTTCCATTGCCAAAGATTGGAAACCAATTACGGTTTCTGAATTTAAGACCTTTCTGGGCCTTTCCCTCAACATGGGCACACATAAATTCCCGTCATTGCTTGCTTATTGGTCCACGCACCCAATTGACCACATGCCCGTGTTCTCTGCCTCCATGCCCAGGACACGATATGAGCAGATTTTGTGGTTCATGCACTTCAACGACAATGAACTTTGTCGTCCACGTGGAGACCCTGAATACGGCCGGCTCTATAAAATTCGGCCTATCATAAACCACTTCAACGAACGTTTTGCAGCCTTGTTTATTCCCGATCAAGTAGGCAGACAGAAGGCAGACATCAGAGTTACCCTATACATCACATTTCGCAGTGTTCCTCTTTATACATATAAAACATATTTTAGAACAATATTTTATCAAGAAAGAAAGTTGGTCTTACTGGGGGTTTTTTTAGTGCAGGGGCTTGAGAATTCTCTTTCTAAAGGGCTTCTGAGATGCAAATGCAGCCCTGCCTGAAAATGTCACATAGCATTTTTATTTACATACCAACAGGGTGCCTTTTTATTAACTTTTATTACATCATTAAAAGGAAGGACATGGAGCGAATGGGGCACTTTTCTTGCCCAAAACATCTACTGTATTTATCGGCGTATAACACGCACAGGCGTATAACACGCACCCTAACTTTAAGAGGGAAGTTTCAGGAAAAAAACTTCCCACAACCCCCTCCGTATAACACACAGGCACAGTTTACCCTCTATTTTCAGGGTAAAAAAGTGAGTGTTATACGCCAATAAATACAGTAATTATTTCTTCCTTGTGCTCTGCTTTTACTTTAAAATTGTGCCCTTGTCCAAACACCTGACACTCATATTTGAGATCATTTTAATATATCAAGAAAAAAATCAAAAGTCAAACTCATCTCATCTTTTAATAAACAAATTATGGTACATTATGGAAAATTATATCTGCATCTTCCTTGTTTTCACTGATGCAACATGTTTTATGATGTGATCATAGTCAGTTTTGTCCTGTTTTTTCTCTTTCTTTTTTTTTTGTAAATTATGTTTTTATTGTTTTTTTTCCCCACAGTACAGAAAACAACACTCCACACAGCGTGGAGACAGCCAGGCACAAAATTTGCCGGTGTATACAGTCATAAAACAGAACACAAATTATCACATTAAACCTGTGACACTCCCAACCCCCCCCCCCCAAAACCAACAAATTATACCTCCCCCCCTTGCCTAGATAGGAACACAGATGTCACAGGCCAGCTACCAGAGGCGGCCCGCCATGATTGAGAAGTACAGTCCAGTAGCTCCCTGTAGAAACAAGTTGGATAAAGCTTATGAAAACAGTTCCCCCCTCGCCCCCAAACCCCCCCCCCCCACCCAGACACAGGACCCCAGAAAAGGAGACACTACCCCATCCCTACAATTTTAATAGATCAATCAGATGCCGTATCTATAGTAGCAATCCAACCCCCCCAAACCTTGTCAAATTTAGTCAGTGCCCCCCTACTCAAATAAGTGGCTTTATAAAAGGGTATTGCTTTATTGACCAACGCTTTCCACGCGTCAACAGTAGGAGCTACAGAACACTTCCATGATAGGATGATGCGCTTTTTAGCGTAGTACAACAAAAGCATGAGTAAGGTTCGTATAGCCCTGGTAGTGGCCAGGGGTTCAACCAAATGTAGGAGACAAACCTCAACAGACATGGGGATAGATATGGATGTGACCGACCTAATACAGTCAGCAACGGCCTGCCAGTAGTGTTTGATTGGAGGACACTCCCAAAAAATGTGCATAAAGGTGGCTAAGGGTGCAGAGCATCTCCAGCAGAGAGAGCTCTGCATCCCATACATCCTTGCCAGTCTTGTCGGAGTAAGATAAACTCTGTGCAGAAACTTATACAGGATCAGTCTGTCCCTACTCGATACCAAACATTGAAAAGCCGTCCCCCACATGTCATCCCAATCATCTCTGTCCAACCCCGGGGCCACAGCCTCCCAAGCATCTCTGCAGGGTCTGAGTAGGAAAGTAGTTTCCGGGAACAGGTCTTTATAAAAACTGGAAACTGTTTTTTCTCTTTCTTTACTCAGCAAAACAAGTTCACAGAGTCTGTGTTGGCAATTGGAGGCTCTTAAATAAGAAAGTCCACCATTCATACCAGAGCCCCCTTCACATCATGTATGCCTCCTACATATCAGAGCCTCCCTAAACATCATAGTGCCCCCATACACATCAGAGCCCTCTTTATAAACCAGAGCCCCTTTTACACATCAGAGAAAGGGAACTCTTACACATCAGAGAAAGGGAACTCTTACACATCACAAAAGGGAACTCTTACACATCAGAGTTCCCTTTTACACATTAACCACTTAACGACCGCCCACTGTAAAACTACGTCGGCAGAATGGCAATGACAGGCAAAGTCACGTATATCTACGTGATTGCCTTTGTATAGTTGGGGGGTCCGATCGGACCCCCCTCCTATACAGTGAGCAGTCGTTTTCCATTGGGGAGCGATCCGGGATGAGGGGACGGCCGTTCGATTCCGGCCACCCCCTTGCGATCGCTCCCGGCGAATGAAAATCTTCCTCTGCTGTGTAAATGTAAACACAGGCAGAAGAAGTGATGTCATCTCCCCTCGTGTCGGTCTTTTCGATCCGGCGCGAGGAGTGAAGACATCTCACAGCAAGTGCACCAACAGCCCACTGACACCAGTACACGTAGGCACACTTTTCACCCCCCAGTCACCCCCAGATCACCCCCCAGATCACCCCCAGTACCCCCAGTCACAGTGCTCCGTTTGAAGTGGTCATTTTTTTACTGATCACTGCAATCAGTGTCATTTGTGACAGTAAAAAGTTGCAGGGCAGTTAGGTTTAGGCACCTTTAGGTCCAGGGTAGCCCCCTAACCCCCCCTAATAAAGGTTTAACCCCTTGATCGCCTCCAGGTAACCCTTTCACCCCCTAACGCCAGCGTCACTAAGAGATCGTATTTCCGATCGCTGTAGTTAGTGCCGGTGGTGCCCTAGATAGCCAGTTATTTATTTTTAGTTTCGCCGCAGGTTTTTATAGCGTCAGGTACCCCCATATATTATTTTAACCCCCTGATTGCCCCTAGAGTTAACCCTTTCACCAGTGATCACCGTATAAGATTTACTGGTGACACTGGTTAGCCGGTTAGTTATTTAGTTATTTATGTTAACCGTCAGGTTTTTATATAGCGTCGGGTACCCCCATATATAACCTAATAAAGGTTTTAACCCCCTGATTGCCCCTAGTTAACCCTTTCACCAGTGATCACCATATACGTTTTACGGGTGACGCTGGTTGGTTAGTTTGCTTTTTATAGCATCAGGGCACCCGCCATATATAACCCAATAAAGGTTTAACCCCCTGATCGCCCGGCGGCTGATATCAATTAGGTTTTAGCGCCAGAGAGGGTCTGCGTCGCCCCAGGCAGCGTCAGTTAGTGCCAGTAATGCTAACACCCACGCGCAAAGCATACACCTCCCTTAGTGGTATAGTATCTGAACAGATCTATACTAGCGTCCCCAGCGGTTTAGGGTTCCCAAAAACGCAGTGTTAGCGGGATCAGCCCAGATACCTGCTAGCACCTGCGTTTAGCCCCTCCGCCCAGCCCAGCCCAGCCCAGCCCATCCCACCCAAGTGCAGTATCGATCGATCACTGACACTTACCAAACACAACACACATAACTGCAGCGTTCACAGAGACAGTCCTGATCCCTGCGATCGCTAACAGTTTTTTTGGTAGCGTTTGATACATTTGCTGACAGTCAGGTGCTTTTTTTACCTGTGAATCTTACTAGTGTACCCCTAAATTTAGAGCCCAAAATGGCAAGACGAAGGTACACTAGTAAAGAGGCCTACGAGATTCTGAGCATGACAGATAGTGAAGAGGAGGTCACGGATCTGTCAGATCCAGGCTCAGAATATCTTCCCGTAGAAGACAGTGAAGTCAGCGGCTCCTCGTCAGATAGCTCTGACGACGAAGGTGAGGTCCCTGCTAAGGTCAGGCGTACCCGATCCCGATCTTCTGAGGTTGTTGAGGAGCAAGAACCGCAGGTCTCTCATATCGTGGAACAGAGTAGTACTAGCGCTGCTATTCCTTCTGGTGAATTGGCAAGCACCAGCGGCCTAGTACAGCCTGGGCGTACATCCAGCACTGCAGTATCACGTGGTGACGTGACGAGTCCCATAAGTGCAGTTCAAGCTGGCGAGGTGGCAAGCACAAGTAGTGTCCCGCTGCCACCAAGAAGACAAAGGCAGGCCCGTCGTGCCCATAGTGCCCTTCCTGCAGAATTCGCCTATCCTGATTGGGTCCCCACCACTTCTGCAGAACCCGTACTTCCCCCATTCACTGCCCAACCCGGTATTCAGGTGGAAACAGTTGATTTTATGCCAATTGATTTTTATTCACTGTTTTTCACGGAAGATCTCTATAGATCTATTGTGGACCAGAGTAATTTATATGCTGGTCAATTCATCGCCGCTAGTCCCCAGTTGCCTTCCATTGCCAAAGATTGGAAACCAATTACGGTTTCTGAATTTAAGACCTTTCTGGGCCTTTCCCTCAACATGGGCACACATAAATTCCCGTCATTGCTTGCTTATTGGTCCACGCACCCAATTGACCACATGCCCGTGTTCTCTGCCTCCATGCCCAGGACACGATATGAGCAGATTTTGTGGTTCATGCACTTCAACGACAATGAACTTTGTCGTCCACGTGGAGACCCTGAATACGGCCGGCTCTATAAAATTCGGCCTATCATAAACCACTTCAACGAACGTTTTGCAGCCTTGTTTATTCCCGATCAAGTTGTCTGCGTTGATGAGTCCCTGATTACATTTTCTGGCCGCTTGTCTTTCAAGCAGTACCTTCCCAGCAAGCGTGCCAGATACGGGGTCAAGCTCTATAAGTTCTGTGACAGGGCAACAGGCTATGTATGGAGCTTTACGGTTTATGAGGGAAAAGACAGTTTGGTTGAGCCGGTCAACTGCCCGGATTACATAGGGAGCGCTGGCAAGATAGTGTGGAACTTGGTGTCACCCTTATTCGGAAAGGGGTACCACTTGTATGTTGACAATTATTACACGAGCGTGCCACTGTTTAGTCACTTGTTTGATCATCAGATTGGAGCATGTGGCACCGTGCGACCTAATCGCCGGGGCTTTCCCCAGCGGCTTGTAGATGCCCGTCTTAGGCTGGGGGAGAGAGCCTGCTTGAAGTGTAATAACTTGCTCGCTATGAAGTGGAGGGACAATAAGAATGTTTTCCTTCTTACCTCCCTTCATGCAGACACAACAGTCCAAATTCGTACGGCGACTGGTGTTGTGGAGAAACCCCTCTCCACGAATATAACCAAAATATGGGAGGGGTGGACCTCAACGACCAGTTGTTGGCGCCGTATCTAATTGACCGTAAGGCGAGACGCTGGTACAAAAAAGTGTCTCTATCCTTATTCCAATTGGCTTTGCTGAACGCTCATGTGCTATACAGAGCTTCAGGCGGGACTTTATCTCTTCTAAAATTCCAGAATGAGATAGTCACAGACCTCCTGTATCCAGGCGGTTCTGCACCTCACCATCCCCTACCAAATGCAGTAAGCCGGCTGCATGAGAGGCATTATCCGTATGCCCTCCCGAGTACCCCTACCCAACAAACCCCCCAAAAAAGATGTTGTGTCTGTAGCAAGCGCGGATTTAGGCGTGACACCTGTGTTTTTTGTCCACTCTGTCCTGACAAACCTGGTCTTTGCCTTGGTGAATGTTTTAAACGCTACCACTCAAAAGTGAAGTTTTAGCGTAGGGTACAGCATTTCACAGACTAGGACACACTTACACAGGGTCTCCCAAGATGCCATTACATTTTGAGAGACCCGAACCATTACAGTTGTTAAAGTTACAAAAAAAAGGGTAAAAAAGAAAAAAAAACGTAAAAAACAAAACACAAAAAAAATATAAAATAAAAAAAACAAAAATAGTTGTCATTTTATTGTTCTCTCTCTCTCTCTAGTTTCTCTCTATTGTTCTGCTCTTTTTTACTGTATTCTATTCTGCAATGTTTTATCATGCTTGTGTAGCGGGGTCTCCTTTAAGGCTCCGGGACTACAGTACCCAGAGCCCCATTCGGCCTCAGGGCGGAGGTTCCGCCGCAGAGACTCATGGGAGAGGTTACTTAAGAGAGGGGCGGGGAGAGGCTCGCTCTCTTGGGACAACGCGCGTCAAGCATCAAGTCATCCTGCGCGGATCTGCTGTGGGGTAAGGCCTAAAGCCTAAGACCTTACCGGAAGTCCGAAGAGCCTTTCACCGTCCTGCGGAACCTGGGTGGATCCTGGATCGTCAGTGTAGGACTCCAGTTGGATCGGGGACCCGATCGGTTGCGGACGCTGTGTGCGACGGACACACACGGTGGAAGACCCAGGCTGAGATCGCGCCTGGAGCGGTGAGCGGGCACCTGCCCATATCCATAGACTGAGTTATATTCAGGCCTATAGACTGCCTAGGCCCACTGTTCATTCACCAGTGTTCTTTGGGGGTCCGGTAGTTGGGACAGAGTTGAAGTGCCTACCCCCCCCCGTTCCTGTTTGCATACTGTTGTTACAAGTTACCACCTTTTTTTGGATTACAATTGGTTCATTTCTTCAAGTGCACCAACGAAAGCTGGCCGGTGAAGAAAATATTACTCCCGCAGGGAAAGGGGACTATTTCATACACTGTCAGGCCTGACATAGGTGGGGAAAGTTATAAAGTTTGTGTTGCTGTGTCTTAGGGCGCGCACGCCATAATAGCTCCGCGTGGTGGATACTGCGCGGCGCCATTTTATAGTGCTGCCTCTGTAGCATTGGTTGGTACAGGGTTTCTGCAGACCCATGTAAGTGTTGCATGTCATGTTTTTATGCCACCATTTTATAGTAAAGCTATTACTTATTCATATTCCTGCCTCAGAGTGTTGTCTGCCTATTTAGGAACTGTTAAGTATCATACACCTGAGAGTGATAGGAAGTTATCCCTAGACTAACTGTGCCAGAGTGGGTTGAGTCAGATTGCCAGGGGTTGGCGGTGCTGTATACAGGGCCCGAGAAAACAAACCAGCGGCTCTCTTAACTGGGGGTAGCGCTACACTTGCTTTTCAGGTATGTAATTTTTTGTTTTCAGGTGCGCCATTCAGCTGCAGAGCGGAATTATTTATCTTGACAGCAACAGCGTTTGCTCCCACGATACATAAAGCCGTGACTCAAGTGCTGTAGGAGGTGATTTCACCACCACAGTTAAAAAAAAGAGCATATATGCCGAAGCATGGGGGCAGCAGGGGCAGAGGAGCGATTTTGCTCCTAATGCCGCGTACATACGGTCGAAATTCCGACGGAGGCTTGCCCGTGGAAAAATCTGACCGTGTGTACGTGGCATAACTTTTTTGCGGGAGGATGCCCCCATGCTTCCGAATATATATATTTTAGGCACAGGTTGCGTTAAAAAAAAGTTTTATTTTTTACTAGGTTTTGTTTTGGTATTTGCTTTGCAGGTATGGTAAGGTCTTACTGTTGTACTGTAATGTTACTTAGTTTTAATGGTAACCATCATTTGCTTAGCAGGTACGCCATTCAGTTGCAGAGCGGATCTATTTACCTTGACAGCAACAGCGTTTGCTCCCACGATACATAAAGCCGTGACTCCAACGCTGTAGGAGGTGATTTCACCACCACAGTTAAAAAAAAGAGCATATATGCCGAAGCATGGGGGCAGCAGGGGCGGAGGAGCGATTTTGCTCCCAATGCCGCGTATATACGGTCGAAATTCTGACGGAGGCTTGCCCGTGGAAAAGTCCGACCGTGTGTACTCGGCATAACCTTTTATGCCGCGTACATACGGTCGAAATTCAGACGAAGGCTTGCCCGTGGAAAAGTACGACCGTGTGTACGCGGCATAACTTTTTTGCGGGAGAATGCCCCCATGCTTCGGCATATATAAATGGTGCATGTATGCCCATCATTAGAAGTGGGTGGATGAAGGGAGGTATTCTAATGGTGGGCATACCCACCGATCAATCTCTTTTTTTCGTTCAGCCAACAGGCTGCATGAAAAAAAAGATTACAATACATGTCCAACAAGGACCAGCAACGTACTGGTATGTTGCTGGACTTTGAATGTTTATACCAGAATGATGCCTGCAGGTTTAGGTATCATCTTGGTATCATTCTTTTCAGCCAGTGGCCGGCTTTCATGTAAAAGCAATTCTAGCAGATAATTAGCCTCTAGACTGCTTTTACAAGCAGTGGGAGGGAATGCCCCCCCCCGGATATAAACAGCGCCATTGGGAAATTGGGAAAGCATTTTATCACACCGATCTTGGTGTGGTCAGATGCTTTGAGGGCAGAGGAAAGATCTAGGGTCTAACCCCCCAATTTTTTTCAAAAAAAGAGTACCTGTCACTACTTATTGCTATCATAGGGGATATTTACATTCCCTGAGATAACAATCAAAATGGTAAAAAAAAAAAAAATTATGGAAGGAACAGTTTAAAAATAAAATAAAAAAGCAAAATAAATAATAAAAAAAAAAAAAAAAAAAAAAGCACCGCTGTCCCCCCTGCTCTTGCGCAAAGGCAAGCGTCGGTCTAGCGTCATATGTAAACAGCAATTGCATCATGCATGTGAGGTATCACCGCGAAGGTCAGATCGAGGGCAGTCATTTTAGCAGTAGACCTCCTCTGTAAATCTAACGTGGTAACCTGTAAAGGCTTTTAAATGCTTTTAAAAATGAATGTAGTTTGTCGCCGCTGCGCGTTTGTGCGCAATTTTAAAGCATGTCGTGTTTGGTATCCATGTGCTCGGCCTAAGATCATCTTTTTTATTTCATCAAGCATTTGGGCAATATAGTGTTTTTTAGTGCATTAAAAATAAAAAAAGTGTGTTTTTCCCCCAAAAAATGCGTTTGAAAAATCGCTGCGCAAATACTGTGTGGGAAAAAAAAATGCAACACCCACTATTTTAATCTGTAGGGCCTTTGCTTTAAAAAAATATATAATGTTTGGGGGTTCAACATAATTTTCTTGCAAAAAAAAAATGTTTTCATGTAAACAAAAAGTGTCAGAAAGGGCTTTGTCTTCAGGTGGTTAGAAGAGTGGATGATGTGTGACATAAGCTTCCTAATGTTGTGCATAAAATGCCAGGACAGTTCAAACCCCCCCCCCCCAAATGACCCCATTTTGGAAAGTAGACACCTCAAGCTATTTGCTGAGAGGCATGTTGAGCCCATTGAATATTTTTTTTTTTTTGTCCAATGTGATTGAAAAATGACAAAAAGAAAAAAAAAATGTACAAAAAGTTGTCCCTAAATTATATATTGCTCAAACATGCCATGGTTATATGTGGAATTGCACCCCAAAATACATTCTGTTTCTTCTCCTGAGTACGGGGATACCACATGTGTGAGACATTTTGGGAGCCTAGCCGCGTACAGGACCCCGAAATCCAAGCACCGCCTTCAGGATTTCTATGGGTGTAAATTTTTGATTTCACTCCTCACTGCCTATCACAGTTTCGGAGGCCATGGAATGCCCAGATGGCACAAAACCCCCCTAAATAACCCCATTTTGGAAAGTAGACACCCCAAGCTATTTGCTGAGAGGTATGTTGAGTATTTTGCAGATCTCGCTTTTTGTCACAAAGTTTTGAAAATTGAAAAAAGAAAAAAAAAATGTCTTTCTTCATTTTCAAAAACAAATGAGAGCTGTAAAATACTCACCATGCCTCTCAGCAAATAGCTTGGGGTGTCTACTTTCCAAAATGGGGTCATTTGTGGGGGTTTTGGGCTATTTTGGCATTTTATGGTCTTCGAAACTGTGATAGGTAGTGAGGAGTGAAATCAAAAATGTATGCCCTTAGAAACCTTGAAGGCGGTGCTTGGTTTTTGGGGTCCCGTACACGGCTAGGCTCCCAAAAAGTCCCACACATGTGGTATCCCCGTACTCAGGAGAAGCAGCAGAATGTATTTTGGGGTGTAATTTCACATATGCCCATGGCATGTGTGAGCAATATATCATTTAGTGACAACTTTGTGCAAAAAAAAAAAGGTTTGTCATATTCCCGCAACTTGTGGCAAAATATAAAATATTCCATGAACCCAACATGCCTCTCAGTAAATAGCTTGGGGTGTCTACTTTCCAAAATGGGGTCATTTGGGGGGGTTTTGTGCTATTTTGGCATTTTATGGCCTTCAAAACTGTGATAGGTAGTGAGGAGTGAAATCAAAAATTTACGCCCTTAGAAATCCTGAAGGCGGTGCTTGGTTTTTGGGGCCCCGTACGCGGCTAGGCTCCCAAAAAGTCCCACACATGTGGTATCCCCGTACTCAGGAGAAGCAGCAGAATGTATTTGGAGTGCAATTCCACATATTACTATGGCATGTGTGAGCAATATATCATTTAGTGACACCTTTTTGTACATTTTTTTTTTCTATTTGTCATTATTTAATCATTTGGGACAAAAAAAAATAATATTCAATGGGCTCAACATGCCTCTCAGCAATTTCCTTGGGGTGTCTACTTTCCAAAATGGGGTAATTTTGGGGGGTTTTGTGCTATCTTGGCATTTTATGGCCTTCAAAACTGTGATAGGTAGTGAGGAGTGAAATCAAAAATTTATGCCCTTAGAAACCTTGAAGGCAGTGCTTGGTTTTTGGGGTCCCGTACGCGGCTAGGCTCCCAAAAAGTCCCACACATGTGGTATCCCCATACTCAGGAGAAGCAGCAGAATGTATTTTGGGGTGTAATTTCACATATGCCCATGGCATGTGTGAGCAATATATCATTTAGTGACAACTTTGTGCAAAAAAAAAAAAGTTTGTCATATTCCTGCAACTTGTGGCAAAATATAAAATATTCCATGAACCCAACATGCCTCTCAGTAAATAGCTTGGGGTGTCTACTTTCCAAAATGGGGTCATTTGGGGGGGGGGTTGTGCTATTTTGGCATTTTATGGCCTTCGAAACTGTGATAGGTAGTGAGGAGTGAAATCAAAAATTTGCGCCCTTAGAAATCCTGAAGGCGGTGCTTGGTTTCCGGGGTCCCATACGTGGCTAGGCTCCTAAAAAGTCTCACACATGTGGTATTCCCGTACTCAGGAGAAGCAGCAGAATGTATTTTGGGGTGCAATTCCACATATAACCATGGCATGTGTGAGCAATATATCATTTAGTGACAACTTTTTGTATTTTTTTTTGTCATTATTCAATCACTTGGGACAAAAAAAAAATATTCAATGGGCTCAACATGCCTCTCAGCAATTTCCTTGGGGTGTCTACTTTCCAAAATGGGGTCATTTGGGGGGGTTTTGTACTGCCCTGCCATTTTAGCACCTCAAGAAATGAGATAGGCAGTCATAAATTTAAAGCTGTGTAAATTCCAGAAAATGTACCCTAGTTTGTAAACGCTATAACTTTTGCCAAACCAATCAATATACGCTTATTGACATTTTTTTTACTAAAGACATGTGGCTGAATACATTTTGGCCTAAATGTATGACTAAAATTGAGTTTATTCGATTTTTTTTATAACAAAAAGTAGAAAATATCATTTTTTTTCAAAATTTTCGGTCTTTTTCCGTTTATATCGCAAAAAATAAAAATCGCAGAGGCAATCAAATACCATTAAAAGAAAGCTCTATTTGTGGGAAGAAAAGGACGCAAATTTTGTTTGGGTACAACATTGCATGTCCGCACAATTTACAGTTAAAGCAGCGCAGTGCAAAATTCTGAAATCACCTCTGGTCCTTTAGCTACCAAATGGTCCGGGGCTTAAGTGGTTAAGCAGATTTTAAGTGATTGTAAAGTTAACATTTTTTTAATAACAAACATGTCATTATTACCTGCTCTGTGCAATGGTTTTGCACAAATAAGCCCCAGTCCTCCTCTTCTGGGGTCCCCCGCTGGTGCTCTGGGATCCCCCTTTTCTCTGTGTGCCACCATGAGAAGCTGTTTCTATGGTGGCAGACGTGCGGGCTCGGTCCCAAGCAAAGCTCTGTGTGTCTCTTGACACACATAGTGTGGTTTGGCCCTGCCCCCTCCTCCCTCATCACTGGATTTAATATATTAGATACCCTGTAGGATATCTCTGTAAGTGCCAAAACATAAAGTGAAAAACATCTTTTTCGGAAACAATATATGAGAACCAGTTGTCCCCAAGGGTGGTCATGATACAGTACCACGTAATGGGGCAGTCCAGGAGCGGAGTGACTACTCATGGGGCCCCCCGGCAATAGGAGATCATGGGGCCTCCTGTATCCATACTCAAGCCACACACCCACAAAGCCCCACCTACATATTGCAGCTCCGCTGCATAGAGGGGGCATTTAAATATCTACTGCAGCATAGCCTGTATGGAAGTTCCCGACTTCTTTTCATAAAAGTCGCTGGACACCTCCAAGTTTAAAGGTGGCGCCATGCAGCAGCCATCTTTATGAAGCAACCAGGGGTATTTTATAAAAGCAGTAGGCCTGTGTGCAAGATCAGCTCGCCGCGGCAAATATTGGGTGTGGCTTTTGAGGGCTGTAGGTAACTCCTGCTGGTTACATAGTACAGTGAAGATGCTCAATGATTAAGGGTTTAATTGCCTTGTGCTGTTGTTCAGTTCCCCCTCAGCTCCTTCTTGACAGGGTTGCCAATCCCCCGCAACTTTTTTTTTTTTTTTACTGACGAAACGTGGAAAATCTACTGACAGAGCGCATTTCTTTACTGAGAATCTGAAATATGCCAGAAACTAATATTAGAGAGAAAGAGGGGGTGGAGGGAGAGAAACAGTAGGGGGAGGAGATGGAGAGAAAAGGAGGAGAAGGGAAAGAGAGAGATGGAAAGTACAAGAAAGGTGGAGAAAAAAGAGAGGGGGGAGAGATGGGGAGAGAGAGAGAAAGGTGAGAAGGGGGGAGGAGAGGGTAAGAGCGAGTGAGAAGAGGTTTGAGAGAGACAGATGGATGAGGCAGAGGGGGTGAGAGACAGAAGCGAGTGAGAGAGAGGGGGGTGAGAGACAGAGGGGGTGTGAGAGAGAGGGGGTGAGAGGAGGGAGTGAGAGAGTGAGTGGGGGAGAGAGGGAGGGGTGAGAGAGAGAGAGGGAAGGGTGAGAGACAGGGGGTGAGAGAGAGGGCAGAGGGGGCGAGAGACAGAGGGGGTGAGGGACAGAGAGGAGTGAAAGACAGAGGGGGTGAGAGAGAGAAAGAGAGAGTGGGGTGAGACAGAGGGGGTCAGAGAGAAGGAGGAGGGGTGAGAGACAGAGGGGGTGAGAGATGGGGGTGAGAGACAGAGGGGGGTGAGTAACAGAGAGGAGGTGTGACAAAGGGGAGTGTGAAAGAGAGGGTGGTTGGGAGAGAGAGGAGGGTAAAGGGGAGGGGTGAGAAAGAGAGGGAGAGGGTGAGTGTGAGGGGGAGAGAGAGGCAGAGGGGGTGAGAGAGGCAGAGGGGGTGAGAGAGACAGAGGGGGTGAGAGAGACAGAGGGGGGTGAGAGAAAGACAGAGGAGGGGAGTGAGAGAGAGCGGGATGAGAGAGAAAGGGAGGAGGGGTGAGAGAAAGAGGAGGTATGGGAGATGGGGGAGGGAGACATAGGAGTGTGAGAGAGAGAGAGTGGGTAAAAGAGAGGAAAAAGGGTGAGAGAGAGAGAGAGGGAGGGGTGAAATAGAGGAAAGGCATAGTTGCCAACAGTCCCGTTTTTCCCGGGACAATCACGGATTTGGGACCCTCGTCCCGTATTTATTTTGTCCCGTCTATTTTCCCGGTATTTCACCTTTGTCCCGGCCGCCGGGAAAATCGGGAATGCTTGAGGTAAAAAAACGGCGGGCTACACAAAGATGGCCGCCGCTGCAGACACAAGGATTATTTCCTCTTGTGTTCAGTGGTGAGGGGAGGAGCACTGAGTGAAGGGGCGGCGCCGCCCGTCCTCCCGCGGCCGCCTCCCGCACTAATGTAGCTCCCGGCGCCGCGGCCGGCCTGCTGGAGCGCGGCGCTGGCACAGCAAATGCTACTGATCCTACTTGGCCTGGGGAGGGGAGTGACAGGCACCCCCATGACGGCCGATGACTGGCCAGAGTAGCGGAAACAGAGCCTAATGCTCCGCCTACCTTTCCTCTGCGCGCCATCACCTCCTCCCCCCCTGAGCGGGGAATATGAAGTGAGGTGAAGAGGAGAAGAGAGGACGGGAGAAAGAATATATGGCAGCCCGATGGGGAACCCCCAGCAGCAGCACCAAGAAAAGCACCAGCCAGGTACTACTTCTTGATAATGCTCAGTGGATTCAATAAATATTCATAGCCATAGCATAAATAAACTGTAATAAAGTGATTTGTGAACAGCTGTTGCACAAATCACTGTATTACACTTTATTAATGATATCTATGGCTATGCCTATTTATAATTTATTTAATCCATATTGAGCACTATATTTGATGCCTGGCACACACGCACAATCGCACATGATGATGGCTTAAAAGTTTTTTAAGTCATCATCATGTGCGATTGTGCATGTGTGCCAGGCATCAAATATAGTGCTCAATATGGATTAAATAAATTATAAATACGCATAGCCATAGATATCATTAATAAAGTGTAATAAAGTGATTTGTGCAACAAGTTCATTAAACAGTCCACATTCAGTGAAAGTTCTTCTACTACAAACTTTGCAGTGCATTAACTTTCACTGAATGTGGACTGTTTAATGAGCAGGGGCTATTGATGGGTACATTAGCTGCGTTTGATGGGTACATTAGCTGCGTTTGATGGGCACAGTGGCTGCGTTTGATTGGCACAGTGGCTGTGTTTGATGGGCACAGTGGCTGCGTTTGATGGGCACAGTGGCTGCGTTTGATGGGCACAGTGGCTGCGTTTGATGGGCACAGTGGCTGTGTTTGATGGGCACAGTGGCTGCGTTTGATGGGCACAGTGGCTGCATTTGATTGGTACAGTGGCTACGCTTGATGGGCACAGTGGCTGCGTTTGATATGCACAGTGGCTGTGTTTGATGGGCACAGTGGTAGCAATTGATTGCACAGTGGCTGCGTTTGATGGGCACAGTGGCTGTGTTTGATGGGCACAGTGGCTGTGTTTGATGGGCACAGTGGCTGCGTTTGATGGGCACAGTGGCTGCATTTGATTGGTACAGTGGCTACGCTTGATGGGCACAGTGGCTGCGTTTGATATGCACAGTGGCTGCGTTTGATGGGCACAGTGGTGGCAATTGATGGCACAGTGGCTGCGTTTGATATGCACAGTGGCTGCATTTGATGGGCACAGTTGTGGCAATTGATGGCACAGTGGCTGCGTTTGATGGGCACAGTGGCTGCATTTGATAGGGGCGGATATGGTTAGAAGAGCCCCTTGCTGTATTGAGAAAAGCATCCGCCCATCATAAATCACTGGCCATCATGCTATTTCTAACCATATCCGCCCATATCCGCCCCTTTGAGAAAAGCAACCGCTTGCTTGCTGGGGGGGGATATTGAAGGACCCGGCCTTGGGGCGGCAAAGGGAGTAAATCCGGGCCTGGATAGGAGTCGGGAGAGCCAGGGGGAACAGAATCCGGCGGGGGAACCATTCTCAGCACGACACCGCTGGGAAATGATCATGGACCGCGGAGCTGCCTCTGCCTCCAGCACATACACGGAGACGCCGGGAGGTGAGAGCATCTGTTCCCCGGGGCTGGCTGCCGCTGCTAGGGGACACAGACCTGTAAGGAGGGCTCCGCTGCTGGGGGACACCACCAGATGTAAAGGAGAACACCAGATGTAAAGGAGGGCTCTGCTGCTGGAGGACACCAGATGTAAAGGAGGGCTCTGCTGCTGGAGGACACCAGATGTAAAGGAGGGCTCTGCTGCTGGAGGACACCAGATGTAAAGGAGGGCTCCGCTGTTGGGGGACACCAGATGTAAAGGAGAGCTCTGCTGCCGGGGACACCAGATGTAAAGGAGGGCTCCGCTGCTGCCAGCTGCTGGGGACACTGAAGTAAGGAGGGCTCTGTTGCTGGGGGACACAGATCTGTAAGGAGGGCTCCACTGCCGGGAACACCAGATGTAAAGGAGGGCTCCGCTGCCAGGGACACAGTTCTGTAAAGAGGGGCTATGCTTCTGGGAGCACCTGATGCAAGGACGGATTGCTGGGGAGGCATCTGGTGGCAGGTGACACACTTCCACTGATTCGGCATTATGGTGAGTTGAATGATTTCATTTTATATTACAATGTAATAATAGAAATAATGCACTTCAATCATCCTGACACCGTAACAACCATGGTGCCGGGATGATTGAAGCGCCAACAGGTGTTTTGGAGTATCCTTATCTGCCAATTTTGTTACACATTACTATTGTGGTGTAGGATCTGGCTTTCTTTCTATTTCTTTCTCTCACCTCGGACTCTAGCCACACCCATTTGAACCACGCCCATTTAAGCCACACCCACTATCGTACGTAAACCACGCCCATTTTTCACCGCGTCGCGCTTAGCGCGCCGCATTTTTCATTCCGGCATGACACGCCTACAAACGAATGCCCCGCCCCCTAATTATAGCAAGGCTCCGCCTCAATACAAAAAAAGTGTCCCAGATGTTTTTTTTGCAATGTTGGCAACTATGGAAAGGCGGTGAGAGAGAGAGTGGGTGAGTGAGGAGAGAGAGAGTGTGTGTGAGAGAGAGAGAGAGAGAGAGGGGAGAGAGAGAGAGGGTTTGTTTGCGCCCCCCCCCCAAAAAAATAGAGCACCAGCCGCCACTACACAACACCAGCACCTCAGGTCCTCATTGGAGTCTCTACATAAGGGGTTACCTGAGAGCACTGAGCTCATTCTGGCTTGACAGTAGTGATGAGCCGAACACCCCCGGGTTCGGTTCGCACCAGAACCCGCGAACGGACCGAAAGTTCGTACGAACATTAGAACCCTATTAAATACAATGGATGCGAACGTTCGAATTCTAAAGTGCTAATTATAACAACTATTATGCATGTTATTGTCCTAAAAAGGGTTTGGGAACCCGGGTTCTGCACCAGGGGACATGTATCAATGCAAAAAGAAGTTTTAAAAACGGTCGTTTTTCGGGAGCAGTCATTTTAATGATGCATAAAGTGAAAAAAAAAAGTCAAATATTCCTTTAAATATCGTACCTGGGGGGTGTCTAAAGTATGCCTGTTAAGTGCCACGTGTTTCCCGTGTTTAGAACTGTCCCTGCACAAAATGACACTTCTAAAGGAAAAAAAAGCCATTTAAAAGTGCTTGCGGCTTTAATGTAATGTCTGGTCCCGGTAATATGGATGAAAATCTTTAAGAAAAATGGCATAGCTACCCCATGACCCCCCCCCCCCCCCCACCCCAGCCCATTACCAGCCCCTTTGGGTCTTGTATGGATATTAAGGGGAACCCCGCACATAAAATAAAAAAGGCCCTATATACTCTGAACAGCCGTATACAGGCGGTGCATACAAGACAGGGACTGTAGGTTTGTTCTTATGTAGAATCTGTTTGTAATTTTGAACAGGTACATTGTTTAAGTGTAGCTCCAGCCCAAAAATCTATTTTTAAACTTTTTGGAAAACATAGGTAAGGGTTATCACCCCTGTAACATTTGTTTTGCTGTCTGTGCCCCTGTTCAGAACATTTCACCTCACTTTCCGTCCCAATGACAACTGTTTTTGAAATGTGGTGTTTTTCTTGAAACAAGGATTGCTGATAAAGCATCAGTACAGAGGAGACACCTTTCTCCCATATTAATTCTTACAGGAGAGAATTTTCCTTCCAAGGGGTAGATTTCCTCTCACTTCCTGTTGTCTTCTTGCGTTTGCAAGTAGGAGTCGTTTGTAAGTTGGATGTTTGAAAGTAGGGACCTGCCGTATATACTCTGCAGAAATAGGCCCCTTAGTTGTTGGTGTTGGCACAACACTGTAAGCACTCACAGTTACTCTTGGTTGGTGCTGGAACGCCCTGCTGTCAACTATTATATCAGGAATTTTAATTACATATAATTGTTGAACAGTGGTAGTAAAAATTGGGCCTTTGATGGTGGTGCTGGTGCCACAACACTGTAAGCCCTGACAGTTACTCTTGGTGGGTGCAGCAATGGGCCCTGCTGTGAATTATTAGATCAAGAATTGTAATTGCATGCCCCTGTTGAACAGGGGCTGAAAAATTGGGCCTTTCGTGGTGGTGGTGGTGGTGGTGGTGGTGTTGCCACAACACTGTAAGCCCTCAGAGTTACTCTTGGTGGGTGCAGGAATGGGCCCTGCTGTGAATTATTAGATCAAGAATTGTAATTACATGCCCCTTTTGAACAGGGGCTGAAAAATTGGGCCTTTCGTGGTGGTGGTGGTGGTGGCTTTGCCACAACACTGTAAGCCCTCAGAGTTACTCTTGGTGGGTGCAGGAATGGGCCCTGCTGTGAATTATTAGATCAAGAATTGTAATTACATGCCCCTTTTGAACAGGGGCTGAAAAATTGGGCCTTTCGTGGTGGTGGTGGTGGTGGCGTTGCCACAACACTGTAAGCCCTCAGAGTTACTCTTGGTGGGTGCAGCAATGGGCCCTGCTGTGAATTATTAGATCAAGAATTGTAATTACATGCCCCTGTTGAACAGGGGCTGAAAAATTGGGCCTTAGGCACTGGTGGCACAACACTACAACCCCTCACAGATACTGTACTTGGAGCACAGCAATGAGCCCTGTTGCAAAGTATTGCTTCAAAAATTGTAATGACACGCCCCTGTTAAACAGGGGCTGAAAAATTGGGCCTTAGGCACTGGTGCCACAACACTCCAACCCCTCACAGATACTGTTCTTGGAGCACAGCAATGAGCCCTATGGCAAATTATTGCTAAAAAAATTGTAATTACACGCCCCTGTAAAACAGGGGCTGAAAAATTGGGCCTTAGCCACTGGTGGCGGCACCCATAAACAAAAATGATCTTCCAAGCTATCATCATCAATCGTATCATTGAGGACTCGGAGGAGGAGGATAGCCAGTCAACATAACAGCACAGGCACTCAGCATCAGCATCAGTCTTGAAGGGATGTGACATGTTAAAATCAATTAGTCTGTTATATCAGCATCAGGTGTGTGGTAGCTGGTGGTGATCCAAGACTGGTTCATCTTGATGAAAGTCAGTCGATCAACCGAGTCGGTGGACAGGCGCACCCTGTGATCCGTGACAAATCCTCCAGCAGCACTGAATGTGCGTTCCGAAAGAACGCTGGATGCAGGACAGGCCAGTAGCTCAATTGCATACTGTGCAAGCTCTGGCCAGTGATCCATCCTCAAGACCCAGTAAGCCAGAGGATTTTCGGTGGGGAAGGTGTCCAAGTCTTACCTTGCCCCTAGATATTCCTGCACCATGTTTATCAGACGCTGGCGATGGTTGCTGGAACCGATCATACTTTGGGGCTGCGGACTAAAGAATTGTCTGAACGCATCGGTCAGACGGCCACCTTCCCCACCGCTCCTTCTTTGACTGGCCGAAGCCTCAGCAACTCGTTGTCCAGGACCAGGAGTTTGTAACCTCCCAGTCTCTGGGAACGCGTTGCACAGACCTTTCTGCAAGGCCTCCCGGAGTTGTCTCATCCTCTGCTCCCTCTGCGACGGTAACATAAGGTCCGCAACCTTACCCTTGTACCGTGGATCAAGGAGAGTGGCCAGCCAGTAATGGTCCCTCTCCTTGATCCGAAGAATACGAGGATCCTTCCGCAGACTTTGCAGGATCAGGGAGGCCATGCAGCGTAGGTTTGCTGAGGCATTCGCTCCGGAGTCCTCTGGGTCACTAAGGACGACATGATCCGCAGCCACCTCCTCCCAGCCACGTACAAGTCCACTGGTTTCTTGGGACTGTAAATCATCCCTAAAAGACTGCTGCTGATGATGCTGAGTGCCAGCCTCCACCTCCATGCTGACACAATCCTCCTCCTCCTCCTCTTCCTGTGCGATGGGTGGGACAGAAGGAACACTGTCTGGGTAAAGGGGGCCTTGAGAGGCAAGGAAGTCCTCCTCTTCCTGCCTCTGTTCTGCCTCAAGTGCCCTGTCCATTATTCCACGCAGCGTGTGCTCCAACAGGTGGACAAGAGGTACAGTGTCACTGATGCATGCACTGTCACTGCTCACCATCCTCGTGGCCTCCTCAAATGGTGCCAGGACAGTGCATGCATCCCTGATCATGCCCCACTGGCGTGGAGAAAAAAAAACAAGCTCCCCTGACCCTGTCCTGGTGCCGTAGTCGCACAGGTACTCATTGATGGCCCTCTGCTGCGTGTGCAGCCGCTGCAGCATGGCCAACGTTGAGTTCCACCTGGTGGGCATGTCACATATAAGGCGGTTCTTGGGCAGGTTCAACTCCTTTTGCAGCTCAGCCAGGCGAGCACTGGCATTATAAGATCTGCGGAAATGCACACAGACTTTCCTGGCCTGCCTCAGGACATCCTGTAAGCCCGGGTACCTGCCCAAGAACCGCTGCACCACCAGGTTAAGGACGTGAGCCACACAGGGCACATGGGTCAGTTGTCCCTGTCGGAGGGCGGAGAGGAGGTTGGTGCCATTGTCGCAAACCACCATTCCTGGCTTAAGCTGGCGTGGCGTCAACCACCTCTCGGCCTGGCCCTGCAGAGCAGACAGGACCTCTGCCCCAGTGTGGCTTCTGTCCCCCAAACACACCAGCGCAAGCACGGCATGGCATCTTTTTGCCTGCGTACTTGCGTAGCCCCTTGAACGGCTACGGAGCACCGCTGGTTCAGAGGACAAAGCACAGGAAGAGGCCATGGAGGAAGAAGAAGAGGAGGGGGTGGAGGAGAGAGGTGTGTCACAACCAGTAGTAGCATTTTGGAGGCGTGGCGGTGGAAAAACCTCCAACACTACTGCACCTTGTCCTGCATCCTTCCCAGCTGCCAAAAGAGTGACCCAATGGGCCGTGAAAGAAAGGTAACGTCCCTGTCCATGCCTGCTGGACCATGAGTCAGCGGTAATATGCACCTTACCGCTGACCGCCCTGTCCAGCGAGGCCAAGACATTGCCTTCCACATGCCGGTAGAGAGCCGGAATAGCCTTCCGTGAGAAAAAGTGGCGTTTGGGAACCTGCCACTGAGGAACCGCACATTGCACAAACTCACGGAAGGGGGCCGAGTCTACCAACTGAAAAGGCAGCAGTTGAAGCGCTAGCAATTTAGCCAAGCTAGCATTCAACCGCTGGGCATGTGGATGGCTGGGAGTGAACTTCTTTCGACGGTCCAGCAGCTGGGGCAGGGAAATTTGCCTGCTAGAATCGGACGTCGGTGTACTGCTAGCAGAGTGGCCGCAAGTACTTGGCTGTGACACACCTAATTCTACACCTTCATTCCTCTCAGTGCATGTTTCAGAGAGGACTGAAGTTATAGTGGGGTTGGAGATCCCAGCTGATGCGGTGCAAGGAGAGGTCCGCTTTGTTCTTTGGTGTGGGTCTTTGAGGTAGGCTTGCCAACGAGCTGCATGGCAGGTCAACATATGTCTGGTCAGGCATGTGGTACCCAAGCGGCTGATGTTTTGGCCACGCGATATACGCTTGAGAAATATGTTGCAAACAGCAGCTGTGCGATCTGATGCACTAGCCTCAAAAAAGAACTTTTTGAATGACGGGCAGAGGCAGCGCCCTGCACAGGCGGAGCTCTGCGGTGTGATTCCGTCGGTGTACTGCCCTTACGCTGGCCACCAAAGGGCATCCTGCCTAGTTGGAGATGTGCCTCCTCCTCATCCTCCTCCTCCTCCTCTCTCCTATTAGGCACCCACGTGGAGTCAGTGACCTCATCATCCCCTCCCTCCTCATCACTGGAGCCAATCTGGCAGTATGCTGCAGCTGCTGGAACATGACTGCCAGATTGGTGTCCTTCTTGAGCATCCCCTCTGTCTGCTCTCACGCTACTGCCTTCCTGTAGCTGGGTTTCATCATCAGACCCTTCGAAACGCTGGGCATTCTCCTGGAGCATGTACCCAACACTGTGCTCAAACAGTTCGGGGGACTCCTCAGGAGGAGGACATGGTGGGTCTAGGGAAGGAGTGACTGATGATGAGTCTGACATTGATACCAGGGAAGAGGACGCTTTGGCAGCTGCTTTGCCAGTACCCTGAGCCTGGGTGAGAGAGGATGAGGAGGAGGAGGAGGGCTTGGTCATCCACTCTACTAAGTCTTCGGCATGATGTGGCTCAACATGTCCAGCTGCCGAAAAGAAGGACAAGCGTGTCCCATGGCCATGTGCTGATGACAATGCACCGCGTCCACGACCAGCACTGTTGCCCCCAGACACAGAGCCTGCTTGCCCTCTTTTATTGCCTCCTGACTGTCTGCCTCTCCTTGTTTGCCTTCCAGACATTCTAATAGATGGCCTGCAGGGAGATGGGAAAAAAGCAATAAGGGCTACCTTCAGGTGTCCTTCTCTGTCCCTTTACTTAAGGATTTCTAAATATGGTTGAGGATGATTGCTTTTGCACAGAATAGCACAACGACAATTTCCCTGACTGTCCAAAAAACAAGGATTTCAAAGATGGTTGATGAGGAATGCTTTAGCACACTATAGCACAAGGAGAATTTCCCTCACTGTCCTTCCCTGTCCCTAGAAACAAGGATTATCACAGTGAAAGAAACTGACACTCTTCCTACCTATAGTTTTCTGTCCCTAGAAAAAATGTTTTTTTAAAGCACACTATAGCACAAGGAGAATTTCCCTCACTGTCCTTCCCTGTCCCTAGAAACAAGGATTATCACAGTGAAAGAAACTGACACTCTTCCTACCTATAGTTTTCTGTCCCTAGAAAAAATGTTTTTTTAAAGCACACTATAGCACAAGGAGAATTTCCCTCACTGTCCTTCCCTGTCCCTAGAAACAAGGATTATCACAGTGAAAGAAACTGACACTCTTCCTACCTATAGTTTTCTGTCCCTAGAAAAAATGTTTTTTTAAAGCACACTATAGCACAAGGAGAATTTCCCTCACTGTCCTTCCCTGTCCCTAGAAACAAGGATTATCACAGTGAAAGAAACTGACACTCTTCCTACCTATAGTTTTATGTCCCTAGAAAAAATGTTTTTTTAAAGCACACTATAGCACAAGGAGAATTTCCCTCACTGTCCTTCCCTGTCCCTAGAAACAAGGATTATCACAGTGAAAGAAACTGACACTCTTCCTACCTATAGTTTTATGTCCCTAGAAAAAATGTTTTTTTAAAGCACACTATAGCACAAGGAGAATTTCCCTCACTGTCCTTCCCTGTCCCTAGAAACAAGGATTATCACAGTGAAAGAAACTGACACTCTTCCTACCTATAGTTTTCTGTCCCTAGAAAAAATGTTTTTTTAAAGCACACTATAGCACAAGGAGAATTTCCCTCACTGTCCTTCCCTGTCCCTAGAAACAAGGATTATCACAGTGAAAGAAACTGACACTCTTCCTACCTATAGTTTTCTGTCCCTAGAAAAAATGTTTTTTTAAAGCACACTATAGCACAAGGAGAATTTCCCTCACTGTCCTTCCCTGTCCCTAGAAACAAGGATTATCACAGTGAAATAAACTGACACTCTTCCTACCTATAGTTTTCTGTCCCTAGAAAAAATGTTTTTTTAAAGCACACTATAGCACAAGGAGAATTTCCCTCACTGTCCTTCCCTGTCCCTAGAAACAAGGATTATCACAGTGAAAGAAACTGACACTCTTCCTACCTATAGTTTTCTGTCCCTAGAAAAAATGTTTTTTTAAAGCACACTATAGCACAAGGAGAATTTCCCTCACTGTCCTTCCCTGTCCCTAGAAACAAGGATTATCACAGTGAAAGAAACTGACACTCTTCCTACCTATAGTTTTATGTCCCTAGAAAAAATGTTTTTTTAAA
Organism: Rana muscosa; assembly: GCA_029206835.1. Classification (NCBI taxonomy): domain Eukaryota; kingdom Metazoa; phylum Chordata; class Amphibia; order Anura; family Ranidae; genus Rana; species Rana muscosa. The sequence goes on along the minus strand of CM055116.1, from coordinate 895,700,378 downwards.
GCACACTATAGCACAAGGAGAATTTCCCTCACTGTCCTTCCCTGTCCCTAGAAACAAGGATTATCACAGTGAAAGAAACTGACACTCTTCCTACCTATAGTTTTATGTCCCTAGAAAAAATGTTTTTTTAAAGCACACTATAGCACAAGGAGAATTTCCCTCACTGTCCTTCCCTGTCCCTAGAAACAAGGATTATCACAGTGAAAGAAACTGACACTCTTCCTACCTATAGTTTTCTGTCCCTAGAAAAAATGTTTTTTTAAAGCACACTATAGCACAAGGAGAATTTCCCTCACTGTCCTTCCCTGTCCCTAGAAACAAGGATTATCACAGTGAAAGAAACTGACACTCTTCCTACCTATAGTTTTCTGTCCCTAGAAAAAATGTTTTTTTAAAGCACACTATAGCACAAGGAGAATTTCCCTCACTGTCCTTCCCTGTCCCTAGAAACAAGGATTATCACAGTGAAATAAACTGACACTCTTCCTACCTATAGTTTTCTGTCCCTAGAAAAAATGTTTTTTTAAAGCACACTATAGCACAAGGAGAATTTCCCTCACTGTCCTTCCCTGTCCCTAGAAACAAGGATTATCACAGTGAAAGAAACTGACACTCTTCCTACCTATAGTTTTCTGTCCCTAGAAAAAATGTTTTTTTAAAGCACACTATAGCACAAGGAGAATTTCCCTCACTGTCCTTCCCTGTCCCTAGAAACAAGGATTCGCACAGTAAAACACACTGACACTCTCCCTACCTATCCTTCTCTTTCCCTAAACTAAAGGAATCCAGGTTAAGCAAGAAAAAATAAATGTCACTGTCCCTGCCTATGCTTCTCTTTCCCTGCTCCGGAACACACTACACTAGGCCGCCGTGCTGGCGGCCTTTTATAGTGTGGGGCGTGTACTAAACACCCTCAGCAATAATTGGCCACAGGCATCCTGCCTGTGGCCAATCATTGCTCTCCTCGCTGCCGGCGCTGTGATTGGCCAAGCATGCGGGGTCACAGTGCATGCTTGGCCAATCACAGCGCCTGGATGACACTGCGATGGCGTAGTGCATTGTGGGCCGTTCGCGTCACTCGAATTAGGCGCGAACGGCCCAAATCGCTCGATCTTCGTCGAACGATCGAACAGCCGATGTTCGAGTCGAACGTATGTTCGACTCGAACACCGAGCTCATCCCTACTTGACAGTAGCCATCTCTTGATGTAGAGAGGTCATATTCTGTGTGAATTCAAGTACCTGTAATGAGGAAAGAGGTGGTTTTCAGGCACTTGTCCCTGTTACCAGTTGTGCTGGCATATCCTGCAGACTACACCAGAATATGGGCAGGGGCAGGAATTGAGTACTAGGATCAACAAAGAGTCCAGAACAGGGTTCAGCAATTCTTGTATTGTTGGATTGTAGGTGAACTGTCAACAGAACAACAGCAATCTGCAATCACTAGCACTAGTATAATGGCAATTGCAATGCAACACACACTTTTGGTAACAGTTCCAAACAGTATGGTATCCACAAACATAGCGGCACTGGCAACACAGTTGAGAAAGTAGTATTTTTGCTCTCAGAGATGTTAGTGATACCTTAACAGAGTCCAGCAACATGGAAGTAGTTACGTATAAGTTACATTACTAGGGTGACAACTGCATAGGGGAGGCTGACAGGCAGGGTAGTGGTGCAAGTCCCAATACACAGCACTGAATATCGGAGGATGGTGAAGCAGGCAGCAGTCCCTTATCTATCCCCTCTTGAGCAGGAACCTTTCCCTAGGGTTAACTCTCTTTCCCTCACCAGAGTGGCTCCTTCCAACTCAACCTCCCCCTGCACAGCGGCTCAGCACATTGCGCCACCTACAGAATATTGGATATACTACACCTGCCTAGTGCTACATTTGTCTGAATGCATTTCACCATATATTCTTGTTGTAATGTTCCAAACATTGCAGCCTGCTAACACAGCTGTGCACTGTGAAGTAAACAACGCTGATGTGCTGATTACAATGCACCGCACTGTTGACATTTTATTTTATTTAAATGTAAAATTATTTTTTCTTTACTGTCTATATCAAGGTTTCCAAACATTCCAAACCATGGACCACAAAGAATGTAATAACAAAAACAGTTTCTAACTCACCCCCATTCTACCCAAAAGTAGAAAAAGGCATGAAAATGTTCTGCTGTAAAAAAAATGTTTGCTTAAAAAAATATCGGAAATACATTGAAGCTTTAGTCCATTCTATGTCTGAAATCTGAACAGCATTTCGCCATATATTCCTGCTGTAATTTTCCAAGCATTATAGCCCACTGGACTTCTATAAAAATAAAAGCATACCTCCCAACTTTAGAACTTGAAAATGAGGGACACTTGGGGCGGTGACCTGTGGTGGCTCACAGGGCCGCTGATAGGCCAGTACAACTGGCCCTGTTGTACCGGGCCTGGCCAGCAGGGGGGCCCGGGCAACCTAAACAGAGAACGAATGCATGCAGAAAAAAATAAAATAAAATTATTCCCAACCCGAACCAAACGTGACTTTTTCATTTCTTTTTTTTTTGTTTGTGGTAACTCCATACACGTGTTGTTATGGGTGGCATGGAGGGACTATTTCTTCTATTTTGGGCGCAGAAGGCTGTCTCTTCCGCACCCGCTCCTCATGCTGGCTCAAGTCCCGGCCAGCGTCTTGCATATTGCCTTCCCTGGCGCTGTGGTGTGATTCCTCTCCTTCCGCTCTTGGTGCTCTGCTCTCCACTGCCTGAGAGAAGAAGCAGTGAGGCGAACAATGAAGTAGCTGACAGCCTGACTGAAATTGCTTGTGACACTGACTGACACTCCAGTCCAGGCAGCAGCAGGATCAGAAAGCAAGTGACTCCTGGGGCCCGGCTAACACAGGTGTGTGCTTGCTTGGGGGGAGTGGAGGGGGTGATGATTCAAGATCTACTATGACTACAGCAGCATCTATACATTATGACATTGGCGGCATGGGTGGCCCGATTCAGGTGCGATGCGGGAACCCGCACTGGGTTCGCAGGGTTCTCGCATCGACTAGTGCGAACCGGCACTGAAGACAAACCTGCACTTTGTTTCAAGGCGGGGTCTAGGGAGGGGCCAGGGGTGGGGCTGAAGGAGGTACCAGGGGCGGGACCAGGGGTGGGACTCAGGGGGCCCAGTCGGGTAGGCTGTACGGGGCCCCATGATTTCTATCAGCGGCCCTGGTGGCGCACAGTAAGCTGTTGCAAAAATATGTGTGGCAAAACTGTTAACGGTGGGAGGGGTTTAACTACTTGCCGCCCGCCCACCGTCAAATGACGGTTCTCGCTCTGGGTGGATGTCATGAGACGGCTTTCCAGAACAACCGCTCTCACGCGCCTGCGCACAGCCGGTCACATGTAAATACGGAGATGCCGGTAATCGCCACTCCTCGCCTCACACTGAGAATGTGAGGAGAGGAAAGGAGAGCCGATCAGCGGCATCTCCTCACAGGGCGACATCTAGGTATGTAATCAGGGCACTGATCATCACTGTCCTGATTACAATTAAGTGCCCACCAGTGCCAGTAATGAGTGCCCACCACTGCCAGCAATCAGTGCCCACAAGTGCCAGCAATCAGTGGCCATTAGTGATGCCAGTCAGTGATGACTATCAGTGCTGCCCATCAATGCCAATCACTGCTGCCCATCAATGCCAGCTTTCAATGCCCATCAGTGCCCATCAGTGGTGCCTATCCGTGCCCACCAGTGCCGCCTATCTGTGCCCACCAGTGCCGCCTATCAGTGCCACCTATCAGTGCCCATAAGTGTGGCATATTCGTGCCTCCTCATCAGTGCCAGCTAATCAGTGCCCATAAGTGCCTCCTCATCAGTGCCCATAAGTGCCACCTCATCAGTGCCCATCAGTGCAGCCTATCAGTGCACATCAGTGCTGCCTCATCAGCGCCCATCAGTGAAGGAGAAAAATTACTGACAAAAACTAAGAAAAACTTATTTTTTTTCAAAATATTCTGTCTTTTAAAAAAAAAAATGAAAAACAAAAAACAGAAGTGATTAAATACCATCAAAAGAAAGCTCTATTTGTGTGAAGAAAATGATACAAAATTCCACATGGTTACAGTGTAGCATGATCGCGCAATTGTCATTCAAAGTGTGACAGCACTGAAAGCTAAAAAATGGCCTTGGCAGGAAGGGGGTGTAAGTGCCCTGTATTGAGGTGGCAAGAGGCAAGGTTAAACAACACCTAGGCTTTCTTGTAACTATAAAATATGCATTGGTTGCTGTACCACAAGTAATGCCGCGTACACACGATCATTTTTCCCGTCGGGAAAAATTACATTTTTTTTTTCGCCGAGAAAAACGATCGTCTGTGGGCTTTATGCCGTTTTTCTCGTTGAGAAAAACGGCAGGAAAAACGACGAGAAAAATTAGAACATGTTCTAAATTTTCTCATCGTTTTTTCCAGCATTTTTTTCGCGGCAGTTTTCCCATAGGGAGACACTGCCGCGGAGCCCACAGACGGTCGTTTTTCTCGTCAAAGAAAAAAATGACGGGAAAAACGGTCGTGTGTGGGGGAACATGCCGTTCCCTCATTTTTCATTTTTTTTCATGCCGTGATTCACGGCGGTGTTTTCACCGCCGTGAATCACGATCGTGTGTACGCGGCATAAGAGTCTCACAGACACATACCAACCCAAGCACAATCATTAAAAAAAAAATCGCTCCATTTACAGATGATTTTGTGTACACTGAAGTTAGACAGAGAGCTAACACTTTGTCTGAGCCTACCTTAAAGAAGAATTTAATTTAAATTGTCAGGGCACGGCAGGTGTCATAGGTGCCTGTGCTACTGTGCCCCTGTTCTGGCAATGGGCTTTGCGATTCATGGGAGGCTGAGATTTAGTTAAAATATTGGGACAGTCCCGCTAAATTATGGATAGTTGGGAGGTATACCCCTCCTTATACACACAGCCCCCTCTTGCAAACATTTCCCTCCTCCTTGTACACACAGCCCCCTCCTGCACACATTACTGATTGCTCCTGCACACATTACCCACCTCCTTGTACACACAGCCCCCTCCTGCAAACATTACCCCCCCTCCTTGTACACACAGCCCCCTCCTGCACACATTACCCCCCTCCTTGTACACACAGCCCCCTCCTGCAAACATCACCCCCCTCCTTGTACACACAGCCCCCTCCTGCAAACATTACCCCCCTCCTTGTACACACAGCCTCCTCCTGCACACATTACCCCCCTCCTTGTACACACAGCCCCCTCCTGCACACATTACCCCCCTCCTTGTACACACAGCCCCCTCCTACACACATTACCCCCCTCCTTGTACACACAGCCCCCTCTTGCAAACATTTCCCTCCTCCCTGTACACACAGCCCCTCTCTTGCAAACATTACCCTCCCCCTTGTACACACAGCCCCCTCCTGCACACATTACTTATTGCTCCTGCACACATTACCCACCTCCTTGTACACACAGCCCCCTCCTGCAAACATTACCCCCCTCCTTGTACACAAAGCCCCCTCCTGCACACATTTCCCACCTCCTTGTACACACAGCCCCCTCCTGCAAACATTACCCCCCTCCTTGTACACACAGCCCCCACCTGCACAATTACCCCCCTCCTTGTACACACAGCCCCCTCCTGCAAACATCACCCCCCTCCTTGTACACACAGCAGCCCCCTCCTGCAAACATTACCCCCTCCTTGTACACACAGCCTCCTCCTGCACACATTACCCCCCTCCTTGTACACACAGCCCCCTCCTGCACACATTACCCCCCTCCTTGTACACACAGCCCCCTCATACACACATTACCCCCCTCCTTGTACACGCAGCCCCCTCTTGCAAACATTTCCCTCCTCCCTGTACACACAGCCCCTCTCTTGCAAACATTTCCCTCCTCCTTGTACACACAGCCCCCTCCTGCACACATTACTGATTGCTCCTGCACACATTTCCCACCTCCTCGTACACACAGCCCCCTCCTGCAAACATTACCCCCCTCTTTGTACACACAGCCCCCTCCTGCAAACATCACCCCCCTCCTTGTTCACACAGCCCCCACCTGCACACATTACCCCCCTCCTTGTACACACAGCCCCCTCCTGCAAACATCACCCCCCTCCTTGTACACACAGCCCCCTCCTGCAAACATTACCCCCTCCTTGTACACACAGCCTCCTCCTGCACACATTACCCCCCTCCTTGTACACACAGCCCCCTCCTGCACACATTACCCCCCTCCTTGTACACACAGCCCCCTCCTGCAAACATCACCCCCCTCCTTGTACACACAGCCCCCTCCTGCAAACATTACCCCCCTCCTTGTACACACAGCCTCCTCCTGCACACATTACCCCCCTCCTTGTACACACAGCCCCCTCCTGCACACATTACCCCCTCCTTGTACACACAGCCCCCTCCTACACACATTACCCCCCTCCTTGTACACACAGCCCCCTCTTGCAAACATTTCCCTCCTCCCTGTACACACAGCCCCTCTCTTGCAAACATTACCCTCCCCCTTGTACACACAGCCCCCTCCTGCACACATTACTTATTGCTCCTGCACACATTACCCACCTCCTTGTACACACAGCCCCCTCCTGCAATCATCACCCCCCTCCTTGTACACACAGCCCCCACCTGCACACATTACCCCCCTCCTTGTACACACAGCCCCCTCCTGCAAACATCACCCCCCTCCTTGTACACACAGCCCCCTCCTGCAAACATTACCCCCTCCTTGTACACACAGCCTCCTCCTGCACACATTACCCCCCTCCTTGTACACACAGCCCCCTCCTGCACACATTACCCCCCTCCTTGTACACACAGCCACCTCATACACACATTACCCCCCTCCTTGTACACGCAGCCCCCTCTTGCAAACATTTCCCTCCTCCCTGTACACACAGCCCCTCTCTTGCAAACATTTCCCTCCTCCTTGTACACACAGCCCCCTCCTGCACACATTACTGATTGCTCCTGCACACATTTCCCACCTCCTTGTACACACAGCCCCCACCTGCACACATTACCCCCCTCCTTGTACACACAGCCCCCTCCTGCAAACATTACCCCCTCCTTGTACACACAGCCTCCTCCTGCACACATTACCCCCCTCCTTGTACACACAGCCCCCTCCTGCAAACATTACCCTTTCCTTGTACACACAGCCTCCTCCTGCACACATTACCCCCCTCCTTGTACACACAGCCCCCTCATGCACACATTACCCCCTCCCTGTACACACAGCCCCTCCTGCACACATTACCCCCCTCCTTGTACACACAGGCCCCTCTTGCACACATTACCCCCTCCCTGTACACTAGGGTTAAACACAGGAGCGATAGGTACTGATTGCTCACTGTATTCATTCAGGAAGAAATTAACTTGTTTATCAGCCCCCTTCTCCCCCCCTCTCCATCTGAACACAGCACTGATCTCCTGCCCCAGCATCAGCTGCAGCCAGGTGGAGGGGAAGGAGGCTAGCAGCGTTGATGGGTGGATGAGTAAGGGATCGAGATGGGGGGAGATGTACAAGGGGGGGACAGAGCGGGGATCTACTTTTAGAGACAAATCCCACTGTGGCTCCCTTGCAGTCAGTGCCAGGACAAAGTCAGCTGGTGCCCAGGGAAAAAGACCCCCCCCCAGGTGGAGCAGTACGCAGGGCTAATAAAAGTGCTTGCAGTGCCAAGCTGCAACATTTGGAAGACCATTATCCTTAAATGTCTGGAATATGGACTCGGCCACAACTACTTTTGGCATAATTCAGATTACTATAGACAGATTAAGGGGATTGCCATGGGCGCCAGATATGCGCCCAGCGTAGCTAATCTGTTCATGGCGAAATGGGAAGAGGAAAGTGTGTACAAGAATCCCCCTAAAGAACTCCTATTATATGTGTAGCGGGGTCCTCAAATAGATGGGATACACCTGGGTAATAGTGTGACCCAGGTGTATAATTGTGTTAGGATTCAGACCCCTTTTTATCTCGTGGAGGATTGGAGGATGTAATATTCTCCTTTGCCTGTGGGTGGCGGGGTACCCACAGGCTTCAGGTAGAATCATCTTCGCAGTGCTCCCTGTTTTGTCCCTTCCCGGAGATGGTATGGCTGGGGCGGGGAACCCGCCGGGCCGTTGAAGGGAGGAGATAAAAGGGGGAGACGCCCTTACCACGCGGTCGTCGTCGTCGGGTGGAGAAGGAGGTCCTCGGAGGAGGAGGGCTGCGGTCCGCACCCAGGGCCCTTAGGCCTGGGTGCGGGAGATCCAGGAGTCTGGTCCAGGTGCCCATGGCCTGGTCCGGAGTCATGTTGGCGTCCATCCCAGGCACCTTTAGCCTGGGGTGAGGTACTATCGAGGAGGCCTGGGGCCCAGTACCTTTGACTGGGTCCCGCTAGGGTGGACTGTCCGAGGGTCCCTGAGCGGAGGGACTCGTACCTGAGGTGAGGAGGCCGGGGAGGTTACCCACTGAAGACCCGGAGCAGCACCAACCCGGTGACGGTGGGCCTCTGGGAACTCTCTTGGGAGGACACATCCCCTGATAGGGGCCACAGCGTATCGAAGAGGGCTCCATTGCTGTTCATAGGGGTTGCTAGAAGAGACCCTATCTTTAGAACTTAAACTTTAGGAAGTGCCTCGATCTGCTCATCCCACCGTTGGAAAGGTTATAGGTCCCAACCAGTCTGCTGAAATAAGAACTGTTTATCGTGCTTTGCTATTGGAGTGCCAAATAAACAAGTGTTGGACCTTTCTTCGGTGTGTGAACTCCAGTTACTGGAAGCAAAGGGGAGGCGGGTGAGCTTGTGGTTACAGACTCAGTGCATTCACAGAACACACCGGCCCGAGGAAACATCAGGAAGTGGCCTTCACCTCCCTACTACAATGGGGAGGACATGGGCCGTGGCGCATCTCACTCTCACAACCCCTAGACATGAGTTGGTGTGTAAAACCGATAAAGAAGAAGAGAGGGTGAGGCCGCTACACGTGGGGGCTCGTCAGTCCGGGATAGAGTGTGTTCTAAAGATGGACTTGAGAATGTCTACATTTGAACTTTGCTGCCCAGAGGAGTTCCGAGCAGATCGGCCATATTACTGGCCAAAGTGCGTCCCTGCTCGGAGTTGTGGAAATGACCCTAACACGGGAAAGGCCCATGCGGAGGAGCGGAAAAAGGGAGAAGTCCAGCCGTGTGACGTACTGCACGTGGGGACTGTTAACGCACTGCGCCACGAGGCACCCCATGGTGACATCGTTCGTGGGCGGAGTCAAGAGGAAGCCCGCGAAAATGTACAGCTCATGGGAGGAGTCTGGCCAAGTGTGGGGATACACGTGGAGACTCCGGCGCGGGGTCAGTGCATGATGGAGCAGCAGATAGTCGGGATGACCTCAAGTGCCCCGTGGGTTATGGTTCCTCACCCCACGAGAATGACTTCATTTGCTGCCCCCATCACAGACACGGGGATAAGACTTAGGCCCCGAGGGCGGTTGGCTCTGTACACTTGCAGAGACACGGAGGCCCTCGGTGTGATCTGTCCCGGCTGCTCGGGACTGGTGGTCACCCTGAAGCCATTCGGGCGATGTGAGGAGTGCAGAGAATTCCTTTTTGAGGTCGAGTCGTCCACAGCAAGGCCCCGGGCCCTTCGCCTCAACCACCTCACGGGTACTGCTACTCCAGAAGGGGAGATCAAGGCCTTTGTCGAGGTTCCTGTGCGCGCTGACCAGGGCGATGGACTGCCCAACAGAGAAAAATCCGAGGATGCTGCCTCGGTCGCCACAAGTTCTCTGCTCCCACCACCGAAGAGGAAAGTTGGCCTAGTACAGGCATCCTGTGGACGTGGTCGAGCTTCACCCCACTGCTTGCCTGGCCTGGATGGCGCCGGTCGAGAAGGAAGTCCCGGACATCCCAGTCTTCTACAAGGGTCAGGTGAGCCAGGGGCTGGGACTGTGGTGGTGGTTGGAGGTGTCGGGGGCCCATTGGAGGTGGAGACCCCCAGGGAGGTAGATTCTGTGTCCACCGGAAGATATCTGCCTGCGGAGATGTATGACACCTCCGACCTAGAGTCGCTGTCTGATTGCGGAGATGATGGCGAGATAGACGAACTGTTCAGCCGCAAGGGCTGGGATAGAGTGCCGCTTCTTGCTTCCCGTGCGGTACGGGATTCACCGATGTACACAGGAGACAGCACGCCTCGGGTGGAAGACCCGCAGCTTACGAGGGAACCTACCCCTCCACCTGTGTCCTCATCTACTGTTACCTCACCTACTTTGGTTGTGGGGGTACCCCGCGCTTCTCTGAGAGCGCCGAAAGTCAGTTTCAGGGAGCTGGTAAAGGCACCTCGGCATCCGGAAGCTATTGTGCTGCCTGGAACTGGAGAGAAAGCCACTATGCCACCTTTGGCCCGCTTGCAGAGACTGTTTTGCCACAAAGTAGCTCGGGAATATGGGTGGGAGTATCCGTATCTACCCCGGGACTTGCTGTATGAGGTGGAAGTCTGGAGAACAAGATGGTATGACGAGTTTGTGTGGGACAAGTTGAAGGTGCCTCATGCTCGTAGGTACCTGGAATGTATGCCGGCAGTGTCTAAGAGGTTTGAGGATTGCAAAGCTGAATGGAAATTGGGGCGCCATATCCATGCTGACAAGATAGTCATTTGCAGAAGAGAAGGAGAAGATGTCGAGTATTCGATAGAGGCATTTGACAAACACCTGAAACCCCTGTACCTGCCGGATCCAAAGTTTTACTTATAGGAGAAAAGAACTCCTGTTTATTCCCTTTGTGCACTTGAACTTTCTGGAAGAGCCATTCCCAGACACCCAGGATTGTGCCCTGCTTTTGTTTTTGTTTGGGCTTTTCTTTTTCTCGTTGGAGACTTGGGGACTGTTGTGTTTTCGTGTTTCCCCTTTTCTTCATGTGCCAAAGGCAAGGACATTTGGGAATAGTGGCAGAGTAGGGAAAAGCTGGAAGAACGAAGATTCGTTGAGTGTCATGACCGCGGCGTTGTCACCAGGTGGCAGTGTTGCGCAACAAATGTTTGAAAATGTTTCACACACACATCACCTTGCTTGTTGGAGTGAGTGGGTCTCTCGGCTGACGGGCCCACTCATCCCAAATGACACGAAATTATGGTAGGATGTTGTTTTTCTTTCCCCTGCAGGAGAATCGTCAATCAAGATCAAGAAGAGTGGGTGGCTCTTAGACAGTGTGGGAGAGGGGTTGTGACTATGCAAATGTTTAAAGTGTTTATGACATAAGTTGTTTTGTATGTTCCCCATTCCCTGAGCAGGTCTTGGCACTTGGGAAATTTAGAGGAACTGCTTCAGGGGTTTCACTCCATGCCACCACTTATGGGAGGCATGGGTGTGCACCTGACGCTGGGGACCAGCGTCAAATTACAGGGGGGAGTGTGTAGCGGGGTCCTCAAATAGATGGGATACACCTGGGCAATAGTGTGACCCAGGTGTATAATTGTGTTAGGATTCAGACCCCTTTTTATCTCGTGGAGGATTGGAGGATGTAATATTCTCCTTTGCCTGTGGGTGGCGGGGTACCCACAGGCTTCAGGTAGAATCATCTTCACAGTGCTCCCTGTTTTGTCCCTTCCCGGAGATGGTATGGCTGGGGCGGGGAACCCGCCGGGCCGTTGAAGGGAGGAGATAAAAGGGGGAGACGCCCTTACCACGCGGTCGTCGTCGGGTGGAGAAGGAGGTCCTCGGAGGAGGAGGGCTGCGGTCCGCACCCAGGGCCCTTAGGCCTGGGTGCGGGAGATCCAGGAGTCTGGTCCAGGTGCCCATGGCCTGGTCCGGAGTCATGTTGGCGTCCATCCCAGGCACCTTTAGCCTGGGGTGAGGTACTATCGAGGAGGCCTGGGGCCCAGTACCTTCGACTGGGTCCCGCTAGGGTGGACTGTCCGAGGGTCCCTGAGCGGAGGGACTCGTACCTGAGGTGAGGAGGCCGGGGAGGTTACCCACTGAAGACCCGGAGCAGCACCAACCCGGTGACGGTGGGCCTCTGGGAACTCTCTTGGGAGGACACATCCCCTGATAGGGGCCACAGCGTATCGAAGAGGGCTCCATTGCTGTTCATAGGGGTTGCTAGAAGAGACCCTATCTTTAGAACTTAAACTTTAGGAAGTGCCTCGATCTTCTCATCCCACCGTTGGAAAGGTTATAGGTCCCAACCAGTCTGCTGAAATAAGAACTGTTTATCGTGCTTTGCTATTGGAGTGCCAAATAAACAAGTGTTGGACCTTTCTTCGGTGTGTGAACTCCAGTTACTGGAAGCAAAGGGGAGGCGGGTGAGCTTGTGGTTACAGACTCAGTGCATTCACAGAACACACCGGCCCGAGGAAACATCAGGAAGTGGCCTTCACCTCCCTACTACAATGGGGAGGACATGGGCCGTGGCGCATCTCACTCTCACAACCCCTAGACATGAGTTGGTGTGTAAAACCGATAAAGAAGAAGAGAGGGTGAGGCCGCTACATATAGAAGATTTATTGATGATGTAATATTAATTTGGACAGGTGATGAAGCGAGTTTGAATGACTTCTCTCAGCGGTTGAATTATAACAACAAAAATATCCATCTGTCATTTGAGTACCATAAGAAAACTATTGATTTCCTTGATCTCAGTTTAGAGCTGCATAATAATAAATTTGTCACTAAACCTTTTTTAAACCGGTGGATTGTAACAGTTACATCCCTACTGATAGCTGCCATTACGATCCCTGGTTGATCAATATCCCAAAAGGTCAATTTATTAGACTGTGCAGGAATTGTACTAATGAACATGATTATATTGAACAAGCAACATTTATTGGGAAAAGATTTATACAGAGAGGCTATGATAGAGATTTTATTAACCGTAAAATTGAAGAAGTTACCAGAATGGAAAGATTACCCCTCATTCAAGAGAGAAGAAAATACGATTTATGACCTTCCTATTATACTGAACTTCAATATACAGCATAAGCAAGTGGAAAAACTCTTCAGAAAACATTGGACCATCTTTAGAGCTGATGCCCAACTATGCACTATTTTCAGGCCCGGATTTACCCCCTTTGCCGCTCCAAGGCTGACTGGTGTTAGTGCTTCAATCATTCCGGCACCATGGTTGTTATGGTGTCAAGATGATTGAAATGCATTATTTCTATCATTACATTGTAATATAAAATGAAATAGTTCAACTCACCATAAAGCAGAATGAGTGGGAGCTCTGAGCGTGTCACTAGCCACCATCGCTTGTCACCAGATGGGAATGTCACTTGCCGGCTGCCTGCCACCAGATGGGAATGTCACTTGCCACGCTGCCTGCCACCAGATGGGAATGTCACTTGCCACACTGCCTGCCACCAGATGGGAATGTCACTTGCCTCGCTGCCTGCCACCAGATGGGAATGTCACCTGCCACCAGATCGGAATGTCACTTGCCACACTGCCTGCCACCAGATGGGAATGTCACTTGCCACGCTGCCTGCCACCAGATGGGGATGTCACTTGCCACACTGCCTCCCCCCCCCCCCAGCATTGCAGAGTACTTGCAGCCAGTTACAACGCTGTCAGCCTCTCCTTGACTCGAGTCAGAGATGAAAGTGAGGGCGGGCAGTGAGAGATGACGTCATTTTCTCTTCTGTGTGATGTCGCGCAGCCTTCACGGCCCTGTAAGTAAGGGCGGAAGTTGGAACAGCAGTGCAGGCAATGAGAGATGATGTAATCTCTCTCCGCCACCCAGTGGCGTAGCGTGGGTTGTGCGCCCCCCTAACCTGCGGACTTTTAGCACTCCCCGAGTCCCTTCAAATACAATAGTACTTGATTCCAACACTGGCCTATCTGATACCTATACTGACCACTTTACTATATTGTCCACTACACTACACTGACCACTATACTATACTGTCCACTACACTGACCACTACCCTGACCACTATACTATACCGTCCACTACACTACACTGACCACTATACTATTTTTTCACTACACTGCACTGACCAATATACTATTTTTCCACGACACTGACCACTATACTATACTGACCACTACACTACGCTGACCACAATACTACACTGTCCACTACACTACACTGACCACTATACTGTCCTGCCTACTGTAACTCTCTCTCTGCCTCTCTCTCTCTGCCTCTGCCACTCTCTGCCTCTGCCCCCGTCTCTCACTCTCTGCCCCCGTCTCTCTCTATCTGCCCCGTCTCTCTCTATCTGCCTCTCTCTGCCTCTCTCTTTGCCTCTGTGTGTGTCTCTCACTCTTTGCCTGTCTCTCTCTCTCTCTTTGTCTCTCTCTCTCTCTTTGCCTCTCTCTCTCTCTCTTTGCCCCCCTCTCTCTCTCTCTCTTTGCCTCTCTCTCTCTCTTTGCCCCTCTCTCTCTCTTTCTGTCTATCTCTCTCTTTGCCTCTGTCTCTCTCTTTGCATCTGTCTCACTCTCTCTCAGTGCCTCTGTCTCTCTCTCTCTCTCAGTGCCTCTGTCTCTCTCTCTATTAGTGCCTCTGTCTCTCTCTCTCTCTCTCTGTGTCTCTGTCTCACTCTCTCTCAGTGCCTCTGTCTCTCTCTCAGTGCCTCTGTCTCTCTCTCTCTCTCTCTCTCTGCCTCTGTCTCTCTCTCTGTGCCTCTGTCTCTCTCTTTGACTCTGTCTCTTTGCCTCACTCTCTCTTTGCCTCTGCCGCTCTGTCTCTGCCTCTGTTTCTCTCTCTGCCTCTCTCCCCAGTCTGTGTTCCTCCTCACCTGCTTGTCCTGCATCATGGACATCTGTCCGGAGGATAGGAGGAGGCGGCCGCCATGTTTGTTCAGTGTCCGGCGCACTGTGATTGGGCGTATGGAGGTCATGTGCAGAGGCAGGAGTTCAGGATCACGGACAGGCCAGCCCCACGCCGCACATGACCCCCATGGCCCAATCACAGGGCGCCGGACATTGAAAAATGGCGGCCGGAGCTTCGGGCGGCCGGGGACACAGGAAATGAATTTAGGAGGACTTGTCTCCTCCGCCGCGCGGCGCCGCCCCTGCACACAGTGCCGCCCTGAGGCCTGGCCTTGTTGGCCTTGTGGGAAATCCGGCCCTGACTATTTTACCAGTATGCCCGAAATTTATATACAGTTGTGTTCAAAAGTTTGCATACCCCGGCAGAAATTGTGAGATTTTGGCATTTATATGGAAAATATGACTAATCATGACAAAAAACTGTCTTTTATTCAAGGATAGTGATCACATGAAGCCATTTATTATCACATAGTTTTTTGGTTCCTTTTAAAATCATAATAATAACAGAAATCACCCCAACGGTCCTGAGGAAAAGTTTACATACCCTGAAATGTTTGGCCTTAATCCAGACACAGAAGGTGGCACATTAAAGGTTAATTTCCCACATTTGTGGCTTTTTAAATCGCAACTAGTGTCTGTGTATAAATATCAAGTAAATGTGAAAAAAGTTGCGCTACCAAAAAATGAAAACAGTGTATAATAGGCTGCCACCATTAACATTAAATAAATTGGGGTTGGGGGAAAGGAATTCGCAAGTTTCCACTGATAAGTAAGTGATCAAGTGTGTCGCTTACTATAGATCATTAACCTTGTAAGGTATTGTTGCTGTAACCATTTAAGCATATACAGTGCCTTGCGAAAGTATTCGGCCCCCTTGAACTTTTCATCCTTTTGCCACATTTCAGGCTTCAAACATAAAGATATAAAATTTTAATTTTTGGTGAAGAATCACCAACAAGTGGGACACAATTGTGAAGTGGAACGAAATCTATTGGATATTTTAAACTTTTTTAGCAAATAAAAAACTGAAAAGTGGTGCGTGCAAAATTATTCGGCCCCTTTACTTTCAGTGCAGCAAACTCACTCCAGAAGTTCAGCGAGGATCTCTTAATGATCCAATGTTGTCCTAAATGACTGATGGTGATAAATAGAATCCACCTGTGTGTAATCAAGTCTCTGTATAAATGCACCTGCTCTGTGATAGTCTCAGGGTTCTGTTGAAAGCGCAGAGAGCATCATGAAGACCAAGGAACACACCAGGCAGGTCCGTAATACTGTTGTGGAGAAGTTTAAAGCCGGATTTGGATACAAAAAGATTTCCCAAGCTTTAAACATCCCAAGGAGCACTGTGCAAGCGATCATTTTGAAATGGAAGGAGTATCAGACCACTGCAAATCTACCAAGACCTGGCTGTCCCTCTAAACTTTCAGCTCAGACAAGGAGAAGACTGATCAGAGATGCAGCCAAGAGGCCCATGATCACTCTGGATGAACTGCAGAGAACTACAGCTGAGGTGGGAGAGTCTGGCCACAGGACAACAATCAGTCGTACACTGCACAAATCTGGCCTTTATGGAAGAGTGGCAAGAAGAAAGCCATTTCTCAAAGATATCCATAAAAAGTCTCGTCTAAAGTTTGCCACAAGCCACCTGGGAGACACACCAAACATGTGGAAGAAGGTGCTGTGGTCCGATGAAACCAAAATCGAACTTTTTGGCCACAATGCAAAACGATATGTTTGGCGTAAAAGCAACACAGCTCATCACCCTCAACACACCATCCCCACTGTCAAACATGGTGGTGGCAGCATCATGGTTTGGGCCTGCTTTTCTTCAGCAGGGACAGGGAAGATGGTTAAAATTGAGGGGAAGATTGATGCAGCCAAATACAGGACCATTCTGGATGAAAACCTGTTGGAGTCTGCAAAAGACCTGAGACTGGGACGGAGATTTATCTTCCAACAAGACAATGATCCCAAACATACAGCAAAATCTACAAAGGAATGGTACACAAATAAACGTATCCAGGTGTTAGAATGGCCAAGTCAAAGTCCAGACCTGAATCCAATCGAGAATCTGTGGAAAGAGCTGAAAACTGCTGTTCACAAACGCTCTCCATCCAACCTCACTGAGCTCGAGCTGTTTTGCAAGGAAGAATGGGCAAGAATTTCAGTCTCTCGATGTGCAAAACTGATAGAGACATACCCCAAGCGACTTGCAGCTGTAATCGCAGCAAAAGGTGGCTCTACAAAGTATTAACGCAAGGGGGCCGAATAATTTTGCACGCCCCACTTTATTTTTTTCTTAGTTAAAAAAGTTTCAAAAATCCAATAGATTTCGTTCCACTTCACAATTGTGTCCCACTTGTTGGTGATTCTTCACAAAAAATTAAAATTTTATATCTTTATGTTTGAAGCCTGAAATGTGGCAAAAGGATGAAAAGTTCAAGGGGGCCGAATACTTTCGCAAGGCACTGTAGAGTTAAAGGGAATGGGAAGGGGATGAGCCTGTTTAGAGACAGGCAAAGGGGTTACTTTAGCAACAAAAATAGATCAAACAACAGAAATATTATGAATTAAATATTTATTCCTGTAAACCTTATA
Source organism: Rana muscosa (assembly GCA_029206835.1). NCBI lineage: Eukaryota > Metazoa > Chordata > Amphibia > Anura > Ranidae > Rana > Rana muscosa. The sequence continues at coordinate 895,683,004 of CM055116.1, read as the reverse complement.
ACATATAAAGATTAATTAAAGTGCAAGTGGGTACCCAACCTGTGGATGATTTATAAAACTTGATACAAGGAACATCACTGGACAGACAAGACTTAACAAAAACAAAAGACATGTAACAGTACACTGGTCCGGACGTGTGGTTCAGTCCTATGTATTAAGTGACCCAGTAAAAATCTTTTTAAATTGCCTTCCTCTAAAGGATGTAAGGTAATTAGATCCACCAACAATGATGTGGATCCCTTTATTAAATCCAAATGGGTACTGTGTAACAAAGGGCTGAACCTGATGGGGCGGGGGGAGGGGGCGATGATGGGAGTAATGGACTGGGGCAGGGGGACCGCTGTTGGTGCGGAGGACCGGGAATCCCCTGGTGGTACCAATGTTCCAATGAATTCAAATTTGATAAGGAATGAGAAAGTAATAGTTTTCCTCTGACAGTTGCTGGTATAATTTAAATTGAAAAATTCATCAGTATGATTTGATTCAAGTGTCAATAATTAATTTGGTACATAGCATTGGTAAAGCAGCAATACAGGGGATTTTAGACATAGTGAAATCAGTCAATACTCATAGTATTTAACTCGTCCTATACGGCAATAGGGTGCGTACGTTACCAATGGACGTCTTCGCTGTTAGAGTTGAGTTTGATCAGATCTGTGTCACTAGATCTCTGATTGCCACATACCTTGCAGCTGATGTTAGGTTATTCTGGCCTTTCCAATTAATTTCGTCGGCCGTTGGCGCTTACAGGTATCCAGGGGTGTCCTAGGGCTGTCAGGCGGTGCTCACGCCACTATGTGAAGAGTCCAGTGTAGCGGCATTAGAAATGCCGACTGTCGCGGTCGTTTGCAGCTAGTTTGAACGCTGACTGCTGCCTGCGATCTCCTGTCACTCCACCCGCTCCATTCAAAATCACGTCATGTGACTGTGTGGGGTATGACGTCAACGCGTTTCGCCGTGCTCTGTGGCGTAGCTTCGTCTGGACGTTTCACGTCATTGGTCGGGATACCTATTTATGTATCACTCAGACCGGTGACGCGCATCTGTAAAGGGTTGAGAAATTATAAAGACAACCGATAGTTAGGTCCCGTCTGAAGTTTTTCCAGGTTCCTGTTTATTCTTCACACAGTTGGGATTATTCTTTGTTACCGTGTATATGACAGAGCGGATAAGGTCCGTAGGGAATAAGGTCCTTCATAGTAAAGTACTCTCTCAGTTATATCTGTCTAACGGGTTAAACAATATCCATCATTTATTTGCTGGGGGATGATATTCTAAGTATCAAAAAGGATGATATACTTTTATGTATATTTTTTTTCCCTTCTTGGGGGGATCGGGAGAAAGACATGTAGGTAAACTGACAAATCACAGCAAACACATATTTAGGAGATAAAATTATTAATCTATTTTTAATAAAATTAGTATAATATTTATAACTTTCAAATCAAAATTAAATCAGTAACTAAAGTTAATTGGAGGGTCCTAATGTATGTTGGGTTAGGATGGGATGGGAGGACAGGGAAGTAAGGGAATTACCATTAATCGGTTGATATGGAGTGGTTTTAATAATCAAACAATCTGACCGATAAAAGGAAGTATTAAGAGGCAGAGCGACCCATAGATACAGTAAGCTCGCAAAATTTGATATACATTAGGGAAATTATTTGGAGGGAGAGAATAATGGATTATTATATATATTTCTATGTAGGTAAAAACGCCTGTAAATTTAACTCTGTGTTTAAGCCAGCCGGGACGAGGGATTTTAGGCGGTATACCCACCATTTTTCCTTCTGTAAGAGGATACGATCGTAATCACCTCTTCTTGTAGGTAGCTTTAACACATATATCCCTTTAACCGTCATACCATGGGAACTACGTCCATGATATTGGGCGAAATGTTTCGCCAGAGGTTTCTCAGGAATTTTTTCTTTATTATTTATTTCTCTCAGGTGCTCGCCGACTCTTATCCTCAGCGATCTCTTGGTCTTGCCCACATAAATTTTTGGGCAAGGACAAGTGACCATATAGACGACACGAGTCGTCGAGCAATTGATGAGATCTCTAATCTGAAAAGATCCATTACCCGAAGAGTCGGTAAACTGGTGTGCCCCAGTTGAAGCACACTGCTGCGAAACATGTCGGGTACATGAACCTGCTCTAAGTTTTACTACGCCATACATGAATGATATTTTTCGTGATCACTATTTTTACTAGCAGCTTCAGGATGCCTGTATTTTTTATTGCTCCTTTTTTTTTTTGTTTGATGTGTTAGTTTTTGGAATAAATTAGCTTTTTTACTATACACCACCTGACTGATCTATACTATGAGGAGATATCTTTTATTCCTTTTCATGATCGACATTGCTTTTTGGCTGTCTGGATCTTGAGGATACTAGGACAGAGGAATTCCAACCTCCCGTGGATGTCGTATCGGTCATCGGTGGAAGATACCATTCCCTACAGGAAGTTCCAGTCCACACGTGAATCTGAGTGGATCATCTGTATGCCTTATTGACCCACCGCTGCTGGCGTGTGAGTCCACACGCAGGGGTAAGAGTATTTATTCCCCCCCCTCCCTCGGTGTTGGAAGTCACATTCCTGGGTGCTGTACATCTCATATCATCCATCGGAAGCATAGTCGTCCTGTGTGGGCTACCGTGGACTTTCATCTTTTGGCTTGAAGTTACACTGACCCCATTATATATTATATTAGTTCTTTTTAGTTGGACTTTATACACTTGCCATTATGTTTTAATACATCCATGTTTCACTTCATCACCATTACTATTTATATGCTTACTGATTAGTATATATTTATGTTTTTGGTTGTTTGTTCACATTTATTTTATCCATTGTAGTCACGGCCCATTGGCCTCACACGAGTGTTATAATCCATTATTACCCACGTTGTATACGTGAGGTACACATATTTCAAGAATTGGTTTATATATCAATTTTTGACATACACTTTGTTTACGGCGCCGCATTTATTTATTTATTTTTTCTGTGTATAAATAGTCAATGAGTTTGTTGGCTCTCACATGAATGCACTAAGCAGGTTAGAGACTAAGCCATGGAGAGCAGAAATTAAAATTTTCATAGATTGAAAAGGATATAAAAAGATATCCAAAGCCTTGAATATGCCAGTCAGTACTGTTCAATAATTTAATAAGAAGTGGAAAATGTGGGGATCTCTTGATACCAAGCCAAGGTCAGGTAGATCAAGAAAGATTTCAGCCACAACTGCCACAGAAATTGTTCGGGATACAAAGAAAAACCCACAGGTAAACTTGGGAGAAATACAGGCTGCTCTGGAAAAAGGCAGTGTGGTTGTTTTTAAGGAGCACAATGATACTTGAACAAAAAAGAGCTGTATGGTCAAGTTGCCAGAAAGAAGCCTTTACTGTACAAGTTCCACAAAAAAGCCTGGTTAGAATATGCCCAACAACACCTTGACATGCCTCATTGGGCTTTTTTGTGATATTGGCACAGTAAAGGCTTCCTTCTGGCAGCTCATCCATACAGCTCTTTTTTGTTTAAGTATCGTTTAACCACTTGACAACTGGGCACTTAATCCCCCTTCCTAACCAGACGAATTTTCAGCTTTCGGTGCTCTCACATTTTGAATGACAATTACTCAGTCATGCAACACTGTACCCATATGAAATTTTCGTCCTTTTTTCCACACAAATAGAGCTTTCTTTTGGTGGTATTTGATTGCCTCTGGGTTTTTTTTTTGTGCTATAACTGAAAAAAGACCGAAAATTTTGTAAAAAAATGAATTTTTCTTAATTTCTATTATAAAATTTTGCAAATAAGTAATTTTTCTTCATAAATTTGGGCAAAAATGTATACTACTACATATCTTTGGTAAAAATAACCGAAATTAGTGGATATTATTTAGTCTGTGTGAAAGTTATAGGGTCTACAAGCTATGGTGCCAATCACTGAAAATGTATCAATTTGATTACACCTGATGTACTGACAGCCTATCTCATTTCTTGAGACCCTAACAAGCCAGAAAAGAACAATTACCCCCCAAATGACCCCTTTTTGGAAAGTAGACATTCCAAGGTAGTTAGTAAGAGGCATAGTTAGTTTTTTGAGGTTGTCATTTTTTCTCACAATTCTTTGCAAAATGAAGATTTTTTTTATTTGTATTTTTTTTTCACACCAAATTGTCATTATAACAGGTTATTTCTCTCACATGGCATGTACATTCCACAAATAACACCACAAAATATATTCTGCTACTCCTCCTGAGTATGGCGGTACCACATGTGTGAGACTTTTATACAGCCTGGCCACATACAGAGGCCCAACATTGAAGTAGCCCCTTCAGGCGTTCTAGGAGCATAAATTACACATCTAATCTCTCAACCACCTATTACACTTTTGAAGGCCCTGGAGCACCAGGACAATGGAAACGCCAACAAAGTGACCCCATTTTGGAAAGCAAACACCCCAACGTATAATCTATGAGGCATTATGAGTCTTTTGAACTGTTCATTTTTTTCCAGAAGTTTTTGGAAAATGTGGAAAAAAAATGAAAACGCATTTTTTTCTACACAAAGTTGTCAATTTATAAGATATTTCCAACACATAGCATGTACATAGCAAAAATTACACCCCAAAATATATTCTCTTACTCCTCCTGAGTATGGCGGTACCACATATGTGAGACTTTTACACAGCCTGGCCACATACAGAGGCCCAACATTGAAGTAGCAACTTCAGGCGTTCTAGGAGCATAAATTACACATCTAATCTCTCAAACACCTATTACACTTTTGAAGGCCCTGGAGCACCAGGACAATGGAAACGCCAACAAAGTGACCCCATTTTGGAAAGCAAACACCCCAACGTATAATCTATGAGGCATTATGAGTCTTTTGAACTGTTCATTTTTTTCCAGAAGTTTTTGGAAAATGTGGAAAAAAAATGAAAACGCATTTTTTTCTACACAAAGTTGTCCATTTATAAGATATTTCCAACACATAGCATGTACATAGCAAAAATTACACCCCAAAATATATTCTCTTACTCCTCCTGAGTATGGCGGTACCACATATGTGAGACTTTTACACAGCCTGGCCACATACAGAGGCCCAACATTGAAGTAGCAACTTCAGGCGTTCTAGGAGCATAAATTACACATCTAATCTCTCAAACACCTATTACACTTTTGAAGGCCCTGGAGCACCAGGACAATGGAAACGCCAACAAAGTGACCCCATTTTGGAAAGCAAACACCCCAACGTATAATCTATGAGGCATTATGAGTCTTTTGAACTGTTCATTTTTTTCCAGAAGTTTTTGGAAAATGTGGAAAAAAAATGAAAACGCATTTTTTTCTACACAAAGTTGTCCATTTATAAGATATTAACAACACATAGCATGTACATAGCAAAAATTACACCCCAAAATATATTCTCTTACTCCTCCTGAGTATGGCGGTACCACATATGTGAGACTTTTACACAGCCTGGCCACATACAGAGGCCCAACATTGAAGTAGCAACTTCAGGCGTTGTAGGAGCATAAATTACACATCTACTCTCTTGACGTAATTGTAGCCGTATTAGTGCAATTGTGACAGAGAAAATTAAGTACTGTCCGTGATACTTTTTTTATTTGCACTAACATAGAATTTTTCAGGACAAGCTTTCGGGGTATGTCCCCTTCTTCAAGGTCCAAGCAGTACTGATTCACAATTTTTTTAGCAGAATGTTGAAACAAAACAAGAAAAAAATCTCAGAGGGAAAGGAAAAAAAACACATACAAATCAATGGTAATAAAGATATTATCTTTATTACCATTGATTTGTATGTGTTTTTTTTTCCTTTCCCTCTGAGATTTTTTTCTTGTTTTGTTTCAACATTCTGCTAAAAAAATTGTGAATCAGTACTGCTTGGACCTTGAAGAAGGGGACATACCCCGAAAGCTTGTCCTGAAAAATTCTATGTTAGTGCAAATAAAAAAAGTATCACGGACAGTACTTAATTTTCTCTGACATCTAATCTCTCAAACACCTATTATACTTTTGAAGGCCCTGGAGCACCAGGACAATGGAAACGCCAACAAAGTGATCCCATTTTGGAAAGCAAACACCCCAACGTATAATCTATGAGGCATTATGAGTCTTTTGAACTGTTCATTTTTTTCCAGAAGTTTTTGGAAAATGTGGAAAAAAAATGAAAACACATTTTTTTTACACAAAGTTGTCCATTTATAAGATATTTCCAACACATAGCATGTACATAGCAAAAATGACACCCCATAATATATTCTCTTACTCCTCCTGAGTATGGCGATACCACATGTGTGAGACTTTTACACAGCCTGGCCACATAGAGGCCCAATATCCAGGAAGCACCATCAGGTGACCTAGGGACATAAATTATGCATCTAATTTCCTTACAATCTATCACATTTTTGAAGGCCCTTCATATTTCTAGCATATAGCATGTACATACCAAGAATTACACCCTGAACTACATTCTGCTGAGTAAATGGTAAACAAAAGATTACCTGTGGTTTTAGTAGTGCAATTGTCCACAGAAGGAGAGCCCTGATCCAGGCAGCAGGCAGGGACGTGGTCAGCGTCAGTGAATGTAATTGTCCAGGCAGCAGGCAGGAATATTGTCCATAGTCAGTACAGGCAGAGATACTGTCCATATACAGTCCAAGGTCAGTGCAAGTAGAGACATTGCCAGCAGTGCCAAAATATTGGTCCTGGTAGTAAGCAGGAACATGGTCCAAGTAGCAGGCCAGGAAAGAATGGGGACAGGGGTAGAGGCTTCTCCCACCCAAATCTCTTTGAAGCCTCCGAGTCTCCAGACCCTAATCCGGGAATGAGAAAACTAAAAAATTAGTTTTCTTCATCCAGAAAAACAATTCTGGAGCCCCTCACATATGTGAGACCCCTGTGTCCCCATTAGCATAGCAGGGTAAAAGATCAATCCAAGAGGCAGGCAAAAAACGTGGTCAAACAGTCCAGGGTCAGTTCCAGAGCAGGCAGAGGTAGGTACAGTTTAGGGTTAGGCAGAAGCGTGGTCGTATAACAAGCCAGGGTCAGTTCCAGAGCAGGCAGAGGTAGGTACAGTTTAGGGTTAGGCAGAAGCGTGGTCGTATAACAGGCCAGGGTCAGTTCCAGGGCAGGCAGAGGTAGGTACAGTTTAGCGTTAGGCAGAGGCGTGGTTGTTTAGCAGGTCAGGGTCAGTTCCGGAGAAGGCAGCGGTATGTACAGTGGCATAAGGGGTGTGGCGGTAAATGACAATTACGTTTACCATACTTTCCTAATAATGTAGAAAAGTATGGTAACGACGGAAACATCGACCAAAACAAAGGCCTGGTTGGGAAGGACAATCGGTACAATAATACACAGTGTCTCTTCTAGTTCCTTCTTTGGAGCACACCCGACATCTCTTCTGACGTTTTCGGCCTGTTTCATGGGGGGGGGGGGGAGTTTATCAGGAAAGTGGCGTTCATGGAGTCTGCTCACTGAATCCGAGCGAATGCTTTCTGGTGGGTCTTCAGGGTACAAAAGGGCTTCGATAATTTCTTCTTGGTACTGAAAATAAGATAAGGGGGTCCTTGTAGATTTACGGTAAATGACATAAGTATTGTAAAGGGCCATACTGAAAAGATATATGGAGACCTTTTTATACCAATAGCGGCTTTTTCTTGTGGGAAGATAGGGTTCAATCATCTGATCATTAAAATCGACTCCCCCCATGAACAAATTATAATCATGAACACATGCTGGTTTTTGGATAGGGCCGTTTCTTTTGGGGATTTCCACGTAGGTGTCGTTATGTATCGTTGAGAGCATGTGGACATTTCTTCTGTCCCTCCACCTGATAGCCAATAGCTCTTCATTCCGCAAAGACGCCGTCTCACCTTTTCGTAGTCTTTCAGTAACGAGTCTTTGCGGGAAACCCTTCCTGTTGGCTCGTACTGTACCACACGCTGGAGTGCCCTTCCGATAAAGGTTGCGGAAGAGGGGGATGCTGGTATAGTAATTATCCACATAAAGGTGGTAACCCTTTTCAAGGAGTGGATATATAAGCTCCCAAACAACCTTTCCGCTGGCACCGATGTACTCAGGACATTCAGGGGGATGCAGTTGGGAGTCCTTCCCTTCATACACCAGGAAGGCGTAAATGTAGCCCGTGACCCGGTCACATAGCTTGTAGATTTTAACTCCATATCGGGTCCTTTTGCTTGGAATAAACTGCTTGATGCCAAGCCTGCCTGTGAAGTGGACCAATGACTCATCCACAGATATATTTTGGTCGGAGATATATAACTGGGGGAATTTCTCAGAGAAAAAATTTAGAAGTGGCCGAATTTTAAATAATTTGTCATGTGATGGGTCATTTCGGGGAGGGCACTGGGTATTGTCATTGTAATGGAGAAAGCGCATTATCATGAGGTATCTGGATCTTGACATAATGGATGAAAAGACTGGCATGTGCTGGATGGGTTTGGAGGACCAATAGGAGTATACTTCATTTTTTTTTGAGAGCCCCATGTTGAACGTTAGGCCTAAAAATAATTTAAATTCCTCCACTGTCAATTCTCTCCACACATAGGGACGGGCATAACTTGAACCAGGGTTGTTAGTTATGAATTGTTGTGCAAAGAGGTTGCACTGGGTCACGATGGAGGATAATAGGTCTTGGGTAAAAATTAAATTAAAAAAATCAATAGGGGCAAAATTCTCTGTGTTCACCTGAACACCTGGCTGGGCGGTGAAAGGGGGGATGTTTGCTGCTCCTGAATTGGGGGGAAGCCACAGAGGGTTTTCAAGGGCATAGGGAAGGCTGGCATGGGTCCTAACCCTTTGGGGCTGAGATGACACCCCGCTAGTTCTTGGCCTTTGCTGTAGTGGTACTTCATTTCTTGTGGATGGCACTGTGCTACTGGTGGATGGCACTGAGCTGCTGGTTGATGCCACAGCGCTACTTGTGGTAGCCTGCTGATCCATGTCAGAACGCCTTCGTTTCCTGGGCACACTTTCCACTTCCTCTGAATCTGTAGAAGACCCACTGCTTATAACAGGTTCATATTCTGAACCAGAATCAGACTCAGAGAGCTCGTCGCTGCTCTCGTCAGTCAAGCAAAGCTGTTGGTATGCCTCCTCAGCGGAAAACATTTTTTTCGCCATACTGGTGACTGTGGGCTGTGGTGACAAACTGTGGTAGGAAAACTGGAACAGATATGGCTGCACTGATGAGGCTGGTCTAATGAGGCTGCACTGCTGGGTTCTGATGAGGGTGCTGCTGGGTTCTGAGGAGGGTGCTGCCGGGTTCTGAGGAGGGTGCTGCCGGGTTCTGATGAGGATGCTACTGGGTTCTGATGAGGGTGCTACTGGGTTCTGATGAGGGTGCTACTGGGTTCTGATGAGGGTGCTTCTGGGTTCTGATGAGGGTGCACTGCTGGTAACTGATGAGGGTGCAGATGAGCACTATAGTGGCGCTGATGTGGTACTGATGGCACCGATGGGGCACTGTATTGGCACTGGGCACTGTAGTGGCACTGGTGGAGCACTGGCGGCACCGATGGGCACTGAAGTGGCAGAGGTGGCACTGATGAGCACTGGTGGCACTGATGAGCCTTGTAGTGGCACTGATGAGCTTTGTAGTGACACTGATCAGCCTTGTAGTGACACTGATCAGCCTTGTGGTGGCACTGATCAGCCTTGTGGTGGCACTGATGGACACTAGTGGCACTGATGGGTACTCTGGTGGCACTGGTGGCACTGATGGGCACTGTAGTGGCACTGATGAGTATTTTTGTGGCACTGCTTACACAGATGGGTACTGTAGGGGCGCTGTAGGGGCACTGATGGGTAGTGTGGGGCACAGAATGGCACTTGTGCGGCACTGTGTGGCACTGTGTGGCACTTAAGGGCACTGCTGAGCACTGTATTTCAATATATGACACTCACTGTTAAAAGGATCTCTCCTCTCCTCACACGCTGTATCGGTGTGAGGAGAGAAGAGAGCTGGACCTCTGTTTGACCCCAGTTTGTTTACATTCTGATCGCTCCCTCATTGGAGGGAGCGATCAGGTGGTAAAGAGCCGCTATCATTGGCTCTTCACCGCGATCCTTGTTGCAGTGGGAGCCGTGAACTCAGCGAGGACGGACACTTCCGCGAGCGCGCACCAGGGGGCGCGCGGGAAGCGCGAATGCATGAGGACGTCCCAGGGACGTGAGCTCAGGATAACTCGACCGCGCTGTGGACGTCTTTTGTCCATGACGCGGTCGGCAAGTGGTTAAGTATCGTTGAATTGTGCTCCTTAAAAACAGTCACACCGTCTTTTTGGAGAGCAGCCTGTATTTCTTCTGAAGTTACCTGTGGGTTTGTTTTTTGTATCCTGGGCAATTCTTCAGACAGTTGTGGCTGCAATCTTTCTTGGTCTACCTGACCTTGGCTTGGTATCAAAAGAGCCCTGAATTTTCCACTTCTTAAACAGGAATTAAACAGTACTGACTGGCATATTCAAGGCTTTGAGTATCTTTTTACATCCTTTTCCATCTTTTTAAAGTTCCATTACTTTGTTACGCAGGTCTTTTGACTGTTCTTTTTTTACCTCCTCATAGCTCAGTCTCTAGCCTGCTTAGGACATTCAAGTGAGAGCTAATAAACTCATTGACTATTTATACACACTAATTGGGCAGCCGCAGAGACTCATGGGTGGGGCTATATAAGAACAGGGCAAGGCCAGGCTCGGCCTCTTTGGACACCCCGCTGCAAGCAATAGGACTCCTGTGCGGATCCGCTGCTGTGTAAGGCCTGAAGCCTGGGCCTTGCATACCGACCAAAGAGCCTTCCACCTCACTGCGGAGCCTGGGTGGCACCTGTTTCTGTTCGAGTTTGCGGACATCAGCTGGACCGGAGACCCGGCCGTTGGAGACCCTGTGTGCGGATACACAGTGGTGGAAGCCCGGACTGGGATTGCGTCCGGAGTGGTGAGCGAGCACTTGCTCACTTCATTACCCCTTTACTTTGTTAGGCCTAGTGACTGCCTTGGCCCATCTTGTTAATTTACTACCGTTGGATTACAAATATTGTTTCCTGAAAGTGCACCACCGTTCAAGTTGCATGCGAATAATTATTCTCACAAGGGACTGAGTTTTAATCTGGGTCAGGCCTGACCAGGGTGGGGGTTAAAACTTTGTTGCTGCGCCATATTGCGCATAGGGAAAAAGATAGTTGCACGTGGCGGGTGATCACTCTGCACTATCTCTGATGAATATGTTTATTGCTGCAGGGCTCTGCATGTATACTATGTGATGTGTTTAACTTTGAATTCTTATACCAAAGTAAATCCAGTTATATTTTATCACATTGGTATTAGTGTCATCTTTGCAGATAGTGTATAATCAGGTATAGACCGTTACAAGGTAACAATCCCTAGACTAACTGTGCCAGTGTGGGCTGAGTAGATTGCCGGGGGTTGGCGGTGCTGTATACAGGGCCCGAAACAAAACTCAGCGGCTCTCTTAACTGGGGGTAGCGCTACACGTGGGGGCTCTCGAGTCCGGGATCCTGATACAACAAGCAACGCGCCAAAAGTACCGGCATGGACCCATTAGAAGTGGAACGGTGGTGCGCAGTGGCTGGCATTGATTCAGCCGCGGCAGTAGCTATTGAACTCCCGGGGATCTGGCAAGAAATAGCGGTAAATCAGCTCATAATGTCGCTGTCCCCACACCAGAAAGCATGGGTCATGGATGTCAGGTCGAATTCTTCACTGACCCACGCACTAATAGAATGGAAGAATGAAATCCCAGAGCATTTCAAAAGTCCAAGCATAACAACTAGTGATGAGCCGAACACCCCCGGGTTCGGTTCGCACCAGAACCCGCGAACGGACCGAAAGTTTGCACGAACTTTAGAACCCTATTAAATACAATGGATGCGAACGTTCAAAATCTAAAGTGCTAATTATAACGACTATTATGCATGTTATTGTCCTAAAAAGGGTTTGGGAACCCGGGTTCTGCACCAGGGGACATGTATCAATGCAAAAAGAAGTTTTAAAAACGGCCGTTTTTCTGGAGCAGTCATTTTAATGATGCATAAAGTGAAAAAAAAAAAGTCAAATATTCCTTTAAATATCGTACCTGGGGGGTGTCTAAAGTATGCCTGTGAAGTGCCACGTGTTTCCTGTGTTTAGAACTGTCCCTGCACAAAATTACATTTCTAAAGGAAAAAAAGCCATTTAAAACTGCTTGCGGCTTTAATGTAATGTCTGGTCCCGGTAATATGGATGAAAATCTTTAAGAAAAATGGCATAGCTACCCCATCACACACCCCCCCCCTACCCCAGCCCATTACCAGCCCCTTTGGGTCTTGTATGGATATTAAGGGGAACCCCGCACACAAAATAAAAAAGGCCCTATATACTCTGAACAGCCGTATACAGGCGGTGCATACAAGACAGGGACTGTAGGTTTGTTCTTATGTAGAATCTGTTTGTAATTTTGAACAGGTACATTGTGTAAGTGTAGCTCCAGCCAAAAAATATATTTTTAAGCTTTTTGGAAAACATAGGGAAGGGTTATCACCCCTGTAACATTTGTTTTGCTGTCTGTGCAGTGTGCACCTGTTCAGAACAGTTCACCTCACTTTCCGTCCTAATGACAAATGTTTTTTGAAAATTTTGGGTTTTTATTGAAACAAGAATTGGTGCTAAAGAATCAGTGGAGAGTAGACACTTTTTTTCCCATATTAACTCTTACAGGAGAGAATTTGCCTTCCTAGGGGTAGATTTCCTCTCACTTCCTGTTGTATCCTTCCGTTTGCAAGGAGGAGTCGTTTGTAAGTTGGATGTTTGAAAGTAGGGGCCTGCCGTATATACTCAGCTGAAATTTGCCCCTTACATGTTGGTGTTGCCACAACACTGTGAGCCCTCACAGTTACTCTTGGTGGGCGCATGAATGGGCCCTGCTGTGAATTATTAGATCAAGAATTGTAATTGCATGCCCCTGTTGAACAGGGGCTGAAAAATTGGGCCTTTGGTGGTGGTGGTGGTGTTGACACAACACTGTAAGGCCTCACAGTTAGTCTTGGTGGGCGCAGGAATGGGCCCTGCTGTGAATTATTAGATCAAGAATTGTAATTACATGCCCCTGTTAAACAGGGGCAGAAAAATTGAGCCTTAGGCACTGGTGTCACAACACTGCAACCCCTCACAGATACTGTACTTGGAGCACAGCAATGAGCCCTGTTGCAAAGTATTGCATCAAAAATTGTAATTACACGCCCCTGTTAAACAGGGGCTGAAAAATTGGGCCTTAGCCACTGGTGCTGGTGCCACGACACTGCAACCACTCCCAGATACTCTAGTTGGAGTGCAGGAATGAGCGCTGCTGCAAAGCATTGCATAAAAAATTGTAATAACACACCCCTGTTAAACAGGGGCTGAAAAATTGGGCCTTAGCCACTGGTGGCGGCACCCAGAAACAAAAATGTTCTTCCAAGCTATCATCGTCAATCGGATCATTGAGGAGGAGGAGGATAGTCAGTCAACATAACAGGACAGTCTCTCAGCATCAGCATCAGTCTTGAAGGGATGTGACATTTGAAAATAAATTAGTCTGTTATATCAGCTTCAGGTGTTTGGTAGCTGGTGGTGATCCAAGACTGGTTCATCTTTATGAAGGTCAGTCGATCAACAGAGTCGGTGGACAGGCGCACCCTGTGATCCGTGACAAATCCTCCAGCAGCACTGAATGTGCGTTCTGAAAGAACGCTGGATGCAGGACAGGCCAGTAGCTCAATTGCATACTGTGCAAGCTCTGGCCAGTGATCCATCCTCAAGACCCAGTAATCCAGAGGATTTTCGGTGGGGAAGGTGTCCAAGTCAGACCTTGCCCCTAGGTATTCCTGCACCATGTATATCAGACACTGGCGATGGTTGCTGGAACCGATCATACCTTTAGGCTGCGGACTAAAGAATTGTCTGAACGCTTCGGTCAGACGGCCACCTTCCCCACCGCTCCTTCTTTGACTGACCGAAGCCTCAGCAACTCGTTGTCCAGGACCAGGAGTTTGTAACCTCCCAGTCTCTGGGAACGCATTGCACAGACCTTTCTGCAAGGCCTCCCGGAGTTGTCTCATCCTCTGCTCCCTCTGCGACGGTAAGATAAGGTCGGCAACCTTACCCTTGTACCGTGGATCAAGGAGAGTGGCCAGACAGTAATGGTCCCTCTCCTTGATCCGAAGAATACGAGGATCCTTCCGCAGACTTTGCAGGATCAGGGAGGCCATGCAGCGTAGGTTAGCTGAGGCATTCAGTCCGGAGTCCTCTGGGTCACTAAGGACGACATGATCCGCAGCCACCTCCTCCCAGCCACGTACAAGTCCACTGGTTTCTTGGGACTGTAAATCATCCCTAAAAGACTGCTGCTGATGATGCTGAGTGCCGGGCTCCACCTCCATGCTGACATAATCCTCCTCCTCCTCCTCCTCCTCCTCCTCCTCTTCTTCCTGTGAGATGGGTGGGACAGAAGGAACACTGTCTGGATAAAGGGGGCCTTGAGAGGCAAGGAAGTCCTCCTCTTCCTGCCTCTGTTCTGCCTCAAGTGCCCTGTCCATTATTCCACGCAGCGTATGTTCCAACAGGTGGACAAGAGGTAAAGTGTCACTGATGCATGCACTGTCACTGCTCACCATCCTCGTGGCCTCCTCAAATGGTGCCAGGACAGTGCATGCATCCCTGATCATGCCCCACTGGCGTGGTGAAAAAAAACAGAGCTCCCCTGACCCTGTCCTGGTGCCGTAGTCACACAGGTACTCATTGATGGCCCTCTGTTGCGTGTGCAGCCACTGCAGCATGGCCAACGTTGAGTTCCACCTGGTGGGCATGTCACATATAAGGCGGTTCTTGGGCAGGTTCAACTCCTTTTGCAGCTCAGCCAGGCGAGCACTGGCATTATAAGATCTGCGGAAATGCACACAGACTTTCCTGGCCTGCCTCAGGACATCCTGTAAGCCTGGGTACCTGCCCAAGAACCACTGCACCACCAGGTTAAGGACGTGAGCCACACAGGGCACATGGGTCAGTTGTCCCTGTCGGAGAGCGGAGAGGAGGTTGGTGCCATTGTCGCAAACTACCATTCCTGGCTTAAGCTGGCGTGGCATCAAACACCTCTCGGCCTGCCCCTGCAGAGCAGACAGAACCTCTGCCTCAGTGTGGCTCCTGTCCCCCAAACACACCAGCGCAAGCACGGCATGGCATCTTTTTGCCTGCGTACTTGCGTAGCCCCTTGAACGCCTACGGAGCACCACTGGTTCCGAGGACAAAGCACAGGAAGAGGCCACGGAGGAAGAATAAGAGGAGGGGGTGGAGGACAGAGGTGTGTCACAACCAGTAGTAGCATTTTGGAGGCATGGCGGTGGAACAACCTCCAACACTACTGCACCTTGTCCTGCATCCTTCCCAGCTGCCAAAAGAGTGACCCAATGGGCCGTGAAAGAAAGGTAACGTCCCTGTCCATGCCTGCTGGACCATGAGTCAGCGGTAATATGCACCTTACCGCTGACCGCCCTGTCCAGCGAGGCCAAGACATTGCCTTCCACATGCCGGTAGAGAGCCGGAATCGCCTTCCGTGAGAAAAAGTGGCGTTTGGGAACCTGCCACTGAGGAACCGCACATTGCACAAACTCACGGAAGGGGGCCGAGTCTACCAACTGAAAAGGCAGCAGTTAAAGCGCTAGCAATTTAGCCAAGCTAGCATTCAACCGCTGGGCATGTGGATGGCTGGGAGTGAACTTCTTTCGACGGTCCAGCAGCTGGGGCAGGGAAATTTGCCTGCTAGAATCGGACGTTGGTGTACTGCTAGCAGAGTGCCCGCAAGTACTTGGCTGTGACATACCTAATTCTACACCTTCATTCCTCTCAGAGCAGGTTTCAGAGAGGACTGAAGGTATAGTGGGGTTGGAGATCCCAGCTGATGCAGTGCAAGAAGAGGTCAGCTTTGTTCTTTAGTGTGGGTCTTTAAGGTAGGCTTGCCAACGAGCTGCATGGCAGGTCAACATATGTCTGGTCAAGCATGTGGTGCCCAAGCGGGTGATGTTTTGGCCACGCGATATACACTTGAGACATATGTTGCAAACAGCAGCTGTGCGATCTGATGCACTCGACTCAAAAAAGGCCCACACCAAAGAACTTTTTGAATACCGGGCAGAGGCAGCGCCCTGCACAGGCGGAGCTCTGCGGTGTGATTCTGTCGGTGTGCTGCCCTTACGCTGGCCCCCCAAGGGCATCCTGCCTCGTTGGAGATGTGCCTCCTCCGCATCCTCCTCCTCCGCCTCCTCTCTCCTATTAGGCACCCACGTGGAGTCAGTAACCTCATCATCCCCTCCCTCCTCATCACTGGAGCCAATCTGGCAGTATGCTGCAGCTGCTGGAACATGACTGCCAGATTGGTGTCCTTCTTGAGCATCCCCTCTCTCTGCTCTCACGCTACTGCCTTCCTCTAGCTGGGTATCATCATCAGACCCTTCGAAACGCTGGGCATCCTCCTGGAGCATGTACCCAACACTGTGCTCAAACAGTTCGGGGGACTCCTCAGGAGGACATGGTTGGTCTAGGGAAGGAGTGACTGATGATGACATTGATACCAGGGAAGAGGACGCTTTGGCAGCTGCTTTGCCAGTACCCTGAGCCTGGGTGAGAGAGGATGAGGAGGATGAGGAGGGCTTGGTCATCCACTCTACCAAGTCTTCGGCATGATGCGGCTCAACACGTCCAGCTGCCGAAAAGAAGGACAAGCGTGTCCCAAGGCCACGTGCTGATGGCGATGCACTGCGTCCACGACCAGCACTGTTGTCTCTAGACACAGAGCCTGCTTGCCCTCTTTTTTTGGCTCCTGACTGTCTGCCTCTCCTTTTTTTCCTTCCAGACATTCTAATGGCCTGCAGGGAAATGGGAAAAGCAGCAATACAGGCTAAGTTAAGGTGTAATATGGTCAGGAGGCACACTCCGCCCGCTGTAAGTGCCGCAAAATCCTGTTTGTGTAACACACCAGGAAAAAGCAGCAATACAGGCTAAGTTAAGGTGTAATATGGTCAGGAGGCACACTCCGCCCGCTGTAAGTGCCGCAAAATCCTGTTTGTGTAACACACCAGGAAAAAGCAGCAATACAGGCTAAGTTAAGGTGTAATATGGTCAGGAGGCACACTCCGCCCGCTGTAAGTGCCGCAAAATCCTGTTTGTGTAACACACCAGGAAAAAGCAGCAATACAGGCTAAGTTAAGGTGTAATATGGTCAGGAGGTACACTCCGCCCGCTGTAAGTGCCGCAAAATCCTGTTTGTGTAACACACCAGGAAAAAGCAGCAATACAGGCTAAGTTAAGGTCTAATATGGTCAGGAGGCACACTCCGCCCGCTGTAAGTGCCGCAAAATCCTGTTGGTGTAGCACACCAGGAAAAAGCAGCAATACAGGCTAAGTTAAGGTGTAATATGGTCAGGAGGCACACTCCGCCCGCTGTAAGTGCCGCAAAATCCTGTTTGTGTAACACACCAGGAAAAAGCAGCAATACAGGCTAAGTTAAGATGTAATATGGTCAGGAGGTACACTCCGCCCGCTGTAAGTGCCGCAAAATCCTGTTGGTGTAACACACCAGGAAAAAGCAGCAATACAGGCTAAGTTAAGGTGTAATATGGTCAGGAGGTACACTCCGCCCGCTGTAAGTGCCGCAAAATCCTGTTTGTGTAACACACCAGGAAAAAGCAGCAATACGGGCTAACTTCAGGTGTATAATGTGCAGGAGGCTTAGCAACAATGACACTGACACTGTCCCCTGCCTATCCTTCTCTCTCCCTGCACACAAGGTTTATCAAAGTATATGACACTGACACTCTCCCTGCCTATCCTTCTCTCTCCCTACACACAAGGTTTAGCAAAGAATATGACACTGACACTCTCCCTGCCTATCCTTCTCTGTCCCTACACACAAGGTTTAGCAAAGAATAGATTTGACAAGATTTGACACTGTCCCTGCCTATCCTTCACTTTTCCTGCTCCGGAACACACTACACAAGGCCGCCGCGCTGGCGGCCTTTTATAGTGTGGGGCGTGTACTAAACCCCCTCAGCTATAATTGGCCACAGGCATCCTGCCTGTGGCCAATCATTGCTCTCCTCACTGCCGGCGCTGTGATTGGCCAAGCATGCAGGGTCACAGTGCATGCTTGGCCAATCACAGCGCCGGGATTACACTGCGATGGCGCAGTGTATTGTGGGCTGTTCGCGTCACTCGAATTTGGCGCGAACGGCCCAAATCGTTCGTTGTTCGCCGAACGCGCGAACACCGAGCTCATCCCTAATAACAACAACGGATGATCAGACCTATAGCTTAATGCATGCGCTGCCAGTCAGGGAGGATGGTTTCAGACACCAATTCCATCACCTCCACAGATATCTCCAGTGCAGTCCCCAAAAGTAGGAAGGCATAAGAAAGAGTCCCGGATCATCACCGGTCACCCTCAGCACAGAATTATGCGCGGTCCTGGGGGAGATTGTAGCCCAGTGTAAGAAGGATCCTACAGACTACCCGATGTCGGGATACAGAAAACTTAGGATATTTTCTGGAAGGAAGCCTGTACCTTCGGGGGAAGAGGGATTTGAGGAGTGGTTAGATGGTGCCACTCAGGCTTTAGAAGAATGGGAAGTCCCAGAACACCGAGAGAAACAGATGATCACAGAGAGTCTGAAAGGGCCTGCCTTGGAGGCCATACGCAACCTCAAGCTGAGCAAGAAAGACTGTGATGCACAGGATTACCTGGACATTTTGCAGAATGTGCTTGGTGGAACAGAGAAAGCCACTGAGCTCACTTACCAGCTGGAACACTGCTACCAAAAGACAGGAGAGAAACTGTCAGAGTTCATGAGGCGTCTGGATAAGATCCTGCATAAAATTATACTGAAGAAGGGAATCGATCCAAGGAAGGTGGATGAGGCCCGTGTTCAGCAGGTGTTACGGGGAGCTCAGCCCCTAGACCCCATCGCATTGGCGTTACGCACTCGACAGGACGGGAAGAGCCTGGTGTACCCCGATTTAATCCGAGTGGTCAGAGAGGAAGAGGCCATGTTGGAAGAAAAAAGAAGGAACCAAACAGTTGAGCCAACCCATCCTCCGGCGGTGATGGTCAGGACGGCCATGACCCTAGAGAGAGACTCAGAGGTGGATACCTTGAAGTCACAGATGTCCCAAGTGTTGGGGATGCTGACCTCCCTGATGGCCAAGGATCAAGGGGTACCAGAGAGGGACAGTCCGAGGAAGGAGCTGTTTCCAGACACCTCAGCGCCTGCGTCCCTGCAAGATTGGGGGGATGCGATTTGTTTCAACTGCGGAGGGGCTGGTCATATCGCTAAAGTGAGTTCCAGTCCCAAGAAGAAAAAGATGAATAACCGCAAGCTGGCGGAAAACTTCAGAGGGCCCTGGTGAAGGAGTCAACTGGGTGCCCATCATCTCCAGTGAGCTCCAAACTGAATGAGAATCAAAGAAAGAAAGGGGACACCACCCCTCAGAAGAAACACAGTGTTCCTCAGCGGGAATACACACCAAAGAAAGAGAATAGTGTCCCTCAGCGGGTAGCTACACCCATTAAGAGGAGGGAGATCAATGCATACCAAGCCCAAGAGAGACTAAAGTCCAAAGAGAAATGGAAGAAAGAGAGTCCAAAAGGGAAATGCAAGGATCAAAAGAAAGGAACCCCTTCGAAGCAAGCACCAAAGAAGCTGGTAGGCCCCTCACCCATAGTACCTGTCCAGGTGGAGGGAGTCTATACAAGAGCCATATTGGATACTGGGGCACAAGTGACCTTGTTATACAGAGACTTTTATGACAAGCATCTGAGCCACTTACCCATCCAGAAGATTGAAGAGTTGAAGATATGGGGGATTGGGACCAGGAGCTTCCCTTATGATGGCTATCTGTCCATAAAACTGACCTTTGATCCATCTGTAGCCGGGAAGGCTGAAGTGTTCGACGCCCTGGCTGTGGTATGCCCCCTTCCGCCTGGAGCTAGCAAGCGCTCCATAATAATAGGGACCAACACGGACCTGGTTCGGAGACTCTTGGCCCCTCTAGTACGAAAGAAGGACCCCACGGTCACCAAGATCCACCCAATGCTGAAGACAGCCTACCAGCGACTGGTCTTAGAGCAGAAGGCCCCGGAAGAGGGGGTAGGAAATGTCTGGAGGCTGGGAAGAAGAGGAATAGTGCTGCAACCCAGCAAAGTAACCTGTCTCATAGCCACTGTGAAGCTTGCTTGGGAGCAGCCCGGGCCCTTTGTCATGTTGGAACCTGACCCAAGGGAAGAATACTCGGGCTTAGAAGTAGTCCCAGAAGTGGTCCCGTTGAGGGCCTTGAAGAAGGCACACTGTAAAGTACCGGTGAGTGTCAGGAATACTACGGATGGTCCGATGGAAATCCCAGCCAGGATGTTACTGGGCCAGGTGAGCCCTGCTACCCCGGTTGTCTTGTCAGATGTGGAGAAGACAGATGGAGAAAGGACTATTTGGGAGAAGCTCTGCATGGAGAATCCGAACCTGCCAAGGGCTTGGAAAGAGAGAGCCAAAGCCCAGTTGACCAAGTGGAGAAGGATCTTTCCCAAGATGAGTTCGATGTGGGGTGTGCAAAGAGTGCCACTCACCGAATCTGCCTCCAGGAAGACAAGCCCTTCAGGGAGAGGGTCCGGCGAGTCCCATTGGCGGACCTCGAAGATTTGAGGGAACAGCTCGCCGAGCTCAAGCGAACCGGTGTTATCAGGGAGTCCAGAAGCCCCTATGCCTCTCCGATAGTGGTGGTCCGGAAGAAAAAAGGGTCATTGAGGCTATGTATAGACTACAGGACCCTCAACCGGAGAACCATACCTGACCAGTATACCACACCAAGGATAGAGGATGCCTTACAGAGCTTGTCCGGAGCAAGGTGGTTCAGTGTAATGGATCTCAAGAGTGGGTACTATCAGATCCCCATGCATCCAGAAGACAAGGAGAAGACAGCTTTCATAACTCCAGTGGGGTTCTTTGAGTTTGACAGGATGCCCCAAGGTCTGTCTGGAGCTCCAGCCACCTTTCAACGCCTTATGGAAAAGACTGTGGGAGACATGAACCTCATCAAAGTTCTTGTTTTCTTAGATGACATCATTGTCTTTGGGAGAACCCTGGAAGAGCATGAGGAGAGGCTGGAGAAGGTTCTGAGAAGGCTCAGTGAGGAGGGAATCAAGCTTTCACCCAAAAAATGCCAGTTCTCTTAGTCATCCGTCAACTACCTGGGACACATAGTGTCCGAAGAAGGGGTAGCTACAGACCCCGAAAAGTTGGAGGCAGTCACCTCCTGGCTTAGGCCCACCACTGTGACAGAACTCAGATCCTTTTTGGGATTCTGTTCCTACTACAGGAGGTTCGTGGAAGGATTTGCCCGGATTGCAAAACCACTAAATGAGCTGCTCAAGACGGAAGGAGAAGAGGATGACTCGGGCCCCAGGTAACCGGGGGAGTCAGTCAAGGACCAGTGGAACGAGAAGTGTGAAGAGGCCTTCCAGATGTTGAAGAAAAGCCTAACCACTGCCCCTGTCCTGGCTTTCGCAGACCCAAAGAAACCCTATGAACTCCATGTGGATGCCAGTCACGATGGCTTGGGAGAGTGCTCTATCAGGAGCATGAAGGGCAACTGCGACCCGTTGCATAATTGAGCAGGAGTCTAACCCCCTCGGAAAAGAACTACCCCACTCATAAGTTGGAGTTCCTGGCCCTCAAATGGGCTGTAGTCGACAAGCTCAAAGACTACTTGTATGAGGCAGAATTCACCGTGAAAACTGATAACAACCCCCTTACTTATCTCTTCATTACAACAAAGCTGGATGCCACAGGACACAGATGGCTGGCAGCCCTGTCTGCGTTCAACTTTAGCCTTAAATATAGACCTGGGGCTGGAAATCGAGATGTGGACGCCTTGTCAAGAAGATCCCATGCTCCCACCAGCAGTACGGAAGACTGGACCCAAGTGGCACCCGATGGGGTGCGGGCCCTCTGTCAGGGGGCTGAACTCCAGGCCAGTGGGGTTCAAGAACAGGAGAGATAGGAGTCACTGTAGTAGGGGTCCCCAAACAATACTGTGGGGTAACTCAGCTGGAAGAGGCTGACTTGCCAAAACTGTCAAAAAAAGAGTTGAGGTGTGACCAATTGGAAGACCCCATGGGGAGATTGGTCCTGGAAGCCCTGGAGAGTCAGGATCCAGATAAACTCTTACGCCACCCTTCAAAGGAAGCTCGTCTGCTGAGGAAGGAATGGGACAGGCTGCAGGTACATCAGGGAGTGGTCTACCGAAGGGGCCCCTCTGATGACCTAGAAGACAAATGGCAACTGTTTCTGCCAGAGAAACACAGAGAGACCGTCCTGGTCGCCCTGCACGACAATCATGGCCACTTGGGAGCGGAAAGGACCTTTCAGCTCGTTAGGAACCGGTTCTATTGGCCCTGCATGAGGGCCGAGGTCGAGGAATACTGCCACTCCTGTGCACGCTGCATCCAGAGGAAGACTTTACCCTGCAAAGTCAAAGCCCACTGGATTTGGTATGCATTGATTTTCTCTGCCTCGAACCCGACTTGAGTGGACTAGGAAATGTTCTGGTGATAACCGACCATTTCACCCGGTATGCCCAGGCTTTTCCAACCAAAGACCAGAAGGCTTCCACTGTAGCTAAAATACTCATGGAGAAATACTTTGTACACTACAGGCTACCACAATGGCTCCACTCGGATCAAGGGAGGGACTTTGAAAGTCGGCTGATTCGGAAGCTCCTGGATTCCTTAGGGATCAAGAAGACCCAAACCACCCCCTATCATCCACAAGGTGATGCTCAGCCGGAGAGGTTCAACCGAACCCTGCTCAACATGCTGGGGACTTTGAGTAGTGAAAAGAAGCAGTATTGGAGCAAGCATATAGCAGAAATTGTACATGCATACAACAGTACCACAAGTGATGCTACAGGGTACTCGCCCTATCGACTTATGTTCGGAAGAGAAGCAAGACTACCGGTAGATCTGGCTTTTGGTACCTCCATAGATCATTGCTCGGCCACTTCACAGAAGGGATATGTAGATAGGCTCAGACACAGTTTAAAATTGGCCTATGAGCAGGCACAAGCAGCATCGGATCAAAGGGGAGCCCGCAACAAGAAAAACTTTGATCTAAAGGTCCGGATTCAGGATCTGCAACCTGGGGACAGAGTGCTGCTACGGAACTTGGGGGTCCCTGGAAAGCACAAGCTTGCAGACAGATGGAGACCTGAACCCTACGTTATTTGCAAGAAACTGCCAGGCCTACCTGTTTATAGACTAAAGCCAGAAGGAAAAGTGGGGCCCCTAAAGACTTGGCATCGGAACCATTTACTCCCACTTGCCAAAGCAGTTCGAATACCCCCTGCGAGGGATTCCCCTGAGTCAACTTCCATCCCGGATACTCCCAAGCCAAACACCAGGTCCCAGACTCCTCAGATTGATGAATCAGATGTCTCTGAATTAAAGCGGTTGTATAGTCTTTTTTATAACTTTCACCTACAGGTAAGCCTATACTAAGGCTTACCTGTAGGTAAAAGAAATATCTCCCAAGCCTTTACGGTTTAGGAGATATTCCCCTTGCACTGCGCCACTGACTGCAGCGGCGCATGCGCACAGGGGATTCTCGGCTGAAGGCCCGGCGGACGCCGGACCTTGCCGGAAAGAAGTCTCCCGCACGCATGCGCGGGAGTGACGAATCGCGGCTCCAGCCACTCAGAGCGCTGGAGCCGCGATACCCAGAAGACACGCCGAGGCATAATGTCAGCTGCCTCGGCATGGACCAGGAGGGACACCGACGCCTCATTCTAAGGTAAGTTTTTCATAATGAGCTTGTATGCTGTGCATACAAGCTCATTATGCCTTTTGCTTAACAGGTGTAGAAAAAAAAAATGCGGGTATACAACCGCTTTAAGTGAGGATGAGAGAGAAGAACTTGATTGGCTATGGCCTTCCCAGGTCCCAGAAACTTCTGCTATAGATCTTCCACCTACTGAAGATGCCATAGATAGCACACTGAATGCAGAAGCTACTGAGTTCATCCCGTCCAGTCCTTTGTAGGATTCTTGGGAAGATGCCTGTGACTTACTCTTAGAGGAGGATCCGAGAGATTCTATGTACCTCCCTGCTCATGAGTCGAGCGTCCCAGAACCAGTGGAAACTCCCAAGACGGTTCCAGAAGAAGAACTTGTATTACCAGAACCAGAAATCCCAAGGGAACGAAGGATGAGAAGGACCATATGGCCTCCCCGACAATTGACTTACCTGCAAATGGGGGAGAGCTCAGAAGACACTGTGGTCACTGCCAGGAGGAGTGTGAAAGACCCTGATCCCTCCACTGTCTATTTAGTGGGGGGAAACCCCAACTCACCCGCTGGCACAGCTAGGCAGGCCACAAATGATAGTGTGACCTGTGGGCAGGGAAGTCCACCCCCTCGTTTTTGGTGGGAACTTCCTCTGCTGACAACATACGCAGCTTTGTCAAATGTTGTGCGTAGTATGTGTTAACATTTATCTTTGGGGACCAAAGAGTTTAAGTGGGGGGAGTGTGTAGCGGGGTCTCCTTTAAGGCCCCTGGACTATGTTACCCAGAACCCCGCTCCGCACCCAGGGTGCATTGGGCCACCACAGAGACTCATGGGTGGGGCTATATAAGAACAGGGCGAGGCCAGGATCGGCCTCTTTGGACGCCGCGCTGCAAGCAATAGGACTCCTGTGTGGATCCACTGCTGTGTAAGGCCTGAAGCCTGGGCCTTGCATACCGACCAAAGAGCCTTCCACCCCACTGCGGAACCTGGGTGGCACTTGTTTCTGTTCGAGTTTGCGGACATCAGCTGGACCGGAGACCCGGCCGTTGGAGACACTGTGTGTGGATACACAGTGGTGGAAGCCCGGACTGGGATCGCGTCCGGAGTGGTGAGCGAGCACTTGCTCACTTCATTACCCCTTTAATTTGTTAGGTCTAGTGACTGCCTTGGCCCATCTTGTTCATTTACTACTGTTGGATTACAAATATTGTTTCCTGAAAGTGCACCACCGTTCAAGTTGCATGCAAAGAATTATTCTCATAAGGGACTGAGTTTTAATCTGGGTCAGGCCTGACCAGGGTGGGGGTTAAAACGTTGTTGCTGCGCCATATTGCGCATAGGGAAAAAGATACATGCACGTGGCAGGTGATCACTCTGCACTATCTCTGATGAATATGTTTATTGCTGCAGGGCTCTGCATGTATACTATGTGATGTGTTTAACTTTGAATCCTTATACCAAAGTAAATCCAGTTATATTTTATCACATTGGTATTAGTGTCATCTTTGCAGATAGTGTATAATCAGGTATAGACCGTTACAAGGTAACAATCCCTAGACTAAATGTGCCAGTGTGGGCTGAGTAGATTGCCGGGGGTTGGCGGTGCTGTATACAGGGCCCGAAACAAAACTCAGCAGCTCTCTTAACTGGGGGTAGCGCTACAGATATAAAATGGCTTCATGTGTTCACTATCCTTAAATAAAAGACAGTTTTTTTTGGCATGATCAGTCATATTTTCAATGTTAATGCCAAAATTTCACAATTTCTGCCAGGGTATGCAAACTTTTGAGCTCAATTGTACAGACGAGCACCCACTTTACGAGACATCATTGCAAAAAATGTTCCTGATCCCCCGACTCAGTCAGAGCTCTTTACCTTCTTTCAGGGAAAGGGGTTCTTTCCCTGTAGGAGGTGTTATGCCTGCAAAAATAGTAAATTTAATGGTCAAAAAGGAGACAAATTTATTTATTTTTTTTTTTTTTCCAAAAACAGTTTATTGAAATGTAAAAAGCATTTACAGATATCTTGAACAATAGTAGTACAATAAGGTATTAATACAACCACAAAACATGGATGAATAACATGTGTCACATACAATTCAACTTGCGGGTAGTGAAAATGAAATGGCTATGTGCATCCTTCATGAACTAGGCCGTGTTGGGGTGGGCTACCTTAATTCAAGGTAGTTGTGGGGTCTAGTCAAAGTCCACTACCATTGACGGGGATAGATCTTGTTGGTAGGTTAGAGCTAGGTAGGTTCACGGATGCCGTTATGGACTTTTGGTCTGTGTGGGAGGGAAAGGCCAACAGGTGCAATATGGCAGAAAGGGAGGGAAGGAGCTATAAACAGGTTTATTTCGTTGAGAGTGTATGAATGCGGTAGTGTAGGCTGGAGCTATGTTAGTGGTTGTATTGTACAGAAGCTTGTGGATGAGAAAGTAGGAGGGGGTAAGTGGTGGAAGGAGAAGGGGTGGGGTGGGGATCGAGGGGAGGGGAGTGAGGCAGGAAGGGATGGCGTTGGCAGGGGGTCCGTCTCTGACTTCCCCGACCCCTTGGGGTGTTCAAGGGGCGTGTTATGAGAAACTAGGGGCGGATCTGTATAGGGGGAGATATAGGAGGAGAGAGGTGTCTTTGTAAGGTTTAGGGTTAAGGGGAGATCCTGGCACGTCGTAGATTTTTAATGACAATTCTCAGAGGAGTAATTTATCCTTTGTCAGGGTTCAGGGAGTTTGCAAATTCTGGGGTCGTTTTATAGTGTAACCAGCAGGCCCATTTTTTACTAAATGATGACGGAGTCTCTCTTGCAATATGTATAAGATTTTCCATTTCCTCAATTTTGCATATTCTGTTAAACCATTCTTTTATGGTTGGTTGGTGAGTCGATTTCCAGTGTATAGGGATACACTGCTTTGCCGCATTGATCATGTGCATTGCTAGGGATTTGTGATAGGAATTGTGCGACAGGGGTGAATGGTGTAGAAGGAATTGAGAAGGGGAAAGGTCCAAATGATATGAGGTGACTCGAGAGGTTATATGGCATACCTTTTCCCAGAAGTCTTTTAGAGATGGACAGGACCACCAGATATGGAGAAGGGTTCCCCTTTCCCGGAGACATCTCCAGCAAACCTCTGGGATTGTGGGATTATATTTATGCAGAAGGGTGGGCGTGCGGTACCATCTAGATTGGATCTTAAAGCCGTTTTCCTGGGTCGACACATTCGTCGACCCTTTATGTATGTTGAGGAAAATTAGTTCCCATTGTTCCGCTGAAAGAGATACCGAGAGGTCTGACTCCCAGTTCTTACAGGCTAAGGTCTCGTTAGCTTTCATCTCGGCGAAGAGGAGTTCATGTGTGGTAGAAACTAGATGAGATTGGGGTGTCGTTTGGATACATAGCTTTTCGAAAGGGGTGAGTTCTCTGGAGCATTGTATATTCTTGTTAAGGGATTTTAGAAAATGAGCAATTAAAATATATGTCCAAGGGGGAATGGGTGGCTTGTTTAGTTGGGAGGAGAGTTGGGATGTAGACAATAGTTTGCCCCGGAGGAAGAACTGATGTGATCTAATTGGGCTCTGTGTCCAGTTATCGGTAAGAAACTTTGCGTGCATACCTGGTGGGAACCCAGGGTTCATTTTTACAGGTGTCAGTGGGCCGGGAATCGAAGATATGGGTGATCGGTAGCAAAGCTTTTTGAAGCATTGCAAGGTTGGGCCTATAAGTGGGTGTACGTGTAATTCAGAGGGGACGTGGGGTGAGAGTAACCATGGGAGAGACTCCAAAGGGAGAGCAGAAAAAGATGCTTCTAGGGAAACCCAATCTTTGTGGAGAGATTGAGTATTCCAGTCCACTATCCTGGTAAGGTGTGTAGCAGTGTAATAATTGAGAAGGTTGGGGAGGCCTATGCCCCCAAGTCTTTTAGGTCGGGTGAGCTGCGTAAAGCTGATTCTGGGTCTACGGTTCCCCCATAAGAATTTAGTGCATATGTTTCTATAAGATTTAAAAAAGGCCGGAGGTATATGTATAGGGATCGCCTGCAATATATAGAGTATTCTCGGGAGGGCATTCATTTTGAGGATCGCCGCTCTGCCAAACCAAGAGAAAAGCGGTTTGTTCCATGTTTCAAGATCAGAGGATATTCTGTGTAGGATAGGAACATGGTTTTTAGCGTAGAGGTTTGAGAGTTTGGAAGGGAGTTGTATCCCTAGGTATGTGATGGAATCATGTTTCCATTGGAACGGGAAGTTAGCCTTACATTGATCAACTATGTGTTGAGGTAATGTTATATTAAGGGCAAAGGATTTCGAGAAATAAATTTTAAGGTGGGAGAGGAACTGAAATTGTTTAAATTCAGAAAGAAGGTTTGGTAGGGAGATCAGTGGGTTCGACAGGAACAACAAAATATCGTCTGCGAAAGCAGCGTATTTATATTCTCTTTTGGAGGAACTTATATCTTGGATATCTGGGTTGTATGTCAGTTTACGGAGGAATGGTTCAAGTGTGAGTACAAAGAGGATGGGGGACAGGGGGCAGCCCTGTCTTGTGCCATTTCCGATGGGAAAGGCGTCCGACAGAGTATTGTTGACCCGTACCTTAGCAGATGGTCCCGTGTATAGTGACAGGATTAGGCCTAACATATATGGGCCCAATCCTATGGCCCTCAGAACCGCTGTCATATAGTCCCAAGCTACTCTGTCGAACGCCTTCTCCGCATCGAGTGACAAAAACAGGCCTTTTTGGGTTGTCTGTGTCATAAGGTGGTGTAAGTTTATTGCTTTAACAGTGTTGTCCCTGGCTTCACGTCCAGGGATAAAGCCGGTCTGGTCATGAGAGATTAAGGAAGGGAGAAGCGGTAAGAGTCTGTTTGCCAAAATCTTAGAAAAGATTTTGACATCTACATTCAATAATGAGATTGGTCTATAATTTCCCGTTTGGGTGGGGTCCTTATCTTCTTTGGGGATAACAACGATATGTGCTTCTAACATTTCGCTTTTGAAAGGATTTGTGGGAGAGAGTGTATTGAAGGCGTCAAGGAAGGGTTGTTGAAGAAGGTCTGAGAATGTCTTGAAATATACGGCGGAAAGACCATCAGGTCCCGGGCTCTTACCAGGCTTAAGTTGTTTTAAAGCTTTTTTCCATTCCTGAATAGAGATCGGGGATTCCAGAATCGTGGTGGTGTCAGTGGGGAGCTTTCCTGGAGCAAATTGGTCTAAGAACGAGTTAATATCATTGGGTCTGTCATTCGATAAGGTAGTAGGGGGTTCGGATTTATCTAGATTATATAGGGACGAGTAGTACTTCTCAAACTCTCTGGCTATGTCATTGTTATTCGTGAGAGTCTTACCCGTGGGGGATTGTATGTGGTGTATCGTATTAGCAGCCCTTTTCTTGCGTAAGGCTTGAGCAAGAAGATGGCCACTTTTGTTGCCGAATTCGTAAAAAAGTTTCTGAGATAGAGTGTATTTCTTCCTGAGGTGATGGCCCAATTCTTCCTGAATGAGTGTACGAGTCTCTAGTAGTTCTACGAGGGTTTGCTGGGCCAGGTTTCGTTTGTGTAGTGCTTCTAGTTTATTAAGTTTGGAAAAGAGATCAGCCAGTTTGGCCCGTTTTTCCTTTCTAATTGCGGCCCCCAGGGAAATCAATTTCCCTCGGACAACACATTTGTGAGCCGCCCACTGAGTAAGTTTAGAAATGTCCGGGGTGTTGTTCTCAGTGAAATAATTGCTTAGGCAAGTTTGAATCTCTAATTCTTTGGTTTTGTCTGTCAGGATGGAAGGGTCTAGTCTCCAAATTTGCGAGCGGTATACTTTTTCAGGGAAAGTGAGGGTCATTGAGATAGGGTGGTGGTCCGAGAAGGTCATCGGTTCGACGGTTGCTGCTTTCAGGGACGGGAGATCCTGTTGGGTAAGAAATATGTAGTCTAGTCGTGAATATTTGTTATGTGGGGCGGAGAAGAATGTAAAATCCTTTACGTTCGGGTGTAAGGTGCGCCATGTGTCGTGGAGCAAGAGTTCTTGGAAACATTTTCTGATTTGTCGGAGCGCCCTGTATGGTAGGTGGGATTTCCCCGACGAGGTGTCTAAAAGGGGGTTCAGGGGTACATTGAGATCCCCTCCCAGTATAAGAATACCCTCTTGGAAATTGGTTAGGTGTCTTGTTACAGCCCTAAAAAAGGGAACTTGGGACGAGTTGGGGCTGTATATGTTAGCCAAAGTGATTGGTTTGTTCCTGAGTGTCCCTTTTAGGAAGATATACCTGCCTAGTTCGTCAAGGTGAGTGTCTGTAATTTGGATGGGAAGGTTTTTGGAAATGATTATGGAGACTCCTTTGGATTTCGAGATAGGTGAGGTGGCATGGAAACTATGGGGGAAGAGGCGATTAGTCATGTTGGGAACTGATTTCTTACAAAAGTGGGTTTCCTGTAAGAAGATTATGTCAGCTTTCATGCTGCGCATGAGGGAAAAGAGTTGTGTTCGCTTTTCAGGTATGTTCAGTCCTTTGGCGTTAAGGGAGACTACCTTTAGGGACAGGTTGGCGCCTCGGACATTATCGGGGCTCATGTTGGTAGTAGAGGTTTAAGCGAGTGGGGGGCGGGAGGATATGGGGAAGTCAGAGACGGGAGGAAAAGAAAGGGGGGGGGTTATGCGGATGGGGAGAAGGGAAGATGTGGGGTAGGTGAGGTTAGGACGTTGAGGAGGAAGATAACCAGGGAGGAAGGAGGGGACAGGTAGGGGGATGGGGTATTATACCGGGTGTGGGACTTGACCTGCAAGCCCACCAATTAGGAGTGGGGGTACCGGTGAGGTTCAGCGGTGTCTACCAGAGTCCGCTGTGTGTGAGAGCGGTAGGTGGAGTTCAACTAGAGAGAGGTGAGGTCTGCGTCTCTCTATGAGGTCTTAAGGATAACAGACGCTGCTGATTGTTAGCGTCATCTATGGCTCATTTTGGTGTCAGAGGAGTAATCTTGTTGTGTAGATGACGGACAGGTCATCCTATAAGGACATGGTGAGAGGGTGATTCGTAGGTGACTTCAGGGCTGTGTGTAACGGCTTATTCTCATAAAGCATGAAGGCTGTGGAGTTGTAAGGGCATTTATTCGGCAATTAGAGGAGGATGTTTAGCATTGTGTAATCTGGGGGTTTGTGTGGAAGAGGGGGATAAGAAATTAAGTGTATTGCTCAAATTTCAGATGTCACATGACAGAGAATAGGGGGCATATACTTTGGTTTAGAGGAATATGCAGGGAACAGAGTCAGTAACATGGTGAATTAGTTAAAACAGAACAGAACAGAACGTACAGCTTGCGTTACCGTGAACAAGTATGCATCTGCATTTATGGCTGACATCAAAAATCCAAATATGGATAACATAGCAAACAAAACATAGTAAACAAAAACATAGTAAACAAAATCATACCCAGGGGTTAAGGGCAGGCTGTCTAAATCCGAGGGGGGCACGCCCATTCCCAAACCTGAGAATGGATTCTACCCGACATCCACGTAGGCCACACACCTGTGCATGTCCCCCTCGGATCCCCGACCACCCTCAGTGCTGTAAAGTAGAAAATTCAGGAGCTAGGAGCTAGTAGGGCCTGTGGGGAGAAAGACAGCACATAATGCAATCGGGGGATTATATATCGACATGTCATTAGCTGCATTGGAGTAGATAGGAGAATGTAGGAAGAAGGCTTCAATAGAAAAAGGGTACAGCCGATGAGCAAGAATGAATACAGTGTGAGGAGAAGGAGGAAAAGACAATCAGTGCGGGAGAAGGTAGTCTCTGACCCGACATAAGGAAGTTAGGGCGACCGGGGAAACCTTCGGGAGTTGTCCAAGAGGGAAAGAGGGTACCAACCGTTCTGCCAGTGTTCCCTAGGGATTGCTGTATAAAGTTACCTGCGAATTGGAGTGGTCCAGAGTCCAGCTGTGAGGTGGAAACAGAAGGACGGTATTCATGTTTCTTGTTAGGCGATGCGTGCTTTGCGGGGCACTGGAGAAGCCGTCGGGCTACCATTACGCGGGGCTCTTTGATCCTTTGAAGGAGTGTGGGGAGGAGGTGGGTGAGAGCGTCGGCGGCCGATACTAAAGTTGCCTGCTTCTGCGATACCTTCCATGGAGGTGACTCTTCTGAATGGCGGTATACGGAAGTCGCTGTACCAGTCTGGTACTTCCACATACGGTATCTCCATGGCCGTGCAGAAGTGGTCTAAATCCTCCGGGACTTTTAGATTGGCTGTGCGGCCTTGGTGAGTTGCTGTCAGGCAGAAGGGGAACTTCCATCGGTAGATTATGGATCTGGCCCTCAGTGTTTCCAGGAGGGGACGTAGCTCGCGTCTGCGCTGCAGGGTGATGTTAGATAGGTCCTGGTAGATTCTGATATCCGTTCCCTGGAAAGACAGTTGGTTGCGGTGTCTGGCCTTGCGTAATATTTCCTCCTTCAAGGGAAAGTCTGTGAGGCAGCAGACTGCATCCCGTGGGGGATCTGTGTCCCTTCCCCGCGGGCGCAGTGCCCTGTGGAGCCGTTCGAACGCGATCGGGGTATCAGGGGCTCTTTCAAGTAGATCGTTAAAGATGGTAGTTACTGCCACTGGGAGCTGGCTGGCATCGATCATTTCTGGAATACCCCTCACTCTAAGGTTGTGACGCCTTCCGCGATTATCTAAATCTTCCATGTGGCGATTGATCTCCCTGAGGTGGATCGCATGCGACTCTGTTACCTGTTGAACGTGACAAATCGCTGTGTCTTGGCGGGCTTGAGCGTATTCCACCTCTTCCACCCTAAGCGTCATGGCGTGTATGTCCGACCTCATGTCCAAGATGGCCGCCATGAGGGTGTTTTTAATATCCGTAGCGACGCTGTGCAGGTCATTAAGGCTCACTGCCGGGGGGTGAGTCATCCCCGTTGCCAGACCTGGGGATCTCTGCTCCTCGGGTCGCTGCGGGCTGGAGCTCTGGGCGCGTGGCGCTTGGGAGGAGGCTGCTTGCGAGGCCTGCATCCTGGCCGTAGGCCGTGACCGGAATATCTCGGGGATTTGCTGACTCAGCGGGGTGTCGGTGTTCAGCGGGGATCGGGAACGGGTTGCCGAGGCACTGCGAGCAGTTCTCACCATGTCCGGTGGAGCAGGTAAGCTGATAAGCTGAAGTTGCTGGACCTCGGGACGGGAGCTCGCACACTACACGTCCATCCTGGAACGGCACCAGACCACGCCCCAGGAGACAAATTTATATCAACCATCACTAAAAAAGAATATGCGATTAAGGACTTTATATCATGTAGGACAGAAGGAGTGGTTTGTGTCCTTCAATGTCCATGCCTTAAACAGTATGTAGGTAGGACCAAACAGCCCATGTGGAAGAGAATCCGTGAACATGTGCAGAATAGCCGCAAGGGTTTTAGTAAGCAGTGTGTCCAAACATTTTGTACAATACCACTCACAAGATCCCTCACTTTTAAAATTTTAGGCAATCGAAAAGTACAAGCCACATTGGAGAGGTAGTAATAGGGTTAATGTATTAAGAAGATGTGAATCCAAATGGATTTTTTAATTAGATTCCTTTCATCCTCGAGGGTTAAATACATACTTCAATCTTAATTGTTTCATTTCAGATTATTAAATCTCATCCCTTATCCTTTTTTTAATCGATTATTCCTTGTTAATAATTTTTTATCATTTTACTCTCTTCTATTTAATCTTTATTGGGCAGTTTGTTTCTCTTTTTTAGATGTAATTATTTTATTTGCCCACTAGATCAGGGGTCTCAAACTGGTGGCCCTCCAGCTGTTGCGAAACTACAAGTCCCATAAGGCATTGCAAGACTGACAGTTACAAGCATGACTCCCACAGGCAAAGGCATGATGGGACTTGTAGTTTCGCAACAGCTGGAGGGCCGCCAGTTTGAGACCCCTGCACTAGATGGTAGTGCTCATTTGAGCTTTAATCTTGATATGCTTTTTAATCAGCATGTCCCAATATATTTGAATGTTAATATGTATTTTTTAACTATCACTTTTTAATTATTAATGTATATTAAATGTATTTGTACCAAGCTGATATTGCTTTACATGCTATAAGCCCGTTGTCTTGAGGGTCTACTGGCCGTTTGCAGGATCAGCTTTCTTTTGTGTGTATTTATCCTTCTTAACCAATGAACCAATGAGTCATCTGTCACTAAGGCAAACCATGAACACAGATTGGCTTTAAAAGCCTGACGTGCGTCATTTGGTTCCTATCCCTAAAGAAGTCACGTGACCAGTGCCGCAACGCGTCGGATGGCGCCTGTGAGGTCACTTCCTGTGTCCACAGTGTGCTGAATTGCGGTGAGGAGGCGATCCATTTCTCTTTCATCACGCATGTCATTGAGCTGTAATGTAAGCAGATATTATAAAATGTTGCTACATCTATTGGCAATATTACACTATGGAGTGTTTGCGTTCTGAGTGTGTGCGGACCGTGAGTGGTGACCGTTGAGCAGTACAGCAGAGTCCTTGGAGTTATCTAGTGTGGAGCCCAGCAGACATATTTTGGATATTAACCACTTAAGCCCCGGACCATTTTGTAGCTAAAGGACCAGAGGTGTTTTCAGAATTTGGCACTGCGCTGCTTTAACTGGAAATTGTACGGACATGCAATGTTGTACCCAAACGAAATTTGCGTCCTTTTCTTCCCACAAATAGAGCTTTCTTTTAATGGTATTTGATTGCCTCTGCGATTTTTTTTTTTGCGAAATAAATGGAAAAAGACTGAAAATTTTGAAAAAAAGTTATATTTTCTACTTTTTGTTATAAAAAAAATCAAATAAACTAAATTTTAGTCATACATTTAGGCCAAAATGTATTCAGCCATATGACTTTAGTAAAAAAAAAAGTCAATAAGCGTATATTTATTGGTTTGCGCAAAAGTTAAAGCGTCTACAAACTAGGGTACATTTTCTGGAATTTACACAGCTTTTAATTTATGACTGCCTATCTCATTTCTTGAGGTGCTAAAATGGCAGAGCAGTACAAACCCCCCCAAATGACCCCATTTTGGAAAGTAGACACCCCAAGCAAATTGCTGAGAGGCATGTTGAGCCCATTGAATATTATATTTTTTTGTCCCAAGTGATTGAATAATGACAAAAAAAAAAATTACAAAAAGTTGTCACTAAATTATATATTGCTCACACATGCCATGGTTATATGTGGAATACATTCTGCTGCTTCTCCTGAGTACGGGGATACCACATGTGTGGGACTTTTTAGGAGCCTAGCCGCGTGCGGGCCCCCGAAAACCAAGCACTGCCTTCAGGATTTCTGAGGGCGCAAATTTTTGATTTCACTCCTCACAGTTTCGAAGGCCATAAAATGCCAAAATAGCACAACCCCCCCCAAATGACCCCATTTTGGAAAGTAGACACCCCAAGCTATTTACTGAGAGGCATGTTGAGTCCATAGAATATTTTATATTTTGACACAAGTTGCGGGAATATGACAAACTTTTTTTTTTTTGCACAAAGTTGTCACTAAATGATATATTGCTCACACATGCCATGGGCATATGTGAAATTACACCCCAAAATACATTCTTCTGCTTCTCCTGAGTACGGGGATACCACATGTGTGGGACTTTTTTGGAGACTAGCCCCGTACGGGGCCCCAAAAACCAAGCACCGCCTTCAAGATTTCTAAGGGCATAAATTTTAGATTTCACTCCTCACTACCTATCACTAACTATCACAGTTTTGCAGGCCATAAAATGCCAAGATGGCACAAAACCCCCCAAATGACCCCATTTTGGAAAGTAGACACCCCAAGCTATTTGCTGAGAGGCATGTTGAGCCCATTGAATATTTTTTTGTCCCAAGTGATTGAATAATGACAAAAAGAAAAAAAAATGTACAAAAAGTTGTCACTAAATTATATATTGCTCACACATGCCATGGGCATATGTGAAATTACACCACAAAATACATTCTGCTGCTTCTCCTGAGTACGGGGATACCACATGTGTGAGACTTTTTGGGAGCCTAGCCGCGTACGGGGCCCCAAAAACCAAGCACTGCCTTCAGGTTTTCTAAGGGCGTAAGCTATTTGCTGAGAGGCATGGTGAGTATTTTACAGCTCTCATTTGTTTTTGAAAATGAAGAAAGAACATTTTTTTTTTTTCTTTTTTCAATTTTCAAAACTTTGGCCTCGTACACACGGCCGAGATTCTCGTTGAAAAAAACATGTCGTTTTTTTCGACAAGATTCTTGGACAAGAAACTTGTCCCGGCCGAGTGTACACACGCTCGTTTCAAAGAACCCGCGGTTCTTTGAAAGGAGCGTACGCGGTGACGTCATCGACTACGTCGAGCGTGCGCTCGTCACATTCGATGCCGTCGCCGCCATCTTGGTATACCCTACGTATGCCTAGGAAGCTACCGCGCATGCGTCGAATTTATTTCGAACATGCGCGGGCTTCGGGGAGGACAGGTAAGTGTATACACACTCACTTTTCTCGTCGAGAAACATGCCGAGGAGAATCTCGACGAGAAAATAGAGAGCAGGTTCTCTATTTTCTCGTCGAGGTTTCTTGTCGGTTTTCTCGACGAGAAACCCGATAGCAGCGTACACACGACCGATTTACTCGGCAAGACCTCTCTGCCAGCAAGTTTCTTGCTGGTTCTTGCCGAGAAAATCGGTCGTGTGTACGAGGCCCTTGTGACAAAAAGTGAGATCTGCAAAATACTCAACATACCTCTCAGCAAATAGCTTGGGGTGTCTACTTTCCAAAATGGGGTCATTTGGGGGGTTTTGTACCATCTGTGCATTCCATGGCCTCCGAAACTGTGATAGGCAGTGAGGAGAGAAATCAAAAATTTACACCCTTAGAAAGCCTGAAGGCGGTGCTTGGATTTCGGGGTCCTGTACGCGGCTAGGCTCCCAAAATGTCTCACACATGTGGTATCCCCGTACTCAGGAGAAGCAAGAGAATGTATTTTGGGGTGCAATTCCACATATAACCATGGCATGTTTGAGCAATATATCATTTAGTGACAACTTTTTGCACATTTTTTTTTTCTTTTTGTCATTATTCAATCACTTGGGACAAAAAAAAAAAAATATATTCAATGGGCTCAACATGCCTCTCAGCAAATAGCTTGGGGTGTCTACTTTCCAAAATGGGGTCATTTGGGGGGGTTTGAACTGTCCTGGCATTTTATGCACAACATTAGGAAGCTTATGTCACACATCAACCACTCTTCTAACCACTTGAAGACAAAGCCCTTTCTGACACTTTTTGTTTACATGAAATCATTTTTTTTTTGCAAGAAAATTACGTTGAACCCCCCAAACATTATATATTTTTTTAAAGCAAAGGCCCTACAGATTAAAATAGTGGGTGTTGCATTTTTTTTTCCACACAGTATTTGCGCAGCGATTTTTCAAACGCATTTTTGGGGGAAAAAACACACTTTTTTTATTTTTAATGCACTAAAACACACTATATTGCCCAAATGTTTGATGAAATAAAAAATATGATCTTAAGCCGAGTACATGGATACCAAACACGACATGCTTTAAAATTGCGCACAAACGCGCAGCGGCGACAAACTACATACATTTTTAAAAGCCTTTAAAAGCCTTTACAGGTTACCACATTAGATTTACAGAGGAGGTCTACTGCTAAAATTACTGTCCTCGATCTGACCTTCGCGGTGATACCTCACATACATGTGCAATTGCTGTTTACATATGACGCTAGACCGACGCTTGCATTCGCCTTTACGCAAGAGCAGGGGGGGACAGTAGGGGTGTCGAATTTAATCGCTGCATCGGTGCATCGCGATTCGGGCGTCCCCGATGCGGCACCGATGCAGGGAAACCCATTAATCGATTCCTGGTGATGTCTAGCCCCGCCCCCTGCTCCCGGGAGAGCTGTTGCCTTTTTTTTTTCTCTCCCTCAAGACGCGCTCATGTGACTGCCCTCTCTCCTCTCTGCTTTCACGTCTCACGTCTCTCCTGGCGTCAGACGTGAAAGCAGATAGGAGAGAGGGCAGTCACATGAGCGCGTCATGTACACAGCACTGTTCCCCCACCGGATTCTGTTCCCTCTGTCACTCGGCTATCGGAACTCCGCCCCCCCTCAGCCTGTACATTGCCGCTCTCTCCTAGTACACTACTCACGAATGCAAATTCTTCTAATACCGCCCCGCCTCTCCAGCGCCGCTCACGCCTACGCCTCACGAATGCTAATGAGCAGAGGGCTGGAGAGGCGGGGCGGTATTAGGAGCATTTGAATTTGTGAGGAAGAGTAGGAGGGAGCGGCAATGTACAGCGCTGAGGGGGCGGAGTTCCGATAGTAGCCGAGAGACAGGGGGGAACAGAATCTGGCGGGGGAAACATTCTGAATCTTGGCACAACAGGTATTCTTTTTTTTATACTTACCTGTTGATCTCCTGTAGCATGTCCGCAGTCTGACCATCTCCTGTAGCATGTCCGCAGTCTGACCATCTCATGTACTATGTCCGCAGTCTGACCATCTCATGTACTATGTCCGCAGTCTGAACATCTCATGTACTATGTCCGCAGTCTGAACATCTCATGTACTATGTCCGCAGTTTGAACATCTCATGTACTATGTCCGCAGTCTGACCATCTCATGTACTATGTCCGCAGTCTGACCATCTCCTGTAGCGTGTCCGCAGTCTGACCATCTCATGTAGCGTGTCCGCAGTCTGACCATCTCCTGTAGCGTGTCCGCAGTATGACCATCTCCTGTAGCATGTCCGTAGTCACTGACGATCTCCTGTAGCATGTCCGCAGTCACTGACCATCTCCTGTAGCATGTCCGCAGTAGCTGATCATCTGTAGCATGTCCGCAGTAGCTGATCATCTCCTGTACTAGGTCTGCAGCCTCTGACAATCTCCTGTGCTATGTACAAGTTGTTGTCTGCTTTGTTTAGACTTTGCTACATGCAGGGAGTGTTGTCTTTTTTTTAAAAGAACAGATATAATAAAAAAAATGGAATTCTCCTGACTGCTTAAATTTTTTTGGTGAAAACCATGCGCACTTGCGCTGTAATCGTGATGCATCGTGATGCATCGCGGAATCGAATCGAATCGTTGACCTGATAATCATAATCAAATAGAATCGTGAGGCCAGTGAAGATGCGCACCTCTAGGGGACACGGGTGTTTTTTTTTTTTTTATTATTTATTTTGCTTTTTTATTTTATTTTTAAACTGTTCCTTCCATATTTATTTATTTTTTTTACCATTTTTATTGTTACCTTAGGGAATGTAAATATCCCCTATGATAGCAATAGGGAGTGACAGGTACTCTTTTTTTGAAAAAAAATTGGGGGGTTAGACCCTAGATCTTTCCTCTGCCCTCAAAGCATCTGACCACACCAAGATCGGTGTGATAAAATGCTTTCCCAATTTCCCAATGGCGCCGTTTAGATCCGAGGGGGGGGCATTCCCTCCCACTGCTTGTAAAAGCAGTCTAGAGGCTAATTATCTGCTAGGATTGCTTTTACATGAAAGCCGGCTGCTGGTTGAAAAGAATGATACCAAGATGATACCTAAACCCACAGGCATCAATCTGGTATAACCATTCAAAGTCCAGCAACATACCAGTACGTTGCTGGTCCTTGTTGGACATGTATTGTAATCTTTTTTTTCATGCAGCCTGTTGGCTGAACGAAAAAAAGAGATTGATCGGTGGGTATGCCCACCATTAGAATACCTCCCTTCATCCACCCACTTCTAATGATGGGCATACATGCACCATTTATATATGCCGAAGCATGGGGGCATCCTCCCGCAAAAAAGTTATGCCGCGTACACACGGTCGGACTTTTCCACGGGCAAGCCACCGTCGGAATTTCGACCGTATGTACGCGGTATAAAAGGTTATGCCGCGTACACACGGTCTGACTTTTCCACGGGCAAGCCTCCGTCGGAATTTCGACCGTATGTATGCGGCATTAGGAGCAAAATCGCTCCTCCGCCCCTGCTGCCCCCATGCTTCGGCATATATGCTCTTTTTTTTAACTGTGGTGGTGAAATCACCTTCTACAGCATTGGAGTCACGGCTTTATGTATCGTGGGAGCAAACGCTGTTGCTGTCAAGATAAATAGATCCGCGCTGCAACTGAATGGCGTACCTGCTAAGCAAATGATGGTTAACATTAAAACAAAGTAACATTACAGTACAACAGTAAGACCTTACCATACCATACCTGCAAAGCAAATACCAAAAAAAAAAACTAGTAAAAGATAAAACATTTTTTTAACACAACCTGTGCCTAAAATATATATATGCCGAAGCATGGGGGCATCCTCCCGCAAAAAAGTTATGCCGCGTACACACGGTCTGACTTTTCCACGGGCAATCCTCTGTCGGAATTTCGACCGTATGTACGCGGCATAAAAGGTTATGCCGCGTACACACGGTCTGACTTTTCCACGGGCAAGCCTCCGTCGGAATTTCGACCGTATGTACGCGGCATTAGGAGCAAAATCGCTCCTCCGCCCCTGCTGCCCCCATGCTTCGGCATATATGCTCTTTTTTTTAACTGTGGTGGTGAAATCACCTCCTACAGCACTGGAGTCACGGCTTTATGTATCGTGGGAGCAAACGCTGTTGCTGTCAAGATAAATAATTCCGCGCTGCAGCTGAATGGCGCACCTGAAAACAAAAAATTACATACCTGAAAAGCAAGCATGATAAAACATTGCAGAATAAAATACAGTAAAAAAGAGCAGAACAAGAGAGAGAGAGAGAGAGAGAGAGAGAGAGAGAGAGAGAGAACAATAAAACTACAACTATTTTATTTATTTATTTGTGTTTTTACGTTTTTTTTTTTACTTTTTTTTGTAACTTTAACAACTGTAATGGTTTGGGTCTCTCAAAATGTGATGGCATCTTGGGAGACCCTGTGTAAGTGTGTCCTAGTCTGTGAAATGCTGTACCCTACGCTAAAACTTCACTTTTGAGTGGAAGCGTTCAAAACATTCACCAATGCAAAGACCAGGATTGTCAGGACAGAGTGGACAAAAACAACGGGTGTCACGCCTAAATCCGCGCTTGCTACAGACACGACATCTTTTTTGGGGGGCTCGTTGGGTAGGGGTACTCTCGAGAACATACGTATAATGCCTCTCATGCAGCCGGCTCACTGCATTTAGTAGGGGATGGTGAGGTGCAGAACCGCCTGGATACAGGAGTTCTGTGACTATCTCATTCTGGAATTTTAGAAGAGATAAAGTCCCGCCTGAAGCTCTGTATAGCACATGAGCGTTCAGCAAAGCCAATTGGAATAAGGATAGAAACACTTTTTTGTACCAGCATCTCGCCTTACGGTCAATTAGATACGGCGCCAACAACTGGTCGTTGAGGTCCACCCCTCCCATATTTTTGTTATATTCGTGGACACAGAGGGGTTTCTCCACAACACCAGTCGCCGTACGAATTTGGACTGTCGTGTCTGCATGAAGGGAGGTAAGAAGGAAAACATTCTTAATATCCCTCCACTTCATAGCGAGCAAGTTATTACACTTCACGCAGGCTCTCTCCCCCAGCCTAAGACGGGAATCTACAAGCCTCTGGGGAAAGCCCCGGCGATTAGATCGCACGGTGCCACATGCTCCAATCTGATGATCAAACAAGTGACTAAACAGTGGCACGCTCGTGTAATAGTTGTCCACATACAAGTGGTACCCCTTTCCGAATAAGGGTGACACCAAGTTCCACACTATCTTGCCAGCGCTCCCTATGTAATCGGGGCAGTTGACCGGCTCAACCTGACTGTCTTTTCCCTCATAAACCGTAAAGCTCCATACATAGCCTGTTGCCCTGTCACAGAACTTATAGAGCTTGACCCCGTATCTGGCACACTTGCTGGAAAGGTACTGCTTGAACGACAAGCGGCCAGAAAATTTAATCAGGGACTCATCAACGCAGACAACTTGATCGGGAATAAACAAGGCTGCAAAACGTTTGTTGAAGTGGTTTATGAGGTGCCGAATTTTGTAGAGCCGGTCGTATTCAGGGTCTCCACGTGGATGACAAAGTTCATTGTCGTTGAAGGGCATGAACCGCAAAATCTGCTTGTATCGTTTCCTGGGCATGGAGGCAGAGAACACGGGCATGTGGTCAATTGGGTGCGTG
The DNA here is from genome assembly GCA_029206835.1 of Rana muscosa. Lineage (NCBI taxonomy): Eukaryota > Metazoa > Chordata > Amphibia > Anura > Ranidae > Rana > Rana muscosa. Next base: position 895,640,971 of record CM055116.1, on the reverse strand, counting down.
GACCAATAAGCACGCAATGACGGGAATTTATGTGTGCCCATGTTGAGGGAAAGTCCCAGAAAGGTCTTAAATTCGGAAACCGTAATTGGTTTCCAATCTTTGGCAATGGAAGGCAACTGGGGACTAGCGGCGATGAATTGACCAGCATATAAATTACTGTGGTCCACAATAGATCTATAGAGATCTTCCGTGAAAAACAGCGAATAAAAATTAATTGGCATAAAATCAGCTGTTTCCACCTGAATACCTGGTTGGGCAGTGAATGGGGGAAGTACGGGTTCTGCAGAAGTGGTGGGGACCCAATCAGGATAGGCAAATTCTGCAGGAAGGGCACTATGGGCACGACGGGCCTGGCTTTGTCTTCTTGGTGGCAGCGGAACACTACTTGTGCTTGCCACCTCGCCAGCTTTAACTGCACTTATGGGACTCGCCACGTCACCACATGATACTGCAGTGCTGGATGTACGCCCAGGCTGTACTAGGCCGCTGGTGCTTGCCAATTCACCAGAAGGAATAGCGGCACTAGTACTACTCTGCTCCATGATACGAGAGACCTGCGGTTCTTGCTCCTCAACAACCTCAGAAGATCGGGATCGGGTACGCCTGACCTTAGCAGGGACCTCATCTTCGTCGTCAGAGCTATCTGACGTAGAGCCGCTGACTTCACTGTCTTCTACGGGAAGATATTCTGAGCCTGAATCTGACAGATCCGTGACCTCCTCTTCACTATCTGTCATGCTCAGAATCTCGTAGGCCTCTTTACTAGTGTACCTTCGTCTTGCCATTTTGGGCTCTAAATTTAGGGGTACACTAGTAAGATTCACAGGTAAAAAAGCACCTGACTGTCAGCAAATGTATCAAACACTTAAAAAAAAACTGTTAGCGATCGCAGGGATCAGGACTGTCTCTGCGAACGCTGCAGTTATGTGTGTTGTGTTTGGTAAGTGACAGTGATCGATCGATACTGCACTTGGGTGGGCTGGGCTGGGCGGAGGGGCTAAACGCAGGTGCTAGCAGGTATCTGGGCTGATCCCGCTAACACTGCGTTTTTGGGAACCCTAAACTGCTGGGGACGCTAGTATAGATCTGATCAGATCAGATATTGATCTGTTCAGATACTATACAACTAAGGGAGGTGTATGCTTTGCGCGTGGGTGTTAGCGTTACTGGCACTAACCTAACGCTGCCTGGGGCGACGCAGACCCTCTCTGGCGCTAAAACCTAATTGATATCAGCCGCCGGGCGATCAGGGGGTTAAACCTTTATTGGGTTATATACGGCGGGTGCCCTGATGCTATAAAAAGCAAACTAACCAACCAGCGTCACCCGTAAAACTTATATGGTGATCACTGGTGAAAGGGTTAACTAGGGGCAATCAGGGGGCTAAAACCTTTATTAGGTTATATATGGGGGTTCCTGACGCTATATAAAAACCTGACGGGTAACCTAAATAACTAAATAACTAACTGGCTAACCAGTGTCACCAGTAAAACTTATACGGTGATCACTGGTGAAAGGGTTAACTCTAGGGGCAATCAGGGGGTTAAAATAATATATGGGGGTACCTGACACTATAAAAACCTGCGGCGAAACTAACAATAAATAACTGGCTATCTAGGGCACCACCGGCACTAAATACAGCGATCGGAAATACGATTGCTTAGTGACGCTGGCGTTAGGGGGTGAAAGGGTTACCTGGGGGGCGATCAAGGGGTTAAACCTTTATTAGGGGGGGTTAGGGGGCTACCCTGGACCTAAAGGGGCCTAAACCTAACTGCCCTGCAACTTTTTACTGTCACAAATGACACTGATTGCAGTGATCAGTAAAAAAATGATCACTGCAAAGGGTGCACTGTGACTGGGGGTACTGGGGGTGATCTGGGGGTGACTGGGGGGTGAAAAGTGTGCCTATGTGTACTGGTGTCAGTGGGCTGTTGGTGCACTTACTGTGAGATGTCTTCTCTCCTCGCGCCGGATCGAAAAGACCGACACGAGGAGAGATGACATCACTTTCTCTGCCTGTGTTTACATTACACAGGCAGAGGAAGGTTTTCATTCGCCGGGAGCGATCGCGAGGGGGTGGCCGGAATCGAGCGGCCGTCCCCTCATCACGGATCTCTCCCGAACAAATAACCACCGCTCACTGTATAGAAGGGGGGTCCGATCGGACCCCCCAACTATACGAAGGCAGTCACGTACCGGCACGTGATTGTGCCTGTCCGTGCCATTCTGCCGACGTATAATTACAGTGGGCGGTCGTTAAGTGGTTAAAGCGATGTTTGGCCTTATGGTCAGTACATGAGGTGAGTGGCCATTTCATCAGTTGGTGGCGGTGCATGCAATTCCTTTTTCACTGTATATATTTTTTTGCACAATTTTTTTGCATTAGTTTTTATTGGACACGATACTATGTTTAACCCCTTAATGGACTGAATTTTTTTGCACTTGGACTTTCGCTATTTTTATAAATTTTGCACATACATATGACAGCATTTTATATATTTTGCATTTATGTTTTTTTATTTACCAGTCATTTGAACAAGTGCACTATTACACACTTATATACATACCTTTTCTAGTGTTTGAGTTCACTAATTAATGGTAGCAACTGTTTCATTATCTATACACTTTATTTTCACCTAGCAGCGCATAAGTACACTTATTACGTTGTCATTGCGGGACTGTCCCGCAGAAGACCGGGATGGTTGGGAGATATGATAAAAGGAGAGTCCAGACTGTGCTTCCAGATCACATGACTTATGCCCCATACACACGATCGTTTTTCATGCCGTTAAAAATGCTATTTTTAAAAATGGGCATTAAAACCGATCGTGTGTATGCTCCAGAGCATTTTTAACGACGTGAAAAACGGCCATTAAAAATTTCGAACATGCTCTATTTTTTCACGTCATTTTTCATGACGTTTTTTTTAACGACGTGAAAAACGATGGTGTGTATGCTTTGACGAGGTGAAAAAAAACGCGCATGCTCAGAATCAAGTATGAGACGGGAGCGCACGTTCTGGTAAAACTAGCATTTGTAATGGAGATAGCACATTCGTCACACTGTAACGGACTGAAAAGCAGGAGGCTGAAAAGCGCGAATCGTCGCTCAACAATCTTTACTAACATGAAGGGTGGCACCATCTGAACGGAACTTCCCCTTTATAGTGCCGTCGTACGTGTTGTACGTCACTGCGCTTTGCTTGAACGTTTTTTAAAATGATCGTGTGTACGCAAGACAGGCTTGAGAGGAAACATGAAAAAAAACAACGAGAAAAACGTTGATTTAAAAAATGGCATGAAAAACGATCGTGTGTACGCCACATAAGTGTAAAGTTTACTCAGACCAAGGTGGAATAGTCAGATGGAGCTGGGATCCCCAGCAGGTATAAGACACCAGAGGTCAGTGCTGGAATAAGGTCCTTTGGTACCCAAGACAATGATGTCAAAGTGAGGAGGATCTGTTTATACAAGATTGAGCAGCCTTTTCACACAATGCAAAGGATTAACCCCTTAGGTTCCACAGTGAGTATAACAAGCAAGCTTTGCTGCATATACAGACTGATTTTGCTGTTGTGGGTTTAGTAACACTTTAAGCTGAGATAGCCAGAGCTTACATATCCACAAGTGCAGAGGGCAGGTAGGTGAAGAGTGGAGAAGTGACATCTACTGTATGCTAGCCAACATTGTATCCTGGCCTAGGCCAACAAGGCCCAGGCCTAGGACAGCACTTTGCAGGGGGGCAGCACAGAAAGAGTCCCCGCCGGCGTGTACTACACTGTTAGTGTAACGCAAGCTGCTTCTAATTTTGACTGTCCTATCATCCTGGACCACAAACCTTCCTCACTCTGCTATATGTTTTCTGCTGCACCATTGGCATGGTTATATCTTCTTAGTCCTCTCCATAAATTTATCAGAAATTTGTGCTTAAAGTAGAACTATAGGCAACGCTTTTTTTTTTTCATTTTGGATAGAGTAAGGGAGGGTAATAGCCCCTGTTAGTATATTCTTTACCATCCCTGTCCCATTGCAGAGATTTTCCTTCATTTCCTGCCCCATAGCCAAACAGGAAGTGAGAAGAAATCTATGCAAATTAAGGGAATCCAATGCCCCCCCCAGGCCCTAAGAACTAGTGTCCCCAATTTCAGGGCGGGTCTTAAACAGAAAGGGGTGTGGTCTTGACAGTAAGCGGTGGGGTCATATTTAAATTAGGGGGTGCACAAGTTTGGACAGGCCTAGGGCAGCACAAAACCTAAATACACTACTGATGCCAGCTATAACATTACCACATTTGGTCCATGAAAAGTTGAACTGGAAAATGCAGGGGGTTGCAGCATGGTAAAATAGATTTATTCATGCTGACCTTGGTGAAACAGAGACAGAATTTAACTAACAATATGGTAACATAAATGTGTCAAGACTGTGCAGAAAGAAAACTTGAGAACTGCAACATCAAGAACTAACATGGGACACAGACACAGACTGCCAATGTAAGGGGGACACAGATACATAGGCCTGCAACTAACGATTATTTTCATAATCGATTAGTTGGCCGATTATTGTTTCGATTAATCGGTTAATAAACGTTAAAAAAAAGGCATATAAATGTAGCACACAACAATGGCCCCACGCGGTAACCCACCGCGTGCAGTTATTATGGTGTGCGCGCCCTATGGCGCATTTAAACAATACCCTATCACCCCTCTGTTAGATATTGAATTTATTACTATTTTAAGTGATAAAAGTTTCTGTACTCTTTATTGAAACATGTTAAATTTGAAGCTTGCTGAGGACAGACAAAAGGACATTTGCTGTGTATGTAATAGCTATTCTAAGGAACTATGTCAGGATAATAGGTGGAGTTATGTTACTAAATATACACAAGTGGGTGTTACTTCTGTAGGACAGTTAATGATACCTTCCTTGGAGCGATGCTAAATGTAAATAATGCTGACATAACATAATTAAACTGTATAAGAACCAAGAGTTTTCAACATGAGAGAGGAATGTCGGGCGATGGGGCCTGAAGGAAGATACTGGAAGGTCAGGCGACCCTGCTCGAAGATATACCATCATACCATGTGATTCCTCATTCCTACTTTTGAAGCCAACCACCTTACCATGTGTTACCAGCTGTCATTATGTAAGCATTGTCTTTTACTTGTCTTTGGAAGAATAAACCAACCTTTTTGAAGATAACCTGGCTCTATTGAATCATGGAACCAAACGCCTTGGTAGGGGATACTAATTGTTTTTACAGTTGTCCCCCACCCAACATTATGGCGAGCCTCCAGCTGTTTTTTTTTCCTCACTACTTGACAACAGGAGGGACTTAGATGAAGAGATGAGACGAAAACATTATCAAGTCTTGGGAAAAAAAAAAAAAACAACCAAAGAACTTAAAGAGAAAAAGTTGTTTGTGTTCCATCACACGTGGACAGAAGGTCAGAGAAACTGAGCCAGCTAAAGGCGAGAAGAATTGCAGCCGTGGAATAAAGCCAATTATTGATCTTGACTTCAAAACAAAAACAAAAGGGTGAGTTTCTGTCTGTTTTCTCACCCACAGATCGCTTGTAAACTTGCAAGCAGAAGAAAAAAAAAAAAAAAGACTCGGCTTACAAGGTTGATTGACAAGGCCTTATGGACAGTGTTTCAAGATATTGTAGGAAATCTAGAGAGGACTTTCAGGTTGTGATGAAAAGCGTAAACGTTTACGTACGTGAAGATTTCTGCCGAGGGAGTTCAGTTCCTACAAAAGATGAGGAAAAGTCTCACAGAAGAAGTGTTGAAATGGGAACTAAGACTTCACGTTAAAAAAGGCCACCATTGTAGATACAACAGGCAGATGTACTCTTTGGGTGAGCTAATATGAAAAGTCGGATTTTGATGTTTTGGACGGTCCAAGGATGAAGGCAAACACTTACACATCTCATTCCTTCAGCAAACACAGAAGGAGAAAGACATTTTTTCAATACACACGCAGCTTTACATTTTGTTTACTTAGGCCTATTTACAGCCTACAGAAACATTACATTTACACGAGTCAAGGAACAAGGCAAAAGCTACAAGAAAACTATTCTTCAAAGATAAGGACAAATTCTTCCAAGAAAAAGCAACGAATAAAAGCAACAAACAAAGACAAAACAAATGAAAAGAAACGAACAACAGGCAAAGCTAAAGGACATTATTCATCTCTTGTTTTTTTAAGTGTACACAGGACAATCATTCTAAACAAGGGGTAAATATGTTTGTTTATTTAAGTGAGTGGATACCATGGGATGGTTAACATCTCAAAGCTCAGAAGTATGTTCCAGTACTATCGAGAATTAATACATTCCATATATATGGAATACAGGCATGTAGCAGTAGTAGAGTAATTAATTAATTAATACCAGAGTGTAAAGAAGTTCTTTATTAAGGAAACTAAGTTTAACGCTGCATGAAAATGTTTATGAATATTTAAGCCCTAAACAACAGAAAATGTGTTATTACAAAATGTGGTAATTCAAAGCACAAGCAAGGGGCAGAACTAAGTTTTAAGAAAAACTATTGATTAAGATAATGGAAAACAACATGGTATTTAATGTTTAACAAAAATACTACAGTTTTGGTTGCAGGAAATAATAAGTTAAGGATTGAGCAATATTTACAAAATATTCCAAACTAGGATTTGGTTATTAAATTAAAAGAAGTAGATTGTTCTAATTTACTTAAGGCTACCCAGGAAAAGTATTAAAATATGAAAGTTTTGTTCAATCTAAAAACTATCAAAAATTGTAAAAAAACTATTGTTAAAAGTTTTTGTAATTGAGTATTTCTGATAAAAGTAAAGACTTTGGTTGGGGGAGGAATTTTTCTCGGGGAAATGGCCAATCACAGTTTATGGGCAGGAACCAATCTGTGAGTTTCACGAGATTGTCCTCTAAACAATTTTTTGTCATTACTATAATCAGGAACATCATATAACCTAGTGTACATGATTTTTAGCAGATGTACAAACCAAATATGTTTAAAAAAATGGTAAAAAAGGTTAAAAATGATAAAAACGATAAAATTAAATTGTTACCGGATTGTACTGTGAAGGGGAGATGCAATTCATGGTAGCTAAGACCGACATGTAACAGATCTTTCTCTGAAAAGTGTGACATGTAAAAGGAATGTACTGTCAGAGAAATGCTGATCGAGTTACACTGCCTAGTTAGACATGCCATCGTCATGATAGTTTTTCACTTCTATGATCAATACACATATTTGTGTTAAAACTTCCAGAAACTGGAAGAGGGTTCATAGATGAGAAAAATGTATTATTACTTACCAACGTAATTGTTTTGAAAAAACATATGGGTTTTGCACCATTTGTTTAAGGTGTTATTTCAAGACAAACAGGAGGTGTTAATACAGACAGCTCTGATTAACCGTTGTTTATGGACAACTGGGTGTTAAAAAGAAAGGTCAGTTGAAGTGAGATATAAATACATTGAGACTTAAAATAATGCAGTGTGACAAAGCCACAGTTGAAGTATGAGCAAATCATGCAAAAGTTATTTTATCAGCTTTAGTGAACATTTATTGGGAAGGAATCTCTTGTGCTTCTATAGAAAGGCGCAATGGAACTTTCTGTATATTTGTCTGCACTGAAAGATGATTGAGAATGCCATGTGTTTTTGTTTAGCAGTCAGAGTGACGGAACACGTGTGGTTCATTCAATCATACTGTATGAGAAACATGATTGGTTCTAAAAAATGTACTTCAACATGATCAAGTTTATTTCAGAAATATAATTTTTAGGAAAGCCCAGACTAAATTAACGTTCTTTTGCAAAATTAAAGCAGTTATGAGTGAAGTTTTAGTAAAAGAAAAATACAATAATCTGGTAAGATTATTACTTTTACAAAATTTATTTAGTCACAGGATAAAGAGGGGGACGATGAAATTTTGTCTTAGTTAGAATCAGTACAGACTGATAATGGAGATAAAATTAATTGTAAAAATAATTGATTCCAACAATAATGGACAGAGTTATTTTTAAATGAAAATATTTCTTTTTGCATATCCAGGTACTTGACTGACTGACAAATTGATTAATTGATTTTTGTTTAAGCTAATGAAAGAAATTCTGAACTACTCAATTTAGAGCACTTTGTCATCAAACTTCTGAATATTGTTTTATTTGTTTATAGAACAATTCAAAAGGAAAGAGTAACCTGATACTACAAAGTATTGAGAGATTTGTCAATCTATGAAGATTGATTATATTATTTTTTCACTTGCTAAAGGAGGATACAAGGATGTTTTTTCCTTTAGTTAATATTTCTTTTGATAAAATAATTGAGGTAATTCTAGGAATAAATAAATATTTTTAACAAAAGCTAAATTGTTGTGAACTGATGTCATATTCCATTGGGGTTGGATTTCAAACCATGGAATCAGATAATGATTTTTTTATTTTATAAGACAGGTAGTGAAGGACAAGTATGCAATTTTAATTATTTAATAAAGTTTTTATGTTTCTTATCATCTTTAATGCTCAGGTATTGTAGAACGTATGAATAGTATTACAAAGTCTAAATAGGGTAAGATGATTCAAGAAAAGGTAAAGATTAGGTGACTTATTTACCTGTTATATATTTAGTTTAAAAACTTTAGTATTTTCTGAACATAAGGAGTTAATGACAGGATGAAGAATGTCTGTTCTTCTATGTCTTTTGAAATTAGCATACTAAGTTATTTACAATCTGTTGTATAGGGAAAAAGTACAGGTATAGGAATTTAAGAAGTTTGTTCACAAAACATGGCTAGGCCTTTGCTAAATTTAAATAGAAATGATGTTTTGAAATAAGATTTCTACTTCTTATGAGTATGTTTCATAATTTATTCCAGTAGCTAAAGTTATGATTAAGAATTATAGATCTGAAGGTACCAGGGATGCCAATAGAGTTGCAAACTGAGATATCAATTGGGAAGATTATTTTATTATTTTTAAGGTAATAGGGATTAAAATTATTTTTGTTTCAAAATAATTGGTAAAAATCAAAATAATTGGTAAAAATCAAAATAATGAGTAAAAATAAGAATAAAATGGGTAAACACAGAAAGGATTATGAGTCTAAAATAGTTAATATTGATTAATGAAATTATTCTATTCTATGGATTTTTACATGACCATGACACAAGCACAGCTAAATTTGTTAATTTTTTCTTGTTTTTTTCAAAATTATGTATTTAATATGTTATCAAGGACTATCATTTTTGGATGAACTTCAATGATTCATTCATATGGTCTTGCATCAAAAAGCGGCATATTGATCGGTCGATAATTATGTGAGGGGGAGTTAAGATGTAATTTTAGTATAGGAATGTTTTGAAATACAGAAAAAATGGTTGACTCTATGTTGACATTGAAATCTGATACTTTCTCCTACACAATCTTTGTTAGTTTAGTAGATCATGAAAGATTGATATCACAGTAATAACTAATAGTAATGATACTACCTTAGTTTACATAATAGTTGATATTTTTTAGTTTTTCTAAATCTTTTATAGGAACACATATTAATACACATATAATTATTATTTCACATAGAATTATTATTATTTTTTGTATTCATTTTTATAGAACACATAACTTGGAAAAGTTGGATGGATAGTTTGTTATTACAAGAATGTACAATAAAGTGTACATTTGAAGTATTAATATAGTTAGAGTACATACAGGCTTGTGTGGAAGAAAAGGATTTTAATGTGTCTAAACAGAGTTACTGTTGAATTAAATAATATGATACGTTGAGAAAAAAAAAGAAAATGGAAAGAGTTGCTTGTTGGTCATGGATAGATAAATAGATAAATAGATAGATAGGTAAATAGAAAAATAAATAGGAAGATAAATAGAATATATAAAAATATAACAATCAAATAATGGGAAAGTTATTGTCATGGATATGCAGTAGTGTTTGTCTGTCAGCTTACCTTCCTTCCCATGTGTTCATCTTAGAGGCCAGAACCCTTTCACCTGGCTTCCTTTATAATCTCCTCCCAGCCTGACTCCACCCCAGGCCCTATCACAGAACACTATATTAACCTGTGCACTGCAAGCCTGCTTGGCTGATCAATGTGTTTGTTAGGCATTGTGTGTTTGGGTTCCTGCCTGCTGTGTGCTACGTCTGTCTCTCTGTTACATATTTGGCTTGTCCCCGACTATCCCTGTCTGCTCGTGACCCTTGACCTTCAGCTCGTTCTTTCGTTATCCTTGTCTGCTTGTGGCCCCTGACCTTCAGCTTGTTATTCGGTTCTCTCATATCTTGTGCTGCTGCTGCCCCTCTTTTCCCCTTATCCTACGGGGCGTGAGCTAGGAAACTCCAGGGGCCGCGACCTGGTCCCAGCCTGCAGCATAACATCCTCACCACTAGAGGCCCTGGAGAAGACCTGCTGGGTCTTAGACTCCGCGCCCTGGGGAATCTTGGCTCTAGCTTCCGTTAGGATCCCGGTTGTGCTCCTCTGGTCCCGCTTTTCACAACCACCCAGTTTCCTATCCGCAGCAGTCAGCCATAGGGTTCACTACCTTGCGGTGCACTCCTGTCCCCCTACGGTGTGCATCTGTCACCTGGCCACAGGTGACCTTGACAGTTTGATCAGGCATGAACCCGGCTGACATCCCGTTACCCGTGGATGATCCGTTGCAGGGCATAGTTTGCAGACTTGAAACCCAGGAATCGAATCAGACTCAGGTGATGCGATTCCTCCAGGATCTGGCTTTTTGCTTCGAGCAGCTTCAGGCCTCCTTGGGAACCCTGAATCCGCAACCTCAAATACAACCAGCGGCTGCACCTGTTGCACCAGTCGCAGCCACACACTCACTACAACTGCCAGCTCCGTCCCGTTTCTCTGGGGACTCCAAGGCTTGCAGGGGGTTCCTTAGCCAATGCACGATTCATTTTGAGCTCCAGCCCCAAAACTTCCTGTCTGATCGGGCTAAGGTAGCCTATATAATTTCTCTCCTCTCTGGTGAAGCTTTAGCCTGGGCAGCCCCTCTGTGGGAACTGAATGATCCAGTGGTTTCTAGCCTGTCTGGCTTCTTGAAACTTTTTCGGAATATCTTCGAAGAACCGGCTCGTGTCTCTTCAGCGGCCAGCGCCCTTTTACGTCTCCGCCAAGAGTCTGCTTCTGTGGGACAGTATGCCCTTCATTTCCGCATACTGTCGGCTGAGTTGAGCTGGAACAATGAGGCCTTAGTCGCAACCTTTTTGCATGGCCTGTCTGATAGAGTGAAGGATGAATTAGCAGGAAGAACTATCCCCACTGATCTGGCCGGCATTATCTCCTTGTGTAACCAGATCGATATTCGCTTTCAGGAGAGGACCTTAGAAAAGCAACGCCAGCACTCCTTGGTTCTTAGTCAGCCTGAGCTCCCCTCTCTTCGACCCGTAGAGCATCTCCTACCAGCTGAGGAACCCATGCAGCTGGGTCGGACCAGGCTATCCCCCGAGGAACGTGCTAGGCGCAGAACTCTTGGTCTGTGTCTTTACTGTGGGGGCAAAGGTCATTTTCGTGACACTTGCTCTCTTTGTCCAGAAAAACGTTCAGGTCCACTTCATCTGGAAAGTGGAGTATTGGACCCAGAAATATCACCTTCCCCTTCTCGTCTTCTGCTTTCTGTGTTCCTTCATGTTGGTGCTTCTTCTCATTCGGTCTCAGCATATCTGGATTCCGGAGCCGCTGGTAATTTCATGGACTGGGAAATCGCATCGTCCATGAGACTTACTCTTTTGCCCCTCACCACGCCATTGGTGGTCTTGGCGATTGATGGTACTGTTCTCCCAGGGGGACCTATCCGCTTCCAGACCCTCCCTGTTAAGATGTCGGTAGGGACACTCCACCAGGAGTGGATATCCTTCCTTATCTTACCTTCCTTCCCATGTGTTCATCTTAGAGGCCAGAACCCTTTCACCTGGCTTCCTTTATAATCTCCTCCCAGCCTGACTCCACCCCAGGCCCTATCACAGAACACTATATTAACCTGTGCACTGCAAGCCTGCTTGGCTGATCAACGTGTTTGTTAGGCATTGTGTGTTTGGGTTCCTGCCTGCCGTGTGCTACGTCTGTCTCTCTGTTACATATTTGGCTTGTCCCCGACTATCCCTGTCTGCTCGTGACCCTTGACCTTCGGCTCGTTCTTTCGTTATCCTTGTCTGCTTGTGGCCCCTGACCTTCAGCTTGTTATTTGGTTCTCTCATATCTTGTGCTGCTGCTTCCCCTCTTTTCCCCTTATCCTACGGGGCGTGAGCTAGGAAACTCCAGGGGCCGCGACCTGGTCCCAGCCTGCAGCATAACATCCTCACCACTAGAGGCCCTGGAGAAGACCTGCTGGGTCTTAGACTCCGCGCCCTGGGGAATCTTGGCTCTAGCTTCCGTTAGGATCCCGTTTGTGCTCCTCTGGTCCCGCTTTCCACAACCACCCAGTTTCCTATCCGCAGCAGTCAGCCATAGGGTTCACTACCTTGCGGTGCACTCCTGTCCCCCTACGGTGTGCATCTGTCACCTGGCCACAGGTGACCTTGACAGTTATGTTTTTATGTATCAACAGACGAGTAGATTACATATTATGTTTATAATTGTTCAGTGTCAAGGATAATGTATAAAAACTTATATTGTAGAAATTATTTGGTTATTGAAATTTCAAAGAATGGAAGAAATTGTATTTATTAATTAATAATTTATATTACAAAACAATATAATTTAATATATCAAAGATATTAATTTCTCCTTTATGTTAAAATACCTATGGTTAAAGTTATAAGAAGAAAAATCTATGAAGGTAAAGGAAGAAAATTTTTAATATTACATAGTTTAGATGGAGAATAAATTAAAATGAATAAATAATATAATAATTTATAGTTTCTTGATGGAATGAAATGCTTAAATATTTCACAGGAATATCTCAGAGTTTTGGAAAAAGCTTATGTACAATATCTGAAACACTAAATTGTATGAATGTTTATTGTATTGTATGTATTGGAAAAAAAGAGGATCAGAAACATTTATTATTTAAGATGAATGCACTTATTTTGTTTTTTTAATAATAGTGCATTGAGGGGGAATTGTTAGCTATTGAATTTATTACTATTTTAAGTGATAAAAGTTTCTGTACTCTTTATTGAAACATGTTAAATTTGAAGCTTGCTGAGGACAGACAAAAGGACATTTGCTGTGTATGTAATAGCTATTCTAAGGAACTATGTCAGGATAATAGGTGGAGTTATGTTACTAAATATACACAAGTGGGTGTTACTTCTGTAGGACAGTTAATGATACCTTCCTTGGAGCGATGCTAAATGTAAATAATGCTGACATAACATAATTAAACTGTATAAGAACCAAGAGTTTTCAACATGAGAGAGGAATGTCGGGCGATGGGGCCTGAAGGAAGATACTGGAAGGTCAGGCGACCCTGCTCGAAGATATACCATCATACCATGTGATTCCTCATTCCTACTTTTGAAGCCAACCACCTTACCATGTGTTACCAGCTGTCATTATGTAAGCATTGTCTTTTACTTGTCTTTGGAAGAATAAACCAACCTTTTTGAAGATAACCTGGCTCTATTGAATCATGGAACCAAACGCCTTGGTAGGGGATACTAATTGTTTTTACAGTTGTCCCCCACCCAACACCCTCCCTAGTCAGGCCTGACTCAGAAGAAATCTCAGTCTTTTCGCTTGATATTTCTTTGCATGCAAACTTTCGGTGGTGCACTTGACGATACAGTATTTGTAATCCACAAGCAGGCAGTCTCAAGGAAACACTATACTGGAGACTCTTCAACTCTGTCCTGCTACTGGTCTCCTAGTGGAACAACAAACTAACTATAGGTGGGCCACGGCAGTCTATAGGCCTAAACACGGTACAGTCTATTGGCTTGAGCAAGTGCTCGCTCACCACTCCGGACGCGATCCCAGTCCGAGACTTCCACCTGCTGTGTCTCCGCACACAGCGTCTGCAACGATCGGGTCCCCGATCTAACTGATGTCCTCACTCGACAAGTCTGATGCCACCCAGGCTCCGCAGTGGGGGTGGAAGGCTCTTTGGAAGTTGCGCAAGGCCCCAGGCTTCAGGCCTTGCACTGCAGCAGATCCGCACAGGAAGAAACCGTTGCTTGCAGCGCGGTGTCCAAAGAGGCCAAGCTCCACCTTGCCTCCTTCTTAAATAGCCCCTCCCATGAGTCTCTGCGGTGGCCAATTGCACTCTGGGTGCCGAACGGGGTTCTGGGTAACGTAGTCCCGGGGCCTTAAAGGAGACCCCACTACACATTCCCCCCACTTAAACTCTTTGGTCCCCAAAGATAACATAACACTACATTACAGAACGTACAACATCAATCAAAGTTTCGTATGATGTTGGCAGAGGAAATTCCCACCAAAAACAAGGTAGTGAACTTCCCTGCCCACATGTCACACTATCATCAGTGTCCTGCCTAACTGTGCCAGAGAGTGAGTTGGGGTTGCCCCCACTAAATGAACAGTGGGAGGATCAGGGTCTTCCATACTCCTCCTGGCAGTAACCACAGTGTCTTCCGCACTCCTCCCCATCTGTGGGTAAGTTAATCTTCTGGGAGGCTTTATGGCTCTTCGCTTCCTCTGTCCTCTTGGGCTTTCTGTTAAAACAGGCTTCTCCTCTGAAACCGACTCAAGAATTTCCTTTGGTTCAGGAGCACTGGACTCCGGAGCAGGGAGGTACAGGGATTCCCCTGGATCTTCTCCTGGGAGTAAGTCACAGGCACTCTCCCAAGAATCTGACCAAGGACTGGACGGAATGAACTCAGTAGCTTCTGCATTCAGCTTCTGATCTATGGTGTCTTCTTCAGGTGGAAGATCAATAGCAGAAGTTCTTGGGGCCTGTGAAGGCCAAAGCCAATCAAGTTCTTCTCCCTCATCTTCACTTATCTCTGAGGTCTCTGTATCCCCAATCTGAGGGGTCTGGGACCGGGTGTTTGGTCTGGGAGTATCCAGGATGGAAGTTGGTTCAGGAGAATCCGTCACAGGGGGTATCCGAACTGCCTCAGCTAGTGGGAGTAGGTGGTTCCGATGGCAGGTCTTCAAAGGCCCCACCTTCCCTTCTGGTTTAAGTCTGTAAACGGGCAAGCCCGGTAGCCTTTTGCAAACAACATAAGGTTCAGGTCTCCATCTGTCTGCAAGCTTGTGTTTTCCAGGGACCCCCAAATTCCGTAGCAACACTCTGTCTCCTGGTTATAAATCCTGAATCCTAACTTTCAGGTCAAAATTTTTCTTGTTGCGGGCCCCCCTTTGCTCCGAGGCCGCCTGGGCCTGTTCATAGGCCAATTTCAAATTGCGTCTGAGTCTATCGACATATCCCTTGTGGGAAGCAGCGGAACAATGGTCTATGGAAGTGCCAAAGGCCAGATCTACTGGTAGTCTTGCTTCTCTCCTGAACATAAGTCGATAGGGTGAGTACCCTGTAGCGTCACTGGTGGTGCTGTTGTATGGATGCACAATTGCCGCTATGTGGTTGCTCCAATGCTGCTTCTTTTCACTGCTTAGGGTCCCCAGCATGTTGAGCAGGGTTCGGTTGAACCTCTCTGAGCATCACCTTGTGGATGATAGGGGGTAGTTCTTGTCTTCTTGATTCCCAAAGAATCCAGGAGCTTCCGGATCAACGGACTTTCAAAATCCCTTCCCTGATCTGAATGGAGCCGTTGTGGTAGCCCATAGTGTATGAAGTATTTCTCCATCAGTACTTTGGCCACAGTGGAAGCCTTCTGGTCCTTGGTTGGGAAGGCCTGGGCATACCGGGTGAAATGGTTGGTTACTACCAGAACATTTCCTAGTCCACTCAGGTCAGGTTCGAGGCAGAGAAAATCAATGCATACCAGATCAAGTGGGCTTTGACTTTGCAGATGGCCCATTGGGGCAGCTTGACGAGGTAAAGTCTTTCTCTGGATGCATCGTGCACATGAGTGGCAGTATTCTTCAACTTCAGCCCTCATGCAGGGCCAGTAGAAACGGTTCCTAACGAGTTGGAAAGTCCTTTCCGCCCCTAGGTGGCCATGGTTGTCGTGCAAAGCAACCAGAACAGTCTCTCGGTGTTTCTCGGGCAGGAACAATTGTCATTTGTCTTCCAGGTCATCAGAGGGGCCCCTTCGGTAGACCACTCCCTGATGCACCTGCAACCTGTCCCACTCCTTCCTCAACACGCGAGCGTCCTTTGAAGGGTGACGTAAAAGTCTATTTGGGTCCTGATTCTCCAGGGCCTCTAGGGCCAATCTCCCCATGGGGTCTTCCAATTGGTCGGATCTCAACTCCTTTTTGGACAATTCTGGCAAGTTATTTTCCCCCAATTGGGTTACCCCACAGTACTGCTTGGGGACTCCGACTATGGTAACCCCTATCTCTTCTGCTCTTGAGCCGCCACTGGCTTGGAGTTCAGCCCCTTGACAGAGGGCCCGCACCCCGTCGGGTGCCACTTGGGTCCACTCTTCTGTACTGAAGGTGGAGACATGAGATCTTCTAGACAAGGCGTCTGCATCTCGGTTTCCAGCCCCAGGTCTGTACTTTAAGCTGAATTTGAAGGCAGACAGAGCCGCCAACCATCTATGTCCTGTGGCATCCAACTTTGCTGTGGTGAAAAGATAGGTGAGGGGGTTGTTGTCGGTTTTCACTGTGAATTCCGCTCCATACAACTAGTCTCTGAGTTTGTCAACTACCGCCCACTTAAGGGCCAGGAACTCCATCTTAGGAGTTGGGTAGTTCTTCTCGGAGGGAGTCAGACTTCTGCTTACATACGCAACGGGTCTCAGTTGCTCTTCATGCTCCTGGTATAGCACTCCTCCCAAACCATTATGGCTGGCATCTACATGAAGTTCATAAGGCTTCTTAGGATCTGCGTAGGCCAGAACAGTGGCAGTGGTTAATGTTTTCTTCAACATCTGGAAGGCATCCTCACACTTCTCGCTCCACTGGTCCTTGACTGACTCCCCTGGCTTTCTGGGGCCTGTGTCATCCTCTTCCCCCTCCATCTTAAGCAGCTCATTCAGAGGCCTGGCTATCCGAGCAAACCCCTCCACAAACCTCCTGTAATAGGAACAGAACCCCAGGAAGGATCTGAGCTCTGTCACAGTGGTGGGCCTGGGCCAGGAGGTGACTGCTTCCAATTTTTCAGGGTCTGTGGCTACCCCATCTTCAGACACTATGTGCCCCAGATAGTTGACTGATGACTGATAGAATTGGCATTTTTCAGGTGAGAGCTTGAGTCCTTCCTCACTCAGTCTCTTCAAAACTTTCTCCAGCCTCTCTTCATGTTCTTCCAAGGTTCTTCCGAAGACAATGATGTCATCCAAGTATACTAAGACTTCGATGAGGTTCATGTCTCCTACAGTCTTCTCCATAAGACGTTGGAAGGTAGCTGGGGCTCCAGACAGACCTTGAGGCATTCGATCAAATTCAAAGAACCCTACTGGGGCTATGAAAGCTGTCTTCTCTTTGTCTTCTGGATGCATCGGGATTTGATAGTACCCGCTCTTTAGGTCCATAACACTGAACCACTCGGCTCCAGACAAGTTCTGTAGGGCATCCTCTATCCTTGGAGTGGTATACTTGTCGGGTATGGTTCTCCAGTTGATGGTCCTGTAGTCTATGCACAGCCTCAATGATCCATTCTTCTTTCTGACCACCACTATCGGGGAGGCATAGGGGCTTCTGGATTCTCGAATCACACCGGTTCGCTTTAGCTCGGCGAGCTGTTCCCTCAAGTCCTCGAGGTCTGCTAACGGAACTCGCCTGACTCTTTCCCTGTAGGGCTTGTCTTCCTGGAGGTGGATTCGATGGGTGGCACTCCTTGCACACCCCACATCGAACTCATCTTGGGAGAAGATTTTTTCCCACCTGGTCAACTGGGCCTTGGCTCTCTCTTTCCAAGCCCTGGGTAGGTTCGGGTTCTCCATGGAAAGTTTCTCCCACACAGTGCTTTCTCCATCTGTCTTCTCCACATCCGACAAACCAACTGGGGTGGCAGGGCTCACCTGGCCCAGCAGCATCCTGGCTGGGATCTTCATGGGGCCACCTATAGTATTCCTGACACTCACAGGTACCTTACAGTGGGCCTTCTTCAGGGCCCTCAATGGGTTCTAAGATCAGTTGTTGGTAGGCTGTCTTCAACAATGGGTGGATCCCAGTGACTTTGGGGCCTTTTCCTTTTGTTAGAAGGGTCAAGAGTCTTCGGACCAGATCCGTGTTGGTCCATATTATTAAGGAACTCTTGTTAGCTCCAGGGGGTCGGGGGCATACCACAGCTAAGGTATCAAACACTTCAGCCTTCCCGGCTACGGACAGGTCAAAAGTCAGTTTTATAGGCAGATAGCCATCATAAGGGAAACTCTCTGTCCCAATTCCCCATATCTCCAGCTCTTCAATCTTCTGGATGTGTGGGTGACTTAAATACTTGTCATAAAAGTCCCGGTACAACAGGGTCACTTGCGCCCCAGTATCCAATATGGCTCTTGTGTAGACTCCCTCCACTTGAACAGGTACTATCGGGGAGGGACCCACTAGCTTCTCTGGATATCGCTTCGAAGGGGTCTCTTTCCTCTGATCTCTGCATTTTCCTTTTGGACTCTCTTTCTTCCATTTCTCTTTGGACTTAAGTCTCTCTTGGGCCTGGTATGCATTGATCTCCCTCCTTTTTATGGGTGTAACTACCTGCAGAGGGACACTAATCTCTTTCTTTGGGGTGCGTTCCCTCTGAGGAACCTTGTGTTTCTTCTGAGGGGTCTTGTCCACTCTTTTCATGTGCTTCTCATTCAGTTTGGAGCTCACTGGAGATGATGGTCACCCGGTTGACTCCTTCACCGGGGCCCGCTGAAGTTTTCCGGCGGCTTGCGGTTATTCATCTTTTTTTTCTTTGGACTGGCACACACTTTAGCAAAATGGCCAGCTCCTCCACAATTGAAACAAATCACATCCCCCCAATCTTCCAGGGATGCGGGCGCTGAGGTGTTGGGAAACAGCTCCTTCCTCGGACTTTCCCTCTCTGGTTCCCTTGACTTCTTTTCCATCAGGGAGGTCAGCATTCCCAATACTTGAGACATCTGCGACTTCAAGGTATCTACCTCTGAGTCTCTTTCCAGAGTCATGCCCATCCTGACCATCACCGGAGGAGGATTTACCGACTCAACTGGTTGGTTCTTCCTTTTCTCCTCCAACATAGCTTCTTCCTCTCTGACTACTCGGATCAAGTCAGGGTACACCAGGCTCTTCCCGTCCTGTCTTGTGCGTAGCGCCAATGCGATGGGGTCCAAGGGCTGAGATCCTCTCATCACCTGCTGAACACGGGCCTCATCCACCTTCCGCGGGTCAATCCCTTTCTTCAGAATCATCTTATGCAGGATCTTATCCAGGCATCTCATGAATTATGACAGTTTCTCTCCTGTCTTTTGGTAGCAGTGCTCCAGCTGATAAGTGAGCTCAGGGATTTTCTCTGTTCCACTGAACACATTCTGCAGAATGTCCAGATAGTCCTGTGCATCACAGTCTGTCTTACTCATCTTGAGGTTGCGTATAGCCTCTAGCGCAGGCCCCTTCAGGCTTTCAGCAATTCTCTGCTTTTTCCTATGATCTGGGACTTCCCATTTTTCTAGGGCCTGAGTGGCACCGTCTAACCACTCCTCAAACCCCTCTTCACCCGAAGGTACAGGTTTCCTTCCTGAGAATATTCTGAGTTTTCTGTATCCTGACATTTGGTAATCTGTAGGATCTTTCTTACACTGGGCTACAATCTCCCCTAGGACCGCGCACAACTCTGCGCTGAGGGTGGCAGATGGCGACCCAAGACTCTCCCTTTTCTGCTGTTTTTCTGCCTTTGGGGTGGGTGATGGAGATAGTTTCAGTGTCTGAAACCGTCCTCCTGGCTTGAGCGGCAGCGCGTGTATTAGGCTATAAGTCTGATCATCTATTGCTTCTACACTTGGATTCTTGAAATGCTCTGGGAGTCCATCCTTCCACTCTATTAGTGCGTGGGTCAGTGAGGAGTTCGTCCTGACATCCACCACCCATGCCTTCTGATACGGGGACAGTGACATCACTAGCTGCTTCACCGCTTCTTCTTGCCAGATCCCTGGGAGTTCTATGACTACTACCCCGGCTGGATCTGTGCCGACCGCTTTGCACCACTGTCCTACTTCTAGTGGGTCCATGCTGGTACTTTTGGCGTGTTACTTGCTGCAACAGGATCCCGGACTCGAGAGCCCCCACGTGTAGCGCTACCCCCAGTTAAGAGAGCCGCTGGTTTGATTTCGGGCCCTGTGTACAGCACCGCCAACCCCCGGCAATTTTACTCGACCCACTCTGGCACAGTTAGTCTAGGGTTAAACTCATATCATAAGCAATGGTATTGCACTGGTTAATATCCTTATAGTAAGGCAACACACTGAGGCGAGAGGTTAACTATAACAGTTTTACTTTCATCAAATAGGCATAGGCAGAACGGAACACATGCAAATTGCTCACAGAGCCCTGTGGCATATAAATGTAGCACACAACAATGGCCCCACGCGGTAACCTACCGCGCGCAGTTATTATGGTGTGCGCTCTATAGCGCATTTAAACAATACCCTATCACCCCTCCCTAGTCAGGCCTGACTCAGAAGAAAACTCAGTCTTTTCACTTAATATTTCTTCGCATGCAAACTTTCGGTGGTGCACTTGACGATACAGTATTTGTAATCCACAAGTAGGCAGTCTCAAGGAAACACTATACTGGAGACCCTTCAACTCTGTCCTGTTACTGGTGTCCTAGTGGAACAACAAACTAACGATAGGTGGGCCACGGCAGTCTATAGGCCTAAACACGGTACAGTCTATTGGCTTGAGCAAGTGCTCGCTCACCACTCCGGACGCGATCCCAGTCCGGGACTTCCACCTGTTGTGTCTCCGCACACAGCGTCTGCAACGATCGGGTCCCCGATCTAACTGATGTCCTCACTCGACAAGTCTGATGCCACCCAGGCTCCGCAGTGGGGGTGGAAGACTCTTTGGAAGTTGCGCAAGGCCCCAGGCTTCAGGCCTTGCACTGCAGCAGATCCGCACAGGAAGAAACCGTTGCTTGCAGCGCGGTGTCCAAAGAGGCCGAGCTCCACCTCGCCTCCTTCTTAAATAGCCCCTCCCATGAGTCCCTGCGGTGGCCAATTGCACTCTGGGTGCCGAACGGGGTTCTGGGTAACGTAGTCCCGGGGCCTTAAAGGAGACCCCGCTACACACATATGATGAATAAATTCCACAGTGTGATGGGGCGGGTGAAATTGGGGTGTTTAATAAATGGTAGCTGCAATGACACAAAGGACATACATTACCCTGGGGGAACACCAATGTAAGGGGGACACAGATACAGACTGCCAATGTAAGTGGGACACAGACTTCCAAAGTAAGGGGGACACAGATACAGACTGCCCCAATGTAAGGGGGACACAGACACTGAATGGCAGTGTAAGTGGGACACAGACAAAGACTGCCAAAGAGGGGGGGACACAGACACAGACTGCCATTGTAGGAGGGAAACAGACACTGATTGCCAATGTAAGGGGGATACAGACACTGACTGCCATTGTAAGGGGGGCGCAGACACTGACTGCCAATATAAGGGGAGCACATACACTGACTGCTAATATAAGGGGGGGCACAAACACTGACCGTCAATGTAAGGGGGGCACAGACACTGACTGTTCTCTGCCCCAACCTGCTCAAGAACTTCAACCACCTCTGACACACTAGATTAAGTGTATAAGCAAGCAATATCACAGAAAATCCCTAAAGGCA
Organism: Rana muscosa; assembly: GCA_029206835.1. Lineage (NCBI taxonomy): Eukaryota > Metazoa > Chordata > Amphibia > Anura > Ranidae > Rana > Rana muscosa. The sequence continues at coordinate 895,619,153 of CM055116.1, read as the reverse complement.
CACCTAGTACCCAGTAATAACACTACATCAAAAAAACAGGCACTGAACCCGTTAGTAAACACAAACTTGGTATATTGCCACACAGTTTGTATAGTAATGAAAGAAAGCATAAAGATTGATTGGCAATAGTAATAACAAAATTTGACATTAAACGAAATCAGTAGTGCCCAGGAATGCAGCCCCACCTGTGCCCAGCAATAGAGCCTCATTAGTGCCCAGGAATGCAGCCTCACCTGTGCCCAGGAATGCAGCCTCACATTTGCCCACATCTCAGCCTCACCTGTGCCCAGGAATGCTGCCCCACCAGTGCCCATATCTCAGCCTCACCTGTGCAGGGGATCAGGGAGGAGAGGAAGAGGAGAGCCGGCCGGATCATCACAAAGGCCGGCGTCACCCGCTGTATCAGCTTTAATTTGAATCGGGTGCCCGCCATCACACAGAAGAACAGGTGTAGAGAAGAAGATTTCCCATCAGAACATTAGTTTTGGTGACCCTCATGACTATCAGGGATCTCTTCAGTTTGGAGGGATTTCCCCTCACTTCTTGTTGTGGCTATAGGACAGGAAGTAAAGGGAAATCTCCTCAATTGGACACAGATTCAGAAAAAAACCTAGCAGGCAGTTTTATGATACTTTTATTGCATCATTGCTTTCCTAAACGTGCCCTGTGACTTTCACAATTCTAGTTACACCCCTTCATTATGGTGTTATAAATGTATGGCATTGTAATGGACAAATGATGAAGCCCACTATACCAAAAATTTCAGTTTTCATCCTTGTATTATTTTGTAATAATTTGGCCTAAATTGATAAGAAACAGTTTTATTAGCTTATGCCTCATACACACGACCGGTTTTCCCGTCGGGAAAACTGCCATGACAGCTTTTGGCCGGGAAAACCGGCCGTGTGTATGCTCCATCGCAGTTTTCCCGACGAGAAAACTGCGTGGAAAAAAAAGAGAACTTGTTCTCTTTTTTCCCGCCGGGACTCCTGGCGGTCTTTTTCCCGTTGTGAAATCCGTCGTGTGTATGCTTTCCCGAGGGGAAAAAAAACGTGCATGCTCGTAAACAATTTGACGCATGCGTGGAAGTATAGAACGTAATTTTGACAGCTCGTCGTAGTCTTTGACGTCACCACGTTGTTGGCAGTCAAAAGTTCAGCGGTATTTAGCCTGAACGGGTATATGCAAGGCAGGCTTGAGAGGAATCCTGTCGGGAAAAGCATAGTTTTTTTTCCTGCCGGGAAAACCGGTCGTGTGTATGAGGCATCAGGCTACGTCAGTAGCAAATCAGTAATACTCATGGAATTTCCACATTTTTTTTTTTTTATGCTCACAAAGCGTTATTATGCTTATTGAAAAATGCAATATAAAACTGTATTTGATTAGAACAGTAACCAATACAAAGTGGTTAAAACTACTCTAACATCAGTCAGACCAATGAATGGAATATTCTGTGAGGTTGCTACACATGTATTTGCTTATTATGCTTTGGCTATTTAAACAAGTACAACATACGTATGAGGAACAAAAGAGGAAGTTGATATTATTGTCTCACTGTGTGTGAATTTGTAGCACTGTGTACGCACTACCAGTCCATAGAGCACAGTGATAATTCCCGTCATCTGCAGCCTGTACATTACTGATAGACAAAACACCCGAGCCTCCTTGGATGGATCCAGTAAAACGTTCAGAGGTTCCTGGAGGTTTTATATTATGATTACTTCCTCCATCACTACCTGTGATATCTTTAGGAACACTCCCAGGTGCCTGATATACCCAGGTTGGGTGGTTACTACCAACTACCGAGCCATCACTACGACCACAGGACACAATGACATTACCACCAAGAGGCACGGTTATTGTGGCTTCCTGGATGACAGTAAACTGAGCCACAGAATCTGAAACACAAATGAGAGAATATTTATAGTAGAAAAAAATCCTAGTATATGTATATTCAGTAATCTTAATAAAGTATAAAATATGAATTACATGAAAAATAAGTGATGAAAGTGAAGACAGTCCAGAACATGATCATGGTGATGAGGAATCACTTTGACAGAACAGAGTTTAGTTGAATCCTTCTCATTCTCATAGTTATATTCTGTATATAAACCACACCTTTCTATGCAAAGTGTCTCAGATTCATTTGCCATCAGCAGCCTCCACCTACTATATATGTACTGATAAATACATTTAAAGCGGAGGTCCGCCCACTCCTGCAAAAATTAAAAGCCAGCAGGTACACATACTGCAGCTGCTGACTTTTAATAATAGGACACTTACCTGTCCTGGAGTCCAGCAATGTCGGCACTGCAGCTTCATGCTAGGTTCTTACTGCGCATGCGTGAGGCCCCACTGCGCTCTTCTACTGGTCCAGCGGCGGGGGAAGGAGGAGGGAGGTGAGCTGCTGATGTAATGCACCGCGGCCCGATCTCCCGGAATTGGGGACATGTATCTGCTCCCCCTCCCCCCTGAAAGGTGCCAAATGGGGCACCGGAGGGGGAGGAGACAAATGAGCGGAAGTTCCACTTTTGGGTGAAACTCCGCTTTAAGTGTCAGTCCATTATGTGACTGAAATCTGAACTGAATTTCACCATATATTCCTGCTATAATGTTCTAAACGTAGCCTGCTGGACTTCCATAATAATAACTGGAGAGTCCATATGGTGCTGTCAAATCACATGACTTTTGCATGCAGTTTACTCAGACCAAGGTGGAATAGTCAGAAGCAGCTGAGATCTCCAGCAGTCAGGCCTGGACTGGCCATAGTGCACACCGGGCATTCGTCCAGTGGGCCGGGGGCAGTGAGCCGCATGTCCTAACACGGGGGGTCGCCCGGACAACTCTCCCAGTCCCAGCCATAGCCACTCTCATGTTAAGTGCAGAGCGGAGAATGGGAGGCAGTATAGTACGGGATGGAAGACAGGGTGGGAGCTGCCTCAGTGATTGGTTTCTAGGCAGTCTTAGAAACCAATCACCAGCTTCTTATTATGAAATTCTGCAGCTCCCGCCTTCCACCCAGCACTATGTTGTATCCTGATCTCCGCTCTGCTGTACACACGCTGGCAGGTAGGAAGTGACACCTACACAGACGGTGCTGTGTGTATGTGGGGCGGGAGAAGATGATGTGAATGGGATAATAGGAGATACTGTTTAAGGGGGGACAGAGAACACTACAGTGTGCAGGGGGGGATTGTGATGAGAAATGGACAGGGAACACTGCTTTGGGGAATGGGGAGGCAGAGGACACTGCTTTCAGGGGGCAGAGGACACTGGAACACTACTATGGAGGGGGCACTATAGTGGGGGGAGGGGGTAATGTGAAGGGGGCATGGGACACTGTTTGGGTGGGGGAGTATAGGACATTACTGTAGGGGAAAAAGAGCAGAAGACACTACGGGGGGTTGATGTGAAGGGGCAGAGGACACATCATTGGGGGGTGAAGGACACTACTGTGGGGGGAGGGGGGAAGATGACACTACGTTGGGGGTGGTGATGTGAAGGGGACAGAGGGCACTGCTATAGTGGGGGAGGGGGTGATGTGAAGAGAGCAGAGGACACTGCGTTTGGGAGGTACAGAACACTACTGTGGATGGAGGGGGGCAGAGGACACTGCTATGGGGGGTTAAAATAAAACGGGCTCCTCAGTCTAAAATGCCCAGGCCTATTTTTGTCCCAGTCTGGGCTAGCAGTAATAAGACACTAGAGGTCAGTGCTGAAATAAGGTCCCTTGGTACCCAAGATGATGATGCCAAAGGGCTCTCCCCCCTTTCCCCTAAACTGCGATAGTCAGAGTTTACATATCCACAATTGCAGAGACCAGGTAGGTGAAAGGTGGAGAAATTACATCGACTGCATGCCAGCTATACGATTACCACCTTTTGGTCTATGGAAAACTAAACAGGATAGGAAATGTGGGGGGTTGTGACATGGTAAAACTAGTCATAATGACCTTGGTGAAACGGAGCTAGAATTCATTAACATTATGGTAACATAAATGTGTCTAAACTGTGCAGAAAGAAAAAGTGGAAATAGTGGACAGGAGAACTGCAACATCAGGAATTAAAATATTAGTTGATTAGTTCTAATACCATATATACTCGAGTATAAGCCAAGTTTTTCAACTCATTTTTTTGTGCTGAAAATCGGCTTATAATCAAGTCTATGTCCATCTTCAAATTTGTGCACCTGATCCCGGCACACATGTAGCCCCACTCTTTCTCTACAAGTGTGCAAAGTTTGTTGGTCGGGGAGCACCGAATTTTCAAAGCTGGGCACCCCTTCCATAGCCTCCAATGTTAACGGTCATTTCTCTGGCGAATTTGGGGACCCGGTACCTGCCGGTCCTAGGTCCCCTGGAGCCCAAACTTGGCACAGATGTAGCCTCACTCTTCATCTACAAGTGTGCAAAGTTGTTGTCCAGGGGACCTACAGCCGGGGAGCATCGATTTTTCAAACCCGGGCACCCCTTTCATAGACTCCAATGTTAAAAGTCAGTCTAGTCACACAGCGCCGGAGATCAGGTAGGGAGATTGGGCACAGTGAGGTATGGGCACAGTGAGGCATAGGCACAGTGAGGCATGGACACAGTAAGGCACAGTGAGACATGGACACAGTGAGGCACAGTGAGGCATGCAGATGGACACCCTAGGCTTATACTCGAGTCAATACGTTTTCACATTTTTTTGTGGTAAAATTAGGTGCCTCGGCTTATATTCGGGTCGGCTTATACTCGAGTATATACGGTAATTAGAACTGTCTACTAGAGCTGCACAATTATTCGTTTAAAAAATTGCAATCTCTATTCAACTCCCTTCACGATTTTAATCAAGCTTTTCCACGATTCATGTAGCAAGTGCAGAGCAGTTCCCTGCACACAGCTGTCAAAACAAAAAACAGCTGGAAATGTTTATCAACAACATTCCTCAGGGCTGAAACAGAGATAAAAATAAAAATTGTATCCTTCTGTTCTTTTAGGCCTCATGTACACTGTGCTTGGTAAACGGATGTCTAGGAGCAGTTGGGCATTTTTTTCCAGTAACCCCTGAACTCTCCTCTGTTTTCTTATCAGTTCATGTACACAGGGTCGTTTATAGTAGTTTCTAGGTAGTTGTGTTCAGAAGCATTTTTTTGAAAGCAAAAAAAATGCGTTCAGAATGGATGTTCAGAGACGTTTAAAGCACTAAATGTTTGTAACAGCTTGTAAACACATCTAAACACGGTAATTTGCATTTATAAGCATTTTCTTTCATAGGCGTTTTCAATGGGGAATCATTTCTGACCATTTGTAATGGTAAAACTCAATCTTTTCAGATTTGAATTTTGTGGGCTGCAAGGGGAGAGGGAGGGAGGGAGAGAGAAAGAGGGAGGAGAAAGGGGGGAGGGGGAGAGAGAGAGAGAGAGAGATGATATTTTCCCATTACAAAAGTTAGGTAGATCTTTGAGATCTACAATAGCATATATTAACCACTTAAGGACGCCTCACTGTATATATACGTCGGCAGAATGGCTCGTACAGGCACAATCACTTACCTGTACGTGGCCCTTTAACTGCCGGGGTCGCGCTCGCGACCCCCCTGCCTTCTCCGCGAGCCGGACCGTGGGTCCCGCGTACTCAATCGCTGCGATCGTCTCACGAAGGCATGGAGCGGAGAGACGTTAGTGTAAACACAACATCTCCCCGCTCCCCTACTGACAATGTCAGCGATCTCCGCTCTGTGTAATCAGAGCAGAGATTAATGACGTGTCACTCATAGCCACGCCCCCCTCAGTTAGAAACACGCCCCTAGGCACACTTAACCCCTCCAGCGCCCCTAGTGGTTAACCCCTTCGCTGCCAGTGTCATTTTTACAGTAACCAGTGCATTTTTATTGCACTGATCGCTATAAAAATGACAATGGTCCCAAAAAATGTGTCAAAAGTGTCCGATGTGTCCGCCATAATGTCGCAGTCATGAAAAAAATTGCTGATCGCTGCCATTACTAGTAAAAAATTAAATAAAATAAAAATGCCTTAAAACTATCCCCTATTTTGTAAACGCAATAATTTTTCCGCAAACCAATCAATAAACGCTGATTGCGATTTTTTTACCAAAAATATGTAGAAGAATACGTATCGGCCTAAACTGAGGAAAAAATGTTTTTTTATATATTTTTTGGGGATATTTATTATAGCAAAAAGTAAAAAATATGTAATTTTTTTCAAAATTGACGCTCTATTTTTGTTTATAGCGCAAAAAATAAAAACCGCAGAGGTGATCAAATACCACCAAAAGAAAGCTCTACTTGTGGTAAAAAAAGAACACCAATTTTGTTTGGGAGCCACGTCGCATGACCGCGCAATTGTCAGTTAAAGCGACGCAGTGCCGAATCGCAAAAAGGGGCCTGGTCATTATGCTGCGTATTGGTCCGGTCATAAGTGGTTAAGAAAACTAATCGGCAAGAAGAGGAAGAACTAGCTGAAAATGTTTGCAAGCAGCGATAGAATATATAGGGATCCACCACGGAGTAATAAAGAAAGGTGGGGGAAATTAATACAGCTGTATAAGATACAAAGTCAATGCTAAAAGAAGATTCTTTTTTTTTCAGAAATCAGCACAATTATGAACAAGGGAATCAAGCAAGTAAATTATTAGCCCATATGGTTAAGCAACAATCAACATCATTGGCAGCATCTAAAGTTAGAAATAAAGCGAGGGAGTTGGTGTATGCATTGGATGAGATAATTAAATGTTTCCATAAGTATTATGTCTCTATGTATAGGACAAGGCTAAATTGCACAGACAGGGAGATGGAGCAATATATGAATAAAATATAATATCCTAAATTAACGGAAGAACAAGTTAGTATGGTGGATAAGGAGATTACAGAAAGGGAAGTGTGGCATGCTGTGAGATTATTAGCATCAGGGAAATCATCTGGCCCCGACGGGATTCTGTTGGAGGTATATAATCGATACATAGATATTCTAGCACCAATTCTAACTATAATGTATACAGAAGAATTTGCGCTGGAATCTTTGCCAGATTCAATGTATGAAGATTTGGTGGTGCTTATACCAAAGCCAGATAAAGATACAAGTGACTGGGCCTTGTATAGGCCAATTTCATTGGTTAACAGTGATTATAAAATACTGGCGAAGATCTTAGCAGGAAGGCTTAATAACATCATGTTTATTCATGGGGATCAAACTGGCTTTATGCCAGGAAAGTCAACATCAATTAATATAAGAAGAACACAACTGATGGCACAAATGAAGGAATACATACTAGAGTCGAGTGCCCTGGCATCTTTAGATACGGCCAGGGCATTTGACTCTGTTGAATGGTTGTATTTACAGAAATCATTGGAACAGTTTGGTTTCGGAGAAAGATTTTGAAAATGGATAACCATAATCTACAGTCAAACTCAATCAACTCTTTTCCACGATAAGATTAGAGAGAGGGACAAGACAAGACAGGGATGTTCTCTATTTCCCCATCTTTTTGCTATAGCAATAGAGACGCTTGCTTTGAGGTTTAGGAAATCAGAGGAATATAAAGGAATAGTAATGGAAAAAGGAAGGAGGTCATTGGTCTTTATGCAGATGATATAATACTGTATATGGGAGACACACAAAACTCCTTAACGAAAGCAGTGAAACTAATAAATACGTTTGGGAAATATTCTGCATTAAAAATCAATTGGCAGAAATCTGTTTTAATGCTACTTAGTCATGATATACAGAGAAGTGTGGAGCAATTTCCCTTGTTGAAGATAGTGGATTCATTTAAATATTTGGGTATTTAAATTACCAGTACGTTGGATCCCGAAGGAAGCGCTGGCAATGAATATAAATCCTCTATTGGAACAAATTAAATGCACATTAAGAATATGGTCAAAGCAACCACTTTCAGTGGCAGGAAGAATAAATTAAATTAATACAGTAGTGTTACCCAAATGTTAATATGTATTCTCACATTCTTCAGTAGTTATACCAAAATCCATATTTAAAAAGTTAAACTTGCAATTTATAAAATTTAAATGGGCTTATGGTTGATCCAAACTTAAAATTACAACGACCGAAAAATTAAGCAGGGATGGCACTTCCAGATATATATATTTATATTACCTGGCGGGGCAGTTAAAACAGCTACAGACATGGATAAGACAGGAAAGAGCAAGAGGAATGGAAAAATACCTATTGGAAATACTACAGGTAGAAGATTTAGTGGTAGGATGGGAGGCATAATCAGCGAGGTTACCTAAAATTAAGACCCCCATGTTATTTCTTACAATGGCACGAGTGGTGTGAAAAGAAGCTATGAGAATAGTTGGGTTTAGGGATATTCCCCAGAAAATTCCCATCTGGAATAAACCAGCATTTGAACAGCTGAGAGGAAATCCAGATGGAAACTTCTGGAAACAGAAAGGTGTGATCGTATTAGAGCAGTTGTATGAACATGGAAGGGACTAGTCAGAGATAGAGTAGATGAACAGAATGATTATTGTAGAAAATTGTGAATGTAATTTTTATTATGTATGTTTTTATTATGCAATAAAGAGTATGAAGAGTCTAAAGATATTAAAGATATTAAAGTCTTGTTTTTTTTTTTTAAATAACAAACATATTATACTTACCCGCTCTGTGCAGTGGTTTTGCACAGAGAATCCCAAATCCTCCTTTTCTCGGGTCCCTCGTAGGCACTCCTGGCCCCTCCCTCCTGCCTAGTGCCCCCACAGCAAGCAGCTTGCTATGGGGGCACCCGGCCAAGCCGCTGCTCTGTGTATTCATTCAGACATGGAGCCGCGGCTTAGCCCTACCCCCTCTCTCCTCATTGGCTCACTGATGTTGATTTACAGCAGCAGGAGCCAATGGCACCTGAGGAGGGAGAGTCCCGGACAGCCAAGACTCTCGTGCAACATCGCTGGATCGAGATGGGCCCAGGTAAGTAGTAGGGGGGCTTCTGCACACAGAAGGTTTTTTTTATTTTTATGCATAGAATGCATTAAGATAACAAACCTTCTGCCTTTAGAACCACTTTAATGAGTATTTTGTGGGTACAATGACTATGTGCAGTGTGTACTTTAAGTAGGTTTAGACTAGGGGTATTGAATTAAAATTCATGGAGGTCCAAACAATAAAAATTTCTTCCAGCAGAGGTCCGAATTGCATGTTTGTGCAGGGACTCAGATCCTTCCTATCACAGCCCCCACCTTACCTTATATCACAATCAGTGTCTTAAGTCTCCTGCACATCACAGTCCCCCACTTCACATTCGTTTCTCCTTTACATTCGTGTCCACTGCCCCTTTCACATCATCCCCTTCCTCACAGCACTGCCCCCGTTCACATCACTTCCCAATCCCCACAGCACTTGCCGCCCTTTACATAACATCCCACAGCAATGCCCCACCTTTACATCACCCCCTCTCCCCACAGTACTTGCCCCCTTATCATAACCCTTCCCCCCACTGCTTCCCTTTTAGAATACCCTCCCCTCTTCACAATAATGAACTATGCCCCCTTCACATCTGCCCCCCTTCAAATCACACACACATGCCCCACTGACCCCCCCACCCACATTGACAGCTATTTACTCTTGCCCATCTTTACCCTCCTACCTTACACAGAGCGGAGAGCGGGAGGCAGGATAGCAATGAATGGCGGGCGGGAGGCACCGCTGCACTGGATGGAGGGTAGGAGCAGGAGCTGCCGGGGTTAAAGTTCACTTTTTGGAACATGTTACATCTGTATTTAGGATGGAACATGTGACATGTTCCAGCAGCTGCAACCTCTCCCCCTGTGACAACAAGCAGAGGATCTTCTTCCGGCGCCCACTGTCAGTATTTGAAAATTAGGCCAGCACAGCAGTTTCATTTATTCAGTTTCCTGTGAATACACAAACTACAACTACTATCAGCTTATCTGGTTTACAGCTTGTAGTTTTGAATGGACTGGACTGTGAGGTCACTGATGGAGCAGCTTGTAGACAGTGAGCTTGTATGCAGATATGGAATGAAAGTTGCAGGGCTTGTCTGCAGGAGTATGGCACTGTACCCCTGATCCACCGTTAAGGGTGCAATGCTTTCCAGTCTCCTTAGGGAAAAAAATAATACTTTTTTGTGTAGTGGGTATTTGAATTCAAGGGAAGCATCTGGGTGGTAGTGCAACCCAGATGCACTGATTTCTAGGGAATCCGAGACCCTTTTATGGTTCTTGGAGGACTCTGGTGGTGTAAGGTTCCCTGCGGCCTGCAGGTGGCATTGTCGCCCTGGCCGGAGTTAAATCAACACCGCAAGACTGTGCCTTTTTGTCCTCCCCTGGCGCTGGTACGGCGGGGCGGGGAACCCGCTGTGACGCAAAGGGAGAGGGGATAAAGGGGGAGGACGCCCTTACCACGGGGTTCAGAGTTCGGAGTCGGAGGACACGACACTCAGGCACCCTCAGCCTGGGTGCTGGCGTTCCGGTGTTCCGGGCCCAGGTGCCCTTGACCTGGCCAGAGCGGGAGATGGAGTCCATCTCAGGCACCTTTAGCCTGGGATGAGGTACTATGGTGGATGCCTGGGGCTCAGTACCTTTGACTGAGTTCCGCGAGGGTGGAGGAATCCGAGGGGGCCCTAACTCCTTGGGTGCCCGTGTCTGAGGTCGAGGAGACTGGTGAGCGGAACTTCTCTGGAGAGTCCGGCGCAGCATTGCTGGTGACAGAGAGGCCTCCGGTGACTCCCTTGGACGGATATCCTTCCCCTGACAGGAGCTGTGCTAGCGAAGGTAATTCATGTTCTACCTCATATAGTCAGCGGCAGTGACTATTCGCCATTGGTGACACTACAGTGGTTAGCGATACTTTAAAGGATTGTGCCTCGACCTACTCCCCTTAATACTGAACTGTTGCAAAGGTCCCAACTTGACTGTGCTGTATGTTTATTCGCTGAGAAGAATAAAACTGTGTTGGACCTATTCAGTGTGTGGAACTCTGGTTACTAGGAGCAAAGGGGGAGTCAAGGACGGAGGAAAGGATTTGACTCTAGGACACCTACACAAAGCCCGATCTTTCTGGCCTTCACCTTGTCACTATGGGGGACATGGTTCATGGTGTATCTCATCCCTCCCCCCGGTACTAACACCCCTAGACAAAGACAGACAAGCTGAGAATGAGAGGGGGTGAGGTCGCTACATATGCATTTATTATCTTTTCCTAAAAGGTGACTTATCCTTTTATTTTAATATTAACAAGCTGGTGATTAGTTGTTAGGACCACCCTGCATCCTAGCAACCAATGAAATTCTAGTCAATCTGGAAAGTTAACCCTGGCAGCTCCTGCCCTCCATCCAGTGCTGTTGTGCCTTCTGCTGGCCGCATAAGCATTATGGTTGCTCTCAAAGGGCTGGTTGTATCTGTAAGACTATATAAATGTATCTATTTTATCATATTAAATAACTGCCCCTGCATTTGATCACTACTGGTTTTAGTAATAACTTAACACTTAGGCTGTGAACGGCAGGTGCAGACTGGCATGGAGCCCACCCACACTGTAGCAGATGGTGCAAGTCTAAAAAGAAGGGTTGCACACCGCTCATATCATTCACAAGAAACTTTATTGGAGACTTCTCAAACAGAACATGTTTCTGCCATGGTGTTCTGTCTGAGCAGACTCCAATAAGTTTCTTGTGGATGATACCAGCATAATAATCATAAGCAGATGTCCAGAGCACATTAGGTGCTTAGGTTAGGTGTCAGGAGTCAAAAGCCCCCCACTATCAAATGTCAAGTATCCCCCATCCTGTCTTACATCACAGTGCACCCCCTTTAACTTGTGCTGCTGCCAGGTAGGAGCTGGGGTGGAGCTAGGAATCAAAGTGCAGAGTCTTGAGGAGGACCAAAAAGGGCTTGCGTCAGCTGCCAGAGTCTGCTGGATGCTGAGACCAGGGGAGATGGAGACAATGGAGTGCTACAGGTACACAGCGAAGTGTAAAATCTGTAGAAGAAGTTCTGTCCTCCTCTCTGCTGCTGACTGCTGAGACGGAGGTGTAGAGACAAGCTTCTCTGTGGCTGCATAGAGAAGCGCAGGATCTGATGGAGGAGTTATGTCCTCCTCTCTGCTGACTGGTGAGACAAGGTGGGGACAGAGGTGAGGAGGGTGCAGATGCTGCAGGAGAGGTGCCAGGGCCACATGAAATGGCCTGGCAGGCCAGATTTGGGCTTTGTTTAACACAAGTGCTTTAGGAAAGCCCCATATACAGCTGAGTCTAGGACTCATACTACATGGCACAGTAATTAAACTATAAGGTTTTGGATAGAGTGCAGAGGGATTAGAACACCTGTCAGGTTTTTATTAATGTTTGTGCCCCCCTCCCCCTTAGGGGGATTCACCCTCTCCGTTTGTCCTGGTGACCATGAATAATCACAAGAACAGGACTAGAGAGGAACATTTCCAACTGAACACTAGTTCACACGTGACGTCACCACACCCGCCATTCGCTACTGTTTGCATGGTCATCACTGCAGCCATTCTGGATTGATTATATGTTTGTTTTAAATTACGAAAATGTGAGTGCACTCTTTTACTTTTAATAAACAGACCTTTTATACAGAATTATGCTAAAACCTTTTATGTTCCATAAATGTTTATATGGGGAATGAGACCTTGATCTGGAGTATGCCAGGATCACCAGTATACATGTGGATGTGTTTAGGAAACTTTTCCCGTAAGCTCATTCGGCCTATCCATTCGCTTGGAGGCCAATACACTCTGGTAAGCTGCCATCTTTATTGTTGCTTTGGTATTCACATGGAGGACTTGGGGAAGCTGGCTCTCCTCATGCATGCATTCATCTCTCCTGAGAAATATGTTTTTCTGCGACACTGGAAACTTCTTCCAGCTCAACTGATCCTTTTTGCACTTTGTTTATGATATATATTTATGGACTTTCACTGATGGACTATTTTTTATTGTGTTATGCATACACTGACACAGTGGTTTTTCAAGTTCTTGAATGCATGTTATACTTGTTATAACTGTCATATTTGTAATTTTTTGTTAGCGCGACACTTTATATATAATTACTGTTTTAGGTTTTTGTCTATTGGCTTGTGCTACAGTAGCTGCTATCCAATCATTATTCTTTTTTTTATTTATTTTTTGCTTACACATTTAGCGTGGATTAATTTGCATTTTTTGTATACTAGTTCTGGTGACCCTGATGACTACCAGGGATTTCCTCTTACTTCTTGTTGTGGCTATGTAACAGGAAGTAAAGGGAAATATTCTCAAAGGTACAGAAAAAAACCTTATAAGGGGTTTTTTGATTGGTCAGGTGTTGGTGTCAAACTGCACAAGTCTCTTCTTCTTGGATAGGACAGCTACCCGCCTGCTGTAAATGGAAGCCTCTGCCATATTGTGTCACCTTCTAGACAGGTACAGTCTGCTGTGTCCACTGCAACCTCAGCGGCAACACAAAGGGCGAGGAAGTAATGAGGAACGAGGTTCCTCTATGCTTTCCTAAATAACTGGAGTAATGATCCGATTGGCCGCCCATGTAACTCTGGTGACCATCTTAGGTGTGCCAGAGTCTATTTAAGACTCTGGTCCCTGGGTTTGGCACGCATTCGTGTGTGGGTAGTGTAGGGACAGGTCATCTGTCCATCAGGGACAATATTAGTGGCAGGTAAAGGTTTAAGATGAGAAGGGAAAGCTTAGGGCACGCAATATCTTTGAACATCTTCCAGTTTGGGCACAAGATGGCTAGGCCGCATCCTGCTCCTCTAGACAAACTCTGCCAGTTGAGCTGATATCTGCTCTGCTACACGCTGTTGGCATTCCTGAGTGTTCCCTGTTGAGCCTTCTCCCACTGGGTTTTTGTGAACTGTTTTGCCTTTACTACAATACAAGTTCAAATTGCACCTGGACTGTGTGTGTGTTTTTGCTGCTGCACTATGCTGCAGCCACACCTCCTCTCCTTGGGAGCACCATAGAGTTGGGACCACTTCTTCCATGTATACTAAGTCCACAGCATTTAGCCTGGCAACTACAGCTGTTCCTACTGAGTTCTGAACCACCTCACCTGGGGTTTCAGCCCTGTTAAGAGCCCTTGAACAGTAGCTGACTGCATCTGAATAGCTCTGGGGTGTTTGGTTCCCATGCCCCATCTCACCAGGCCCCTCCCATCCTGGCATTTATATTAGCACTAACTTCACCCATTACATCACTAGATGCAGGTTTTCTCCAAAAGGGTCCTAAAACCCAGTTACCACTTTCCGTTGTACCAGACTATATTAGAAACAGAGTCACCTAGTGGCCAGCAAGCTAGCTGCACCTGCTAACAACCTGACTGGCAGTTGTTATGATAGTGCTGATGCACCATTGCTTTCCTCTGCCTGCCCCTGGTCTTTCACAGTCTTAGTTACACCCCTGCATTACAAAAAAAGTATGGCATTGTAATGGACATTTGAGGAAAATGGCTTAAAATATATACAAAACTTTTAGAAATATTCTGCTGTTTCCAGAGATTAGTTCCAGACAGAAGTTTTTTGGTATTGGGCAGACACTCTACCATAAATTTCAATTTCCACCCTTGTATTATTTTGTTATAATGTGGCTATAATTATTGATAAGAAATGGTTTATTAGCTTAGGCTACTTGAGTAAAACATCACTAATGCTCACAAAATTCCATTTTTTTTTTCATATGCTCAGAAATCATCATTATGATTACTGAAAAAAGACAATATAAAATTGTATTTGATTAGAATAGTAATCAATAGAAACCAGTTAAAAACTACTTAACTGCAGTGAGACCAATAAAAGGAATATTCTGTGAGGTTGCTACACATATATATGTTTACCACTCTTCGGCTATCTAAATAAGTATTTAAATAAGCATGTACGAGGAACAAAAGAGGAAGCTGATATTAATCTCTCACTGTGTGTGAATTTGTAGTACTGTGTATGCACTACCAGCCTATAGAGCACAGTGGTAATCCCCGTCATCTGCAGTCTGTACATTACTGATAGATAAAACACTTGAGCCTCCTTGGATGGATCCAGTAAAACGTTCAGAGGTTCCTGGGGGTTTTATATTATGATTACTTCTTCCATCGCTACCTGCTATACCTTTACGAGCACTCCCAGGTGCCTGATATACCCAGGTTGGTTGGTTACTACCAGCTACAGAGCCATCACTACGACCACAGGACACAATAACATTACCACCAAGATTCACGGTTATTGTGGCTTCCTGGATGACAGTAAACTGAGCCACAGAATCTGCAACAAAAATGAAAGACTGTTGATAGGAGGAAAAAAAAATCTAAATATGTTATATTCAATAATCTTAATAAGTATAAAAATGTATTACATGAAAAATAAGTGATGAAAGTGAAGACAGTCCAGAACATGATCATGGTGATGAGGAATCACTTTGCCAGAAAAGAGTTTAGTTGAATCCTTCTCATGGGACAGCAGGCAGGACCTTAAAACCTCTATAATTAAAATAAAACAACATACCAAGTATTGGATAAATAAGGCCGTGGCTGCTTTATTATTGGATTTCAATAAAATTATGAACTTCTCATAAATAAATTAACTTTAAACAGCTTAGCCACTACGGCTCAAGCTTATATAATATTTAAAACTTCAAATTATCCATACAATAAAAACTAAATATATTCAAAACATCTGTCCACCTATGTAATTAATAACAAAGGTGACCTTACCACATAATAAGCAACCACGACAATTAATTTCTACATAAGGGGCGGGTGGGTAGGGGAACACCACAGATCCTGTCTTCTGAGGCGATTGATTCATAAAACGGAACCCCCTTTATATAGCCCTAATAAGAACCTGATTAGACCGGTACTGACTAGCCCAGTACCACTTTAGCCCTAAAAAACCCGGGAAACAGCACGAGCCTACTGCGTGATCACCAGGTGATCAGCTAAAGCCCGGGAAAGTCATTTTAACCTTCCCTATGCCATATGAAAACCCCCCAGCTGTTCCCTCTAGTAATCCTATCATGACTATTTAAGGAGATCTTAAAACTGTTTGCCCTGCCGCTTTCCCATGAGAAAAGGGGGGGTTATAACTGTCTCCCCCTTTTCTATCATGGGACAGCAGGCAGGACCTTTAAACCTCTATAATTAAAATAAAACAACATACCAAGTATTGGATAAATAAGGCCGTGGCTGCTTTATTATTGGATTTCAATAAAATTATGAACTTCTCATAAATAAATTAACTTTAAACAGCTTAGCCACTACGGCTCAAGCTTATATAATATTTAAAACTTCAAATTATCCAAAAGACAGGTGGATTCAAATCCACCTGTCATCAAACCCCACAACCACGGCCCTTTCAATACACGTACCTAAATCAGCATTAAATATATCTAAACCTATGTCGGATAAATGTACCCCATCTGCTCTATATAAACCCTGTATGAAGCCTTCCAACTCGGTATGCCTGAAGGACCACATCCCCAAAACCGATAATAATTTAGCAACAGCCCTATTTACTCGACGCCTAACTTTTTCCAAAGGACGCATGGCTGGCAAAGAAAGCCATCGTAGCCTTTGCACCAATTCGGAAAAAATAATACTAGTATTTGGCAATAGTAATTGAATTTTTAAAAGGTCATCCCTAATCTTAAAGATGAGATCCAACGTTTTTTGTTTCCCGATATCATTCCCCCCCAGATGTATAATCAAAACATCCGGAGGCGAAAAATCCTTAACCTCCCTAGCGGTAATCCCGAGTCTGGCTCGGGGTGAGTTTTCAATGCTAAGAGCGGTAACCCCGAGCCAGACTCGGGCTGCATCGCAGTATCCAGGGGAAGTAACTTACCTTGTTCCCTGGATCCTGCGATGTCCTCCCGCAGTGTCAGCGAGCCGTGTCTCGCTCGATCCTCACTACCGAGTGCCGAGCTCCATTCCCTGCGGCGCACGGGGGCGGAGTTCGGCGCCAAATTCAAAAAAGTAAACAAATAGTATACATACAGTATACTGTAATCTTACAGATTACAGTACTGTATGTAATAATTACACACCCCCTTTGTCCCTAGTGGTCTGCCCAGTGTCCTGCATGCACTTTTATACAATAAAAACTTTTCTTTCTGCCTGGAAACTGGAGATTGTCCATAGCAACCAAAAAGTGTCCCTTTATGTCAAAAATGATTTTAGACCAGCTAAAAAACAGCGATAATAAATTACAATCACTCGCAGAATTGAGCGATAGCGATTTGTGGGGAAATTCATCATCAAACAAAAAATCTAATGACAGCGACAATTCTGCAACTGAGCAAATTTCAATGTTTTTGATTTGATTACATTATTGAATAATTTTTATTATAATTACATTACTATTTGTTATAATTATTTATAGTTATTTATTATATTATAATTTATTATTTTGTGTTTCAAACATTATCATACCCGGGATATGTCTACTAGACTCTTGTTTGGTCAGGTTTAAGTAAGTAATTACTAAGAATCGCAGGCCTACAATACATAACACCAAATTTCCATGCAAAATAATTGTACCGCTTTTGGTACATAATTCCAGACAGAATCATACCGCCAGGGAGGTTAAGAAGCTTATTGAATTCTAGCAAAAGGCTAGACCAAACCATACCCCGTCTACCAAACCATAAAACCTTAAACAAAGAAGGATCCAATCCTAAATTGCTAGAATATTTTCTTGCAGCAGCTCTCCGATGTGCCCAAAAAACGTATGAATGGCCGATGATCCATACCAATCTGAATTTACCTAAAATAAATCAAACAGATAGATTAGGACGAATATACAAAAGATAACGGTCAGACTTCCATCTACCAACTCCCTTAATAACATCAGTGTCGAGTCCCAACCTAGAAGCTTCAGTAGCTGCACCAATCCTAAAAGAGTGCGATGTAATATGATACCCTTGAAGATTTAATTTTTTTAAACCTTTCTTAAAAACACTAATGAATTGATATTTAGTAAGTGGGACACCAGATTCATGAATAAAAAAGATGTCAGATAAAGAAGACCTAATATTACAATATTGAGATACTAATTTCACCGGGCAAATAGAAGAGCCATCACAAGCAAATAAACTCACCCAGCTACCAATACCAAGTTGATCTGTTTTTGACCGACGAATAAAATTTTTTAACATACCATCCGAAATAAGCACATCAGAGGTATGAATTAACTGAAACTCTGATACCCGAAGTGCTGCAAAAAATGCTAAGGAAAAAACCGCATGAAAAAGGACAGCTTCAAACTCTGAAAAACAAATAAGTGAGGTAACTGCACAAAGATTACTTAATATAGCAGGGGTAATTGGAGAACGTTGATCTTTTCTAAAATTAAATTTCTTATAACCTTTCATAGCTTGCTGAACTGAAAAGAACGTTAAACAAGAAGAAAAACCATTGAGTTTTAGAAAAAAGGAAACGCCAGATAGTGTCTTCTGGACATATGACCAGGAATAATTTTTGTTAAATAAAGATTCCAAAAAAAGCAAAATTAATTTTTCAGAAAATGAAACGGCAGGTTTCTGTATAGAATTTAAGAACATCAGCCACATCAACCAGGCTGATCGATATCCAGCCAAAGTTGAGGGTGCAATTGAATGTTGAATGTAGGCAGAAATGGGCTTCAAACCAGGTCCCATATATTGGTTGGGCACTGCATCCCTACAGGATCCGCATCCGGATACAGCTGAAAAAATCGATCCATCTGTAGGCGAGACAGAGAATCCGCCACGTCATTGTCCTTACCTGCCACATGAATTGCCTTTAACCAAACATTCCAACTCAAGCACCGGAAGACCATATGGCGTAGAAGTACAATGACCGGCAGAGATTTGGACGTTAGACAGTTTATTGCAAACATAACACCTTTGTTATCAGTCCTAACCATTATACGTTTATTCTGAAAATGCTGACCCCAGATTTCTAAAGCTACTATTATCGGAAAAAGTTCCAATAATACAATATTCTTTAACAGACCTTTGTTTTTCCAACTGGTAGGCCAGCGCTCTGCACACCACTGCGATCGCCAAATGGCAGCAAAGCCGCAGGACCCCACAGAGTCGGTAAACAGCAAAAATTCATTATCCAGAATGAATTCTTCCTACCAAACAGCTTTCCCATTAAAATACATAAGGAATTGAATCCATACCAACATGTCTTCCTTCATATCGTGAGTAACTCTTATATGAGAAAACGGGGATATTAAACCAGAAATGGCCAGATACAGCCGTCGTGAGAACACCTCTCCAACCGGCATAATCCTAGATGCGAATGCCAATAAGCCGAGCAGTGACTGCATCTCCTTTAAACAAACTTTCTTTTTTCTAATGATGAGTAATAAAGAAGATCTAAGCTTGACTAATTTATCGTCAGGTAACCTAAACTCCATTAGTTCGGAATCAATCGTGATACCTAAGAATTCAATGCAAGTTGAGGGCCAGGCAGTTTTTTCAGTGGCTAAAGGAACTCCGAAATGACTACATATTGTGAAAAAAGAATCCAATAACCTTGTACAATCCGAAGAGTGAGGGGGGCCTAAAAACAAAAAATCATCTAAATAATGAATCAAAAAAGTTGAATCAGATATATTGCTAACTACCCACTCTAAAAAGGATGAAAAAGATTCAAAATAAAAACAGGACAAAGAGCAGCCCATTGGTAAACATTTATCGAAATAAAAATAACCATCAAAGAAAAAACCTAAAGAATTAAAACCAGCTGGGTTGATAGGAAGGAGGCGAAAAGCAGATTTAATATCTGCTTTAGCCAGAAGGGCCCCCTTACCCAGCAACCTAAGCTTAACTAAAGCATCCTCAAAAGACGCATAAGAAACAGAGGAAATACTATCCTCAATTTGGTCATTCAGGGAGTGATCCTTGGGAAAAGACAAATGGTGAATCAACCTGAAAGAATTTTTTTCTTTTTTGGGGACAATTCCTAATGGTGAAATCCTAAAATTAATAAATGGAGGGGAACTAAAAGGACCGGCTACCCTCCCTTCAGAAACTTCCTTATAAATTTTTTCCCAAACAATATTAAAATAATTTTCTACTGATTTTAAATTATTTATTAGTGTACAACCCGAACCGCAAAATGACGGCAAAACAAAACCCTCTCTAAATCCTTCAAGAATTAGCTGAGCCTTCGCCTTGTCTGGATATATTTTGAGCCAAGGTAGCATGTTTTGCCAGATCACCGGGGTGCAAGCCTTTTTGAACAGGTCCTTGTTGGTTAAATGTCACCATTCGTTTGAAACATTTGCTAACAGAATGTGTTCCTGAACAAAAGGCACATTCGTGGCGGTACCTGCAAGAGTTGGGCCACTTACATTGTCCGTCATTAAAGTTGAAACATATTCCTTTCTTGTAACCTGACGGCTGACCGGTTGATTGCTGTAAAATCTGATTTTGTTTGGAAAAATTTTGTCGTTGAGGGAGAAAAAGATTGAGCCAGAGCCCAACGTCCTTCACTCCCCATTTTAAAGATTTGTGGACCGCTAATTTCTGACGAAAAGCCTCATCATAATTAAACCAAGAGGTACCACCAAAACTTTCATACGCTTCCAAAATGACATCCAGATGTTGAAAAAGCCCCGAACTCTTCTCCGGAAATTTTTCACAAAGTATACCAGAAAATATGCAGAAAGCCTGCAACCAGTTGTTGAAAGACCTGGTCACAGGCCTCCTACGATCCTCATCCTCTTTTTTTTCCTTTACAATAAAATCTTTTGAAGAAGGAAGCAAAGATAATAAATCTAAAAATTCACCCCTCCATATCTTTTCTTTTACCGCTAAGGAAAGATGAAAACCTAACGGAGATACCTCACAGGGAATGGGTTCTTTCAAACAAGTTTCAGGTAAATTCTGTATTTTTGCATTCTGATATGAGGTAACCGTATCGTTAATAGAATGTAAAATATGCTCGTCACTTACTATTTGAACACAAGATGGCGACAATACATCCACCATAGCATTGTCAGGAACAAGAACAGGATTTTTTAATAACTGAACTTCATTAGTTAATTTAGCTATTGATTCAACAATATTATGCAGAGTAAGCGCATTAATTGACTCACCTGCTACAGATATACCAGCCTCCTCAGTTGTAGTGGAAGGAGCTGATCTGCCAGCAGGCCTAGTACTGACCTCAGACTGCTGTGTGCGTTGCCATGGTGACGAGCTATGATGCTGAATGAGGTGTGGAGACTGCGCTGACGTACCGCCCACAGCTCCGCCTCTGCTACTGGCTCCGCCTCCTCTCATAGGAGAAGTACCTGGCGCCGACGCTGGCACGGTTGCGGGCTGTCTCTCCGCCCGACCTCTGGATGCTGCCCCGCTTCTCCTCGCCGGCTGCCCTGTTCTTTTAGCAGCCGGTGCTTGCGGTGGTGAAGGGGAGAGTCTCCGGCATGGGGTCTGCCTTCTTTTTGCGGAGCCACGCCCCCCTGATGACGCGGCGTTACTGACCCTCTCCAGACGTGGAGCGTCCTCCGTCATTGCGGCTCCCTCCTCTTCCGGGATCATCATGGACTCCTCACTGCGCTCCCTCACAGATATACCTCTTCCGGCCGCGATGCTTCGGGATTCCTCCGTCCTTGCTGTAGCTCCCACCGGAGCTTCTTGACGCGAAGCCAGCGGTAAGCCCAGACACTGCCGGATCCAATCCTCGCCGCCTTCTTCTCCTGCCCGCTCGATCAGCCGCCGCAGTAGGCTCATCTTCTGGCCTCAGAAGACCCTGTTTGTTCAATGGAGAAACTCCTAGAACACCACAGATCCTGTCTTCTGAGGCGATTGATTCATAAAACGGAACCCCCTTTATATAGCCCTAATAAGAACCTGATTAGACCGGTACTGACTAGCCCAGTACCACTTTAGCCCTAAAAAACCCGGGAAACAGCACGAGCCTACTGCGTGATCACCAGGTGATCAGCTAAAGCCCGGGAAAGTCGTTTTAACCTTCCCTATGCCATATGAAAACCCCCCAGCTGTTCCCTCTAGTAATCCTATCATGACTATTTAAGGAGATCTTAAAACTGTTTGCCCTGCCGCTTTCCCATGAGAAAAGGGGGGGTTATAACTGTCTCCCCCTTTTCTATCATTCTCATAGTTATATTCTGTATATAAACCACACCTTTCTATGCAAAGTGTCTCAGATTCATTTGACATCACCAGCCTCCACCTACTATATGTAACACTACCCCCGTAGGAGCTGCTGGTTATTATTTTGGGTCTGCACTCTGCCTGTCAACCCCAGAAATTTGGCACAACTGGATAACAATTTGGATGTGGGACCCAATGGCAAAGAGGAACACAACAACACCACACTGTAATATGTATAGTTACCGTTACCTTGACACTAGTCACCTGACTCTCAGCTGCAATAGATAGAGTTCCACACAAGATGTTACTTAACCAGTTGTAAAGTGTTTACTTGGAAAAGAGTAGGACAATGGTTATACAGATAAAAATGACTGTACACAGATCCCTGCAAAGTCAATGAAACATAACTGGTTCAAGGTTTCTAAATCACAAGACCCAATTACTATAACCTGGGTCAGATGTGAGTTAGTGTATGGTGGAGGAATTTCCCAATGCTATGGTACCGGCACTGGGACACTTCCCCACCAAGTCTCACACACACTCACTATAACAGCAGAACAACAAGGGCAATATAAACAGTTACCTGAAGCATTAGAGTTCTTGTGGCTATAGAGCTCCCTCTAGTGGACAGTTCAAACTGGTGCGTATCCCTTTGTAGTAAACGTTGCAGAGAAATAAAGTGATGACTGTTCCTTTAAGTTCAACTTGTCTTTTACTAGCTCTGTTGGTGCACTTAATTGTATTCCAAACAATATGTAAAGAGGAAAGGTAATCACTCGGTGAATGTAAAGTAGAAGTAAAGAAAACGCTAGTTCTCCCAATCCGCTATCCCACTCTCGAGTGCAAAGGATCCCTAACTGTGGCACTGCAAGTGTCAGCAAGTACAAGTGGGTCTATAGGTACCACTCTCCTGCAATTTAGTTAACTATGTTGGTAGGCAAGTGCCTTCTCACCACTAAGAGTCCCCTCCTCACTGGTATCTCCTTCAGGCAAGATGTCACCGGTTCACTGCGCGGCCTCTTTCAAGGTGCAGGTGGATGAATGGCGTCAGATGTGGTGGATCGTAGGACAGTCCCCTCTCCTGCTCAGTCAGCAAAGCTGTCCTTAAGGATTTCTCCATCGGTGATCCACCATCCAACTTTAGGCCCAGGCTTCTACGGCCTAGGCACGCTCACAGCAGGCCTCTTGCCTGTTGAAAGATGACGTCCAGAGAGAGCGTGCTGAGGCCCCTCTTGTCCTTATATAAGATTCCCCAGCAGGCTATGCGATGGAGCACTGTTTTCTGGTAGCACAGTGGCACTGTGGGTATTGTAGTCTCAATCCAACCCACCGCAATAGAGTCACTTCCTCTCGCACTACAATGCCCACCATGCTTTGTTCCATAATGCAACTGAACTGAACAAACTTCAATGGCACAACATAAACAGACACCAGAGGGAGCCAACCTCCTAGTTAGGAACACAAAGTAGTCTTTTAGGATACTCTTAATCGTAACCCCTTGCTACATACATATCAACTGATAAATGATTATATGTTCTAAATAGATAATTATGCCTATTTTCTCTATAGTCTAATTTAAGTAGTGTATGAACTGTGTTCTGTCTGATTAAAAAAAAACAAAAAAATGATATGCTTTTGTAGTGGAATGATTTTTACTTGCTTGATCTACTTGTAAGTATCTAATGCCTAAAAAGGTAACGCAGCTGTGCAGTGTGTACGACAAAATGCTGATTAATTCATTACAATGCATCGCACTGTTTACCTTTTTTTAATATCATTGATAAAATGTCAAAATGATGTTTCATTCACCTCTAGGCATTGTAGTACATTGCAATGTGCTGTAGTGTTTCGCAATAGGCTGTAGTAAAGAAAAGTAGTGCTTGTCCTACTTTTCTCTCAGTACACATCACTGCAATGTAGTGCTATGAACTAAACATGTTGCCTTGTTCATGTTATGGGCTTTGTTGGGAAGGGCTGATAATGTCAAACTATGAGTGATAAAGGGTGAAAACCTCTGTGTATTTTTTTATACTGTCCTTATATATTGGGTACTCAGAAGAGTGAAGAAAATAGGACTTTGTAGGCAACACACAGAACATGAAATACAAAATACTTTTATTTAAAGGAATGTTAAACAAGAGTTAAAAAGACCATACAGTGTATATATTGGAAAGTCCCTTGAACGTCGACGCGTTTCGCCGTGAGGCTTCGTCAGGACGGTCAAAATTGGGGGACGGTTACATACACATTTGGGATAAATCTCACTATCTGAAATGAGATACATACAAATTAGTATATAGTATATACATTTAAAAACATACAACATACACATGATATAAAAATATCTCTTAGGTGCTGTACAGCCCCACATCCCCTCCTCCCTGCGCATCAAAGAGCCGAAAGCCAATCAAGAAGTCAAACATCATCAAAAGCATCATCACCCAGATCGCAAAAATTAATTAAATTAAACAATCAGTCATGGGTCCCAAAGGTGTAACAGTACATAGATACCTTAGAAGACAATCCAGATAGTCAGAACGTTGTCCAACAGGCTACCAATTCATATATGTAGTCTGAGAGTATTACATATGATCTAATAAAGATAAATAAATACAAACCATATAGGTATATGTATATATGTCAATAAGGATGCAGTGTTGTATGTACTGAGATCATACCTGCTGGTCAAAGAACAGCGAATCTCGCAGGGAACCAATCCGCAGAGAAAAAGTAGGCACACCTAATGCTTGCAGCTCTGGGAAGCTTAGATAGATCTAAAAGATCAATGAATGTTTATAAGATATATGTTGGGACATAAATTGTCTATCTATAGGGTCAAAAATAAATCAGAGAATTACCAAATAAATCCAGCCGAGGTTGCCAAAACGGGGGTAATGGACGTTATGGTATTGGCCAAGTCCAGCGCAAAAGCATTCACAATAAAGGTGCAGACAAAACAGCCAATGTAGTATGGATTATGCCACTCTACACGGTCTGAAACAGAAAGGTTTCAAACAGAGAGTTTTAAATACAAAAAGTTCCTTGGAACAGGGCATTTCAAGTCCATAAGAGAGCATCGTAATAGAGGCAAATTGCTTACCTGACTGAAGAATGTCACAGTGCAAACCCCCGGGAGTCAGTCTTGTGCTGAACACAAAATCTGACTCCCACCACTGTCCTATTTATAGTGTCAATTCGCGCCAACACAGCGGCGTTTGCGCGCGGCGCGATGACGTCATTCATCTGCGCCGTGCGCAGTAACGTCATCACGGCAGCGCAGTGCGACCGAACCGGAAGTGTCGCATCCGCCATCTTAACGAAGGGAAAAGAACGGGGAAAAGACATACAAGAGTGCCGCAGACCGAGGACAAGGAAAAGGAGGTTTTGCAACACATCATGAGAATGATTGGAGCTGGTATTCACATAGCTATGCAACAAAAGAAGCAATATATTAAAGCCCTGGATATAGTGACTATCATCAAGGACCAAACAATGCACAGGGAGAATGGGACAGGCACCGGAGAGCACATAGAGATTTCACATAGTTCAACATATACATATAGTAGTGCATTACCTATAAGTTAATATAAATCAATATAGACAAGCGTTCATTAGAACTCAGTTCTGTTTGTGCATTACATATATATTCATAATACTTTATAAGTCTCTATTATCACTCAACAGAGTAATGCATGTAATTTTCTTTGAATTTATTTTCATATTCATAGAAAACCCTTCTACTCAAAGTTGTTGATAAAATTCGGATAGGAGGAAACTTCTCAAGTAGGGAAATTTCAATCAAGTGAAAATAGACACATGAAGACATGCTACAAAAAAGTAGGAGACACTGCATGGTAAGAGAGGGAGCTCGAACACGCATAGTAGAGGGGTTACAGAAATGGTTTAAAGCTAACCATGTCGTTTAAACCCGGATATTGGGTAGCTTTTAATTTGTATATCCATTCCGTTTCTTTTTGGAGAACTCTATGATCAAAGTTACCTCCCCGTGGGTCCTCATAGACGCGATCCAGGGCGGCAACTTTGAAGACCTGGGGTTCGTAGCGGTGCCTGAATGCCACATGGTGGCCAATAGTGGCGTTCAGGAGACCACTAGTTGCATAATATACGTGGTCCTTAATCCTTCTCCAAAATGCTCAAATTGTTTTGCCAATGTAGAAGGAACCACAACAACAAAAGATAATATAAATAATCCCCCTGGTCTGGCAGGTAACGTGGTGTTTTAGAACATGAGTCTGGCCATTCGGTAAAGTAATCATGGGACCCTCAATCAAAAGGTCACAATAGTCACAGTGGCCACATCTAAAGAGTCCCTTCACCTCCTGAGGTGTACTCTCCGATCGTCTATAATTGCTTTGTACCAGACGGTCACGAATCGAATTGGCTCATCGAAATGTAATTTCTGGACTTATTCCAATGTACTTCTTAAGAACGTTGTCAGCAGCCAAAATATGCCAGTGTTTTTTCATGATAGTCCTGACTTGGGCATGCTGATCAGAATATGTGGTTATAAATCTCACTATATCCGGGGTGTTCTTTTTGGGATTTTTAGCCAATATAGCAGTCCTAGGTCTCAAGAGGGCTTTTTTATAGGCGCTCTTGAGGCAATTTCTGCTGTATCCCCTCGTTTTTAGATGTACATATAAGTGATCAGCTTCCTCCTTGAATTTGGTATTGTCAGTGCAGTTCCGTCTTAGACGTAAATACTGTCCAAACGGTATGCTTTGTATCAGGGAGCGGGGGTGCAAGCTCATGGCGTGTAGGATGGTGTTGCCAGCCGTAGGCTTGCGATACAGGGTGGTTTTAATTGCACCACCTTCTGTGACATAGATCGAAATGTCCAAATATGCAATTTTTTCTTTTTCTATTTTCACTTGATTGAAATTTCCCTACTTGAGAAGTTTCCTCCTATCCGAATTTTATCAACAACTTTGAATAGAAGGGTTTTCTATGAATATGAAAATAAATTCAAAGAAAATTACATGCATTACTCTGTTGAGTGATAATAGAGACTTATAAAGTATTATGAATATATATGTAATGCACAAACAGAACTGAGTTCTAATGAACGCTTGTCTATATTGATTTATATTAACTTATAGGTAATGCACCACTATATGTATATGTTGAACTATGTGAAATCTCTATGTGCTCTCCGGTGCCTGTCCCGTTCTCCCTGTGCATTGTTTGGTCCTTGATGATAGTCACTATATCCAGGGCTTTAATATATTGCTTCTTTTGTTGCATAGCTATGTGAATACCAGCTCCAATCATTCTCATGATGTGTTGCAAAACCTCCTTTTCCTTGTCCTCGGTCTGCGGCACTCTTGTATGTCTTTTCCCCGTTCTTTTCCCTTCGTTAAGATGGCGGATGCGCCACTTCCGGTTCGGTCGCACTGCGCTGCCGTGATGACGTCACTGCGCACGGCGCAGATGAATGACGTCATCGCGCCGCGCGCAAACGCCACTGTGTTGGCGCGAATTGACACTATAAATAGGACAGTGGTGGGAGTCAGATTTTGTGTTCAGCACAAGACTGACTCCCGGGGGTTTGCACTGTGACATTCTTCAGTCAGGTAAGCAATTTGCCTCTATTACAATGCTCTCTTATGGACTTGAAATGCCCTGTTCCAAGGAACTTTTTGTATTTAAAATTCTCTGTTTGAAACCTTTCTGTTTCAGACCGTGTGGCATAATCCATACTACATTGGCTGTTTTGTCTGCACCTTTATTGTGAATGCTTTTGCACTGGACTTGGCCAATACCATACCGTCCATTACCCCCGTTTTGGCAACCTCGGCTGGATTTATTTGGTAATTCTCTGATTTATTTTTGACCCTATAGATAGACAATTTATGTCCCAACATATATCTTATAAACATTCATTGATCTTTTAGATCTATCTAAGCTTCCCAGAGCTGCAAGCATTAGGTGTGCCTACTTTTTCTCTGCGGATTGGTTCCCTGCGAGATTCGCTGTTCTTTGACCAGCAGGTATGATCTCAGTACATACAACACTGCATCCTTATTGACATATATACATATACCTATATGGTTTGTATTTATTTATCTTTATTAGATCATATGTAATACTCCCAGACTACATATATGAATTGGTAGCCTGTTGGACAACGTTCTGACTATCTGGATTGTCTTCTAAGGTATCTATGTACTGTTACACCTTTGGGACCTATGACTGATTGTTTAATTTAATTAATTTTTGCGATCTGGGTGATGATGCTTTTGATGATGTTTGACTTCTTGATTGGCTTTCGGCTCTTTGATGCGCAGGGAGGAGGGGATGTGGGGCTGTACAGCACCTAAGAGATATTTTTATATCATGTGTATGTTGTATGTTTTTAAATGTATATACTATATACTAATTTGTATGTATCTCATTTCAGATAGTGAGATTTGTCCCAAATGTGTATGTAACCGTCCCCCAATTTTGACCGTCCTGACGAAGCCTCACGGCGAAACGCGTCGACGTTCAAGGGACTTTCCAATATATACACTGTATGGTCTTTTTAACTCTTGTTTAACATTCCTTTAAATAAAAGTATTTTGTATTTCATGTTCTGTGTGTTGCCTACAAAGTCCTATTTTCTTCACTCTTCTGAGTACCCAATATATTCCCTATTTTTGGATGTGGCAATGTGAGTGCTTTTTTCCCTTTTTCCCCTCTTCTTGTTACTATTTTGGGTGGCAAACACCAATTTCCCTGTACCCATGCACTCCGGGTGATAAGTCCTTTATACACAGGACTTCACCGATGATATCAACCAGTTACCCTTGTGGTTGATATAGATTCTTTATTAATGTAATGACCCCTTCTCCTTTTGGATAATAATCTTTAGGAATCCTCTTTTAGGATTTTTTCAATCTTGTGATCCAAACACTAATGGCGGACTTTGCAGGCAACAATTGGGAAGGATTTATGATGGGAATTAAACACCAATGTTCCTCTCTTAAATCCAACGATGTCGATTTTGAAATTGTATATCAGAAACTAACTCAGACCTTTGAGAGAAAATCAAGCCTTTTTTGCCATATTCGATATTTTGAGCAATATTTGGCACACGATCTCAACCCAAAGGGATTGAGAGTACAGGTTTTTCCCAATATCTGGGCTCTTGATCCAGACTTTAAGATCCGATGGGAGGCAAACCTTCAATTATGCTCAAGGAAAATGATGGAACTTATAATCGAATATTATATGCAGGAATCTAAGGTGGTGGATGCTGAAATTAAAAGGATTTATGATGAAAATATGACAATATTAGGTAATCCAGACTTCGGACCGTTTGATGTGCGCCTAAAGGAACACATACAAGGTTTTACGAAGGATCTACTCCTCAAAAAGGAGGACAAGTTTGCGCGCGACAGACTGGCCTCTGCGGGGAAATATGCCTACAATTGGCCACTGGCGAATAGTCAACGTGGTATACGGAGGGGACCTGGGCCATCTAGGAATAGGAGGCAAACAAACGACAGAGACAAATACGACTCTGACTCCTCTGCTAACTCCCTTACTTCACAGAACTCGCAAACAGGTGGGCGAGGACGACAGGGGAGACGGAACCCAAGGAAAAGACCCCCAAATGGTGGGGGGCACCAGACAGGTACTCCAAGTAAGAAGCACATAACGGGGGACGGTGAACGATTCTTAGCACACGGTCCCTCAGGTATGTGTGCAGACCCGAACCCCCCTCACAATAACAAAGGGGTCTCTATGTTCCCGAATCCTCCATTTGATGTCTCCTCGGAAATTCCCTCTACCCCCACAGCGATTCCGCGGGTTGAACCCGATATTCGCCAACATATCATTGGAGCGGCACAGGCAATGGCCAAGACACATAATTTGGCCATCTCCGGTGCCACTGCCAAAGATAGTAAAAGATGACGTATTGATCACTTTTTTCCCCGTATGGGCCTTCATGACGTTTCTGATGAAGCAGACTCTCTGGACCATACGGTATCTATGTCCTTACCTCTCGCTTCTGACCCCACTGATGTATTGTCTGTTGGGATAGGCAGTGAGGGGGGAATTCAAAAAGAGACACACCGTCTAGAGGTAAATAGTAGGATTTTTAAAACAGCTTACCTGTAAAATCCTTTTCTTGGAGTACATCACGGGACACAGAGCAGCATAGTCATTACTATGTGGGTTATATAGAATTACCTTCAGGTGCTGGCACTGGCAACTTCCAAAACAGGAAGTACCCTCCCCTATATAAGCCCCTCCCATCCGGGAGCACCTCAGTTTTGTAGCAAAGCAATACGTGTCCCCAAAAGAGGGGTGGGAGCTCTGTGTCCCGTGATGTACTCCAAGAAAAGGATTTTACAGGTAAGCTGTTTTAAAAATCCTACTTTCTTGTTCATACATCACGGGACACAGAGCAGCATAGTCATTACTATGTGGGACGTCCCAAAGCAATGCCAAATGAGGGGGGGGGATACACCATACATAAGCTGGGCGCTACCAGGCATGAGGATCTTTTGCGGCCTGCAACACACTGCGCCCAAAGGCGACATCCTCCTGACTTCTAACGTCCACCTGGTAGAACCTAGTAAACGTGTGCACTGAAGACCATGTTGCGGCCTTACAAATTTGAGCCAGGGAGGCCTGGTGATGCACTGCCCATGAAGTTCCAACTGCTCTCGTGGAGTGCGCCCTAACTTTGAACGGAGGCGGTCTACTTCTCAAGCCATAGGCTTGTATTATGACCTGTCGAATCCACTTGGCTAAAGTAGATTTTGATGCTGCCTGACCCTTTCTGGGGCCTTCCGGCAGAACAAATAAAGAATCCGTTCTACGAATCTGAGCAGTGGCTTTTAGATAAGCTTTAACTGCTCTTACTACATCCAAAGAATGCAATAACTTTTCCTCTACCGAGCTTGGTTTGGGGAAAAAAGAAGGAAGAACCACATCCTGGTTCAAGTGAAACCCCGATACCACCTTAGGAAGAAAGGCTGGGTGAGGGCGTAATACTACTCTGTCCTTACGAATAACCAGATATGGCTCTTTACAGGACATGGCGGCTAATTCCGACACTCTTCTAGCCGAGCATATGGCTACTAAAAATATCAATTTTCTGGTGAGTAGAACCAAGGAAATGTGCCGCAAAGGTTCAAATGGCTGCTTCTGCAGAACCGACAGAACCAAATTTAGATCCCATGGGCATATGGGAGCTTTAATCGGTGGAATAATACGAGTCACACCTTGCATAAAGGATTTGACAAGTGAATGCATAGCCAGGGGCCTTTGAAATAGTATTGATAAGGCCGAAACCTGGCCCTTGATAGTACTTAAGGCAAACTTCCTGTCTACAGCCCACTGCAGGAAGTCCAGAATTCTGCCTATAACGTACTTACGTGGATGCCATTTTCTGGCCTTGCACCAAGTGATGTACGCCTTCCAAACTCTATAGTAGATCTGCCTGGATACAGGCTTCCTGGCATTGATTATAGTTGATACCACAGAGTTAGAGAGACCTCTCTTCTTTAGGATGTGGGATTCAATAGCCAGGCCGTTAAATTTAGAGTTAGTAAGGAAGGGTGGTATATCGGTCCTTGCGAAAGCAGGTCCGGTCGACGTGGAAGGGTCCAAGGACTCCCCACAGACATTTTGATGATCTCCGCGTACCAGGCCCTTCGGGGCCACGCTGGAGCCACCAGGATCACCGGCTTCTTTCCCAACCTGACTCTGCGAAGGAGTCAAGGCAACAATTGTAGCGGAGGGAATGCATATATCAGTCTGAACTGATCCCAAGGGAACACCAGAGCATCCGCGCCGCAAGCGAGGGGATCCCTTGTCCGGGAGACAAATCTGTCCACCTTTGCGTTGAATCTGGATGCTAGCAGATCTACATCCGGTGTTCCCCACCACTGACATATTGCTCGGAAGACCTCGGGATGAAGGGACCATTCCCCTGGGCATAACTGTTGGCGACTCAGAAAGTCCGCCTTCCAATTCTCCACCCCTGGAATGAAGACAGCTGATATACATGGGACATGCTTTTCTGCCCATTCCAGGATGTGACTTACTTCCCTCTGGGCTGCACGACTCCTGGTGCCTCCCTGATGATTGATATATGCCACTGCTGTGGCATTGTCTGATTGATTCTGACAGGGGACCCTTGGAGTCTGGATGTCCAGGCTACTAGGGCATACCGGGCTGCTCGTATCTCTAAGAGATTGATGGGCAGGGTTCTTACTACATTTGACCATCTGCCCTGGAGAGACCATTGCTCCAGTACTGCCCCCCCAGCCTATAAGGCTGGCATCTGTAGTGACCACCTTCCAGGATATCGGACTGAAGGGTTTTCCCTTCTGGAGATTCTGGGGGATCAACCACCAGCAGAGACTCTTCCGAACGGAAAGGGACAAAGCCATCGGGAAGTCTAGAGCCTGAATCTTTCCGTTCCAGGCTGACAATATGGCCCTCTGTAAATTCCTTGAGTGGAATTGGGCGTATGGCACAGCTTCGAATGATGCTACCATCTTTCCTAGCAGCCTCATGCACAGGCGTATGGACGGCTGTCTTTTTGCACAAAGCAGACGGACCAAGCCCCTCAGAGAGGATACCTTGTCTAGAGGTAAGAAAATCTTCCTCTGGTCTGAATCCAGCCGTAGCCCTAGATATACCAGGTTTTTCACTGGCTGTAGGGCTGACTTGTCCAGGTTGATGACCCAACCGTGAGATTCTAGATACTTGATTGTATCGACAATTACCACTTCTATCTTGGCAACTGAGTGGTCCATCAACAACAGGTCGTGTAGGTATGCCATTATCGTTACACCTCGTGTACTTAGATCGGCCAACAGTGGGGCCAGAATTTTTGTGAACACTCGTGGTGCTGTGGCCAGACCGAATGGTAAGGCTCTGAACTGAAAATGGCGCCCTTCTACTGCAAAGCGTAGAAATTTTTGATGACCTGGAAAGATGGGAACATGCAAGTAAGCATCTTTGATGTCGATCGAGGCTAACCATTCCTCCCCCTGTAGGGCAGCGGTGACCGATCGGATCGACTCCATCCGGAAGGACCGGACGTTTAGAAATTTGTTTAGACTCTTTAGGTCCAATATGGGTCTTATGTCCCCGTTTGGTTTCGGGACTGTGAAAAGGTTTGAGTAGAAACTCAACCCCCACTCTTCCATAGGAACCTCCATAATTACTCCTTGGAGCAATAGTTGTTCTAACGCCACTAGGAGACACCTTCTTTTCAGAGGGTCTTTTGGCATGCCTGACCACATAAAATGGGAAGGAGGAGACTCTTTTAACTCCAACTTGTATCCCCGAGTTACTGCGGAGAGCACCCATCTGTCTTTGATCGTCTCCCGCCAGGTCTCTGTGAACAACTGAAGTCTTCCCCCCACCCGTTTGAGTGGGGGCAGCCCTTCATAGGCTTGACTTGGAGGCTGGTTTAGTACCTCTTCGGATCCAGGGCTTTTTATTACCCTGTGACTGTCCCTGATTTTTACCTCCTGAGTTTGACCGAGGAGGCCGTCGGAACTGCTTAGTAGCAGACGTCCCAGGGATAGGAGAGGTAGTCCTCTTAAAAGACGGACCCCTAGACCTCTTTTTAATTGGTAAGAGAGTACTTTTACCACTGGAAATCTTCTGGATATATTTATCCAGGTCTTCGCCAAAAAGGCGTTCTCCATGAAATGGGAAGCTAACTAAGAGCTTCTTACAGGAAGCCTCAGCAGACCAGTTCTTGAGGCACAGAAGCCTACGCATATGTACCAAAGACAGCGTGAGGCGGGAGGCCTGATGGATAGAATCCTTGATGGCGTCAACCGCAAAGCATAATGCTCTAGGCAGATCAGCCAGAGCCTGGGCCTGCTGGTCTGGCAAATCCCTCAGGACCATTTTCATTTGATCCTTTAAAGCTTGGCAGACCCCAATAGCTGCCACTGCTGGCTGTGTAACAGCCCCTGCTGTGGAAAAAGCAGATTTTAATAAAGATTCCAATTTTTTATCTACTGGATCTTTGAACATTTGAACATTATCTACTGGACATGTCAGTGATTTGTTCACAGAAGAAATGGCTGCGTCCACCGTAGGAACATTCCATCTCTGGGTGAATTTTTCCTCCATGGGATAGATCACCTGAAATTTCTTAGGTGGAACAAATAGTTTATCAGGATGTTCCCAGTCCTGGTATATAAGTCCTTCCAATAATGGATGAATTGGAAAGGAGCAATTAATCTGGGGAGCTTTTAGCGACCCCAACGAGGAGATAGCAGTAGTTGATGGTTCAACAAGAGGCATTTTAAATGCAGATCGAACCATGTCAGTTAGGGTCTGGACCCACAATCTTTCAGTCTTTGATGCTGAAAATGGTTCATCTACTGTCGATTCCTCAAAAACAGAGTTAACCTCCTCCTGATCCCCTTCAGGTAGGTCAGTCCCTTCCTGGGACTGTTGCTCTGCCAACAGGCACTCTAATGGAGGGGATGGAGATCTGGCGCGCTTTCTTTCCTGTAGAGAAGAAGCGATCAATGCTGCCAATCTCTGCTCCAATCCCTCCAGAGTTGAGGCAAAAACCTCCTCTGTTATATATGCAGGAGCAGGTGGACTGAGGACAGCCGCAGTACCTGGCACTCCCGGGGGTTCCTTATGGGTATTAACCTCTGATTTCTCAGGGGAGGAAGGTGCAGATGACTGCTCCAGATCCTCAGAGCCCGATGGAGACCCCCTACACTTCCTGAGAGGTATATCTCGGAGTTTTTTAGGCGGCATATTCCTTAGTTCAAAGCTGAGGTATTCCAGCCGCAATACACCCCTTTACTGAAATAGTCTAATGCAATTTGCTGCTATGTACATCAGTGGGTGTCTACTAATGCGTCTTTCTGGGGATGCCTGTATCAACCGCCCGCTGTAAGCCCCTATACCATGCTACCAGCTCCTTTTCATGCTCTGTGTCCATAGCAAGCAGCGTGGACTGAGTCCTTTTATCTTGCTGGGACGCCCGCACATGCGCAGAAGCGCTGGGCGCACAGAGCGCGTCATCCGCCAGGCTCCGCCCCCTTTTTTGAAGCTAAATCTTATAAAAAGAAAGCGTGTGTGCGCGCGCACGTGCACGTGTGCGCTCTTGGCGCCATGTAGGGAGAGGAGCCAGGGTCCCTGTTTCACCAGGACTCGGGGATGGAAGGAAACTACTTGGCAGCATGACAGAGGAATGCAGCTTCCCTGATAGAGAGCTCACTCATCTGCCTGGACTTTCACCATGGAAGGAATAGTCCCAAGAAAAAAAGACGTTCCACAGCGGCCTCTAGTGGACAAACACAGGTACCGTACACAGGTTTTTTTTTAAAACCCCCTTTATGAAAAACATTTCTAGGTTTACAGTTTTTAAAACTTCTTTATGAAAAGACATTTCTAGGATTTCTTAGGCATATACAGCTATTAGCGGGAATACCTTTAGGTAACAGGCAGAAAGACATATTAGGCTTGGGGGTCCCCTCAATAGAACCAAGTTCCTGAGGGGCCCCCACTTACCTTTTCCCCGCCGCAGGACTTTGTTTGGTCCACAGAAGCCCAAACTTCACCTCTCACGGCAGGCATTGTACTAGACCTTCAGAGACCGGGTTCCCAAGGATTCCACTCCCCTGGACCTGTATAGCACCCTGCACAGATAGCCTCTTGGTTTTGGGTATGACCAGAGCTCTGGATCCCAGGGTCCAGCCCTCCTAAGAGAGGCATTACAGGCAAAACCCTGCTCTTCTCTGCAAGGCCCGGGTACCGACCGTTTAGCTATGAAGCTTTTTTGGTCGGATCCGGAATAGCTTGCTAAGGCCCAGAGAACCTGTACACAAGCCCAGATGAATACATGTTAACCTTGGCCAACACCTTAGACACTGGCAAAAAACTGAGGTGCTCCCGGATGGGAGGGGCTTATATAGGGGAGGGTACTTCCTGTTTTGGAAGTTGCCAGTGCCAGCACCTGAAGGTAATTCTATATAACCCACATAGTAATGACTATGCTGCTCTGTGTCCCGTGATGTATGAACAAGAAAACCTGTCCTCCTACCCCTTGAGTAAGGTAGAAATAGATCTCCTCAGTTTGGGTCTAAGTTTTTGTCCCAACAGTTCATCTAACAAGTTTGAACTGATTAAGGACTTATACTTATTTGCCAGAAAATTGACCTTCAAGTTCATGTATGATAAAAGAACGTTGTACTAGACAGACGGAACTAGCCAACCAAGAGATCTGGAAAGACTTCTCGGTGGCTGAATTTCGAGCCCTTAAAAATCTGGTTCTGTTGTTGGATGAAAGTGAGGGGAGTGTGATCCCCGAACTTAATTCAGAAACTGATATAGCCAGGGGTCAACGGATTCAAAATACCCAGTATTCAAATGTTATTGAATCACTGGGTAAGGCAGTAAAAAAGAAATCTACTCAATTTCCTTCACTCCATACCAACTCTAATATCTGGGCCTTTTTGACCCAGGCCATCAGGGATATTGAATCCCTGGCTCTGAATAGATCTGCAGGACAGAACCTCTCGATACCTGAACGTCAGGCTCTGGCTAGCCTCAGTCGGAACCCCAATTTGGTGATCAAGCCCTCTGACAAGGGTGGTAACGTGGTAGTCATGGAAGAGTTAAACTACAGGAATATGTGCTGGGACATATTAAAAAATCGGGATTGGTATAGACCAATATCCCATGATGTTGTAGACAAATACAACCAGCAATATAATGACACCATTCAATCTGCCTTCTCCGAGGGCCTGATCACCAAAGAGATCTTTGAAGGTATCCAGGTGCCATACCCCAAAATTCCTTGTTTTTATTCCCTTCCTAAGACACACAAAAGTATATCTAGACCTCCTGGTCGTCCAATAGTATCTGGTATAGGTGCAAAAACGGAACGAGCCAGTAAATTTGTCGATGAATACCTGCGACCCCATGTGACCACTCTTCCTTCGTTCATCCAGGACACTCCTGACCTTCTAAGAACTCTTGATGGCCTCAATGTACCCCTGGGATGTTTTTTAGTATCCATAGATGTGGAAGCTCTCTACTCATCTATTCCACACAAATTAGGACTTCAAGTCATTTCTCAATTTCGAAATGAACGCGGCCCTAAGTCAATAGGCCTTAATTGCTTTGTACTCAAACTTCTTGAGCATATCCTAACCAAAATTTTTTTTTCGTTCGATGGGTCCCACCTCCTCCAGGTACAGGGGGTCGCCATGGGCACTTGTTGTGCGCCATCTTATGCGAACCTGTACCTGGGGGGGTGGGAACGTGAACTCTTCTCCAATGATGAACTTGGACATCTCCTATGTTTTGTTTTGGGTTGGTTTCGTTTTATCGATGATGTGCTGATGTTATGGGCGGAATCACTTACCACTCTGAATGAGTTCATGCATATGCTGAGTAACAACAGATACAATCTTAAATTTACTATGGCTTGTAGCCAAGAAAAAATTGCATATTTGGACATTTCGATCTATGTCACAGAAGGTGGTGCAATTAAAACCACCCTGTATCGCAAGCCTATGGCTGGCAACACCATCC
Source organism: Rana muscosa (assembly GCA_029206835.1). Classification (NCBI taxonomy): domain Eukaryota; kingdom Metazoa; phylum Chordata; class Amphibia; order Anura; family Ranidae; genus Rana; species Rana muscosa. The sequence continues at coordinate 895,581,512 of CM055116.1, read as the reverse complement.
TACTAGGGATGAGCTTCGTGTTCGAGTCGAACATACGTTCGACTCGAACATCGGCTGTTCGATCGTTCGACGAAGAACGAACGATTTGGGCCGTTCGCGCCAAATTCGAGTGACGCGAACGGCCCACAATGCACTACGCCATCGCAGTGTCATCCAGGTGCTGTGATTGGCCAAGCATGCACTGTGACCCCGCATGCTTGGCCAATCACAGCGCCGGCAGCGAGGAGAGCAATGATTGGCCACAGGCAGGATGCCTGTGGCCAATTATTGCTGAGGGGGTTTAGTACAGGCCCCACACTATAAAAGGCCGCCAGCGCGGCGGCCTTGTGTAGTGTGTTCCGGAGCAGGGAAAGAGAAGCATAGGCAGGGACAGTGTCATTATTTTTCCTTTACTAATCCTGGATTCCTTGTGTTTAGGGACAAATAAGGATAGGTAGGGAGAGTGTCAGTGACAGTGTGCTATTCTGTGCTAATCCTTGTTTGTAGGGACAGAGAGGTACAGTGAGGGAAAGTGTCAGTGTGCTATTCTGTTCTAAACCAATCTTGCTGAACCATATTTTCAATCCTTGAGTTTAGGGACAGAGAGGTACAGTGAGGGAAAGTGTCAGTGTGCTATTCTGTTCTAAAACTATTTTGCTGAACCATATTTTCAGTCCTTGAGTTTAGGGACAGAGAGGTACAGTGAGTGAAACTGACAGTGTGCTATTCTGTTCTAAACCAATTTTGCTGTTCCATATTTTCAATCCTTGAGTTTAGGGACAGAGAAGGACACTCGTAGAAATTATCAGTGTGCTATTCTGTGCTAAATCTTGTTTGTAGGGAGGGACAGAGTAGGACAGTGAGGGAAAGTGTCAGTGTGCTATTCTGTTCTAAAACTATTTTGCTGAACCATATTTTCAATCCTTGAGTTTAGGGACAGAGAGGTACAGTGAGTGAAACTGACAGTGTGCTATTCTGTTCTAAACCAATTTTGCTGTTCCATATTTTCAATCCTTGAGTTTAGGGACAGAGAGGTACAGTGAGGGAAAGTGTCAGTGTGCTATTCTGTTCTAAAACTATTTTGCTGAACCATATTTTCAATCCTTGAGTTTAGGGACAGAGAGGTACAGTGAGTGAAACTGACAGTGTGCTATTCTGTTCTAAACCAATTTTGCTGTTCCATATTTTCAATCCTTGAGTTTAGGGACAGAGAAGGACACTCGTAGAAATTATCAGTGTGCTATTCTGTGCTAAATCTTGTTTGTAGGGAGGGACAGAGTAGGACAGTGAGGGAAAGTGTCAGTGTGCTATTCTGTTCTAAAACTATTTTGCTGAACCATATTTTCAATCCTTGAGTTTAGGGACAGAGAGGTACAGTGAGTGAAACTGACAGTGTGCTATTCTGTTCTAAACCAATTTTGCTGTTCCATATTTTCAATCCTTGAGTTTAGGGACAGAGAGGTACAGTGAGGGAAAGTGTCAGTGTGCTATTCTGTTCTAAAACTATTTTGCTGAACCATATTTTCAATCCTTGAGTTTAGGGACAGAGAGGTACAGTGAGTGAAACTGACAGTGTGCTATTCTGTTCTAAACCAATTTTGCTGTTCCATATTTTCAATCCTTGAGTTTAGGGACAGAGAAGGACACTCGTAGAAATTATCAGTGTGCTATTCTGTGCTAAATCTTGTTTGTAGGGAGGGACAGAGTAGGACAGTGAGGGAAAGTGTCAGTGTGCTATTCTGTTCTAAAACTATTTTGCTGAACCATATTTTCAATCCTTGAGTTTAGGGACAGAGAGGTACAGTGAGTGAAACTGACAGTGTGCTATTCTGTTCTAAACCAATTTTGCTGTTCCATATTTTCAATCCTTGAGTTTAGGGACAGAGAAGGACACTCATAGAAATTATCAGTGTGCTATTCTGTGCTAAATCTTGTTTGTAGGGAGGGACAGAGTAGGACAGTGAGGGAAAGTGTCAGTGTGCTATTCTGTTCTAAAACTATTTTGCTGAACCATATTTTCAATCCTTGAGTTTAGGGACAGAGAGGTACAGTGAGTGAAACTGACAGTGTGCTATTCTGTTCTAAACCAATTTTGCTGTTCCATATTTTCAATCCTTGAGTTTAGGGACAGAGAAGGACACTCGTAGAAATTATCAGTGTGCTATTCTGTGCTAAATCTTGTTTGTAGGGAGGGACAGAGTAGGACAGTGAGGGAAAGTGTCAGTGTGCTATTCTGTTCTAAAACTATTTTGCTGTTCCATATTTTCAATCCTTGAGTTTAGGGACAGAGAGGTACAGTGAGTGAAACTGACAGTGTGCTATTCTGTTCTAAACCAATTTTTCTGTTCCATATTTTCAATCCTTGAGTTTAGGGACAGAGAAGGACACTCGTAGAAATTATCAGTGTGCTATTCTGTGCTAAATCTTGTTTGTAGGGAGGGACAGAGTAGGACAGTGAGGGAAAGTGTCAGTGTGCTATTCTGTTCTAAAACTATTTTGCTGAACCATATTTTCAATCCTTGAGTTTAGGGACAGAGAGGTACAGTGAGTGAAACTGACAGTGTGCTATTCTGTTCTAAACCAATTTTGCTGTTCCATATTTTCAATCCTTGAGTTTAGGGACAGAGAGGTACAGTGAGGGAAAGTGTCAGTGTGCTATTCTGTTCTAAAACTATTTTGCTGAACCATATTTTCAATCCTTGAGTTTAGGGACAGAGAGGTACAGTGAGTGAAACTGACAGTGTGCTATTCTGTTCTAAACCAATTTTGCTGTTCCATATTTTCAATCCTTGAGTTTAGGGACAGAGAAGGACACTCATAGAAATTATCAGTGTGCTATTCTGTGCTAAATCTTGTTTGTAGGGAGGGACAGAGTAGGACAGTGAGGGAAAGTGTCAGTGTGCTATTCTGTTCTAAAACTATTTTGCTGAACCATATTTTCAATCCTTGAGTTTAGGGACAGAGAGGTACAGTGAGTGAAACTGACAGTGTGCTATTCTGTTCTAAACCAATTTTGCTGTTCCATATTTTCAATCCTTGAGTTTAGGGACAGAGAGGTACAGTGAGTGAAACTGACAGTGTGCTATTCTGTTCTAAACCAATTTTGCTGTTCCATATTTTCAATCTATGAGTTTAGGGACAGAGAAGGACACTCGTAGAAATGATCAGTGTGCTATTCTGTGCTAAATCTTATTTGTAGGGAGGGACAGAGTAGGACAGTGAGGGAAAGTGTCAGTGTGCTATTCTGTTCTAAAACTATTTTGCTGAACCATATTTTCAATCCTTGAGTTTAGGGACAGAGAGGTACAGTGAGTGAAACTGACAGTGTGCTATTCTGTTCTAAACCAATTTTGCTGTTACATATTTTCAATCCTTGAGTTTAGGGACAGAGAAGGACACTCATAGAAATTATCAGTGTGCTATTCTGTGCTAAATCTTGTTTGTAGGGAGGGACAGAGTAGGACAGTGAGGGAAAGTGTCAGTGTGCTATTCTGTTCTAAAACTATTTTGCTGAACCATATTTTCAATCCTTGAGTTTAGGGACAGAGAGGTACAGTGAGTGAAACTGACAGTGTGCTATTCTGTTCTAAACCAATTTTGCTGTTCCATATTTTCAATCCTTGAGTTTAGGGACAGAGAAGGACACTCGTAGAAATTATCAGTGTGCTATTCTGTGCTAAATCTTGTTTGTAGGGAGGGACAGAGTAGGACAGTGAGGGAAAGTGTCAGTGTGCTATTCTGTTCTAAAACTATTTTGCTGAACCATATTTTCAATCCTTGAGTTTAGGGACAGAGAGGTACAGTGAGTGAAACTGACAGTGTGCTATTCTGTTCTAAACCAATTTTGCTGTTCCATATTTTCAATCCTTGAGTTTAGGGACAGAGAAGGACACTTGTAGAAATTATCAGTGTGCTATTCTGTGCTAAATCTTGTTTGTAGGGAGGGACAGAGTAGGACAGTGAGGGAAAGTGTCAGTGTGCTATTCTGTTCTAAAACTATTTTGCTGAACCATATTTTCAATCCTTGAGTTTAGGGACAGAGAGGTACAGTGAGTGAAACTGACAGTGTGCTATTCTGTTCTAAACCAATTTTGCTGTTCCATATTTTCAATCCTTGAGTTTAGGGACAGAGAGGTACAGTGAGTGAAACTGACAGTGTGCTATTCTGTTCTAAACCAATTTTGCTGTTCCATATTTTCAATCTATGAGTTTAGGGACAGAGAAGGACACTCGTAGAAATGATCAGTGTGCTATTCTGTGCTAAATCTTATTTGTAGGGAGGGACAGAGTAGGACAGTGAGGGAAAGTGTCAGTGTGCTATTCTGTTCTAAAACTATTTTGCTGAACCATATTTTCAATCCTTGAGTTTAGGGACAGAGAGGTACAGTGAGTGAAACTGACAGTGTGCTATTCTGTTCTAAACCAATTTTGCTGTTCCATATTTTCAATCCTTGAGTTTAGGGACAGAGAAGGACACTCGTAGAAATTATCAGTGTGCTATTCTGTGCTAAATCTTGTTTGTAGGGAGGGACAGAGTAGGACAGTGAGGGAAAGTGTCAGTGTGCTATTCTGTTCTAAAACTATTTTGCTGAACCATATTTTCAATCCTTGAGTTTAGGGACAGAGAGGTACAGTGAGTGAAACTGACAGTGTGCTATTCTGTTCTAAACCAATTTTGCTGTTCCATATTTTCAATCCTTGAGTTTAGGGACAGAGAAGGACACTCGTAGAAATTATCAGTGTGCTATTCTGTGCTAAATCTTGTTTGTAGGGAGGGACAGAGTAGGACAGTGAGGGAAAGTGTCAGTGTGCTATTCTGTTCTAAAACTATTTTGCTGAACCATATTTTCAATCCTTGAGTTTAGGGACAGAGAGGTACAGTGAGTGAAACTGACAGTGTGCTATTCTGTTCTAAACCAATTTTGCTGTTCCATATTTTCAATCCTTGAGTTTAGGGACAGAGAAGGACACTTGTAGAAATTATCAGTGTGCTATTCTGTGCTAAATCTTGTTTGTAGGGAGGGACAGAGTAGGACAGTGAGGGAAAGTGTCAGTGTGCTATTCTGTTCTAAAACTATTTTGCTGAACCATATTTTCAATCCTTGAGTTTAGGGACAGAGAGGTACAGTGAGTGAAACTGACAGTGTGCTATTCTTTTCTAAACCAATTTTGCTGTTCCATATTTTCAATCCTTGAGTTTAGGGACAGAGAAGGACACTCGTAGAAATTATCAGTGTGCTATTCTGTGCTAAATCTTGTTTGTAGGGAGGGACAGAGTAGGACAGTGAGGGAAAGTGTCAGTGTGCTATTCTGTTCTAAAACTATTTTGCTGAACCATATTTTCAATCCTTGAGTTTAGGGACAGAGAGGTACAGTGAGTGAAACTGACAGTGTGCTATTCTGTTCTAAACCAATTTTGCTGTTCCATATTTTCAATCCTTGAGTTTAGGGACAGAGAAGGACACTCGTAGAAATTATCAGTGTGCTATTCTGTGCTAAATCTTGTTTGTACGGAGGGACAGAGTAGGACAGTGAGGGAAAGTGTCAGTGTGCTATTCTGTTCTAAAACTATTTTGCTGAACCATATTTTCAATCCTTGAGTTTAGGGACAGAGAGGTACAGTGAGTGAAACTGACAGTGTGCTATTCTGTTCTAAACCAATTTTGCTGTTCCATATTTTCAATCCTTGAGTTTAGGGACAGAGAGGAACAGTGAGGGAAAGTGTCAGTGTGCTATTCTGTTCTAAAACTATTTTGCTGAACCATATTTTCAATCCTTGAGTTTAGGGACAGAGAGGTACAGTGAGTGAAACTGACAGTGTGCTATTCTGTTCTAAACCAATTTTGCTGTTCCATATTTTCAATCCTTGAGTTTAGGGACAGAGAAGGACACTCGTAGAAATTATCAGTGTGCTATTCTGTGCTAAATCTTGTTTGTAGGGAGGGACAGAGTAGGACAGTGAGGGAAAGTGTCAGTGTGCTATTCTGTTTTAAAACTATTTTGCTGTTCCATATTTTCAATCCTTGAGTTTAGGGACAGAGAGGTACAGTGAGTGAAACTGACAGTGTGCTATTCTGTTCTAAACCAATTTTGCTGTTCCATATTTTCAATCCTTGAGTTTAGGGACAGAGAGGTACAGTGAGGGAAAGTGTCAGTGTGCTATTCTGTTCTAAAACTATTTTGCTGAACCATATTTTCAATCCTTGAGTTTAGGGACAGAGAGGTACAGTGAGTGAAACTGACAGTGTGCTATTCTGTTCTAAACCAATTTTGCTGTTCCATATTTTCAATCCTTGAGTTTAGGGACAGAGAAGGACACTCGTAGAAATTATCAGTGTGCTATTCTGTGCTAAATCTTGTTTGTAGGGAGGGACAGAGTAGGACAGTGAGGGAAAGTGTCAGTGTGCTATTCTGTTCTAAAACTATTTTGCTGAACCATATTTTCAATCCTTGAGTTTAGGGACAGAGAGGTACCGTGAGTGTTTGAAATATAATAGTGCGCTGGAAACCTAGAACCTACAATCCTAAAGTGATGTCACCGTGAATAAGCAAAAATAAACTGAGTGAAACAATACCTCAAAAAGTAGGTATCAATAAACTATTGTGATCTGCATTAGTACAAAAAAAAAAAAAAAAAAAGTGAAATATTATAGGATATCAAAAAATACAAATATAATTCACAATAGTATTCCCAAAAAAATATATATAAGGGCTTCTGTGATAGAATACAAATAAAAAGGTCTGTGTACAAATCTGAATGCCAGGTCTCAACAATAATCCTATGAACTGCTTAGTCACAATTGAAGTCAATATACGTGATGAGCATAAACTTGTCCACACCAACGAGAGCTGTCAGCTGTTTCACTTGCATGTAGCGATATGATAAGAAACAAAGAAAACAATCATAGCGCAGACATCCCTACTGGAAATAGAAACATCAAGTAAAATCTGCACTCACACAGCCAGGAATAAGAGGCGCTTGATAGCTCAGTAAGATGCAATCTCCTCACTAGTCACTTGCATGACTAGCTTGTAGCGTGATTAGGCTCCTCCTCCCTACGCGTTACGTCGAAGTCACTCGACTTATTCATGGGATAAGTGAGTGAAACTGACAGTGTGCTATTCTGTTCTAAACCAATTTTGCTGTTCCATATTTTCAATCCTTGAGTTTAGGGACAGAGAAGGATAGGCAGGGGACAGTGTCAGTGTCATTGTTGCTAAGCCTCCTGCACAGTATACACCTGAAGGTAGCCCTTATTGCTCTTTTTCCCATCTCCCTGCAGGCCATCCATTAAAATGTCTGGAAGGCAACCAAGGAGAGGCAGACAGTCAGGAGGCAAAAAAAGAGGGCAAGCAGGCTCTGTGTCTGGGGGCAACAGTGCTGGTCGTGGACGCGGTGCATTGTCATCAGCACATGGCCATGGGACACGCTTGTCCTTCTTTTCGGCAGCTGGACATGTTGAGCCACATCATGCCGAAGACTTGGTAGAGTGGATGACCAAGCCCACCTCATCCTCCTCATCCTCTCTCACCCAGGCTCAGGGTACTGGCAAAGCAGCTGCCAAAGCGTCCTCTTCTCTGGTATCATTATCTTCATTAGTCAATCCTTCCCTAGACCCACCATGTCCTCCTCCTGAGGAGTCCCCCGAACTGTTTGAGCACAGTGTTGGGTACATGCTCCAGGAGGATGCCCAGCGTTTGGAAGGATCTGATGATGATACCCAGCTAGAGGAAGGCAGCAGCGTGAGAGCAGAGAGAGGGGATGCTCAAGAAGGACACCAATCTGGCAGTCATGCTCCAGCAGCTGCAGCATACTGCCAGATTGGCTCCAGTGATGAGGAGGGAGGGGATGATGAGGTCACTGACTCCACGTGGGTGCCTAATAGGAGAGAGGAGGAGGAGGAGGATGAGGAGGAGGCACATCTCCAACGAGGCAGGATGCCCTTGAGTGGCCAGCGTATGGGCAGCACACCGACGGAATCACACCGCAGAGCTCCGCCTGTGCAGGGCGCTGCCTCTGCCCGTCATTCAAAAAGTTCTTTGGTGTGGGCCTTTTTTGAGGCGAGTGCATCAGATCGCACAGCTGCTGTTTGCAACATATGTCTCAAGTGTATATCGCGTGGGCAAAACATCAGCCGCTTGGGCACCACATGCTTGATCAGACATATGTTGACATATGTTGACCTGCCATGCAGCTCGTTGGCAAGCCTACCTTAAAGACCCACACCAAAGAACAAAGCTGACCTCTTCTTGCACCGCATCAGCTGGGATCTCCAACCCCACTATACCTTCACTCCTCTCTGAAACCTGCTCTGAGAGGAATGAAGGTGTAGAATTAGGTGTGTCACAGGCAAGTACTTGCGGGCACTCTGCTAGCAGTACACCAACGTCCGATTCTAGCAGGCAAATTTCCCTGCCCCAGCTGCTGGACCGTCGAAAGAAGTTCACTCCCAGCCATCCACATGCCCAGCGGTTGAATGCTAGCTTGGCTAAATTGCTAGCGCTTCAACTGCTGCCTTTTCAGTTGGTAGACTCGGCCCCCTTCCGTGAGTTTGTGCAATGTGCGGTTCCTCAGTGGCAGGTTCCCAAACGCCACTTTTTCGCACGGAAGGCGATTCCGGCTCTCTACAGGCATGTGGAAGGCAATGTCTTGGCCTCGCTGGACAGGGCGGTCAGCGGTAAGGTGCATATTACCGCTGACTCATGGTCCAGCAGGCATGGACAGGGACGTTACCTTTCTTTCACGGCCCATTGTGTCACTCTTTTGGCAACTGGGAAGGATGCAGGACAAGGTGCAGTAGTGTTGGAGGTTGTTCCACCGCCACGCCTCCAAAATGCTACTACTGGTTGTGACACACCTCTCTCCTCCACCCCCTCCTCTTCTTCTTCCTCCATGGCCTCTTCCTGTGGTTTGTCCTCGGAACCAGCGGTGCTCCGTAGGCATTCAAGGGGCTACGCAAGTACGCAGGCAAAAAGATGCCATGCCGTGCTTGCGCTGGTGTGTTTGGGGGACAGGAGCCACACTGGGGCAGAGGTCCTGTCTGCTCTGCAGGGGCAGGCCGAGAGGTGGTTGACGCCACGCCAGCTTAAGCCAGGAATGGTGGTTTGCGACAATGGCACCAACCTCCTCTCCGCCCTCCGACAGGGACAACTGACCCATGTGCCCTGTATGGCTCATGTCCTTAACCTGGTGGTGCAGCGGTTCTTGGGCAGGTACCCGGGCTTACAGGATGTCCTGAGGCAGGCCAGGAAAGTCTGTGTGCATTTCCGCAGATCTTATAATGCCAGTGCTCGCCTGGCTGAGCTTCAAAAGGAGTTGAACCTGCCCAAGAACCGCCTTATATGTGACATGCCCACCAGGTGGAACTCAACGTTGGCCATGCTGCAGCGGCTGCACACGCAGCAGAGGGCCATCAATGAGTACCTGTGCGACTACGGCACCAGGACAGGGTCAGGGGAGCTCGGGTTTTTTTCACCACGCCAGTGGGGCATGATCAGGGATGCATGCACTGTCCTGGCACCATTTGAGGAGGCCACGAGGATGGTGAGCAGTGACAGTGCATGCATCAGTGACACTGTACCTCTTGTCCACCTGTTGGAGCACACGCTGCGTGGAATAATGGACAGGGCACTTGAGGCAGAACAGAGGCAGGAAGAGGAGGACTTCCTTGCCTCTCAAGGCCCCCTTTACCCAGACAGTGTTCCTTCTGTCCCACCCATCGCACAGGAAGAGGAGGAGGAGGAGGAGGAGGAGGAGGATTGTGTCAGCATGGAGGTGGAGGCTGGCACTCAGCATCATCAGCAGCAGTCTTTTAGGGATGATTTACAGTCCCAAGAAACCAGTGGACTTGTACGTGGCTGGGAGGAGGTGGCTGCGGATCATGTCGTCCTTAGTGACCCAGAGGACTCCGGACTGAATGCCTCAGCTAACCTACGCTGCATGGCCTCCCTGATCCTGCAAAGTCTGCGGAAGGATCCTCGTATTCTTCGGATCAAGGAGAGGGACCATTACTGGCTGGCCACTCTCCTTGATCCACGGTACAAGGGTAAGGTTGCGGACCTTATAGTACCGTCGCAGAGGGAGCAGAGGATGAGACAACTCCGGGAGGCCTTGCAGAAAGTTCTGTGCAACGCGTTCCCAGAGACTGGGAGGTTACAAACTCCTGGTCCTGGACAACGAGTTGCTGAGGCTTCGGGCAGTCAAAGAAGGAGCGGTGGGGAAGGTGGCCGTCTGACCGATGCGTTCAGACAATTCTTTAGTCCGCAGCCCCAAAGTATAATCGGTTCCAGCAACCATCGCCAGCGTCTGATATACATGGTCCAGGAATACCTAGGGGCAAGGTCAGACTTGGACACCTTCCCCACCGAAAATCCTCTGGCTTACTGGGTCTTGAGGATGGATCACTGGCCAGAGCTTGCACAGTATGCAATTGAGCTACTGGCCTGTCCTGCATCCAGCGTTCTTTCAGAACGCACATTCAGTGCTGCTGGAGGATTTGTCACGGATCACAGGGTGCGCCTGTCCACCGACTCGGTTGATCGACTGACTTTCATCAAGATGAACCAGTCTTGGATCACCACCAGCTACCACACACCAGATGCTGATATAACAGACTAATTGATTTTAAAATCCCTTCAAGACTGATGCTGATGCTGAGTGCCTGTGCTGTTATGTTGACTGGCTATCCTCCTCCTCCTCCTCAATGATACGATTAACGATGATAGCTTGGAAGATCATTTTGGTTTATGGGTGACGCCACCAGTGGCTAAGGCCCAATTTTTCAGCCCCTGTTTAACAGGGGCGTGTAATTAAAATTTTTGATGCAATACTTTGCAACAGGCCTCATTGCTGTGCTCCAAGTACAATATCTGTGAGGGGTTGCAGTGTTGTGCCACCAGTGCCTAAGGCCCAATTTTTCAGCCCCTGTTCAACAGGGGCATGCAATTATAATTATTGATCTAATAATTCACAGCAGGGCCCATTGCTGCGCCCACCAAGAGTAACTGTCAGGCCTTACAGTGTTGTGGCACCAGCACCACCATCACCACCACCACCACCACCAAAGGCCCAATTTTTAAGCCCCTCTTCAACAGGGGCATGCAATTATAATTATTGATCTAATAATTCACAGCAGGGCCCATTGCTGCGCCCACCAAGAGTAACTGTCAGGCCTTACAGTGTTGTGGCACCAGCACCACCATCACCACCACCACCACCAACAAAGGCCCAATTTTTCTGCCCCTGTTCAACAGGGGCATGCAATTAGAATTATTGATCTAATAATTCACAGCAGGGCCCATTGCTGCGCCCACCAAGAGTAACTGTCAGGCCTTACAGTATTGTGGCACCAGCACCACCATCACCACCACCACCACCACCAAAGGCCCAATTTTTCAGCCCCTGTTCAACAGGGGCATGCAATTATAATTATTGATCTAATAATTCACAGCAGGGACCATTGCTGCGCCCACCAAGAGTAACTGTCAGGCCTTACAGTGTTGTGGCACCAGCACCACCATCAAAGGCCCAATTTTTACTACCACTGATCAACAATTATATGTTATTACAATTACTGATATTATACTTGACAGCAGGGCGTTCCAGCACCCACCAAGAATAACTGTGAGTGCTTTCAGTGTTGTGCCAACACCAACACCTAAGGGGCCAATTTCTGCAGAGTATATACGGAAGGTCCCTACTTTCAAACATCCAACTTACAAACTACTACTACTTGCAAACGGAAGAAGACAACAGGAAGTGAGAGGAAATCTACCCCTTGGAAGGAAAATTCTCTCCTGTAAGAATTAATATGGGAGAAAGGTGTCTCCTCTCTACTGATGCTTTATCACCAATCCTTGTTTCAATAAAAACACCACATTTCAAAAACAGTTGTCATTGGGACGCAAAGAGAGGTGAAATGTTCTGAACAGGGGCACAGACAGCAAAAAAAATGTGACAGGGGTGATAACAGTTCCCTATGTTTTACAAAAAGCTAAAAAAAAGGAATTTGGCATGGAGCTCCACTTAAACAATGCAGCTGTTCAAAATTACAAACAGATTCTACATAAGAACAAACCTACAGTCCCTGTCTTGTATGCACCGCCTGTATACGGCTGTTCAGAGTATATAGGTCCTTTTTTATTTTGTGTGCGGGGTTCCCCTTAATATCCATACAAGACCCAAAGGGGCTGGTAATGGGCTGGGGTAGGGGGGGGGGGGGGTTGATGGGGTAGCTATGCCATTTTTCCTAAAGATTTTCATCCATATTACCGGGACCAGACATTGCATTAAAGCCGCAAGCAGTTTTAAATGGCTTTTTTCCCTTTAGAAATGTTATTTTGTGCAGGGACAGTTCTAAACACGGGAAACACGTGGCACTTCACAGGCATACTTTAGACACCCCCCAGGTACAATATTTAAAGGAATATTTGACTTTTTTTTTTCACTTTATGCATCATTAAAATGACTGCTCCCGGAAAACGTCCGTTTTTAAAACTTCTTTTTGCATTGATACATGTCCCCTGGTGCAGAAGCCGGGTTCCCAAACTCTGTTTCGGACAATAACATGGATAATAGTCGTTATAATTAGCACTTTAGAATCCGAACGTTCGCATCCATTGTATTTAATAGGGTTCTAATGTTCGTGCGAACTTTCGGTCCGTTCGCGGGTTCTGGTGCGAACCGAACCCGGGGGTGTTCGGCTCATCACTACATCCTACACGCCATGAGCTCGCACCCCCGCTCCCTGATACAAAGCATACCGTTTGGACAGTATTTACGTCTAAGACGGAACTGCACTGACGATACCAAATTCAAGGAAGAAGCTGATCACTTATATGTACGTCTAAAAACGAGGGGATACAGCAGAAATTGCCTCAAGAGCGCCTATAAAAAAGCCCTCTTGAGACCTAGGACTGCTATATTGGCTAAAAATCCCAAAAAGAACACCCCGGATATAGTGAGATTTATAACCACATATTCTGATCAGCATGCCCAAGTCAGGACTATCATGAAAAAACACTGGCATATTTTGGCTGCTGACAACGTTCTTAAGAAGTACATTGGAATAAGTCCAGAAATTACATTTCGACGAGCCAATTCGATTCGTGACCGTCTGGTACAAAGCAATTATAGACGATCGGAGAGTACACCTCAGGAGGTGAAGGGACTCTTTAGATGTGGCCACTGTGACTATTGTGACCTTTTGATTGAGGGTCCCATGATTACTTTACCGAATGGCCAGACTCATGTTCTAAAACACCACGTTACCTGCCAGACCAGGGGGATTATTTATATTATCTTTTGTTGTTGTGGTTCCTTCTACATTGGCAAAACAATTCGAGCATTTTGGAGAAGGATTAAGGACCACGTATATTATGCAACTAGTGGTCTCCTGAACGCCACTATTGGCCACCATGTGGCGTTCAGGCACCGCTACGAACCCCAGGTCTTCAAAGTTGCCGCCCTGGATCGGGTCTATGAGGACCCACGGGGAGGTAACTTTGATCAGAGAGTTCTCCAAAAAGAAACGGAATGGATATACAAATTAAAAGCTACCCAATATCCGGGTTTAAACTACATGGTTAGCTTTAAACCATTTCTGTAACCCCTCTACTATGCGTGTTCGAGCTTCCTCTCTTACCATGCAGTGTCTCCTACTTTTTTGTAGGATGTCTTCATGTGTCTATTTTCACTTGATTGAAATTTCCCTACTTGAGAAGTTTCCTCCTATCCGAATTTTATCAACAACTTTGAATAGAAGGGTTTTCTATGAATATGAAAAGAAATTCAAAGAAAATTACATGCATTACTCTGTTGAGTGATAATAGAGACTTATAAAGTATTATGAATATATATGTAATGCACAAACAGAACTGAGTTCTAATGAACGCTTGTCTATATTGATTTATATTAACTTATAGGTAATGCACCACTATATGTATATGTTGAACTATGTGAAATCTCTATGTGCTCTCCGGTGCCTGTCCCGTTCTCCCTGTGCATTGTTTGGTCCTTGATGATAGTCACTATATCCAGGGCTTTAATATATTGCTTCTTTTGTTGCATAGCTATGTGAATACCAGCTCCAATCATTCTCATGATGTGTTGCAAAACCTCCTTTTCCTTGTCCTCGGTCTGCGGCACTCTTGTATGTCTTTTCCCCGTTCTTTTCCCTTCGTTAAGATGGCGGATGCGCCACTTCCGGTTCGGTCGCACTGCGCTGCCGTGATGACGTCACTGCGCACGGCGCAGATGAATGACGTCATCGCGCCGCGCGCAAACGCCGCTGTGTTGGCGCGAATTGACACTATAAATAGGACAGTGGTGGGAGTCAGATTTTGTGTTCAGCACAAGACTGACTCCCGGGGGTTTGCACTGTGACATTCTTCAGTCAGGTAAGCAATTTGCCTCTATTACGATGCTCTCTTATGGACTTGAAATGCCCTGTTCCAAGGAACTTTTTGTATTTAAAACTCTCTGTTTGAAACCTTTCTGTTTCAGACCGTGTAGAGTGGCATAATCCATACTACATTGGCTGTTTTGTCTGCACCTTTATTGTGAATGCTTTTGCGCTGGACTTGGCCAATACCATAAGGTCCATTACCGCCGTTTTGGCAACCTCGGCTGGATTTATTTGGTAATTCTCTGATTTATTTTTGACCCTATAGATAGACAATTTATGTCCCAACATATATCTTATAAACATTCATTGATCTTTTAGATCTATCTAAGCTTCCCAGAGCTGCAAGCATTAGGTGTGCCTACTTTTTCTCTGCGGATTGGTTCCCTGCGAGATTCGCTGTTCTTTGACCAGCAGGTATGATCTCAGTACATACAACACTGCATCCTTATTGACATATATACATATACCTATATGGTTTGTATTTATTTATCTTTATTAGATCATATGTAATACTCCCAGACTACATATATGAATTGGTAGCCTGTTGGACAACGTTCTGACTATCTGGATTGTCTTCTAAGGTATCTATGTACTGTTACACCTTTGGGACCTATGACTGATTGTTTAATTTAATTAATTTTTGCGATCTGGGTGATGATGCTTTTGATGATGTTTGACTTCTTGATTGGCTTTCGGCTCTTTGATGCGCAGGGAGGAGGGGATGTGGGGCTGTACAGCACCTATGAGATATTTTTATATCATGTGTATGGTGTATGTTTTTAAATGTATATACTATATACTAATTTGTATGTATTTCATTTCAGATAGTGAGATTTGTCCCAAATGTGTATGTAACCGTCCCCCAATTTTGACCGTCCTGACGAAGCCTCACGGCGAAACGCGTCGACGTTCAAGGGACTTTCCAATATATACACTGTATGGTCTTTTTAACTCTTGTTTAACATTCCTTTAAATAAAAGTATTTTGTATTTCATGTTCTGTGTGTTGCCTACAAAGTCCTATTTTCTTCACTCTTCTGAGTACCCAATATATTCCCTATTTTTGGATGTGGCAATGTGAGTGCTTTTTTCCCTTTTTCCCCTCTTCTTGTTTATACTGTCCTTGTCAAGGCTTACAAACTTTCTGCTGCTTTTGCTGATTTCGTGTTACCGCGTGTTAGTAAAAGTTTGGTGAGAGACGATTCGCGCTTTTCAGTCTTTCGTGCTTTAAAGATCGTTTTCTGGTGTTCAGTTTGTGCTTGTGGGTTCGTATCTGTCTTTCAGTGCTTGTAGTCTGTTCGTATCTGTTTTTGCAGTGCGTTCTTGTCCGCTCGTTACTGTTTTTTAGGTCGTTCTTCAGAGGCCTTGCTGTTCTTCAGTGCGTTCTTTTAGTTTGTTCTGATTAGACCACCGTTTTGTAGCCATGTTGCGGGTACGTTCTTGTCGCCGAGATCGTGCTGTGCTCGGTGCTGGGCTTGTTGCTTTATCCCAGCTCCGGTCCATGAACAGAGTGAGGAGGAGTTCATGGACCAAGAATTGGTTGCTCCAGCGGGATCAATTCTGTCACATGCCTCTGCTGCGTGAGATCCAGGAGAATAACCCTGATGATTACAGGAATTTTCTTAGGATGTCTGACCCCGTTTTTCAGCAGCTCTTGGCTTTGGTGTTCCCCTGTATCACCAGGCAGGACACCGTTATGCGGGAAGCCATCACTGCTGAGCAGAGGCTAGTTGCTATGTTGCGCTAACTGGCAACAGGGAGAAGCTTGCAGGACCTCAAGTTCTCGACAGGCATCTCCCCCCAGGCTCTGGGCCTCATTATCCCAGAAACCTGTTCTGCCATAATCCAAGTCCTGCAGGAGGACTATATTAAGGTAAGTTTTGTCCTTTAACCTCACATTCTATGTATTTAATGCTTGCTAATGTATAGTATTTTTTTCAACAGTCCCTAATAACCATGGTTGTAATATGCTGTGAATGTCCCCTTTGTCCCCATGCATGTTTTAAGCTTTTAATGCTCCTTTTTTGGCCTATATGCATATTTCCAATAACCAAACTCTCCAGAATTCTATCCTGGGCCCAAACACACCTAGCTTAGTCACTTCCCAATGTTTTTTGTCAGCTCCATTGTAGTTCTTGAAAAAAAAATGTGTTCACTTTTTTTTTTGTTCTAATTCAAACAGAGTCCTAGAGCCTTTATTCCTGAGGTCCCCAACTCATCTCGAACCCCCCCCCCATAAAATAATTAAATTGGTCCATCAGAGGGGGTGAGGAATATGATTAGTGTTCATTTTTTTAGCTCTTATTAAAATACTCCTCCAAAATTAATGTTATACTGATGTTTTGCCAAGAATGTTTTGTGATAATCTGCTTGCAATGTTTATGTATCAAAGTATAAATTTTTTTTGACTCCACAGTTTCCCTTCTATGCCACAGGAATGGCAGAATGTGGCATCAGAGTTTTCCCAGCGTTGGAACTTTCCCAACTGTGGAGGAGCCATTGATGGCAAGCACGTCCGCATCGTGCCACCACCCCATTCGGGATCCTATTATTTTAATTATAAAGGATTCCACAGTATTGTGCTGATGGCGGTGGTGTCTGCCAATTATGAATTTCTTTTTGTGCATGCGGGAAAAAATGGGCGGATGTCTGACGGTGGAGTTTTTGCCCAGACGGAGTTCGCCCAACGGCTATAATCGGATGACCTGGCATTGCCACCTGCGGCATTGAATAGAGAGGGACTACCCTTTGTTTTCATAGCAGGTGCGGCGTTTGCGCTAGGTCCACTTCTGATGAGGCCTTTTCCCCAAAGGACCCTCACCCCTGAGAGGAGGGTCTTTAATTTCAGGCTGGCCAGAGCCAGAATGGTGGTTGAAAATGCCTTTGGCATCATTGCCAGCCGTTTCCGCCTCTTTCAGACCTCAATAAATATGGCGGAGTACAAGTGGAATCACAATGTAATGTGCTGTTGCATCCTACATAATTTTCTAAAAAAAACACTCTCCAAATAATTTTTCTTCAGTTGGGCCTGAGGCCACATGATATTCAGATTTTGCATTGCCAGCCCAGGAAGCTGGCCCTACAGGCTTGGACCCCAAAGCGGCCGTGATGTGCGCCAACAGTATCTGGACTATTTTATGGGTAGGGGGGCCATTGCAATGCCTGATGACATTTGAATGCTTTCTTTTAAGAAAAATATACTTTATAATGAAAACATCTTGTTTTATTTTTCTTTGGGTTGATGTAATCTTTCTCCTAGGTTATCCTAGTGCACTTGTAGTGCCATGTGTATTTTTCTTTAGTAAATAACCATTATTTTCAGTGTAAACACCCCCAATTTTTTTTATTTTTTTATTAGGCAACATTGATATAAGAAGCCACACATTGTTGAGTATAAAATATTTTTAATTGTTGCACATTTTAAATGTGTATTTAAAAAAAAAAAATAGAAAATGGTATAATTTTTTTTTTGGGGGTATTTATCTTGATAAAACGCATGAACCATATGTAACTTGTAAAGTTCAACATGTACACTTGTACTAAAAACAATTAAAACATTACAAAACAAACAATCAAAACAACAAACAAAATGAAAAGTAAAATTTGGTGCCATATTCAATATTTAAACCCTCTCAAGCACATCTCTGATCTTTTTTATTCTTTGCTCCAGCTGCTTGGTCTTTTGCCTGATCTGGAGCAAGTTTTGGTTGATGTGATCCAGGTCACGAGAGCACGCCATGATTTCGTTGATCACCATCTGGGCACTGTACTGGTGAATCTTTCTTGCTCCACAGGCAGAAAAGCACCTAAAATTTGGAAACACACCATGTATTATAAATATGCAGGCCTACATCTATTACCTGAATCTGTGGTGTATGACACTGACCTGTTGTGTTGCCATTTTCCACTTCCTCCACTTCTTCCTCCACATCCCGCGGTTGTGGGTCTTGGTTTAGAGGTGTGGGGCAGAGGCGTACTAAGTGGGGTGCGGGGGGCGGGGCGTCCCGGGTGCCATACACTGGGGGGGTGTCAGGCCGGCACCCCCCTCTGCGATTGAAATGGTCGCAGCGCTGGAGCCGCGGCAGTGACAGGCACAGGCACTGGAGAGGCGAGCGGCAAATCGGCGCGGGGGGGTGCAGGGGGACACCGCTGCACCTACCATCCCCTCCTCTCCGCGGCCGCGGGCTGTCTGCCTGTGTGATCCCGGATGTCACACAGGCACAGCCGAGCAGCGGTGAAGCCGCCTCCCCCTCCTCTCTGTTTATGTGTAAACAGGGGGAGGGGAGGACCTGCTGTGTATGTGACGGGCACTATTCGACGGGGGACCCATATTGACAGGACACCCGCCACGCTGATCAGAGGTACTGAATGGGGGGGTCTGCACTGAAGGGGGGGTGCACTGAATGGGGCTACACTAAAGGGGGGGCACTGAATGGGGGTCTGCACTGAAGGGGGGGCTACACTGAAAGGGGGGCTGCACTGAATGGGGGCTACACTGAAAGGGGGGGCTACACTGAAGGGGGGCTACTCTGAACAGGGGCTACACTGAAGGGGGGGTGCACTGAACGGGGCTACACTGAAGGGGGGGCACTGAACGGGGGCTACACTGAATGGGGGTCTGCACTGAAAGGGGGGTTGCACTGAACAGGGGCTACACTGAAAGGGGGGCTACACTGAATGGGGGCTACACTGAACGGGGGCTACACTGAAGGGGGAGTGCACTGAACGGGGGCTACACTGAACGGGGGCTACACTGAAGGGGGGCTACACTGAAAGGGGGGCTACACTGAAAGGGGGCTACACTGAATGGGGGCTACACTGAACGGGGACTACACTGAAGGGGGTGCACTGAACGGGGGCTACACTGAAGGGGGGGCTGCAGTGAATGGGGGCTACACTGAAGGGGGGCTGCACTGAATGGGGGCTACACTGAATGGGGGCTACACTGAATGGGGGTCTGCACTGAAGGGGGGGCTACACTGAATGGGGGCTGCACTGAATGGGGGCTACACTGAAGGGGGTCTGCACTGAAGGGGGGCTGCACTGAAGGGGGGGCTGCACTGAATGGGGGTCTGCACTGAACGGGGGTCTGCACTGAACGGGGGGCTGCACTGAATGGGGGCTACACTGAAGGGGGGTCTGTGTAACATGCAGGGGGTCCAGAGCTGCAGGGTGCTGTGTAATGTAAAGGGGCCCAGAGGTGCAGGGGGCTGTGTAATGTAAAGGGACCCAGAGGTGCAGGGTGCTGTGTAATGTCAAGGGGTCCAGAAGGGCAGGGTGCTGTGTAATGTCAAGGGGTCCACAAGGGCAGGGTGCTGTGTAATGTAAAGGGGTGCAGGGGGCTGTGTAATGTAAAGGGGTCCAGAGCTGCAGGGTTCTGTGTAATGCAAAGGGGTCCAGAGATGCAGGGAGCTGTGTAATGTCAAGGGGTCCACAAGGGCAGGGTGCTGTGTAATGTAAAGGGGTGCAGGGGGCTGTGTAATGTAAAGGGGTCCAGAGCTGCAGGGTGCTGTGTAATGCAAAGTGGTCCAGAGATGCAGGGAGCTGTGTAATGTAAAGGGACCCAGAGGTGCAGGGTGCTGTGTAATGTAAAGAGGTCTAGAAGGGCAGGGTGCTGTGTAATGTAAAAGGGGCCCAAAGGTGCAGGGGGCTATGTAATGTAAAGGGACCCAGAGGTGCAGGGTGCTGTGTAATGCCAAGGGGTCCAGAGATGAAGGGTGCTGTGTAATGTAAAGGGGTGCAGGGGGCTGTGTAATGCAAAGAGTCCCAAAGGTGCAGGGGGCTGTTTAATGTAAAGGGACCCAGAGGTGCAGGGTGCTGTGTAATGTAAAGGGACCCAGAGGTGCAGGGTGCTGTGTAATGTCAAGGGGTCCACAAGGCAGGGTGCTGTGTAATGTTAAGGGGTCCAGAGCTGCAGGGTGCTGTGTAATGCAAAGGGGTCCAGAGATGCAGGGTGCTGTGTAATGCAAAGGGGTCCAGAGATGAAGGGTGCTGTGTAATGTAAAGAGACCCAGAGGTGCAGGGTGCTGTGTAATGTCAAGAGGTCCACAAGGGCAGGGTGCTGTGTAATGTAAAGGGGTGCAGGGGGCTGTGTAATGTAAAGGAGCCCAGAGGTGCAGGGTGCTGTGTAATGTAAATGGGTCCAGAGATGCAGGGTGCTGTGTAATGTAAAGGGGTCCAGTGATGCAGGGTGCTGTGTAATGTAAAGGGGTCCAGTGATGCAGGGTGCTGTGTAATGTAAAAGGGTCCAGAGCTGCAGGGTGCTGTGTAATGTAAAGGGGTCCAGAGATGCAGGGTGCTGTGTAATGTAAAGGGGTCCAGAGATGCAGGGTGCTGTGTAATGTAAAGGGGTCCAGTGATGCAGGGTGCTGTGTAATGTAAAGGGGTCCAGAGATGCAGGGTGCTGTGTAATGTAAAGGGGTCTAGAGATGCAGGGTGCTGTGTAATGTAAAGGGGTCCAGTGGTGCAGTTGTGGAGAGGGGGTACACAGTAGTGACAAATAGATATTGAAGTATGCAGGGGGCACATTGGGGTGTTTTTACATTTAATGGGGGGGTGCCAGATATAGGATCCGCCCCGGGTGCCAAATGCTCTAGGTACGCCCCTGGTGTGGGGTTCCTAGGCTCCCGTCTCGAAGCTCTTTGAAGCCCTATGAGATTGAACCAAAAGGTATACTTGAGTAAAAAAATGATTTTAGGCCTGAAAGAGGAATATGAATCATTCTTTGGAAGTGTGGTACAATTGTCTGTTTTGTCAATAGTTCTAAGCTGAACACATGATTGTATGCATTACCAAAGCTGGTACATTGATCTAT
The DNA here is from genome assembly GCA_029206835.1 of Rana muscosa. Lineage (NCBI taxonomy): Eukaryota > Metazoa > Chordata > Amphibia > Anura > Ranidae > Rana > Rana muscosa. Next base: position 895,560,315 of record CM055116.1, on the reverse strand, counting down.
TTTGGTCAAGTTTCACACATGGAAACACACCAAGTATCCACTGGATCACCTGTGTGTGACACCCTAAAAAGGTTGTTCTTGTGGCCCACACTTGTGCTACTGAGTCCAGATGCGTAACCAGTAGGCTTGTGCAATTCGTTTCGTAACGAATTGAAATTCGTCCGAATTTAGCAACTTTCGGACATTCGGAAGCATTCGAATTTCCGAACAAAGCAATTACGAATAAGACCGAATCCGAAATAAATTATACCGCAAATAGCGAATGCCCGAATGTCTTCGGCATAATTCGTTATGAAAAAGTTACGAATGTACGAATCCATACGAAGCACAATAACACTCACTCTGCTCTGCTCTCTGCTTCTCCCACACCGTGCTGAACTCCCTCTCAAAATGGTGTACAGGGGCGGAGGTTATAGCCGCATGTAAAAAACGAAAGTAAAATACGAGATTTCGAATCCATTCGAAGCACAATAACACTCACTCTGCTCTCTGCTTCTCCCTCACCGTGCTGAACCCTCTGAAAATGGTGTACAGGGGCGGAGCCTATAGCCGCATGTTAAAAACGAAAGTAAAATACGAGATTTCGAATCGTTACAAATAACCGCAATGTATTTAGAAAAGTACAAATCCATTCGAAGCACATTAGGCATAATAGGCAGCGTCGTTGTGAGAGAGACACGGAAAATTACGAATCAACGAACCCAAAAAAAGTTACGAAAGTAGGAGTTGTGTCCAGAATCAACGAAAAACAACGTACTCTACCGAAAGTACGAACCCAAAAAAAGTTACGAAAGTAGGAGTTGTGTCCAGAATCAACGAAAAACAACGTACTCTACCGAAAGTACGAATTATAAAGCAACAAAAAATTCAACGAAAAATGTCGCTTGCAAAAATACGAATGAGTCCGAACACGAAAAATCCCGTCTAGCAAAATTACGAATGATTACGAATCAACAGGACCGGAAAGAAACGAACCGAAACGGAACGAATTTTTCCGTTGTGCACAAGTCTAGTAACCAGCTGCTGAGCATACTCTCCTTACCGTACACTGAATCCAGTTATATTAGTTAAATATAGTTAACAACACACCTACACAACCATGTTCCAAAAATATTCACACATAAACAGTTCAAGATGTCAAGTTTCATGTTCTTGGGCACAATAATCAGTCGTAGGAATCATCGTTCAATCGCTTACTAATAAAATTACAATGTTTTTGTCTGATACAGTGTTAACTAAATTCGACCACGCCTAAATAGGCATGGTCAAATTTATTATTGTGCCCAAGAACATGAAACTTGACATCTTGAACTGTACTACATTAAAGAAAAAGCACATGCAGCACCATGCTAGTAATAATAATCTGAGTAACACAGGAAAATTACTTACTTTTTCTAATAACTTTTTTAATTTTTATGGTATTGCTCTGGCTCCCTTAACTTGATGTCAGACCATCTTTTGCGGAGCTGTTCTTTTGATCTGTGCACCCCAAATTTAATTTGCAGAGTTTTCACCACTTTGTCCATTATTTTGGCCTTGACCTGATTAGGCTTTTTGTATGGGCCATGTTTTGCATCATAATCCTCCCTCCTCAATATTGCCACCATTTCAACCATCTCCTCGAACGCCATGTTTGTGGCCTTGTATCTCTGGGATCTGGTCTGTGGTTCCACCTGGATTTCCTCCTCGGTTGAGGTTGCCACTTGCAGAGTGTCCGCCATATTGTCTTGCATTACGACGAGTGAGAATGGCGCGGGGAAAGTAGTATAATGTACATCAGGGGCGGGGAAAGCGTGCAGAGCTTCACGCATGCGCAGTTTATATAACGGTAATCCGCATGGGTCAAAACGACAAAACGACATTCAGTGTGTGGAAGAAGGTCGGAAGCAACAAACGTGTAGATCGAGGGTACGTAACATTTTTTATACTTGACTGATCAGTAGATGAGTTTGTGGCCTATATATGGTGAGAAAGATTAGTAGTAGAGTCTTGACTGACATTAGTATTTTTGTCTGGTTTTTGACTTGCAGAAATCATGCAGGTATTTAAAGATACTGCATTTATGGCAGAGTTCCTGCAAAGGTGGAAGAATCTCCCAGTTTTATGGCAGATCAAAAATAAGACAAATAAAAATAAAGAAGCCAGGAAGAGAGCACTGGAGAGCATGCTTGAATTTATGAAAACACAGATCCCCACAGCAACAATCGAGGATGTCAAGAAGAAAATTGGGACCATTAGGGGCACATATCGGACTGAACGCAACAAAGTCCTAAAATCAATGAGGTCAGGAGCAGCTGCAGATCAAATTTACAAGCCTAATCTATGGTACTTCAGTCAGCTAAATTTCCTTGATAACCATCTGGAAGCAAGTGAATCCCTTTCAAGCCTTCCCCCCAGAAGTAGCTCCAGCCTTCCCTGCAGCCAACCCTCCAGCCTTCCCTGCAGCCAAACCTCCAGCCTTCCCTGCAGCCAAGTTCAAC